>JAGSMP010000037.1:5170000-6370000 GCA_029286625.1 Parnassius orleans
AAAGCGTTATGCCGAACTTCAGCTGGAAAACCTACGGTGGGCTTTCGCCAAAT
Organism: Parnassius orleans; assembly: GCA_029286625.1. Lineage (NCBI taxonomy): Eukaryota > Metazoa > Arthropoda > Insecta > Lepidoptera > Papilionidae > Parnassius > Parnassius orleans. The sequence continues at coordinate 5,170,054 of JAGSMP010000037.1, forward strand.
TTTTTCACCGAAACCTTTTCTGTGCTGTAAAATTAGGTATTTGAAGACACTATCACTGTCGCTCTGTGAACGCTTGGCGTCCGATAAGGATAACTGCAGATCCGACTGAATAGCCTAAGTAAAAAGATATTTCATAAACTAAATAAGAAGGATATACACTATGTCCCTATGTTTTTCTTTTTTCAGTTTTAGTTATCAAATTTGAACACTAGGCCTCTGTTGACAGTGGTCTAAATAGACTATTTTAAGCATTTTGTAAGGGTTCTAGTGCTTAAAAAGATAATGTATCATCAAAAAGGAAAACATAGGGACATAGAAAAGGTTGATATTCATTTTACTATAAAAACTCATTGCTATAAAGTGACAAACCAGAAAGGAAACAGACGAGAGCGTATTTATGGAGAAAAGACCACCCGCATTTCTTTTTAATTGAAGTATCATAGTTATCGGAACGGCAAGGAAGAACTCATAGCATCTTTCGAAATTAACAGTTTGTACTTTTGGACAATTACTGCTACAAACACTTGTCACTATTACTATTAAATATTACTATATATGAATGAGCTACACTATTACTACTAAATATGAATGTACATGTGTGCATTGTAATTAATTTCCTATAATACTTCCTACTGACAACCTATCAAAAATTCGGTGTTGGACATTGACTTCTTTCATAATATTTTTTTTATTTATTTTAAGCCAGTGCTTGACTACAGTCCCACCTGGTGGTAAGTGGTGATGAAGTCCTAGATGGTAAATCACACTGTCTTAGCGTAACAAAAGCCTATTCACTCTTGCCTCGAAGACACTTATATTGTAATCAGATAGAAAGAGACGCCGGCAAATTATTCCACTCCTTTTTCATACGCTTTACGAAAGACCGTGGTGAGGGAAGGACCACGCTCTCACAGAATACCAGCGTAAAATAGCAGCTAAATGCTGCTGTGTTTCGTATGGTGAGTGTAGAGAACCGGAGACCCTTATTACTGGAAAAGAGGCATTCCATCTTAGTCCTCACGGCTGACAACGCATCTGCATTTTGATTCGCAAACGAGGATAGATGTAGATGTCTATGGGGCCACAGCAACCACTTACCATCAGGTGGACTGTGTGCTCGCTTGTTACCCTTATCCTATAAGAAAAAAAGACCGAGAAAACCGTTTGGTTCAAATGTGTGGAATATCGATAACAAAGAGTTGCAGGCCCGCTGACGACCTTGTTGTCTACGGTCATGGTCGACCACGAGATGATATAGGGTAGTGGGTTGTCTTACGTCGCAGCTCCACGACACCAAAAGCAATAAGTAAATTATGACAAAAATTATGTTTTGATTGATGTATTTTTTACATAATCACCCAAGCAACATGCGAGCTGTATACGAGCTGTATTGAAGTTTGTTTTTATACTAGAGGCTGTATTTTATGGCTGTATAAAAGCTGTATAACCGCTTATATAATTCTTATAAGTAAAAAATTGGCACAAATTATGCAGCATATATACAGTAGCTGTACAAGCATAAAAGAGGCTGTATAAAAGCTCTATTACAGCTGTTATTTGGTGTGCAAGGAAACTATTACAGTACAGATATTGTCTTATAAGTAACTTTTAAAGACAAACGTTCTAAATTGGTTTTTGAACGGAATCACAAATGAATACATTTAATGTCTTAACATATATTTAACATATTAATGTTATATTCGGATTGGAGTTGAGTTTTGACGGTGATACTTGGTGAATTGAAAGTGCAAAATTAGATTTACGGTAAACTTGTATAATATGTTTTCTATCAAAAAATTGCTGCGCCAGCAAAATAACAAAATAATATAAGGACAAAATACTTAATACGGTAACTGAATATCGGTTGTATAGGTTATAATAAAAAGTATTAAATTAGTGCATATGAAGGCACATTGGGGCACAGTGATGATTAGTCAAACTGAAAGTGAGAGTAATGATATAGGCTTAGACTAATGTCTAATATTCCCAAAATAATATTTAAAATTTTGTTTTTATGGTTCTCAAAATGGCGACAATTTGCTAAACAGCCTAAACGGTATTTCGAGGGTATTATAGTCTTAGTAGCTGTACTATCTATGTTATGGAGCCATTGGTTTTTAATCAGTTCTATAATATAATATTTTTATTACTTACGCTGTATAGCAGTTTTTTCAACATAACATATAATTATCTTTATAGATACGTGTAAAACATGAAAAACCTTGTCTTGGGAACAGTCTTGGATAAATTTAATTTAGATTTAACATGATCTTTTAACTGCACCGGTTTTTTTTCTTTTTTTTCCCCATATTGATAATAAATTAATTTTGTTCCCTAGCACAATATAAACACGCAACGCATGCAAAATGGCGATATTCTGTCACTTATACAACAGATTTAAGTTGTACTATGGCTGTTATTTTTTTTTAGTTTTATATCACTCTCATAGAGAGTAGAGTAGTAATGCATATAAGTCGTTTTCTTCACAAAATCTTTATTTTTAACAGCTTACAATAACATTACAAATCTATAATGTAGCTAGTTTTAGGTAATTTTCTATGAAGTTGTAACGACATTTTTACCTATCTAAGTGCATTTTATAAGTTGGTGGACTATTACTCGTTAACTGGATAATTCTACTTAGCTGTGATAGTTTTCATTTTAACTTCATTACTACTATCGTGTATACCTTTCACATTTCCAAAAAGAGCCGTTTAGTTGGTAGAGGGAGGGGACACATGACTCTGATGAAAAATACCACTTTAATGCTAAATATTTCGCAATCGGACCCCTGAATCGAAAAGATGTTGTTCCACACCTCCAATGTTTTAAAAGACCTATCCAACGATACCCCACATGATAGAATAGACGGGTAAAAAAAAATCATCCTCCATTTACTTGTACGGAAAGTACGTAAAATAAAAATGTTTTTTAAGATTTTATTTCACAGATTTCTAGGCGTGATTAATATCTATAACTATGCCAAATTACAGATTTATAGCACCTAGGATCTCTGAGCAAAACCGCGGACGGACGGACGGACGGGCGGACGGACATGGCGAAACTATAAGGTTTCCTTGTTGTGTAACTACGGAACCCTAAAAATGATGTTTATGTGCTAGGTCCACAGTAAACTGAATAACCTTAAATGACTACCAGTTCTGCTATCAGAGGACAACGACCTTTCACTTTTTGATTACGGTTTTTTCTCGAATTTTCCTTATTGTTGTTATGCTTTCTGAGAAATATATGTTGTATTGTCTAAAAAGTTATTGTATGTGATTACTATCTTAATATTAATGGTCTAGACGTGGAAAAGGTTTAGTCACATAAGGCCTCGTCTTTGTAAGCAATTATCTCTAAAAGCAATAACATTTATTTTGAATCAATAAATTTAAACAAACTTCAATAAATGGTAGTTATTAAAATCCTCCAATATTATGGATTAAAATGTTTAGTTTTGGTTTAATCTTTTTATTAAAGAATACATTTAGCTTTTACTTCTATAAACAAAATAACATTGTAAACAAACATGTAAACCACCTCGAAGTGCTGAATTTAAACCTAGCTTTTTCTACCCAACACCAACCCTGAAAATGAATGCCCGTTATCACGCTACTGTAATCATTAAGGCGCTGCACAAACGTAGACACTTTTGTGTCTTGTGTGGGATGCAAGCTACCAGTGAATGTTTTTTTTTATAGAAGAGGGGGCATTTTATATTTTCAATATGAAATCAGCCACTCCCTGCGCAAACGCAGACACTTTTGTGTCCAGTTGCTTCTACTCGACACATACCGACCGCCAATCAAAAAGTGTTCGGTGTCGGTAACTGGAAACTTAAAGTCGTCAGTTGAAGATACAAGTAACACAAAGCGAATTTCCTTACAATTTTACGGCGCTGACATTAACGTGGTTAATTTGCCTGCAAATATTGACGGCGACGACGTCCACGTCGACGTGTAATCAACACAACAAGCAACGGTAATGTTTCTTCATCGACATCCATCGTGAAACTGACGGAAAGCAAGCAAAATTTTGTTAAAAGTGACCATAAGTAGCAACCGGCGACTGTGTCCGATTACCGCTACCGAACACAGAAACTACGGTTTCCTGTGATGGTGTGCCGTGTCAGTAACGAAAAGTGTCTACGTTTGTGCAGCGCCTAAACGTTGCGTCGGGCAAAGCTCGGCCAAACTTCAATATTAAAGTGTTGTGACTTACAATAACTTTAAATGTGTTTTTTAGTTCAGCTAGGATGTACAAAATGTAATTAAATCACAACTAACGATGAAATTGACCATAACTTGCAAAACAATATGATTTGAGTCAAAACGTTATTTATTATTATGCTATTTGTGACTACATAATCTACCCTTGTCTTATATTTATGTACTAGGTTTTACTAATGACTTTGTGCACGTAGAACTTAGACACAAAACCTGCAGATCTTAATTAAAGGTCAACCATCGAAAAAGCACATTAAACTTCCGCTGTACCGATGTACGCTATGGAAAATGTTTAAAATAAAAAATTTAAATCTACGTACTACGTAAAATTAATAGATTTACACCCATCATCTTGTCTTTTAAACTTTTAATTTTGTAGTAAAATGGTGTTAAATTAAAAAAAATAAGTAAAAAATCGATTTTGCAGCAAAAGTTTTAAGAGATAGAATATAAAATGTTATGAATAAAAAAATCTATTTTTGTGTGAAATTACTATCTAAAAAAGTTTTGTTTTAACCTTTTTATACCTCTTAAAGTATATGAGATAATCATCAAAAACCAATATTCCGTTTTTTGATTGCCCAAAAAAGCCGTGTTTGGATAAAATTTAGCCTAGATCACTCTTGGTATTGTTTTCTTTCTGTTCATAAAGTTTTACCGCAATCGTTTCAGCCATTCCGAAGATGAATCCGGACAAAGAGTCAGACAAAACTTTTAAAAATAATGATTTATGTCTTAATAGCATGCAAAGTAACCCTCTTAACTTAATAGAAGCCAGTTATTTCTATATTACAGACAGACCCTTCAAATTCCTTTGAAATTTTATTTATATGTATGTGTACACACATATTATGTGTTTATATTGTTTATAGATAAACATAGTATTTATGTAACTTGAAAATGTTACACATGCCGTTCATCCATTTGTAAACTGTAACAAAAATATATTATTTAGGTTAATAAATGTAAATTTACTAGGCGGTAGGATTTTTCGGTACTCTGACCTATTGATATATTAAGCCTTTCCGAAAGGAAATTTAAAAATATCATTAAACTGCTTCAAAGCTTACTATAGATTAAGAGATTATTTTGATGACAAAGAAAGAAGGCATTGTGTCACACCTGTTCAATACTTAGTTATTTAAATACGCGATCTAACTATTAGTTAAAATATGCTTATTATAAATAAGTACTTGTAAACATCTTATGCGAGTTATTGGCAACTAACCAACATCAAATAACGACTAACAATAGTCCACGGACACTTGCAAATATGAGGTTTTCTTAATAATAATAGTTTTGAAATAATTAATCAAATCTCTTGACAATAATTTTTCGAGATTTTTTCTGACTTTCTTCTGAAATTACAGTCCGCCTCATGGTAAGTGGTTGCAGTCCATGGACACCTGCAACCAACTTCAAACAAGGAACGCTACAGATGTGTTATCATCGCCGAGAACCACTCGTAAGATGGAATGCCTCACGGCTTGTAATCTTTCAGACCGGAACACACCAGTGCAAGCATTGTTACTTCGCAGGAATAGGTAAAAGGGCACCAACCCAGACGAACACATAATTTTAAATAAATAAAAAAAACATTCAACATTACAGCATAATGTTTACTACGACACAAAACCGGCTAATTACGATCCGCCTAAAGGTCATTCGTATTTGTAAAGATTTTTATGCTTGGCTCTAAACATTGGACAAATTTAGAACGTGAGTAAATTGTGTTTTTATTTGAGTACTAGCTGTCCCCCGCGACTTCGCCCGCGTGCAATTTACTACGATTTCATGTGTTTTAATTTTTTTGCGCGGAACCTTAATTCTTTTTCTAAAATAAAAGTATCCTAAGTTACTCCTTATAACATCAGCTATCTGCTAGTGAAAGTTCCGTCAAAGTCGGTCCAGCCGTTTCGGAGATTAACCGGAACAAACAGACAGACAGACAAAAATTTTAAAAATTGTTTTTTTTTTTATTAGTACCGTATATACTTTCATATGCGTTTAGTAAAAGCTGTTATTTTAACATTACAAACAGACACTTCAATTTTATTTATTTGTATAGATGTATAGATTAAAAGTTATTACTGATACTTATTTGTAAAACGGCATAAAACGCTAGTATCTTATATTACGCGTTTTCGATTGCGATAACCTCTTGGTAAAGGATATAAATTGATTTTGAAAGCTTGGTAGTAATATATCCCTAGCGACATAGCCCGACTTCGTCTGTGTAAGATCTGTAATATTAATGTGGCGTCATTTAGATTTTTTTAAATAATCATCAATGACCATTTATTTTATACTTTTTTTGATTACAAAAAAAAATACTCCATATTTTTCGGATAAAATTTTAACTAGATTACTCCTGGCATTGCTCTCTATCTATTCGTGAAGCTTATTTTAGCACTGACAGACAGACAAACAATTTTTTTAAATGGTTCTTTATGCCTTACTAGCATGCAAATAAGCCTCTTGGGTTTAATAGAAGCTAGTTATTTCTATGATGTATATAGATCATAGATTATAAGTACATATGATATACATAGCCCCTGAGCTCGATAAAAGGCAGTTATTTCAATATTGCAGACAGACACTTTAATTTTACTTATATGTATAGATAACTTGAAATTCAGTTTCCGATCCGATTTTTTCTGATGCACAATTATTAACTCCGGTTGGGATTCAAACCCAGGTCTAAACCATGGTGATACAGTGTTGTTTGTTTTGTTCATAGTGTACACTGATGTTTACCGCCATAAGTGTAGTTAATGGTAGACTTGGGCAAGGAAGCGACAAGGCAAGTTTTATAATGCCAATAATTTTCTTACAATAAGAGCGCGTACAGGCTAGTGGCACTTCTCTGACGAAAACGATAGCTACAGGCCTCGTCTAAAACGGCTACTGCAGACATCGAGCGTTTTATCGTCACCGACCAATATCCTATAATTTGCTTCCTCGGGCTTGGAATGGGTCAAAGCTCTTGCAGTAAACTGGCGTGCCACAAGGCGATATTCTTTGCTAATAATATTCTCCGTTTTATCAACTTCACGGCCACGGCGGCTTGTCTCGACGGAGACTAGCCATCTGTGTAGAATAGCGTCATAGTGACCCTCACTCTCATGGTCCGATGAGACGGCAATCCGACACGATCGGAGAAAAAACAGGCGCTGGACCAAGGGCGTTTGTGCTTTGTGACACACTGGGAACTTCCTGACTCCGGGCTCCTACTCAGAATTCCTTGAAAGAAAAATTCAGTGGGTAATTTATTTTTGACCCTACTCGGGATACAAGACCATGATTAGCAGTTGCACTTACGACCACTAGACTCACAAGGCAGACATCACTGCCATTATCGATGGTCCATTCCTATGCTATCCTTCATGTATCCTTATATCCGCCATAATCTATACCTCTATGCTTTTTATAGGATAAGGGTGACCAGCGAGCACACAGTCCACCTGATGGTAAGTGGTTGCTGTGGCCTACAGACATCTAGATCTATCTTCGTTTGCGAATAAAAATGTAGATGCATTGTCAGCCGTGAAGACTAATATTGAATGCTTCTTTTGCAGTGAAAAGGTTCTCCGGTTCTCTACACTCACCATACGAAACACAGCAGCATTAAGCTGCTATTTTACGCTGGTATTCTGTGAGAGCGTGGTCCTTCCCCGGTCGAGCCGACCCATTCGTGCTACAAATATAAGCATTTTAACGTGGCTCTACCACGTTTAAATGCTTAGTGCTATCGTCATAATAAATAGTAAACTTATATTAAAGATGTAAGAAATAATATGTATAATATAAGAAGAATATAAGAATTAAGGAGCCGTGGTAGCTCAGATGGTTAGCGCTCGCTGTAAATTTCACGCGAGCAATTCGGGTTCGATCCCCGCTGGCACCAATGAAATTGTTAATTGCAATTTTAAGTGCTGATTTACCACGGGCTCGGCGGTGAAGGAAAACATCGTGAGAGAAATAAGAAAAAAATTCGAAGACACGTGAAGTTCGCCAACACGCATTAGGGCAGCGCGGCGAACAATTCCTTGCCCTAAAACCCTCTCAGAAATGAGGGGAGGCCTGTGCCCAGCAGTGGGACGTATATAGGCTGTAATTTTAACTTTTTTATATATAAGAAGATAGATATCTATCTAGTGCAAAGTATTTTATCAATCCCATAATCAAATATTTGCTTGTTCTCTCCACCACTAAGATGCAAACACTTGCTCCTACCTGAATGACAAATTTTAGTATCTTTCTCAAATTAGGCCTAGGAGTCCGTCTAATTCTATAAAAAAAGATCCTGAACAATAATTAGCACGGTGGCTGAATAATAATTGGCGCCGCAGCCAAAAGCTTAGGCCTTGCGTTTAAAATGCTCGATAATGATAAAATGAAATAAATAAGTAACGAAAGTAACTCCAATAAAAATTTGATGTATTAGGTCTTAGAAACCCCAAATTGAATTGAAGAATTAATCGCTTTGGTGAACGATACGATCTTCTTCTTTTTTATAGAATAAGGGCTTTAAACGAGCACACAGTCCACCTGGTAATTGAATGCTGTGGAACATAGACTTGCACATTTATCCTCGATTAAGAATCTAAATGCAGATGCGTTGTTAGCCCTGAGGACTAAGATGGAATGCATTGTTTCCAGTAAACAGGGTCTCCGGTTCTCTATACGCACCGTACGAAACACAGTAGCATTAAGCTGCTATGTTACGCTGGTATCCTATGAGAGCGTGGTCCTGCCCCGGTCGAGCTGACCCATTCGTGCTACAACTATGATATAGCTGCAGCGTGGCTCTACCACGTGAACGTCTCTTCGATAATTGCATTTTGGTTTGACAAACTACCATATTTAGAGAGTGCATAGCGTGAGATAACTTTGTGATTATTCCGAGAAACCAATTTATAATTTAATTAATTATATTTTTAATTTTGTCTACATCGTTTATGTGCAAAGAGTACGTATGCACATTATTGCATTAAACTAATGCGTAGGTAAATAAATAATCCATCTAGCATTAATTATATGATTCTTGTTAATAATTTTATGTCTGTCATAATTTAAATTAAAAGTTGTTTACTTGTAAAGATTCAAATTAACATGTTACTAAGAAACAGCAAAATAAATATGTATTTATAGGGAGTAAAAATATAATTAAAATGTTTTTGACTCCTGGCCGATTTAGAGCTTTCGAATAATTTCAAAAATTTTAAACTGTGCAGGGAATTTTAATGTGCCATAAGTCACACACGATAACACAGAGGCATTGTCTCTAATCAGCATATCCTCGATAGTGTTTCGATTCAACCTCGACTCCACCTCTACTTGAATCAGTGAACAAAGTTATATTTGATTCAAAGCAGAGCAGATGTGCTTCTTAATCGACCGTGTCGTGGCTATTAATCTTAAGGACGGTGCGCCTTGCACGTGCTTTGTGCAAGGCGCACCCTTTACGTGGTAGAGCCACGTTGCAACTATATTATGATTGTAGCACGAAAACGTCGGCTCGACCGGGATAGGACCACGCTATCACAGAATACCACCGTAAAATGGCTGTTGTAATGCTCCTGTGTTTCGTAGAGAACCGGAGACCCCTTTTACTGGAAACGAGGGATTTCATCTTAGTCCTCAGGGATCACAACGTATCTGCATTTGGATTCTTAATTGAGGATAAATGTAGATGTCTATGGGCCACAGCATCCACTTACGATCAGGTGGACTGTGTGCTCGTTTATCACCCTATACTATAAAAATACTTCTGAAAAGCAATTGGCGTTGATAAGCTTAAAGCCAGATTGGACATAAATGATGTATTTTATAAACGATTATGACGCTCGTGTATTGATACTTTTTGAAATAGTATATGTTCGGAAAAAAATATGTGCATACACGAAATACTCAATTAAATTCTTAATCGAATTGATATTTTTTATTAATCACGATAAAAATTATAATTTAATCGCCGGGGAAAAAAATTTGAAGTTCGTGTTCTCGTTTTTTAAGCGATAGCCATATATTATTTTTCGATAATATAAAATGCATAATATTATATTGAATTAGATTCTTAATCGGCAACATTTTAATTAAGATTCTTTATTTTCTTCTTCTTGATTATAAGCAAAAATGTTTAAAATTAAAGTAAGTTTTTTCCAACGAATGTTGCACGCTTACTTCGTGCTGGCAAAATACGTATGCAGCGGAGAAGGGAGCGATAAAAGCCTTTTAATGTAGGAAATCCTCACCTTAAACTTCCCTCCGATAGGCACAGATGTCTTTAGGTAATGGTGAAAGAAATGTAAGGCGCAATATAGAGCTTCGCACACAATGTCCTTTCGTATACAGCATATTGATGAAACATACCAAATAACAATTTTAGTAATTATAACATTTAAGGCATGGATGAAGAAACAGTTTAGAAAAGTTTTCTTAATGTTAATATAAAATGTAACAGTGAAATATATTCGTGTTAATACAGGCAACATTTCTTATCATGATGACGCCGTCGTAGTGAAAGTTTGCTAATCGGTTATTAATAATTATTTGTAAACTTGTTTCGCTCTCACTGATCCAGACCAGTTAGTTCACTATACTTAACGAGCAAAATGAAATTATAAAATATACTGCTAAGTAGTATTTCTATATTATCTACAATATAACGACCAACTAACATTTTTTTTAGTTTAAGAATTTATTTTTAAGTTTGCTTCGTCGTTTATTATACGTATAGCAAAGGAGTGGAATAATTTGCCACGATTCGTTTCTCCATCTGATTACAATGTGGGTGTCTTCAAGGTACTGTTGAGTTTTATTATCTTTAGCTGCATCACCATTTGCCATCAGGTGGGATCTTAGTGTAAAGAATAGTAGTCAAATACTGGCTTATATTCGTTTTTTTAAAAAAAACCTTGGTTAAAATAATCTATATTATAATATAATAATAATAATAATTTTATATATTTGGTTAGGTTGTCATCTCAATCTGGGAGTATTATTCGTGATGAAAATTTCTTGTAACACCTTAAAATAAATTCCATTTCCGAGTAAAGAGGATATTAGCCGGACCTTTACAACCTTGAGGGCAAGTCTATGTGACTATAAAAAATAAAAATAAATTATATTATGCTGCTACAAAGCAAGAATGTGTCAACTCGACCGGGGAAGGACCACGTTCTCACACAACACCAGCGTATAATAGCAGCTAAATGCTGCTGTGTTTCTGTGTGAGTGTAGAAAACCGGAGACCCTTTTAACCAGATACAAGGCATTCCATCTTAGTCGTCACGGGTGACAACGCGTCTCCTTATTGATTCTTAATCGATGTTAGATGTAATGTAGATGTTTATGGACCATAGCATTCACTTACCATCAGATGGACATTGTGCTCGTTTGTCACCTTTATTCTATAAACAAACATTGTCCTCCCCATAGTTTGCACAGGGGGATTATGGATAATTGAGGATATCACTATGCTTATCTACCTGTAGTCATAAAAAACCTTTACGGTTAGGGTAGCTTGTAAGTCTTAGGTAGTCGAGGCGGAATATTGTTAAAGTGTAAGGCCTTAACCACGAGCAAAAATTCTGAACATTGTAACATCTGGTGATACGGCATAACATTGTTGTTTAGCAAGACTTTCATATGCTTTCACCTTGTGAAAATGCGCCAAAGGAATGCCTAGAAGATTAAGCGAATCTAGTAAAGGCGCCTATTTCCGCGGTATTTTTATTAACTGGAATGGAAATCGAAAATTAAGCATTTATTGTACCCTTATGAAGGTTTGGCTATTTTTATTAGAACCATTATTGTTTTTACTCTTGAAATAGACAATAGGTTTGGCTATTAGATCTTGATTTGTATTCTAAATTGATTAAATGTGAACTAAAGAAAAGTGCATAGCAATTTGCGTAAAACTGTGAACACTCTGCATTTTGCGTGTGTATATGTCGCGGAATAAGGTGATACATCGGAATAGCGTTTCATACCAAAAAATCTCGTTTCCTAATTCCGAGTATTAAAAAATGCAACATTTTTACATAATTTATATATAGATTAATACTTAATTACAAAATCTTCGTAAATATAATATAATACTCGCTAAACATTACATCGAATTGTGTATGAACTTAAATTTTCTTTCTTAGGTTTCCTATACAATGAATTAACGAAATACCTAAATAGATCACTTTTGACATGATATAATTAGTGAATGAAACACAAAAGTATACCTCGGAAATAGATTTCAATATTCATTGTCCTTTTAAGTTGTCGAACCCAAAGCGAGAAGGGCCTAATCATAAAAACAACCATGAAAATTAAAAAAATGTCAAGTATCTCAAATCGCTATTGCGCGCTATACATCGTGATAAGGAACCGGCAGAAATATTTGGCACTTAATGACGCGGTATAAAATATAAAAAAGTTAAATGTTTTCGATTAAAAATATAATCCTTGAAATAATTTAACTCAAAGAAGGTTAGAGGTTATTTTTGTACACACGGTACAAAAATAACCAATAAATCACTATTAAAAAAAACGTGGTACTCACGTGCACAAGGTCCAAAATGTATGTAGCGTGGGTTCAAACCAGCTGCTGACGCAAAACTAACCAATTATTTTAAAACATATAACAATTATTCCGGACCTTTGATGATATGACTAAGAAATGTTATATTATTATCAATTGAATAAGAGATCTTGCAGTAAAAAGAGCTTGTAAATCGCTCGTAAACGCGGTTTTTCTAAATACCTCGGAATATGGGACCCTTTGGAAGAGAGAAATAGTTTTATATGTAAAGCAAGTAGGCAGCAGCGTGCGTACTTAATAATTAATAAAACACTACTTAATAGAAATTGGCTATAAGTTATAGTTAACAATTAACAAATATGTGTATAAAATATAGGTATATTTTGTTTTTCTATTTCTATTAATTATACATATTATATAAATAAAGATAATATATATTATTTGTATACACATACACATATATACATATAAATACATAAAATATATGTATATTTATAATTCTAAGTTGATAGAAAATGTTTCCTTATTTTGTTCCGAAATATATCAAGAGAAGAACTAGCACGTAGAATGTCAAATATATGAAATAAAAAAAAATCTCATTAGCAGCACTAGAATGCTTACAAACGAATGAAAACAATATGTGCCACTTTAAACTGAGATAAAAAGTAAGGAAAAGTCACAGGCTTTATACGTCCCTCTATTGGGCACAGGCGTCTAATCAGAGCGAGCGAAATCGCACCTTACACTCTCCTCTAAGAGAGACGTAGGGATCAATTTGTCACGCTTTTTCTGTACGTTTTGGTGAACTTCACATGAAAAACAAAGCTTACTTCTATGGTTACAAGTTATAATATACAGGACAGCACCCTGTCTTGCAATCGACTGTTTAAAGGCTGATTTTAAGGAGGAGTTCGGTTACAATATATCTACCTTGACTTTACCATTAGATATGATGGAATTATTGTTGTAAATATAAAACTTGCAGTTTTAATTACTAAAAAGGAGTAAAAATCGACAACTAAGATCTGTTTACATCTCTATATATAAAATCAATTGCTGTCCGTTAGTCTCGCTAAACTCAAAAAGGGCTCGATCGATTTTGATAATAACATTTGTGTGTTTTTGAATGGGTGCTTAGATGGTTTAGATTCACATTTAGACCCGGTAGGTGGCGCTGTTGTCGAGATCCAGAAATCACCCGTGCGAAGCCGGGGCGGATCGCTAGTATTTAATATTAACATTATAAGCTTTTTTATATTTATCATTGTAATTTATTTTTTTAATTTAAGATTCATATAATTTAACAGACCCTGTGTATGCTAAACATATTTACGTTTATCTACATATATATACTCGTATTTGTACAAGTCATAACAAACCTTTAATTACACAAAAGCCTTGAATTGGTCTGTGTTGTTTACATTTAACTTTTATTGAGAGTTTTAATGAGTCTGGAATACGTGAATTAAAACTGAGATACTTCGATCTTTAATTATAGCAGCCTTGTGTCGAGAGCGGAAGGGAAGTGTTGGACATTCACTTTTACTGCCAGATAGATTAAAAGTCAACCTTTGCTCTTACAGTGAGTGAATACGATAAAGTTCCGAGTTCATAGTTCTAGAGCTTATTACACGCTTTATATTAGCTTGATTAGTATGTATGAATTTAATGGAATTTTGTAATGATTATAAAGTATTTTATTTTTATGTATTTTGTAGTCTTCACCCACTTCCAAACGTCTGAATAATCTCGTTTTCGGACGTATTAAGAGTCGATGACAATACAGTAATTTCATAACCTGACCTTCATAATATGACCTTAATCTCGCTAGGGTTATCGCAGATTATGATCGTGCGCATTTATGCTTTTTTTATATTATATTTAACTAGCTTTTGCCCGCAACTTCATCCGCGTAGAACTTAAACAAAAATACCTGCAGAATTGTAACAGCGGCCTTTTGTCAAATAGAGAAAACTATCGTTTTTATACTATCTTTTATATGATAATCATTAAAAACTAATTATATTTTATCAATTTTCGATTTTACAAAAAAACAAAACAATTTGCGGATTAAATATAGTTATCTTATCACTCGTGGCATTGCTCTCTATGTGTTCGTGAAATTTCATCACAATCGGTTTAGCCATTTCAAAGAATAGCCCGGACAGACAGACAGACAATATTTCAAAAATGTTTATTCATATCATAATAGCATGCAAATAATCTTCTTGAGCTTAATAGAAGCTAGTTATTTCTATGATGTAAAGATTATAGATTAAAAGTAAATTTTTGATATCCGGAGTAAATAGTGACGAATGTTTATACAGGATTATTTTTCAAAGAGTAGCCAAATTTTAATCTTAAGTTCATATATTAATAATGAAATAGCGTTATTGCAGTTTTTGAAAATACGAGTAAATATGGCTTTTACTTTTATTTGAAATTATCCCAAATTGAATGTGATTTATGGGCAACAACATTTTTGCCTACTGATCGACCCTTACGAATGTGTGCGTGCGCAGTAAAATAAGTTAAAATAATGCATTACCACGCATTTTGAATTTAAAAGATAAAAAGGACAGAATGTTTGAGATTTTTTAAAATTTTTCTTTACTATTTGCCTATAATACTTATTCTGAACGTTCTCTGCAAATTTGGCCGGTTATTGCAAAATAACCCTGTATGTACTACCATCAGCGAAACTGCACCTGATTCAGAAAAAAGCTGTTGTATTATTGTTAACTTCCCATTTGAAAATTACTGTAAGTCTTAATTTCATCATATATCCATAGTGTAACATTGTAAGATCCGTAGAGTACTTTTCAATGATTTTTATAAGGGCGCGAGTTTGATTTCTGCACAAAACAAGTATTTGTATGGCTTAGTCAAAATTGTTTCTGAGTTTTTATGTTTGTCCTTAGTTAATTAATGTATATTAACTGCCTACACGATACAGGAGAAATAGCCTCCACGATATACCTAGACCAGTCTAAAATAGATTTAAAAAAAGAAGAAAGACAAATTATTATTCTCCTTTTACACTCCGCCGTAATAAGACCCTTAACCGACGTAAAAACCTTAAGAGGATTATCAACATTAACTTGGTAAGCATATCGGAATACAGGCTCGTGTGAATTTATATTCTTGAAATTCGAAACATGATTTAGCAACATGATCTTTACATATAACTCTTCAAGCGGGAGAGTATATAAGTAATAGCAAGGACGAGGGAGTATGTAATAGCTTCTTTCTCATAATGACAATACCTCAGTACGGATTTTGGAGTATTATAGATCTGTATTTTTTTCCTGAATTTGTATTATTATTTATTCAAATAGAATATTCACAATGTTACAGTTCTGCAATCCGCCAAACTGCTCAGCAGTTTGTTGGCAGAAAAATGCTCTCTTACTTCCTAACAATATACAGGGTTATTTTTCAAAAACTATCCAATTTTTTTTATTTAAGTTAAAATATATAAATAATGATATACCGTTGTTACAGTTTTTGAAAATACGAGTAAATGATTTTTTTACGTGGTAGAGCCATGCTGCAGCTATATTAGTAGTATAGTTGTAGCACGAATGGGTCGGCTCGACCGGGAAGGACCACGCTCTCACAGAATACCAACGTAAAATAGTAGCTTAACGCTACTGTGTTTCGTATAGTGAGTGTAGAGAACCGGAGACCCTTTTTACTGGAAATGAGACATTCCATCTTAGTCCTCACGGGTGACATCGCATCTGCATTTTGATTTGTAATCAAGGACAGATGTAGAAGTCTATGGGCCGCAGCAACCACTTACCATCAGGTGGACTGTGTGCTCGTTTACCCTTATCCTATAAAAAAATGAACCTTCTAATTTTATTTGAAATCACTCTAAATTGAATTTGATTTATGGGCAACAACTACGCGTACGCGCGTTCCTCTGTGTGCGATTCAATTCACAACATTTTTGCCGACCGAGTGACCCTTACGAATGTGTGCGTGCATAGTAAAATAGTAGGCGTTAGATATTTATGAATGACAATCTATTAAATGATGCATTACCACGCATTCCGAATTCAAGCAAGAAATTAATTATGGATACAATCGCGTTCATTTCAACCCATTTTAAATTCACAACTTTTCAAGTGTTGCATGGTTGCATGGTAGCGGAACGAATGATATGTTTGACGTTCCGTCCATGTCATAGTTTACTCAAGCTGCCTTTAGCTTTTTTCTTTTTTCTAAAGAATAAGGGTGACAAACGAGCACATGGTAGAGCCATGCTGCAGCTATATTAGCAGTATAGTTGTAGCACGAATGGGTCGGATCGACCGGGGAAGGACCACGCTCTCACAGAATACCAGCGTAAAATAGCAGCGTAATGCTGCTGTGTTTCGTATGGTGAGTGTAGAGAACCGGAGACCCTTTTTACTGGAAAAGAGGCATTCCATCTTAGTCCTCACGGGTGACAACGCATCTGCATTTTGATTCTTTATTGAGGATAGATCTACATCTACGTGGTTGCTGTGACCCATAGACATCTACATGTCTATGGGTCACAGCAACCACTTACCATCAGGTGGATTGTGTGCTCGTTTGTCACCGTATCCTATAAAAAAAAAATATGGTCCACCTGACGGTAGATAGATGCTGTGGCCCATAGATGTTTACATTTAATCTGGATTAAGAATTAAAACGCAGATGCGTTGTCAAAATTAAAAATCATCAACCATATTACCAAATCTGAGTCTTGCAGTGGTATGTTTGGGTTTGGGTTTAATTTGATTAATTACAGGATCTCAAGCATGTGGTAAGTTCTATATTGAAATTGTATATATTTTTAAATTCATTAGCCTCGCAAATTATTCTTGGTAGGAACCGGTGTTTTTGATAGGATTTGTGGTATTTCAAATGTGTTATAATAGCAAGGGCCGTCTTGAATATGGTCACAGATTACTGTCTTCCGGAAGTGGCTACCCTGTTGCTTGGCATTAGGAATAAGTAACTTAGTAGTGACAGACGGAATCCTGTTGAGAAAAGGAGATCTAGTAAATTAACAATTTTGCGTCTACTGTTTATAAATGTTTCTTTCGTTTATTTTTGAGACGAGACGAGGGATTATTATAATAACCAAAATTTTACATAATTCTATAAATTTCGATATCGAAATACTACTTATTTATAGTGTGAATTTCTCAAAGGTTGTTGTTTCGCGTTATTATAATAACGCGAAACAACAACCATAACCACATGCTTGTTTACGTATTGCAAATTAACCAGAATGCAAGTTTCCAGGAAACCAATTGTACTTTGACAATTATTTTGATTATATGAGGTGTAAATGCTATTGGTCTTTTGTTTCAATAACTTTGGTTCTCAACTCATTGTTTTTGCTTCCGCCTGCATTAAAGAAAGGTTGTATGAAGTATTAAGTAAAAAAAAACTATTGATGTTTTTGTTAGGAATAAAAGAAAATCTAATGGAATAACTATGCTAATCCTACTAGTAATATTATAAACGTGAATGTTTGTGAGGATGTATGGATGTTTGTTACTCTTCCCCGCAAAAACCACTGAATGTATTTTAATCAAACTTTACAATAATATAGCTCATACATCAGAACAACACATAGGCTATAATTAATAAAGATATTGTGTAAATTGGTCAAAATATAACGATAAGTGTTAAGTAAGTCGGAAAAAATCTGTCATCTGCGAGCTATTTTGGCGTGCGGTGCAAACTGTAAGAGTCACACAAATATAATGTATGGTGGAATTATTTCTCCTAAATAGTTCTATAAAAAAGTCCGCGACCGTATATATCTATCTTTTACGTGTAAGCCATTATTACCAAAATAGTGAACCGTAAATACAATAAAATTTGTTACTTTATTTCCTATGCACATTTTGTAGTAACAATTGGATTTTATCAAAATTAATTCTTTAATCACTTCTGATGTTCAAAGTAGATAAATTTTGTCTTTTAAACTACGTAATTTGGTCAAATATTTTAAAAGTAATCATAGATAATATACTAAAAGTAATGACGATATAAAATTGTGCGGTCCGGAGCGCGCAGGGCGGTCGGGCATACTGCGGGCGAGGTGGGGGAAAACATCGCTCATCGCCGCGTGAGCAAATGTACCTCTTCACGCTTAAACCGCTGAACCGATTAAGATGAAATTTGGTATCGCGATAGCTTAAGTCCCGGGGAAGGAAATAGGATAGCTTTGATCACGGAAATCATCTCTAAAGAGGGTGATGGAATTTACTATGAAAGTGCGATTATTGATGGATCACCCATGGTTTAAAGTATAATATCTACACGGACGAAGTGCGGGCAAAAGCTAGTAAGATATATTTTTCTTTATTAGCAAGTTAAAGTCCACTGCTGCCTCTCCAGTTGTTTGCAGCATTTGCTTTAAGTGTCACACTTGGCAGGCGGATTGACAATTACAGTTCTAGACGTCTTGCACCTTCGGCGCTGCTGCCTGTGACTGGTCTGGGAGTTTTAAGTCTGTCGTAATCGAGTTGGTTATACCGCTACTAAGACACGGACAGGACGACATACAGTAATGGATTCTTTTACGCCGTCACTACTCTGCTACTAATACAATATGCGCTGCTATTATTGTTTTCGATGGCCTTTTAGATATATACCTGTTCGAAAGGTATATACCTGTCATATATCTTTTGTACAAAAGTTCACTTTACCTGTGCGCAGTGTATTCTAATGTCTGACGGATTAGGTTTCGGTGACTGGTTAATTCGACCAATTCTCCGTGTAATGGTATCGTGACGTATGGAAATCCATGAGCCCATATTGTCTCGTTGACCGTGTTCTGACAGTGTAAGAATATCCCTACCCCATATCGTCCCGTGTGTCATAGGAGGCGACAGAGCACCAGAAGATACACAGCAGTGCCTTCCTTACTACAACTAGAAAATAAAAACTACGATTGCGGTTATCATCACTATCATCATATTCATTTCAGCCCTACACAAATCCACAGTTGAGCTGAACGTAGGCCTCCCCCAAGGTCACATAGCAAGGTCCTGAGCCACCTGCATTCATTGACTTCCTGCACATCTTACCAGATCACTCCATCTAGTGGAGACCACCATACACTTCTCTTACCGGTACAAGGTTGCCAATAGAGAACCTTTCTTCCCATCGGTTGTCTGTTCTTCGAGTGATATGTCCGGTCCACTGTCACTTCAGCTTACTTATTTGTTAGGCTATGCCAGTTACTCTGGTTATAATTCGCATTCTAAACCTGTCACACAGAGATACTCCGAGCGTAGCCCTCTCATAGCTCGCTGAGCGACCTTGAGCATCCCCATACGGCCAGAAATGATGGACCACGTTTCAGATCTACATATATGTATCACTGGCAACACGCATTGGTTGTATAATCTTGTTTTCAAGTTTTGATGTACTCTTATACCTTTTTTATACTTACAGGTAATCTATATAATATTTTCGACACGTACTCTTTATGACTTTTTATTAGTTACCAAAACGATATTTTATTCATCTTTTTTTTTGGTAGTAATTATGGTCCGCAGTCGTAATAAGCCGCCATTTTTTTTTATCCATGACGTCTTATAGTCTATAACGTGCGGTAGAGCGAAGCGCTTCAAAAAATACTTAAACGCCAATGTAAGAATATCCACTACCCCATATCGTTCAGTGGGTATCATCAGAGGCGACAGAGAGAAACAAACCAGGAATTGGGCAGCAGCGATTTCCTAATAACAAATCAAAATAATGAGGCAACCTCCATTTTTTTATATTTTGATTTGTTATTGTGGCCTATGTTCAGCACTGGACTTTTGATGGGCTGTAAAGGAGGGAACAGATGAACATACATAAATACATACACTCATACATACATAGCCTGCTAGACTTATAACCCTCCTTTTGGATTTGCCGCAGTCTGGTAAAATAGATCTCTATCGAAAGAATATTTATTCATTCATTCATTACAGTTTACCAAAAGTCAAAAACATAGGCCTGTTCCATAGATTGTTTCAAATGGGTGATTGCCATAGTTGACACGCTTGGCAGGCGTGTTGGCAACCGTAATTTCTTATTATTGTTGAGCTCTTATCAGGAATTTTACTGTGTATTCATTTACTGTCGACAGCCACGAGATTACTTAGAGTAGTGACAATACACTTCAAATAATTAAAATAAAATAATTGTACAACCGACTTCAATATAAATTATTAGGGATAACTCAAAAACTACAGGTCAGACCTTAATCAAATTTATACGGGGCCACATGAGAAGCACCAGCTTCCAAATAAAAAAAGAATCATCACAATCGGTTCACCAAGAAAAAAGTTATGAGGTAACACACATAAAAAAAGAACATACAGTCGAATTGAGTACCTACTAATTTTAAAAGTCGGTAGAATAATTCGATCAAAACCTCTATTCACTCGTCATTGCGTCACTCAGCATTCCATCACATTATTTTCAGATAATTCCTCAGTGACGTCAAGAAACTGGTACTGGTAAAATCCTAATTGCACTAATTTGTTGCCCGGGGCGACGCAAAACCAATTTTGTTTGGTGTTTATATCAAAAAGATTATACCTACATTGACAAATTACTTAGAGGCTAGAAGTATATATAGCCTCTAAGCGGTCGCCAATCAGAACCACTCAAGTTAATGCACAACAAGAGCGTGTACTTGCCATCAACGCTGCACGCTTCGCCAACGCTCTTCACTGAGATTTAACTGTCTCGTATCTTTTAATAGATAAATTATAGTTGAAACTAGCTGATACCCGCGACTTCGTCCGCGTTGCTAACACACATCACTGAACACGTAGTGCTTATAAAAATCGTTGTTTCCTAAAACTTTAATAACTTTATATTAAATGAAGATATCACAATAATTTTTTGGATAATGGCCAAGTGTATAAGAAATGAAACTTAGAAACCCTAATTGAAATCTATCCAGTAGTTTTTCCGTGATGCGCGCGCAACTGCAAACCTCTATCATTTTATTTATAGATAAGTCTCCATGGCGCAGTGGCTTAGCATAGTTGCGACACCTAAGGCCGCGGCTTCGAATCCCGCACGGAATAAGTATTTGTATGACCTACAAAAATTATTCCGAGTCTGGATGTTTGATCCTATAATAAAATAGATTTTCTCAATTTTTACACGGCCAATTTTGAAAATTAAATAGATTTTGCCGGAGCGTCCCAAAAATCACCTCACTTACGCCAAATTTTTTCAAATGACAGTTTTTCAAAATGGTGGAAGAACTGAGAGCTGTAGAAATAATTTTATTACATCGACGCTAGATGTAGCGATGACCGTTGAGTCTTATTGAAGATAATTATGGTTTATTTTTTTGGCAGCATTAAGAAACATGGCCTGGCAAGTATTTTGCCTATACCGATGAAAGGATTAATTCAGTTCAATCCCCAGAAGACAAAAGTTTGAGCGTTTACCGCTAAAAAGAACCCATTTGTCATCATCATCATCATCATCATTACAGCCCTTCACAAGTCCACTGCTGAACATAGGCCTCCCCCAAGGAATGCCACAAAGCACGGTCCTGAGCCACCTGCATCCATCGACTTCCTGCATGTCTTACTAGGTCGTCACTCCATCAAGTGGGGGGACGCCCTACACTTCGTCCGCCGGTACGAGGCCGCCACTCGAGAACCTTTTTTCTCCGTCAGTTGTCGGTTCTTCGAGCTATATGGCCGGCCCATTGCCACTTCAGCTTACTAATCCGTTGGGCTATGTCGGTCACTCTGGTTCTACTGCGGATATCCTCATTTCTAATTTTACCACGCAGTGAGACTCCGAGCATAGCCCTCTCCATAGTTCGCTGAGCGACCTTGAGCTTCCTCATCCGGCCAGCAGTGAAGGACCACGTCTCAGTTCCGTAGGTCATCACTGGCAACACGCACTGGTTGTACAGCCTCGTTTTCAAGTTTTGAGGTATACCTGACGAGAATATGTGCCGTAATTTCCCGAACGCTGCCTGTATCTTCTCAATTTCAGAGCATTCCACTTGTTGCCTTAGCCAGCATTGAAGTCCTCGGCGTCGACATATCGAATGACGTTCAATTTCGCAGTCACTTTAAAAGGGAAGGCCAAATTGGCATCTGAAAAGCTTGGCATGCGTGAACACCGCTTGCAACTTTATAGGACGCAAGTTCGGCCTCACGTGAAATACTGTTTTTATCTCTGGACCGTGGCAACCCAGTGCCAGCTGCCTCTATTTTACCGCACTCACGGTAGAGCGGATCGAATCGTCGATGACTGAGTTCAAGACTCACTGCCGCTGCGAAGAAATGTTGCATCTCTTTTCATATTCTATCGCAATTACCACGGGGAGTTCTCAGGAATTGTTCGGACTAATTCTGCTGCTAAATTTCACCATCGCATATGGTTTTTCAAAAGTTTTCTTCTTCGCACACTTTCCTCGTGGAATCCACTAGCACCAGTGATTTTTTCGGACTGATACGACTTTGGAACCTTCAAGAAAAGAGTCTCCTCTTTTTGGGTGGCAGTAGTCACTACCCATCAAGCGAGCCGCATGCTCGTTTGCCCTCTCTTATATATATTATATTATAACGACTGTAACAGCAATGTATCCGAAGAATGTTGCGGGCAGTCTCGTTTATAAATATTCGTCTATAATTTAAAAATAAAAAAATAACCACATAGATGCTTATTTTTATTTCCAAAAATCTCCCTTGACTAGCATAATCATATTGAGTCAAAAATATCATAAAATCATTATTATTACATCTTATTAAAGCTTGCATAAAATAGCTATCGAATACAAATCTAAGGTAATAAATAAGTAGCATGGTCCTTCAAATCTATTCAAAAATACTAATATGTAACGAAATATCGACCAATGAATGCAATTTTTAATATATAATATTTGTAAGGTTTTAAAGTTAGTACATAAATATTTACAAAATCAGTTATTAGAAGATATGACATAGATATAAACACGTAGATGTAAAGACAGATATAATGAAATTATAAAAGTCTCAATAAATAATTAAAAAATATAACATGAATTATTAAAAAAAAAACTACGTTAAATATTAATTTAAATGTATTAGTTTAATACATATTCTAAATAAAGAAAAGTATAAGTTTCGAAGAAGAATATCAACTAAACCTACCACTTAAAACAAAATCTGCATACAAAAATCCAATCATGCGCCACTTAATTAGTTTTTTAATACAATTTCATAAGAATCATTTTTTTTTTCTATAAATGCAATAATATTTTGTATAGGCACTTCTTTAACATCAGTTAGGAAATGATACAAAGTTACTGGTGTAAATGTTTTGCTCTTTTATGGTTTCTTAATGGGGGTCATGTTATTCGTAACGCCAAACCTGGTTTCTATAGGTGCTGATTTGTAATGACAAGAGCAGCAGACTGGTAGTTCCACCTCAATCTTCTCGGTCTCATTTTCGCCTTTCTTTACCAATACTTCCCATTTGTTGTATTTCTGTTTGCAGAAAGTCGTGATGTCTGGGATTAGTGGAAAAATGTTGAAGCATGGTGCGTCTGGATTCCTATCAAAGAAAAATGAGATTATTTAAAATAAATTGATATGAAATAATAGCAATGGAAATTTTGTTTAAGTATTTAGTATGTTCAAAATTCAGAGGAAAAATTAAAAAGAAAGCGAGTATGATGGAGCGAAATAATTCCTTTCATTTTAAAGCTACGTTTAAATAAACCCCTTTAAGTCTTTTGAGACCAGCCTTTCCAGTTATGTGCCTGAATGAAATGGCAAGCTGGATAGGCAAATAGATGAGTGCAGAGTCGATACCTTTGCACTGGTAATAATGCTACTCTTTTACGGTCCGCGAAATTTAATTTTAGCATTTTTGGATGAATTTTCTGATATATGTAAGTATGTTGGCAGATCCTCGTAGGTCATTTACTTTTCACGATTCACTGCTTTTGGAGCGGAAAAGTAAGCGTATACGAGTACAAGTGACAGCGCTGATAACGACAAATTTTTACGTACCAAAACCCATGTTAAACAATCGAAGGAAACCTATATCTATGCCATATTTAAATTACTACTAAAACTAAATTCTTTGCATGGGTCCTATAAAAGAACACAGTGAATGAGTG
Organism: Parnassius orleans; assembly: GCA_029286625.1. Lineage (NCBI taxonomy): Eukaryota > Metazoa > Arthropoda > Insecta > Lepidoptera > Papilionidae > Parnassius > Parnassius orleans. The sequence continues at coordinate 5,194,961 of JAGSMP010000037.1, forward strand.
GTTTATAATTGGCTGATTTTAAGTATTTAATTCAACGAAGCGATTAAGGGAAAACTTAATAATTAACTAGACACGATTTTTAGCCAGGAAAAGCGGCAGGCGCTGGGAAAATACCTTCGTTAGCACAGAATTACAAAAGAGGAACTTGGATTCTCACTCGATAAAAAGAAGAAACCGACTGCATGTTGGTAGACGTAATATCGGGCTCGCTACAGTTGGAAGGAGTGTAGTAAGCCTACGTGTAAAGTCAAAGATAGAGTTAAGTAGATTTTTTAAATATTAGAGTGACACAGAGCCAACAGTCTAATTAATGGTAAGTGCCTACTGTAGCCCATAAACACATGCTAACTATGTAATTAGTAAATCAAAGAAGTTGATTGAACCAATTGTTTATATGGTGCTAACTCTGACAATTACTGTCTTATTGTATATGCCTAAACTCTTGATAAAGACATATATTATAATGAACTAGAAATTTGGGAGGCAAACTGAGTCAGAGGTGGGCAGCAACATCTTCCTGATAACAACTTAATTATAATAATAATTAATAAAATCAGACGGACTATTATTAAGGAAATTAAAATTAATTAGCTAAATCTGCGTAAAAAAATAAAATTATGTATCTTACCTTGTTTGAATTGAAGTGATAGGATAGTGCACGCAATTAAGGGAGGGCGAATGGTGCTCTTCAAACTAGGTAAGACACATCATTTTATTTTATTACGCGAGTTTAGCTTATTAATTTTTAAGATCTTAAATTAATTATAAAAAACTGTGGTTGCCAGTCCACCTGCCAGGCGTGGCAACTATGGCAAATAACTATCTATGGGGAAGGCCTCTGTTTAGCAGTGACTTCGATAGGCTGTTGTGGTTTACAATATGTATGTTTGTGATGAATAGTCTAAACAACTTACGTGCAAGTCTCCAATCGAACTCTTTGAACATAGTTTTCTTCTGGTGCTTGGGCAACATATCGCCACGGTTCGTCCCGCTTTGTGCGCACTTGGTACAAAGGTTCGTACTGAAATAAAAAATAATTGTTGTTTTAATTATTTTAATAATTATTACAACCAGTACTAAAATCTTTCACTTTCTTTTTTCATTATATATGTACAAATTATCGTAAACTATACAGGGCATGACTATGATTATGAGAAAGCACTTGATTTTGTCAAAATTACGGCGGTGCTACAAGTACTGACTGACCGTTTATCGAAGTGTTTGTGCAGTAGGACTACGATGGCTATCCGAATAAAGAACAAGAGTAGTGGCGAGTACATCACTCACCTTCGATTTGCCGACGATAATGTCTACAATATATCATTATGGCAGAATCGTTTGAGGATGCTCTATGACCTTAATGCAATAGTAATTGGGAGCACTACACTCGAAGTTGCTGGCGAGTATATTTGCATATGATAAATTATCCAACTAGGTACTTGTAAGTCCAACTTCGACCAAAACTTCAACGGATCCACGATGGATCCAAATCGGTTGGGCTACGAACGTTGAACTACGACACATCTCGTTGCATACCTATTCCAAACAAAAGTGTGTAACCAGTGTCTGTTGCCAGTTACATATGGAACCGAGACGTGATCCTTTACTGATGGCCATATGAAGATGCCAAAAGTTGCTCAGTTAGCCTTAGAGGGCTTTGTTAGGAGTTTCTCTGCGTAATAAAATACTTAACGCAGATGTCCGCAGTAGAACCAGTTAAAAGTTTTCAAGTTTTGAGGTGACGAGAATATGTGTCGTAATTTCCCGAACGCTGCCCAGCCGAGTTGAATCCGTCGTCGATTGACCTCTTGGTCGAAGTTGGACTTACTTTGTCGGACTATTTGTCCCAGGTAAACATACTCGTCAACAACTTCGAGCTTAGTGCTTCCAACAACTACCGGCATAGGTGTGACACGGACGTCACACATGATCTTTGTTTTGTCCATGTTCATCTTAAGGCCTATCCGTTGAGAGGCACTATTGAAGTCTTTGAGCATAGAGATAAGGTCCTCCAGCGATTCTGCCATAAGGACTATATCGTCAACAAATTGAATGTGGGTGATGTACTCACCATTAATGTTAACACCGTATTCTTTCCAGTCCAGCAGCTTGAAAACGTCTTCCAATGCAGAGGTGAAGAGTTTCAGGGATATAACGTCACCCTGTCTTACACCTCTCTGCAGTTGGATGGGTTTCGTGCTCTGGTTCTGTACTCGGATAGCCATCGTAGCCCTACTGTACAAACACTTCAGCACTTCAATATACCGACAGTCAACTTGGCACCGCTGAGGGGACTGGTAGCATCGCCCGAATTTTGACGGAAGGAACGCCCAACGGATTAGTAAGCTGAAATGGCCATGGGCCAGCAATATAGGTCTAAGAACTGAAAACCAATTGGTAAAAGCGACAGATCGTTGAAATTCGTGTAGTCATTTTCTCTTGATAAGGTAACAGACAGATAGACATAAATTTTAAAATGGATAATAGCTAGTTTTCACGAAAAGCTCAATGTACAGACTTTTCGAGCCTTACTATTTTATAGTATAGAGTATGAAGTTTCGCATATGCCTACAAAACGGCTGATAAGTATTCCGAGTTTCATAAGTATTTCGTAGTTACTTTTAATTAGTTTCGCACTACGCTTTAAAGATAAAGCTTTGAGAAAAACCTAGTTCAGGGTTCAGGAGTTGGAAATAGGCCATTTTTTGAATTTTCGTATAGTAAGTAGGATTTGCCTCTCATTTTATAGCAATATTAAGGGTTATTGTCATCAGTACTGAGTTACTATATCTATAGTTGTAGTTGTAGTTATAGAAGGAAAAAAATAAAATAATTATTTAGTTTTAAACTAAGAGTTTGGACCCATATATAAAGATGCCTCCAAACATAGAAAAAAAAAATTAAAAGCTCATTACCTTAACTTCACTTTCACAGTCGTCTCTTTCGTCCGGATCGCCTTGACGATTTGAAAGTATCGAGTCCAGAACTAGTGATGGTTGGGAAACTGTTTTCTGGAATTAATTAAATATAAATCACATCATTATGGGTACTATGTTCAAATTCAAAGTACAGTTTTTTTTTCAAAGTAATCCTTAGAATGTTTATAGTTTTCAATTTTAAGTTTAAAAAACCACTGATATTAGTATCTTTGATTCTCAATCGTCATCTGTTTCAGTTTCTTGATATTTATAATTTTCTATGTGCTAGCACAGAATAGTGCTAGGTACTTTTCTGCCTAGTTTTGGGTAGGTATCTTTGTCATCAAATAGCAGTGTTTGCACTGCTCTGTTCGGGCCTGAAGGGTTTACTTTCAATATAGTTAAAAGCTGTGAGGCATTCCTACTAGTCCTCAGAGGTGACAACACATCTGTAGCCTTCTTTGTTTGAAGTTGGTTGCATATATCCATGGGCTACAGTAGTCACTTACCATCAGGTGGACTGGGAGTTCGTTTGTGTCTTCAGTTTAATAAAACATTCTTATAGGCTTTCGATAATTAAACGGTATCAACATCTCTTAATCTCTGATAAATCTGAATATTTCAGACCGGTGTCGGGATGCAGCATCAAATGTGTGAGACGTCTGGTTCTACGATCGTCAATCAGCTTGTCAATAGTGATAGTAAAGGCATATCATTTCTATAGCGAGAGTCAAGTCAAGGAGTACATTTTTATGGGTTGATGAATAAAAATGAAGATATGACTTAAATTAATGAGTAAGCTATATTTTTCTAGATAGATTAGTGGCTATCTATGAACACTGTGATTCGATGTATTCATTGTCTTTAAATGTTATCATTATAGTCATCACCAAAGTAACATAAAACTATTGTTTGGATAAATTACAGGAGGTTCAGGAATTTTTTGATAGGTAAAAGATTAGTGTAGGTATACGAATATCCACTAACCCATATCGTCCCGTAGGTATCGTAAGAGGTGACAGAGAGTAACTAAAACAGCGAGATGGGCAGCCGCATCTTTCTGATAACAACTCAAATATTTGAAAAATCTACGGTTGCCAGCCTGCCAAGTGTGGCAACTATGGAAATCTCCGCCCTACGAGGCAAGCTATGGAGACGTCCTATATATTCAGCAGTGGTCTTTTGATAGGCTAAAATGAACGAATGAATTAATGAATATTAAATGAATACACCACCATCTAAAACTTACTATTTCATTCTCAGGGGTAAAAGAATATATACAACAAAATAAATAAAAGAATATAAAATAAACTACTATACTTTTAAGTAAATGTTTACATTACAATCACAGTTAGCCCCTCATTGTGAGCCATCAACAAGCCTCTAATATTCTTTTGAGTAGAGCCAGAGTAACCAACATAGCCCAAAGGATCAGCAAAATGAAGTGATGATGAGTCCGGCGTATAGCTCGGCGAACCAACAGACGGTGTGGGAAGAAAGGTTTTCGAGTGGTATGAGAACTCGAGACTCGAAGAGGGATCGTCATGATGACGATGACTCTCTTGAATCCCCCCCTCCATTCCCTCCTCCTCGATTTGCGGTTCAGAGTCGGCCGGTAGACAGTAAGCCGTTACTGTAGGTCCAGTAATTCAATTTTTTACACTTAACTTTACTTACTTAACTTAACCTTAGTGTTAAACATCAATTTAGAGCACAGCTAGTATCTAAATATCAAAAAAATATACTCACCAGGCCTTTGAACATTTTGTTGAAAATTTCTTCTGGGTAGTCAGGAGGTTTAATAGTGCAGTATGTTTTATCTTTGCATTCATCTGGAACATCATCTGTTCCATATTTTAAATCATCACCTTCAATAGGACCCGGGAAAATGATAGGTTGCATATCTTTTTCACCTGGAATAAAGTTGAATAAATTGTTTTTTTTTCTTTTTTGTTATTATCTCTTCAATTTCAAGCATCCTACGCTTTGTTTTTTACCTTTTTTTATGAAATAAAGGTGACAGTCAAGCAAACAGTCCACCTGATCGTAAATGAGTATATAGACATCCACATCTATTCTCGATTAAATTAAAAATGCATATGCGTTTTAGCCCCTGAGGACTAAGATACTGTGCGAGCGAGTTTCGTCTTCGGTCGAGCCGACCTATTCGTGCTGCAATCAGCACGTGCAAACAGCATCTGCACTGTGGTTCGTCCATGTATAGAATAATGCTATCACTATATAGTACTTACCAAGTTGAGCAGCAGCAGCGTCGGTAACGTCGAGATTATGTGTGGTAGCCTGAGAAATGAAAATTACTATTAATATACATACTCTATTCAATTGATAATAATTTCCTCCATACCGAAATTCGGTCACGGCGGTTGCTCACAATAGAGACTAGCCTTCTAGACTAGACTAGGATAGGATTACGATGCGTATGTGAGCAACAAAGGTGTACTCTATATTTCTTCGCTCTCGTAGTCCGACGGTACGGTAATCCGACACGACATGAAGGAGATCAGGCGCAAGACCAACGACTTTACGTGCTTTTCGAGGGTAAAACACTACCAACGTGCTAACTCCGACCTGCTGATGAGAATTTCTTGACAGATAAACTCAATTTTTGGTTTGGTTTTGGTCTAACCCATTATTCGTTTCCGGGACTACACGATCAGCAATCCTGCTTACGACCAAGACGAAATTAAATTGCAGTAATGTTTATCTATCAAGAAGTATAACGTTCACATAGGCTTATTTCATTAGATAGTAGTCGATAGCTGGCGTAGAGTAGTACAAAAAGGCCCTAGTAACAGTAAAAAGGAAATATTACTATACAAAATATATACTTTTTTATTTTATTTTAAAATAAAATATAGCAAGGAAAACTAGATGTACTAAAAGTAAAAAAAAAATCGGCGTCGTGAAGTCTGTCAGTTTACATTGACCAGCGCGAGGGATTCTCTCTTACTCTAGAAGCGTGAGGAGGCTTTTACTCCGTAGTAAGACGCACCTTGGCTTTTTACCCGACTACCTCAGAAAGACCTAAACGTATTGATGGATTTTAGCATATGGACAGTCGATAACTTCGTCTCAGTTGTAAATATGACATAAGGTATAATACCTATTTGAATTTTTCTCTTTGCAGTAGACTGTTTAAAGTATGTAGTCGTTTTTTAAATTCTAGTTTGAACCATTGGCATTGTTGTTTTATTCATATTACTGTATACTAAAGATATTATCAGACATTGGTAACGCCAAAAACATGCGTAGAAGTTTCGGATTTCAGATACAAATATCAGAGACTGTATGCCAAGGTAATTAATATTAATAGGTATGTGTAATATGTTTAATTTGATCTGGTTAAATAATCACCCTTTAAAATCAGTATTTATATCTTCATATCATTTGACGCGATAGAATCAATTGTTCCCGTAACTTATAGTAGACGTATCTAAACGTATATAAATAAGACTGCCTTCATAGCAGGGGAATACCAGTGGTTCAAAATATAAACCGTGGAGCCCACGCCATCATCTTTATGTAGGTCACGTAGGTAATCTTCACGCACGTGTTGTCTTTGTTACCACCTAAATTATTATCGAAGTAAATAGTAAACTACTGATTTATAAAGTACCCATTTATTATTAAAACGCGATTGTTAATAATAAGTTAATGTAGGTGTATCTTAGCATTGTTCATATATTTATAAATAAATGTGAACATAATATTTTGAATAATAAGTTTTATTCTTGTGATAACAGCATGAACAAAAGTGAATCTGTTCAAATAAAAACGTTTTATTGTAACTATTTCACCATCTCCAACAAAGATTCTCTAAAGTCCACACCAATTTTGCCCATTTTGAGGCTACGCTCTTAGTTATAAAAAAAAACGATTGATTTTATATCTATTAAATATGGAAAACAATTTATGAGTAAGGTGGTTAACTGTCTCAATATTGTGGTTATGCCAGCAACAACAAATGTGGTTTCGTATTGTCTAATTGAATTTTTGTATAGATTATAGGTGACTAACGAAACAGGCTATCTATCCACTCTTAGGTACATCTATCCTTGATTAAAAATTAAAAAGCACATGCGTAGTCACTTTTAAGGACTAAGACGAAATACCTGGTTATCAGTAGAAAGTATCTTCGGTTCCCTAAACTTACCATGCTTAATACGGCAGCATCATGTTATGATAGCGACGTAGTTCGAAGAACCGACAACTGATGAGGAAGAAAGGTTTTCGAGTAGCAGCGTCATGTGGAAATTATTTCGTCATAATTATTATCATTGTTTTCGTTTAACAAGTCCGTTTTTACTTTTAATTAAAGATATAATTGTATGTTTGTACTTGTTATAAATTTCCCCAAGCCAAATTTACATGAATCATTTCCTGAGAATGCGATTTATTACTTATAACAATGAATGAGGCCATATTTTATGTGGTTAATAGTATCTAAATACATATTTGTGCGCATATATACCTACATACTAAAAATGTCGGGTGAATATGTCCACAATTTCGATTTGTAGAAATAAAGATTTTTATTTTCTCACAAATGTTAAAATTTTGAAAAAATATAATTTTAATATATTAGATAGCTTGTAAATATCCTATTTAAACAAGTAATTCTTGTACCTATATTTTTATAGAATAATAAAGACAAACGAGCACACACTCCACCCGATGGTAAATGGCTGCTGTGGCCCATAGACTTCTACATATTATATCCTTGATTAAGAATCAAAAGATGCGTTGTCACCCCTAAGTACTAGCATGGAATGCCTCGCTTTTAGTAAAAATTGTCTCCGGTTCTTTACACTCACTAGCATGGCCCGTAGAGCGTGGTCTTTTTACGATCGAGCCGACCTATTCCTGCTACGACCATAATGTAGCTGCAGCGTGACTCTACCTCTAAACCTATGTCTAAATTAAATGCATATTAATTTATATATGTCATTGGTTTCTGGGAAACGACTTTACCGATTTGGGAATTTTGTTCTTTATTAAGATAATGTTTTACACAATCAGCTAGAACACATAGCTGATGTGAAGAATCGACGCTCCGGGAAGTCTGCAGTCGGTGAACATGTACAGGATCGCCCCCGTCACTACATTAGATTTGATAGACCACAAATCCTCGCTAAAGAACACCGATTCCTTCCAAGGATGATTCGTGAGGCTATTGAAATCAAAAAACATCCTAATTTCAATAGAGAAGATGGCTGGGTGCTACCATCTGCTTGGGATCCTATAATTAATAAAATTAAATCCCAATCCAAGCATACAACTGCAAGACTTCAAGACACTGTAAGTTTATACTGCGTAGATCGGAACAAAAATTAATAATTTTTAATCTGGAGGTAACCATGGTTAACTATGACATTGGGACGTCAAATACCTCAGTCCCCTCCGTGACCGTGGGTGCTGTAAAGTACTCGAAACGTCGGGAATATAAAATAAGTTAATATACGCGATAAAATCCGTAAAACTAGTTTTATTTAAATGTGTAGTGTTCGCGTAAATATAAGAAATCATTAGATAATGTTTTAGTTTCCAATTTTATCTATAAAGGTGTCATCCATGAGAACATTATATTTTTTCCTAACGCCGAGCTCGGTCGCCCAGGTATATATATATTATAACATACTTAGACATACACTTTTTAAGATATTTGTTTGTTAAAGCACGTAAAAGTTCACTGCTGGAAACGGGTTTCTCCAGGTGCATAGAGGATCAACCATAATCGCCACGCTTGGTGTTGTATGGACTGGCGGGTGTAGTACCAGAGGTCTCACAACTTCGACGCTGATCCGCTTTTGCCTGTAACGCCATCTATTGGAAAGAATTATCCTTTTGGCAGTTTTCATAGTTGCAACTTTCTACGAGGCCCCTTTTTATGAATTCTCTTTACGTCTCTTTCGCGCGGACTTTTTATATATCTGTATATTATGCTATATAACGAAATTATATTCCGAAGTTATATATGCTATATAACTTCGGAAATAAAATAATTCAAGTACAAAACAACCGAAGGATTTATGATAATTTTTAGTAAAACCTGAAACAAAGTTTTTACTTCAATATTTTAATTTTTAATATAAAGTTCTCGGTATATAGAGATTTTTAGCAAAAAGATTAATTTTAAAATATTATTATTAGATTAAAAATATATAAACACTCAATTTAAAAGTAAAATAGGATAAAAAAGTACAGCCTACATAATATTTTTGACTACCAAGCAGGAATGAGTTAGTTATCATTCGACATATTTATAATTTTTCTGATGTTTTAGTTATTCCTAAATGTCTTCATGCACCACGGAGCATGTGCTAAATAGCATTAAATTGCAAAAAATGTAGTTCAAACAAACAAGCACGGCATTTGAAGCACTCGCGGCTTATCGGAACGAATAGCATGCTAATCAGCAGAACAGTTCATCTGTTAATCCTTGCCTTGCTTAAAATCAATACCGTTAGTAAACGGTTTCATTAAAGGCGAATGATTTTCGTTCTAAATTTGGCTTTCTCCGGAGGTTTTCAAGACATCATATATCAGACAAAATAAATAGTATTATTTTCAAAAATATATTTTAATTAAAACACCATCAAAAGTAGTTTAGATTTAACGGATGTCTTAGAGAACTTACATGAAATTAAAGATAATCGGATAGTATCAATTATAAATGATAAATTGCCGATTGCGTACCTAAATTAATTAAAATAATGACTGTCTAGATTCTAGACTCTAGAAGTAAAAGCACAATTACTGTAAAGAAAACATAACATAAGCCTTTTATATTACAGTGAATAAAAACGTCTACCAGTTTAGTGCACAGATAACAAAAAATGAAAACATCGTCTAAACTGCAAAAAAGTATGGCCTTAACATTATACACTTGAATATGGCGCCAGACACTCGAAAGCCGTTCGTTTTTTTAATATAATAGTTTGGTCATTTAAAAATGACATTAATTTTAGTCCTAAGAAACCAGTTTAATACCGTTACTGGTTCCTTAACTGCATGCATTGTAATTTAATGTGATTTCTATTAATTACGTGGGTTGTTCATAATTAATAAATAAATAAAAATATTTTAAGTTGTAGAGCCATGCTGCAACTGCACGAATGGGTCGTCTCGACCGGGGTATAACCACACTCTCTCAGAATACCATCGTAAAATGCAGCTTAACGCTGCTAGAGAACCAGAGACCCTTTTTACTGGAAGCGAGGCGTTCCATCTTAGTCCTCAAGGGTGATAACGCATTCTGTATTTTGATTCTTAATTGAGCCTAAATGTAGATCCATATGGGCCACAGCATCCCCTTACTATCAGGTGGACTGTGTGCTCGTTTATTCTTTATATCTTTTTTTATTCTATAAAAATACTAGGTGCACTAGTGCTACCGAATGACACTAAGTGCATGGTGAAAACTTGGTTACGGTCTACAGTAACAGAAAGCCGGCTTGTCGGTCTGTGTATGACACAAAAAGGCGAGAAATAAAATTGAAAAAGAAATGGCGACAAGATTTAGCCAGAATACGTAGCCTAGATATAATATAAAGTCTCAACTTAGTACTTAGGTTTAACATTTTTCATATTTTATTATTTGTTTAAATAAGCAATTCATGGTATAATACATATGCTAAAATCTATTAACAATAGAATAAATAGCAGGCTTAGATTTTATGATACATATTACGGTAAATGTGACAAAATCTGCCAAAATACGAGTGAAGCCTGTGCAGTTTTAAATTAGACGATCTCTAGACTTGTATAAAAATAATTATAAATTTTAAATAAAATGATTCCTTGCCTATTCTTATCTATGATTCTTTGCTTGTTGTTATGATTTGCGTAATTGTAAGGTAATTATTGCGATAACAATATGGATATCATTAATAAACGGTTGTATTGTTTTTAATTATATGTCCATTGATAATGAATCGGTTGATTCCAAAATGCTCTTCTATTTTCTCGTTATTCTAGATTTCTAGACCATTTACGATTAAACTGTGCATCGGGGCTGCACTAGAGTCCTATGTGCTTCATGTTGCGGTCCCATTTATGGTTAAACTAAATTTTTTATTATTAAATTTAAAAATTTAATTCAAACCAAATTAATTGTTAGTGTGAACTGCAAGTAATATTGTAAAGTCAGTAATTAAATATATTATACACTGCAAAAAATAAATGTGAGCATTTCATACGCTGCAAAAGTGAAATCTTTAGATAAGGAGACCGAAACACTAAACTAAATCCTGTAATGTATATGTTTGTCTCTTTTTAATATCGCTTTTTTTTCATCGAGTTTCAAATCATGCCAATTCTAAAGAAGTTGTCACTTCAAAAAAAACGGAAAAATACAACTAGAGACTTCTATTTTAATATAAGTTTTTGTGACACAAAAGTGTAATTTTTATGTGTAATAAGTTAAATTGATATGTTTGGCCATCTTTCGTTTGCAATAATAATATTATGGTATAAGAAATATAATTACGTTTTCTTAAAAATAATTCTTTCTTTATTAATGAAAATTATTCAGAAATTATCCAAGAAAACGGTATTAATTTATTAACTCCTGTATTAAAACGTATAACTTTCCAATATCGCAAATTGTCAGAGAAAACGCGAATCCGAGATCCGAGGCTTAACACCAATTCAACTTGCACTTCAACATTTCTCTTATAAATAATTTCACCGATACTAGATAGTACGTTAGAAGTAGCAACTGTAGCTACTCCCACTAACAGCTAACAAGTCTTATTTATAAATATAACTTTACACTTTTTTATGATATTCAAACTAAAATTTATCACAAATCTAAAACACCGCTTTGAATATCTTAAGTTAAAATTTTTAGTTTTCCAATATTTTAATATTATATTATATTTTATTGAACCAGATACTGGGGCTTCAACATGAGCTTTAGGTAATCATAAATGTACAAAATACATAGGTATCTTCACTAAAAAAGCTAAAATTATTGATATTTAAAAAAAATATAAAATATATAGTTAAATAATTTAAACAATCAAAAATAAAAAAAATCCTATTAATATTAGTAAAGAAGCAAATAAAGTATAAAATAATAAATATATTCCAGCCTGAATTCGTTCAGGTTGATATCTTCAACCAATAATTAATATTAAAGTCGTAATGGCCGTATGAGGAAGCTCAAAGTCGCTCAGCGAGCTATGGAGAGGGCTATGCTCGGCGTTTCTCTGATAGACTTAAAAACGAGGATATCCGCAGTAGAACCAGAGTAACCGATATAGCCCAAAGAATTAGTATGCTGAAGTGGCAATGGGCCGGCCATATAGCTCGAAGAACCGACAACCGTTGGGGAAGAAAGGTTCTCGAGTGGCAGCCTCGTACCGGCAGGCGAAGTGTAGGGCGTCCCCCCACTAGATGGAGTGACGACCTGGTAAGACATGCAGGAAGTCAATGGATGCAGGTGGCTCGGGACCGTGCTTTGTGGCATTCCTTGGGGAGGCATATGTTCAGCAGTGGACTTGTGAAGTGCTGTAATGATGATGATGATGAATATTTTAATAGAAAAAAGGTTATAGTAAGGGCGACAAACAGGCACACAGTCCAGATGCTAAGTGGCCCTTAGACATCAGTATTTTACCTCAATTAGGAATCAAAGTGCTGATGCGTTTTCATCCCTGAGGACCAGGATGGAATGCCTCGTTTCAAGTTAAAAGAATCTCCGGTTCTCTGCACTCACCATACGAAACATAGCAGCATTAAAAAAATATGCTGGTGTTTTGTGAGAACGTGGTCCTTCCCCGGCCGAGCCGATCCAGTCGTGCTACAATTATATAGCTGCAGTATGGCTCTAACACGTATATTATTCGGTTTCTATCCTCACATGTTTTGCCTTAAGTGATTCTCTTTTCGATCACTGAGGAATATCATATGCAAATAGAGCAGGAAAATTAAGGACTATTTGAGATAATAAATTCCATCATCATCCGTTCTATTATCGGACCACCAGACGCTTGGATGCTCCACCTCTTCGCTGTCAACATACTACGTATTCCAACCAAATGGGTCTTAGGTGGTTCGACGTTCATCGTACAGCAAAGGATCTGAATAATTTGCCAGCATCTGTCTCTCCATCTGACTACAATGTGGGTGTCTTCAAGTAAAGTGTGAATAGACTTTTGCTAAGCTAAGTCAGTGCGCTTTACCATTATCGGCTGCATCACCACATACCATCAGGCGGGATAGCAGTCAAGCACGGGCTTATAATAGTTAAAAAAGAGTGGAGTACCTTATTGATTATTTTTAGTACTTTATTGTATAAAATATATTTTTCGTATAAGTGTCGTAAACAAACCAGGAGATGGCAGTAGCAGCGTCTATCTAATTAAAATAAAAAAATAAGAAACTGCGTTTGCCAACCCACATGCTAAGCGTGGCAACAATGGAAAATATCCATCCTATGAAGCAATCTATGGGGGAAGCGTATGTTCAGCAGTGGATATTGTAACAGTAACAGTAACGGTACCGTAAACACTATGTATTACCCAAACCACTAGAATAATAAAATTTTATTATTTTAGACAAAAACACACAATCCACCTGGATGCTATGGCCCATAGACACCTATATCGATCAAATAATCAGGAATCAAGATACAAATGCGTTATCACCACTGAGGACTAAGATTAAGGCGAAATAGTATCGTGATCACGAGCGAGGAGCGGCGATATGCTCCGGTTTGGCCGCCCCGTGCGCAATTTTATTGCACGATATTTATTTGATATTTCTTTTTAAAATGAAATATACTCTTTTATTGGAAAATAAACCCATAATTTCCCCATGTATTTACTGGTGAACACATAGACAGAATTTAATTGGAGTTGCTTTAATTACATTCGATTGAAATTGAGGAATAGATTTTGAGGAAACTTTGCGATTTTTTGTATCAAGCCAAAATGTGTCAACCGTGTTTTGGGCATCATAATTCACTAAGGAAAATCTTTAACATTCCAAATGATTTTAATAAAAGGTGAATTCGTAGTTTTTAATGACAAAAATCTGCATTTGGCGCCCATTTCACCTTAAATGCCTCATTAAGAAGATGATAATTAGGTTCTCTATACGTATTTTGGCTATGGATTTTGGATAGGCCATATTGAATGAATAAATGAATTATTTAATTAATGACTGTGTGTGAGTGTGTTACTCGTACATTACATATCACTAAAATTTCAACAAACTCGTACAAAGGGTCACGCTTCGCTGCTTTTTGCGAATAATACAGGGTCCTTCAAGGTTACAATGATTCAGATGTTTTATCACTTAGTGACATTTCATGACCATTCGTGCATGTAACAAAAAAATCAGTAGGGATATTGTCAAAAGTTAGAAACATATGAATATATTACAATTGTAGTATACAAATGTTAAAGTTACAGCCTTTATACGTCTCGCAACTTGGCACAAGCCTCCTCTTATTTTCGAGAGTCTTTTTATAAAACTGAAGTGATCAATGAACTCACAGTCCACTTGATGGTAATTGGCTACTGCGGTCCATTCAATTAATTCATACGTGGTAAAGCCATGCTACAGCTACATCAATAGTATAGTTGTAGCACGAATGGATCGGCTCGACCGGGGAAGGACCACGCTCTCACAGAATGCCAGCGTCAAATAGCAGCTTAACGCTGCTGTGTTTCGTTTGGTGAGTGTAAAGAACCGGAGACCCTTTTTACTGAAAAGGAGGCATTCCATCTTAGTCCTCACGGCTGACAACGCATCTGCATTTTAGTCGCAAACGAAGATAGATGTATATGTCTATGGGCCACAGCAACCACTTACCATCAGGTGGACTGTGTGCTCATTTGTCACCATTATTCTATAAAAAAAAGTAAAAAATTTCAGAAACTGCGTTTATAGTCTCCTTTTTTCTTCTTTCACATAAAATACCTTTACGCAACAATAGATTGGAACTCACTAAACCAAATTATTTAGTACGGCTTGACGCAAAAAGTTAAGTGGAAAAAATTTTTGAATGACATGCCGGTCAGCATTAATTTATTATGAAAATTCAATTATTTACAAGTAATAATACGAATTTTTATTAAAAATTTACCTCCGCATTACGAGGTAAATTGAAAAATGGATCTGCTTCGGGAACATAATCGCCTAAAACCAGCCGAATCGTTTAATAGACTTCAAATGGCATATTTGGAATATAGCCTTTCTAAGGCAACCAACCAACAAACCAACAAAGAGATGAAGAAACAAGTGGTAGAATTTTGACGGTTATTACGGAAGGAAATGTACTCAGCACATATACATATATATGCCCGAACCAATTTAACACGAACACCTTTGCGCACAACCTCACAGAAGCTCAGGAGCAAACCCGTGTGGTGAATGATACCATGACATGACATGATTATGATTTGAAGCAGGCTCGTCTTGGCGTTTTGATGACATTTACTGGTGATATTTCTCGGATTTATCAATACGATCTAAAAACAAAGCGTCAGTCGACGGTTCGGCTGTTTCAAAATGAACCAACGCCTGCCAATGTAAAGCGATCGAGGAGCCCAGGAATGATTTTGATCACTAGTTTGTTTACTTTGACGGGGTATCTCTTCATCCCTTTCTATTAATGCCTTTACAAAATTAAAGTAGAATTAATTTCGAATAATATACTACTACCAAGTGCTTGCTAGAAGTGTTTACTGCTATGAGCAAAATGCGACCGAACACGGAGCTGCGCGTTCCACAGCTAACGCGCCCGTGCACTTAGCGCTTAAAACGACGACGAAGCGAACGACGAAACGAACGATGAAACGAACGAACTCCTGGCCATGACATCGGGTAAACTTTTGAGGCACATCATCATCATCACTAAAATAAAAAATCTGCTGAAAGGGATACAGTTTTTATCGCTAGATTATTCAGTACTAGCAGCGTTCAAGCAGTAGAAGAGATGTCTGAGGCGAACTGGAAAAAGTGTTTCGAAAATTAGTTCACACGTATGAAACTTTGCCTAGATTGTGGTGGAGAGTTCTTTGAAATAATTTAATAATAAAAGCTTTAACCATAGGACTTTTCATTCATTTCTCAAAACTTCCTGACATTTCAGACAAGCCACAGATATTGAATAATTTAGGAGAAATCCTCTTAGTATTATTAAAGCAAAGACTTGTGTGAAGCTGTTTTTTTACTTAATATAAAAAACATAAGTGAGTGTCGTGGAACACTCGGTTGGAACAAAGTTTCTTTCATAGTATATTATTATTGATAAACGTATTATATTATTGATTAACAAATACAAATAAATGAATTACTAGCGTCTATTAAAATGAAGCGTTATTTAAAAAAAAACGCTATAAAGAGGGTCGTGAAGGAAAAACTTTACACCTTTTGTCGCCTAGCCTCTATCCGCCAAATCCGTACCGTCCGATAAGGAACTTCGTTCCAACAAGTGGTGGACTATAATCCCACCTGATGGTGAGTTATGATAAAGCCATAGATGGTACATCGCACTATCATAGCGCAATAAAGGTCTATTAACTCTTGCCTTGAAGCCATCTAGTTTTTAATCGGACAGAAAGACAGACGCCGGCAAATTGTTTCATTCTAGCTCAGTATTGGAAAAGACTATGCAAGCCGTTTGTTTCGAATGCATGCCACAGCCACAAAGGGAATGAAGGCCCACCGACCGCCTGGTTGTACTCTGTCCGGAAAGGGGTGGGAGGATTTAGGAGAATTATGGGTCTTGTTAATTTTTTATCAGATTTCAAATACTGATGTCATAAAACATGTTGCTTTGAAATGTCATAGTAGCAGTGAAGTTTTGATCGGCTGTAATAATATTAGGTACTTACATATGAAATTAGCGTTTTGTCGTACTGACCACTTTGATCTGAAATATCTCCTCTTTGGTTAAGAATTCCAAATTCAAATTTATAAATTCATTTAGCTGGTACATTTGAGTTTTGAAAACAGTCACTCATTTGTTTTTTCCTCATTATTTTTTTCTTTGGCGTCGCTTATTACCGCACAATGGAAAACATGAAATATCGGTATATTTACGAGTACGAGTTCTACCGTGGCACCAGTGCTACAAAAACAGCTCGAAGGATTAATGATGCGTACGGCGCTGGTGTCGCAAAAGAAAGCACGGTACGTTTTTGGTTTCAACGTTTTCGTTCTGGAAATTTCGACCTTCAGAACCAACCCCGTGGACGGCTGGAGACCAAAGTGGAAAATGAAGAATTAAAGGCTATTGTGTAAGCGGATCCATCACAAAGCACTTCAGAGATAGCTGCAGATTTCGGGGTAAGTGATAAAACTGTATTAATCCACTTGAAGCAAATCGGGAAAGTAAAAAACTTGAACGATGGGTACCTCATGAATTGAGTGAATCGAACTTGCAAACACGCGTCGACTGCTGTGTTACTTTGCTCAACCGATAAAATAATGAAGGGATTTTAAATCGAATCATTACTTGTGATGAAAAGTGGATACTGTACGATAATCGGAAGCGCTCGTCGCAATGGCTGAACCCTGGAGACCCAGCCAAATCCTGCCCTAAACGAAAATTGATTCAGAAAAAGTTACTTTTGATTGTTGGGTGGACTAGCGCCGGTGTCGTTCACTACAGCTTTCTAAAATTTGGCCAAACGATTACGGCAGATATCTATTGTCAGCAGCTGCAAACCATGAAGGAAGAATTAGCTGCTAAACAACCGAGATTGGTCAATCGCTCTAGGCCACTGCTGCTTCACGACAACGCAAGACCACACACTGCACAACGAACAACCACTAAGTTAGATGAGCTACAATTGGAATGTCTGCGACATCCACCGTACTCCCCGGACCTTGCTCCAACAGATTACCATTTTTTCCGGAATTTGGACAACTTCTTACAAGGTAAAAAATTCAACTCCGAAGCGGCAGTCCAAACCGCCTTCAAAGAGTTTGATTCTCTCCCCCATGGTTTTTTTTAGTAAACCTATGAGATGGCAAAAGTGCATAGATAAAAACGGTGCATACTTTGATTAATTAAATATATTTTACAAAAAAAATGACTTTATATTCCTCCCGTACAAAACGCCAATTTCATATGTAAGGACCTAATAATAATGCTTTAAATCTTATTTTATGACAAAGTAAAATATAAGTGTATATGTAAATTTGTTTGTATTAAACGTAAACTTTGAAAAAAGAATATATTTACTCTTGTATGTGAAGGTCAGTAACGTAAAGAATTAACTTAATTACAAACTTCTATAATACAATAAAGGTGTATATATTTCTACATCTTATTATTGTTGATGAACGCACTGGCCGATAAGAAAATATAAGTTGGAAAAATGTCAAGTGTTTATGGTCACCTATTTTAAAAAAAAACTTACAATAATGAAACTTGCTAGCGCCAGAATTTTGTGTTGACACATTTTCACTTTCATATACCCCTTATTAACACTGACACAAGCGTCTACTCCACGATCTAGCTGCGTACTGTTTGTGATTAACCGTGGACAATCTAAGGCTTTTGTATAAGCAGACTGCATAAATCGTAAGGCTGTGTGTACAGTTATCGTGAAAAACGCTGCGTTTAAGAAGTGTAGAAGTTTTCTTTGCTTGACTGTAAAGATATTTTATATTTTTTCTTTCTTTATTATAAAGAGATAACCTCATGGTAAGTGTATGTTTACGTATATCATATGTTATATATACCTACTAGCGATCCGCCCTGGCTTCGCACGGGTGACTTATGGATCTCGACAACAGCGCCACCTACCGAGTCCAATTGCGGATCTAAACTATTCTCGAATCAACTTAATCACACACACACAAAATTTCATCAAAATCGGTCCAGCCGTTTAAGAGGAGTTCAGTCACATACACACGGACAGAAGAATTTTATATTATATAAAGATGTTAAATATAATTATGTGTTAAGTTGCCGTTGCAGTAGATCGGAGGTGTCCATATAACTCTGATCGACTTCAAATAATGATGCGTTGTCAGACTTAAGAACTAAAATGAATTATCTATCAGAATGTTCAGAACACAGTAGTAGCCACTTGCCTGCAGCTTGACGGAGGAAATAGTTAACAGCGTGATACCAAAACAGACGTTGCCAAAATTAGTACTATTTTTTTAACGAAACTGAAGTAACGAATAAAACCGCATCTGTAGCTTTCTTTTTATGAAATATAAAATTTCATAAAAGAAAGCTACAGATGCGTTGTCACACAGCTATGCAAGCAATGCTATTTTTCGCAAATGGCATTTATGGTTGTCAGGTACCCCTTTGTTAGGGTTCCGTAGTTACACAACAAGGAACCCTTATAGTTTCGCCATGTACGTCCGTCCGTCCGCGGTTTTGCTCAGAGACCCTAGGTGCTACAAATCTGTAATTTGCCATAGTTATAGATATTAATCACGCCTAAAAACTGTGAAATAAAATCTTAAAAAACATTTTTATTTTGTGTACTTCCCATACAAGTAAATAGAGAATGATTTTTTTTACCCGTCTATTCCATCATGTATCGTTGGATAGGTCTTTCAAAAAGATTGAGGTGTGGAACAACATCTTTTCGATTCAGGGATCCGTTTACTAAATATTTAGTGGTCTTTTTCATTAGAGTCATGTGTCCCCCTCTCCCCTTCTATAAACTAAACCGCTGTTTTTGGAAATATGAAAATTATACAAAATAGTAGTATACATAATGAAGTTAAAAAGAAAACTATCACAGCTAAGTAGAATTAAAAGTTAACGAGTAATAGTCGACCAACTTATAAAATTCACTTGGGTTAGTAAAAATTTTGTTACAACTCCATAGAAAATGACCTGAAACTGTTAAAAATAAACATTTTATGAAGAAAACGACATACTCGTATATACATTACTACTATAGCTTTACATTTTCATTTGCGGGATAGGCAGGGAGGATCTTTCTTACTTACTTACACTCATTCAAAGTATTCATACAATTATACAACCTCATACAGTTTCATTCGTCACACTCTTGATTTACGCAGACGACCTCAGGATAATTTAGGGCAGTGGTGGTTTACGTGAAGGTTCGTTACGGTCATATATGTATGTATGTCTTGGGGTTGCACTGCCGGTAATATATAGATAGATAATCAACTATGATAATCTTTGTACCTTGGCATGTGAATGATTTGATGTAAATTGTATTATTTTCAAAATCAAAAAGTTTTTTTCAATCTTTTTTGAATACAACTCCTATAAATTTGATTTGAAAATAAGTCCTTCAGTCACGATCTTCCTATTTGGGCTCATTTTTAGTCGTTATAACGGTCAAACCGCGAAATCACTTGCGCTTATTATCAAGAAAGCCTACGTATTGTGCACTTGGCCAGTTTTTTATAGTAGTGTGGCGGGTGGAAAGAAAAGGGGAGATCTCCCGCCGGGCAAGGTGTTCTGCCCGGGGAGCGGCCAACGCTCCGAGTGGTAGTTCTGAGCTACTGTATATATACTGTTTTTAATTCGGAACTTTGATAGCACGATTTAGGTTTCGATGTATTTCGCTTGTGGCGCGACGACAGCGCCGCCACAGTAGCAAACACCGCAATGTATGAGTGTTTGACATTTGTGGAAGAAGTAGTAAAAGAAGTTGAATTTAATCATTCTCTAATCAGTTATTTCCGCCAACTACGATGAATTATTATAATGGTGAGACGATAAAATTTATTACTAATTTTTACGATAGGTCAACCATGATTCAATGTGCGTTGAACTTTATGGCCGCTCAGGCGCGTGTAGATAACGCTACGTAGGAAAATACATGAGATTTGACTATTCGACTCAGTCATCATTAGTTAACGTAACAATAATTTATAACAAGTATTACGTCCTCCTGTAGCAGGATAAATATGTTTAACTTGCGTAAAACGTATCATAAGTGCGTACGTAAGTCCTCCTGTAACAGGATAAACGTTCATGTTTAACTTGCGTGATACGTTGGAATTCCTGTGGTGTTACAAATCCAACGACGCTTGTTCTTCCTTCCTTTACAAAGATAAATTTTATGTACCTTTTTAGTAAAATATTAAATTATATTAATATGCTCTAGAGGAGTGCTCTTCAACCGATGGTCCGCGGACCGGCACCGGTCAAAACCAAACAGAGATTGAGATATTATAATATTAGATTTAATAAATAAATTTTAACTTTTTATTTCTCTTTTAGCCCTCAGCCGGTCTGCAAAATATTTCTCCTATTTTCGCCGGGCCGCAGGTGTAAAAAGATTGAAAAACGCTGCTCTAGAGGGCTAGCTATGGAAAGGACTACGTATGGTATTACCGCAGTAAAATTATAGTAACTGACACAGCCCAACGGATCATAAAGCTGAAGTGGCAATGGGCCGACCATATAGATCAAAGGACCGACAACCGATGGAACATAAAACTTCTCGAGTGGCCGCCTTGTACTGGTTAGCAAATTTAAGGCAACCCAACACGAGATGGAGTGACGTCCTGGTAAGACTTACAGGAAATCAATGGATGCCGGTGGGAAGTGATCGTGATTTGTGGTATTCTTTTGAGGGGAGGCATTCAGCAGTGAATTTGTGAAGGGATGTGATGATAACGATGATAATATTGAAAGCGTAGTTTATGTAATTTTACTAAAAAAAGTTACCGCCTGCTTCAAAAGTGTTTTACTTTGGAAATTTAACATCGGAAATTTCCAAAGTAAAACACGTAATTTAACATCGGAAATTTCCAAAGTAAAACACGTAAACGATTTTGTTATATATTGATTGCCTCACAAGGGCCATACTTGCATAGCATTGGCAACCACAGTTTTTTTTTTATAATTTTGAGTTGTTATCACGAAGATGTTGCTCATCTCCTGTTTCATTTCGCTCTGTCGCCTCGTACGACACCCACGGCTGATATTAGATAGTGATCTTACGACGCTATTGCACAGATAAAGATTTCCTTATAGTCCTACTTCTCCTATCAATAGATCATCACAAAACTATCTCTTTATCCTCGTTTCAAAAGGGAATAATTTATAAATGTATGTATATATCAAATAGATTTTGTGGCCAGCGACAGATTACTGCTGTATGCTCGCATGCAGATCTCAAGTCTACTGCTAAACATATATATGCCTCGCACGATCTTGACTCACTTGTACGGCTTGAATCCCAACATTAGATACTAACCAGATTATCATATTATCTAGTATAATATAACCACTGCGGTTACTGGTATGAGGTTGGCACTCAAAATGT
The DNA here is from genome assembly GCA_029286625.1 of Parnassius orleans. NCBI lineage: Eukaryota > Metazoa > Arthropoda > Insecta > Lepidoptera > Papilionidae > Parnassius > Parnassius orleans. Next base: position 5,217,147 of record JAGSMP010000037.1, read on the forward strand.
AATGTAAAAGATCTAAAATACGGGAAAGACCCCATTATTTTCTTTTCGAGTAACCCCATCGATTGATATTGCCTAGTCTTCAAATATTAAATTGTTTTATTATATTTTATTTTTACGTCATCTTTCAAAATACCAAAGTTAAACTTATTATTTTATCTGCACTGGGGATTAATATTTAGGTTTTTGTAATAGTCTACAGATACAATAAGCTTGGAAACCAGTGAACTGTAACTGAACTGAACTGGACATTCAAAAAAGTTAATATAATCTCACAGCACGTGACTCATATTAATGTTAATATAAAAAAAATTGTGAATACAATAATGTTTTTATAAAAAAATGGCTACTTGTTGCTTAGCTAATTGGATTCGTTTTACGTGTGGCAATGCTACAGAAGTTCAACCTCAGATTGGCTTAGGATAGTGAAAGATGTTATCTACACGTTTGCATAGCGCACTTTCTATACGTGGTAGAGCAATGCGCCCGCTATATTATTGTTGTAGCACGAATGGGTCGGCTCGACTGGGGAAGACCAAGCTCTCACAGAATGTCAGCGTAAAATAGCAGCTTAATGTTGCAGTGTTTCGTATGGTGAGCGTATAGAACCAGAGACCCTTTTTACTGGATACTAAGCATTCTATCTTAGTCCTCAGGGGTGCAATGCATCTGAATTTTGATTCTTAATCGAGGATAGATGTTGTTGTCTATGAGCTACAGCATTCACTCACTTTAAGGTGGGCTGTGTGCTCGCTTGTCACCCTTATTCTATGTTGTCTTCCTAAACCCATTGTTCATACATATAATACTTTTATGCGCATAAACTTATATTTATCGGCCATTTTGGCAAGTTTCGACACATCTGGCAGTTCCTTCGTGGAGGTCCACACGAAATTGGTTGCGTCAGTTAATCCCCTCTATGAAATCAAAAATAAAAAAAGTGTAGAATACAAATTTGAAGGTCTTGTTGCTGTTAACATGTTTAATAAAACCGAAAAGATTCAATGGTTAAATAGAGCGGCTATTGGGAACATTGTCATCTCAAAAGCTTTGATCTCGTACGTCAGTCACGTTATCTATAAACTTTAAATAACAAAAACATGTATTAAAATAATTGGAACAAACTTTTTTCTTTAGCCAAAGTATTGCACACAAATACGATCTCTCTTTGTCTCTAAACATACTAAGAGACTTGCTATCTATAGGTAACAATTTTGACCGCTTTGTTTCTATCGCTCGTTATTATTTCAATTTCTGAATAAAACGAAACAAATTCTATACTGGTCATGAAGAAGGAAAAAGTTTATGTATACTTCTGTAATTGCCTCACGTACTTGAATATTATACTGGTTAACGAGACGGCATATTGTTAACAATATTAACTTATATGGTATTACTAGCTTTTGCCCGCGACTTCGTCCGCGTGGAGTTCGGTTACGAGTATATCGCGCCCATGTGTGAAAAAGAGTCTGCTGGTACAAGCCACAATTATAACTGGATGTCGCGGGCAAAAGCTAGTAAACTACAAAACTTCTTTATACACCACATTTTTGCTAATCTATTACTGTGTGCCAAAATTATCAGACTACTGGGCGGGCTTACGCGTGAGCAAGCCATAGAATTGCCCGTGTGAAAACAATTTTCTCTCAAGTCTATACCCGCAAATTTTAATGTCTGCCCTTGTGATTTGTTTATGGTCATTGCAAGGCAAACTTTGAGAAACTGTATTCGTTTGAATTCAAAGGAAAGATCATTCGGGATCAAGGAATTTTTGGTACAAATACAGTTTCCTTACGCACATCCAGTTATAATTGTGGCTTCCACTACATTGCGTGGTAACGCTTTTACTTTTAATCTGGTTCCGTTGCACAGTTGAGGAGGTTCTAAGTTTCGCAACAACATAACAGGAGTGCCCACGCGCAGAATAAGCTTATGATGTGGAAGACCCGATGGTTTCAGTGAATTGAGAAATTCGACAGGCTAGTTAATTGCGTCATCTATGTTGACCACAGAATCTATTGACGTGTACACCATTTCTTCCCCCTCAAAAGACTTTAACAGTATATCGTTAATTGCCGCTGCTTGGTCGTTTTTTGGGGTTAGTATGGCACGTTCACACAACATTTCCATTGGCTTATCGTGGATATGAACAATATCTGGGTAAATTTTGGATTTTAACTCCTGTAACATACTGTACACAAGTTATCAGGGATGGTTATCATTCCGTCATTTATCGGGTAATCACCGTTACCGATTTCAAGTAGGAGACTAAGTGTACCCGCATATTTTTCGAGAGCTTGAGTATTTTAATTAGAGGTCATAAAGTGGATCTCTTAAGACACGCCTTAACTTCATCTGCTCTAGTTTCTTTTGGCACTACTGGTAGAGTCTGTCTAAAATCTCCAGCCAGCCAAACCGGTACACCACCCATTAACTTCTTATTTCCTCTTGTATCTTGTAGAGTTCTGTTTAAAGCCTCTACGCCACCTTTATGAGCCATGGTTATTTCTATTATATATATATATATATGTGTTTTAATACTTCAGCAAAATTACTCTGTTTCGATATATTACAAATGGGAGTATCAGTTGTTGTTAAATTGAGTGGTAAATTGAAGGTAGCATGAGCAGTTCGTCCACCCCTCAAGCAGTGTAGCTGCCATCCCAGAAGAAGCCACAGCCAAAGCAATTCCGCGAGTACTTCTAACTTTTGCTAATAGCAAATTTATGAGAAATGTTTTGCCTGTTCTACCGGGAGCATCTAAAAAGAATATTTCACCCTCATTTGATTCAATTTTTGGGTTAATTTCATTGTAAACTGCTTTTTGTTCGTCATTCAGTGATCCTTCATTATTTTTAACTGTGTTTTCTAATGATGCTGAGTCGTAACTTGTCTCTTTAAGAAACTCTATTTTTCAAATTGTTGTTCTTTGCTTGGCTGAGGTAACCCATACTCTTATAGTAGCCGACCATAAAACATTTTTTAAATACCTCATCTGTTATGTGCTCTACATCCACATCTCCCTGTCTTTCTAATTGCCTTTTAAAATCTTCAGATAGGTATTCTTTGAATTTCTCCCAAAGGCTTAAAGGGTCTGATACTTGGCAGAACACTAAAATAATCGTAAAAAGATCCCGAATCATTTGCGGTGATTGGCAAAGTGCTGCCTCTTCCATTGCTGCGAACAAATGCTGATCATCTTCAAGCAAGCCGAGAGCTTTGCACGCTGATTGGAACGTGGAATATACATGACCATCTACAGTTTTAACGCTTTAAACGAAATTGGGCCTCGGATCTCATGAAGAAGAATGCGAAGGTGATAGCATTCTGTATTGTTCGGATGCACAGTATAAACCCTGCCCAGAACGTGCTCTTTTTTGACCCCTGGCCAGCCTTCAACGTTTGCTCCTCTCTTTCTCCTTTGGAAATTTCTTTTATCCCAAACGTAGTATGCAGGTACTTCTAGGTAGAGCAATGTTTTGTAAAGTTATCCACTTTACACAAATCGAAAAGGATAAGAGTCACTCTTTCACTCAGATTTTGCTCATTAAACTAAACCCTTTGCCCATTTTCCAAACGAACAGCGAGGTGGACTACGGGAGGAAATGCTCATGAATGGAAATTCAGGATTCGCCATACTGCCTCTGATGAACTTATATATCTTCCACTTGTGTAGGTTTTAACTTCATCCTTCTCATTCTCTAAAGCAAACGATGTCTGGCCTGAACGTTTATTTACGTATTTACAGACGTATTTTATTAATTTAACCGAATGACAATATTCCACATTTAGGTGAGCGTTAAATGTTTTTAATAATACTGGATTATAAGGGACTACCCAGCAATTATCTATGGTTGTAACTTTGATATCAACAGAGAACCCACCGTCATCTAGTAAACGTCTCTTGTACTGCGGATAACCGTCTTCACCAGTTTGAGTTTCCCTTATGATCTTTCATACATGGTGACTTTCAATTTAAAGTTCCACATGGACCATGTATTCATATTACATTTAACGATTTCGTGAAGCTCTGGGTCACGTTTGGGATCCGCATTTCAGCACAAATTATAATGTCGATTTGATCCGGAGTAATACGTATATGAAGCCATAAATTAATATGAATATGTGGAAGACCTCTCTTTTGCCATTCCGTTGAGTACATATAGCATCACCCTTCACCAAATATTTTGCCCTTTGTCAATAAGTTCATGATCTTTTCACCTTTAGTCAAACACCCTCGAAATTATATAGTATCTATCATGATCTTGTTGTCCTTGAAGCAATTGCTCTTTTATCTCGTCCCAGCGAGGATTGCATGTGAAAGTGATAAAAAGATCAGGCCTATTCCTAGCATAGGTCATAGCGCCCTGTTTTCTTTCGTGCATATACCTAGTTCCCCCCGTAAAAGATTATGGAAGGACAACTATTTGTTCTAGTTGGTTGGCTTCTGCATCTTTTCGTCCAATAACATCTTTTAAATGGATGTAACTATCAGCACGTAATTTGGCTTGATTATTTTTGATATAATTTAGTCTCTCTGTTTCTATTTTGGCGTAATAATCCACCAAACATTGACTAAAAAGGGCACGATAGTTGACTAAACTTCTCCTTCTTTAATCATTACTCTATACGAATAGAAACTTGCAGAAGAGACAGTTTTATTAAGCGGCAACTTAGTTGTGGGATCGCGTTGTGGTATGTTGATTGAATCACCATCATCCCCCCAGCAAAACATCAATGGATACTGTAGCGCATCATATGCTCGATGTATCTCACTAATACGCTGAAGTGAATTACTTCGGCTCTCGAGGATGATGTCCCTTCGATCAAATTGTTGATCCACTAACACTAAAGCCACTTCACTTGTAGTTGGTGCATTGTACATACCTCTGTGCATTGTGCATTGTACATGTTCTTCTGGTGGTTTCTTATCAGCACGTATGACAACTTTGTATGACTCTGAAGGAGGGGCATTATCAATGGCACTTTTCAGATCTTTTATATACGGGTTCACTTGATGCAGCATATTTTGTAATTGTTTGATTAAATTTGGCTTTAAGTTAGGAAATTTAGAACATCGAATCTTTGCTTCTCGATCATCTTCACCTACAAAATATATTTGAAGGTACTGAGCGTCATGTTTGGCTTCTGGTAATATACTTCCAATTAAATGGTACACCTGGCCTTGTACTTTAAAAGTCGGTGAAAAACCATCTGGTGTTACCTGTTTACCACCAAAGGAAGTCATCTGGAAACAGGCATTATATTTACGAATATTACCTACCCATAAAATGATCATGATCTGGGTGTAGATCATTAATCAAACTAAAGAGTGGTTCAGGCAGTTGTTTCAACCGATCAAGTTGCACTTTTCCAACGCTGCTACACATACCAGGTGTCTCATCCTTCCATTTCAGCGCATTGCACCACTGACACTTGTATGTCGTAGAACCCAAGGCTATACTGCTGTCAATTCTATAAGCAATATCAGGGTCATACTCCATAGTGGAATGTACCTTGTTTTTCCATAAACGCAGTGTAATGTTTTCCTCATACCGTGACTGAATTGCTCTATGCACTTGTGGATTCGCAGTTTGGTAATTTGCAACAGCTTGCCTGTGTACATCAGGATTTTTTTTCTGACACAGCGGACACAGCTTTACGATTTGAATCTGGCTTGTTCTGCCTACATCTTTCTTGCGCACTTTTTAATTGACTTTTTCTTGTGTAATTAGTAAATCTCGACCTTCGTTTATTTTTCTTTTTTTCATATTTTAATGTGGAGGATACAGATTGATCTGTTCCGCTGGTTGGAGATGATATTACACTGTTTACAAAAGATGTAACAGTTAAATGGTTCAGCTCTGAAAATGGATCACGCTCTTCGACAGGTACCTCCATGCGACGCTGTGTAATTTTCTTCGCAACAATAGGCATATAGGCGTCAAAATGTCCATTAGATAAATCATGGCTAAATCGTAATCGCCTTTGCGGCACGTAATTGTTTATTTCTAATCGTTAATCTAAAAACAACGTTTCAGGCTTCTAGCTCTATAGATGACGGACTTCCATACAAACTTTTAACCCCTTTTTCACCCTCTTAGGGGCGAATTTTCAAAAATACTTTCTTAGCGGATGCTTACGTAATTACAGCTGTCTGTATGCCAAATTTTAGCGAAATCCGTTTAGTAGTGTCGGCTGTGCGTTGACAGGTGAGTCAGTCAGGTTTGCCTTTTATATATATAGATAACGTGGTTGAGGGAACCTGTTGCTATACATAGCAGTTCGGTTCCTGAAATTCAATCCAACACAATTTTGTCAGACATTGTAAGGATATCATAACTAAGATATACACTCTTTTGATCGTGGAGACGCTTTACATACATAAATTGCACAAGACACAAATCCAGACCCGAAACAATTATTTGTAGGCCATATAAACAATGGTTCCGTTGGGGATTCGAACCTGCGGCCCGAAACGCCGCGACTAAAGGCTTGGCTACTGCGCTACGGAGGCGATTATTTACCTTATACGTATACAATTAAATAACATGACCATTTTTAAGAATGAGTTATCCCATTGCAGCTGCCTCAACTATCATCATTAATAATTATAATAAATATCTTTATTTAACACTTCTATTTCATAACAACATCATTGACTACCAAACCAAATTAATAAATAATTCAAGGTACAACCGGTCGTTATAAATTTGATAGTACGCAAGTAACCAGAGTTTGATTGCCACCAGAAGCAATGAAATTATTATTGCAATTTTGAATGCAATATGTGAAATAAGCCAAAACGCATTGCGGCAGCCCGAATGACTGTCCATTGCTCTAAAAACTGTATCTTCTCTCTACTGCTCTCCGTTCTTTCTCTCAACATTTTTTTAAATTGCTTTTTAATTTACGATGTAATATGGTGTATTATTTACGTAAAATAATCTAATGAAAGATTATACAAGTTAGTTCATAAAGTTTCAATAGCAATGTAAGAATATCCGTTACCCCATATCGTGCCGTGGGTGTCGTAAGAGGCGACAGAGGGAAACAAACCGAAGAAGCGTCTTCCTAATAACAGTTATAATATAAAACAACTGCGGTTGCCAACTCGCCAAATGTATATATGTATATATGGTAACTATGGCAAGAAACTTCCTTGTAAGTGTCTATTACAAGTTGTTTATTATCTGTGTGAAAGTTGTTGAATAACGTTCAGCAGTGTACTTTGATCATGAATCTTTTCAAAGATAACTTTTTGAGGATTAGAAGTATTGACTGTTGACTAACCCGCGTTAAGAGTACCCTTATGTATGCGTAGGTAGCTTAAGGATGTAGAGAAAACAAGAGAGGTGTGTCAGGAGAGTGCGGAAAGGAAGTCCGTAGTCCCTGCCTAGACCTCTGGGTAACAGGCGTGAGAGTTTATGTTAAGTTTTGTGTTTAACCCGCGTTTGTAAAAGTAATTATAGTGATGGAGCTTCATAGTGATAATATATTTGAGATGATTTCTTTTTGTATGATACTCATCATCTTCACAGAGCTTAGTACGCAGTGATATCGTGCAGAGAATGCTTATGTTAAAATTTTTATCAGCTATTCCTTGCTTTTCGTTTGTTTTCGTTAGTAACTAATGTATAAAATGTTACCGCTCGTGAGCCTCTTTTGTTTCTTCAACTAAAAACTTTTTTATATAGAATAAGGGTGACAAACGAGCACACAGTTCACCTGATGGTAAGTGTGGTTGCCCATAGTCATCTACATCTATCCTCGATTACCAATAAAAATGCAGATGCGTTGTCATCCGTGAGGACTAAGACGGAATGCCTCGTTTCCAGTAAAAAGGATCTCCGGTTCTCTACACTTACCATACGAAACACAGCAGCGTTAAGCTGCTATTTTACGCTGGTATTCTGTGAGAGCGTGGTCCTTCCCGGGTCGAGCCGACCCATTCGTGCTATAACTATACTACTAATATAGCTGCACCATGGCTCTACGACGAGAAAAAAAGAACTAAAAGGACTAAAAAACTAATTTCCACATAACTACGGGAATCGGGGCTTTGATTCTACGATGACACTATGTCTTAGCACCTGCTGAAGCTGTTTTGTGGAAATTATTTTAATGTTCTAAGTTCTATGAAGTCAAAACCAGGTTAGACAAAATTTCGTATTTTAGGCACGATTTTGACGTGCGAGAACGCTTGGAAAAAATATGCGCAGAGTGGCTTTTAAAAACACTTTATATTAATAGATTGCATGAACTGATGAGTGACTATCTAGTTAGTGGGAAATATTATTAATGAAAGAAGTTAGGTTGGTAGCAGTGGATCTGTTCCTCATGAAGTCATGCTGATTTGGATCGATCAGATGCTTAAAGTGCCAAGAGAGAATAGGATTAAGTAACTGCTTGAAATCCATCGCAAATACAGGCAGAATTGAAATAGGTCTGTAATTTTGTATTATCTTTATTACCGTTTTTGAATAGTGGAATAATTAGACTATTTTCCATTCGGATGGAAATGTGCCGGTAACTAGAAATTTGTTATAAATAAGAGTCAAAACATATTCTTGATAAGTTTATCGCTAAATCGGACCTTGTTATAGAGCGTTGCCACATTGGCAGGGCTATGTTTGTAGGGGACTTTAATTTAAACAGCATTAATTGAAACTGTTCTAGTCAGTCTAATTCATTAGCAGACTCAAATAATAGTGCACTGTCAACTATGCTCATAGATTTTGCTACATTCCTGATTTGAAGCAATATAATGATGCTCTGAATAATAAAGGAAAAATTTTGGTTCTCAGCAGTACAGATATCTCTGATCTAGACATCAGTAGTGAACCTTTAACTACAATCGATCCGTTACACCCTCCGCTACAATTTACACTTACTATACTACCCAAAAACAATAATAATCATTTTTTTCAATAAAGCGGACGACGAAAATGTTATTATGGAATTTAATGTAGTAAATTGGGAGAAAGAGTTTGATAACTGCTCCGTAATTAATGATATGGTCACTATATTTTACAAATATATTCATATGACCATTCAAAAGCATGAGCCTCAGTCAAAACAAAACTGTGAAAATTATCCAATTTGGTTTTTGCATGATTTAATTCGTTTTCTCAGAGAAACACTTAAATACCGTAACAAAATACGCAAATTTAATAACAATCCCGTGGCTAAACTCTCGTTTGAAATATTAAAAAAACGCTCTGAACATTTAATGTTTTCATGTTATAATAACTATATTTCTAGCCTTGAACACAGCTTGCGCACAAATCCCAAACTTTTTTGGTCTTTTATCAAAAACAGAAAATGCAATGATAAGTTTTATCCAGCCCAAATGTCCCTTAACAATGAAATTGCTACCAATGGCCATGATATTTGTAACTTATTTGCAAAAAACTTTTCTTCTGTTTATAGTCATAGTAATTGCACCACACCTACTATATATGATGAATACTCCGCCTCGCCTACGAACAATTATCTCACTGCTATAAAATTCAAAGATGATCAGGTGTTAAGAGTTTTAAAAAGACTTGATGCTCATAAAGGCGCTGGATCTGATGGTTTACCATCATTATTCGTAAAGACATGTGCTGGTGCTTTGGCAAAACATTTAAAAACTACCGATACCGTAGTCGCGGGATGATATAGTAAAGAAAACCCACTATTAAATTTATTCACTACTTATAAAAGTAGATGGATATAAGAGGCAAGGGATGCCTAAGAAAAGATAGATGGACTCTTGTCAGGGTGTTATGCGTAAGAAAGTAGTGAGTGAGGAGATGGTAGCTAATAGAAGGGAATGACAGAGGGAGAAATATACTATGCCGACCCCAAATAACTTGGGATAACGGCATTAAGAAGAAGAGAATTAAAGGTTATAAATAATAATCCATCCATTACAGCCTATAAACGACCATTGCTGAACATCATCAAAAGCCTCCCTCATAGAATGCTTACTAGGGAGGATTTGCCATAGTTACCACGCTTATTAGGCAGGTTGGCCACCGCAGTTTTTTTATTATTTTATTTGTTGTCAGGAAGATGCCACTGCCCATCTCCTAATTCAGTTTCCCTCTGTTGCCTCTTACGACTTACCCCACTTACCCCACTGGACGATTGGGGTTGTGAACGGTGTAACCGCTACTACATGGTCACTTTAAATAAGGTTTAACAATAAAGTTTAAATTTTAAAATTAGCAATAAAACAACATATTAATAGTATATAAGTTTTTTTTAAATTTTATGCTTATGTTAATATAAAAAACTGAAATATGAAGTCATTGACCAATCAATATTCTAAGACGATCTATAATATACAGAATTATAAAGAACATACTTGTATTTTCTACGCGGTAGAGCCACGCTGTATCTATATTATGATTGTAATACGAATGGGTGGGTTCGAACGGGGACGGCCACCATAGCACAAAATTAATTCATGTCCCTTAAAGACTGGTAAAACTGCCTCTTCATCATCATTACAGCCCTTCACAAGTCCACTGCTAAACATACGCCTCCCCCAAGGAATGTCACAAAGCACGGTCCTGAGCCACCTGCATCCATGGACTTGTCTGTCTTACCAGGTCATCGCTCCATCTAGTTAAAACTCTAGTGACAATGAAATGTGCGATTATAATTCCTTCATTCAATACAGTTTACAGCCTATCAAAAGTCCATTGCTGAACTTAGGCCTCCTCCATAGATTGCCTCAAAGGTTTGTATGCTTGCCATAGTAGTAAATGGCAGGCAGGTTGACTACCGCAGCTTTCTTTGCTTTTTAAATTTTCTATCTCTATCAAGAGAAGCCATTTATATTTATTTAAAAAGAAGAAGAAGAAGAAATTTTCTATTTGTTATCAGGAAGACGCTGCTGCCCATCTCCTGGTTAATTTTAGTGGATATTCCTACACCGCGACTAAACAGTACTTATGCTACGGTAATTACAAGTTATACAAGTAACATTATATTTTATGATACGTATAACCTTCGTATAATAATAATCCACAAACAGTGATTCATCTTACGTCGTGAAATTGATAAAAATCTACATAATTATTACTTAGTTGTAATGATTTAATCATTTAAATTAAGAACCGTTAAGTTTAGTTTGAGAATTAAAAATAATCTTTAGTTAGGTATATAACACAGTTGTTGCTCATCGCCGGCCTGGGAATTTATTTTACGTTTGACGTAAATGAGGGCATCCACGACTTTTTCTGCCACCATGGCGGCGCCACTAGAAAGTGAGGTATAATATTTGACAGATTTCATAGCAGGGAAGTTAATTTGTTCGGAAAATGTAAAAATTATTGTTTATTTTTGTATTATTAGCTATATTTTATATTAATAACATTAAAAATAAATAAACCAAACCACAGATATTCATAAAAGTAGAAACATATAAAAAAAAGTTAAAAATGTGCAAAAAATTAAAGAGCAAACCACTGACGCATTATTTTGTGTATTAATATAATACTCTAGAAACTGATAAACTTTTATTAAAAAACAACTTCTCAATTAAATTATATTGTGTAACAGAAAACTTTACCTCAGTGTCAACTAGCGACATCTGGTGAGCGGAAAATTATTAGCCCTCATTAGACGATTATAGCGCCATATATGGGAACCACTACCACTACAGCCTATAAAATTTATCTGCTTAACATTGGCCTTCCCCATAGATTAGGTCATAGAGGGGATTTTGCCATAGATAACACGCTTTGCAGGCGGGTAAGTTACCGCATTTTTTATTTTAGTAGATATTACGAATACACTGCTGCTGCTAAGAATATACACTACTGATATGGTCCTTTGGGTGCCAGAAGAGGCGATAGAGGAAAACTGAAACAGGATAGCAGTTTTTTTTTTATTTCCAGTTGTTATCAGGAAGATGCTGTATCTCATCTTCTGTTTTAGTTTTACTGTGTCGCCTCTTACGAAATCCACGGGACGATACCTATATCCCACTGGACGGTAAAAATATCCACTGCCCTAGCAGTGGATATTTTTACACCGTTTACACTATACACGTGTACACACTACACTCGTGTACACGGTTATTTTTTTCAAAGAGTAGTCAAAGTTTAAACTTAAGTTCAAATATATAAATAATGATATACCGTTAATGCAGTTTTTGAAAATACGAGTAAATAAGGTTTCTACTTTTATCTGAAATTATCCCAAAATGAATGTGATTTACAGGCAACAACGTTTTTGCCTACCGATCAACCCTTACAAATGTGTGCGTGCGCAGTAAAATCAGTTAAAATAATGCATTACCACGCATTTTGAATTTAAAAGATAAAAAGGACAGAATGTTTGGGGTTTTTTTTTATTAATTTTTCTTCACCATTTGCCTATATAACTTATTCAGAACCTTCTCTGCAAATTTGGCCGGTTATTGCAAAATAACATTGTATATAGGAAGTTATATTTTCCGACATTTCCCACAGTCACTTCTTATAACACCGACTCATTGAATTAAACTAATTTTATTGATTTTATTGCGTTTACTTTATGGTATAAGATATTCCACGCATTCGAATCAAACGGTTTACTTCGTCGTTTGTAATGCTTACAACAAGGGAGTGGAGTAATATGCCGGCTTCTGTTTTTCCCTCCGATTGCAAACTTGATGTCTTCAAAGAAAATGTGGATAGGCTTTTGTTACGCTATGACAGTGCCATTTGCCATCAAGGGCTATCGCTTACCATCAGGTCAAATTGTAGTCAAGCTCTAGCTTATAAATATTTACAAAAGTTAACGATAAACGACGCAACTAATTTTCTTAAAATAAAATATGTTAAGTAAAATATTTTATTTTCAGAAAAACATCCCGGATGAACGCGATAACTGGAAGAGTTAAGGAAGTATAAGTATTTTTCTAAACGGAAATTATGTACGGAGGTCAAAGCCTTGGAGAGGTCTACGTAAACCTGAGCATTAGCATAATTTTAAAGAATACTGATCAACTTCTGTTGTAAGGGTTTGACATTTCCTAAAACCTCAATTTTGGACGTTTTATTAAGTCTAAGGCTTCAGCCTTCAGCAGCCATAAGGAAGGATGTTAGATATCATCGTTACATTTAATATCGGATAGAATCGAACAAGGTGTTCCGTTTTCTATAAATAATATATTTTTTAGTGACAAACGAGCACACAGTCCACCTCATGGTAAGTGATTGCTTTGGCCCATAGACATCTACATCTATCCTCGATTACGAATCAAAATGCAGGTGCATTGTCACCCGTGAGGACTAAGATGGAATGCCTCGTTTCCAGTAAAAAGGGTCTCCGGTTCTCTACACTCACCAAACGAAACACAGCAGCGTTAAGCTGCTATTTTACGCTGGTATTCTGTGAGAGCGTAGTCCTTCCACGGTCGAGCCGACTCATTCGTGCTACAACTATATTACTATATAATAACTGCAGAATTGCTCTACCACATAAAGCATGGCTTTGCCACGTAAAAAATTAAGATAAAAAAATAAGAAACACTTTTATTATATTTGAGTATTAATTGTAGTACAAACAAGAACACAATGAGGAAAATTTTTACAATAACCTTACTAACTCGAGTCATTCATCTTCATGTCGATGAATCAACAAATATACTGCGTTTGATTCCTGGTGCCAAAGCCAAACCAAAACTGAAAACTACAGTTGATATTCGCTACGACGGTGTACTTATGTATAATAACCTAAATTATTTAATTATGTAAATTGATTAACTAAAGGACATCAACTTCTGATAAATAAATACAGTTTCGAGGTTTATTTCTTAAAGGCCTATAACCCGGGATAACTGCATTGACTGAAGGGACTATCACTACTGGGCAGATGTTTCGCTTGCATAATATTGTTAATCACGATATCTTAATACTATTCATAAATAATTACAAATGTGAACATGAATTTATATGTGTGTATGCCAATTTAATATCATATTAAACTCAATTCAGACCATAAAGTATAGCATTATATGAAGAAACTAGTTTTTGCACAGCGCATAATTAAGCTGGTTTTGCAAGTGGCGCCAACATTTTTTTTAAATGTATTATGTTAAAGAAAATTATTTGAAAAATTTTATTCAAAAAAATCAGCAACAGACGAGTATATTTAGAATTTTGTGGATGTGTATGCTAGCTCTTTTTTTTTCAAGTACGTTCGAAATGGGACGAGGAGTAGCGGATTATCGTCCAAGCGCCAGACCATGACTACGTCCAAGGCGTTCGTCGTTAAACTTACCTATACATTATTTTTAGATTTTTTTTATATAGAATAAGGGTGAAAAACGAGCACACAGTCCACCTGATGGTAAGTGGTTGCTCTGACCCATAGACATCTACATCTATCTTAGTTTGCGAATTAAAATGCAGATGCGTTGTCAGCCGTGAGGACTAAGATAGAATGCCTTTTTTTCCAGTAAAAAGGGTTTCCGGTTCTCTACACTCACCATACGAAACACAGCAGCATTAAGCTGCTATTTTACGCTGGTATTCTGTGAGAGCGTGGTCCTTCCCCGGTCGAGCCGACCCATTCGTGCTACAACTATACTATTAATATAGCTGCAGATACTATTTTTAAAGACACTGCTTAAAGTATATTTACCTAATTAATTCTTAATATAGAATGCGCACGGTCCTGAATCACCTACACCCATCGACTTCCTGCGTGTATTGTCAGGTTGTCACTCCATCTAGTAGGAGGTGGCCTAACACTGCCAGTACGAGCAACTCGACCTTTTCTTCCCCATCAGTTGTCGGTTCTTAAGGCTATATGGCTGGCCCATGCCAAGCCCTGGGAAGAACCAGCAAAAAAGCCAGCGGGACTTAAAAAAAAGTAATTTTCAATATCATATTTTATACAATTAAGTATGAAAACACTTAGAAACAGCATGGTAGCTATCACCTCATTCCCAAGGGTATAAACAATTTTTGCTTATTAAAATTTTATACTTTTTGATAGACAGTTTCTGCATATTTTCTGGGACTTTGTTGTAATATAGATTATACTGTTAATTATAAAATGCAATGACGTGTTGTTTTAATTTTGTGTTATAATTTTGGGTATCGAGTATTTGTATGTTCTTGTGTGTTAATAGTGTTTCAGATTTTGATTTTTAAATTATTCGAATACAGAAATATTTTGCCTAAACTACCTATAAACAAACCTACCTATAATAAAAAATGATGAATAAGGCAATTCACCATTCACAATCATTTGACGGTTCCGTATTCCACTATCTGGTTGCTAGTTGCTGCATTCTTGATTACTACTACACCCGTAATTAAGAACAAAAATTGTGTCATAGCTGATAATAGCGAGGCGCGGGGCGTGTAGCTGGCACGGTAAATATGCCAGGTAGTTGTATTTTCTATTACGACAGTTAGGTACTTTTTTAGGCAAATACGGAATTTTTGAAATCACACAAAATTAAGTAGTAATTATTTTCTGGCAACATTTTAAAATTCTTTAGCGTCAATCTCTACTCTGTGTTTGACCATAGACTATTATGTGTTTGACATTGGCAGTATGAACGTAAACAATGAATGTTTTATTTTATTTCATGTAACATATGCTATATATAATACATTTTAGGTTTCTACACTCCTTCTCCACGTAAACTTTAACTACGCCAAAACTCACACTTCTTCGTACGCGCCAAATGCTTAAAAAGAAGGATATAAAGTTTTCTGTTGACGTGTTAATATATAGGTATTTAATGTAATGTCGAATCTGTTTTTACTTCTTTAATTCAATTATTTTTATAATTTGAAATGTTTTGACTAAATGTTATATTGTTTGTCAAACTACAAAATAAAGACCTACATTTTTTTTTATTTTAACAAATAGGTATGACATATATATGTACATAGGATATCTCAAACAGTATTACTCCTTTTTTAATACTTTGCTTCTTATATCGACACATTTTAAAAACAAATTAATATATTCGTGGTAGAGCCACGCTAAAGCGTAACGCTTTATGGCTGCAACACGAAGGGGTCTGCTGGACCGGGGAAGGGCCACTCTCGCATAAAATACTAGTGTGAAGAAACAGCAGAATACTGCTGTTTTAATCTAGTTAGTGAACTAAGTTGGAGACTGTAGGTAAAAAGAGCAGTATTTTTGTTTATTAAGCAAGGTGGCAAACGGGCACACCTGATAGTAAGCGGATACTGTGACCAATAGACTCTACATCTATTCTAGATTAAAAAACAAAATTCAAATGCGTTATCACCTCTGAGGACTAAGATGGGATGCCTCATTACCAGTAAAAAGAGCCTTCAGTTTTCAATATTACCCATATGAAACACAGCAGCATTAAGTTGCAGTTTTACGCTGGTATTATGTGGTCCTTCCACATGAGAGCCAACCCATTCATGCTGCGATTATAATGGTAGCTGCAGCGTGGCTCCACCACGTGGAAAAAACAAATATGAGTAATTGCTACATACATAGCACCAGGCGTTTTTTTTATTTGACAATTATTGTATAGCGGTACCTTTCACTTGATTTACAATTTAAACAAAAAACCGTAATGGTTATTAGAACACCTACTCAATTAATAAAAAGTAATTTCCATCTTGAGATTGTTTATTTATGATTTAAGTAATAAGAACAAGAATGATGAGGCCAAATAAATCTATCTGTCTATGTGTACATCAATGTATATAAAAATACAAGTCCCGATTCATTCACTCACTCACTCACACCCTCGCTGTGATCACTCACCAACTCATCAACGCCTATCCCAAACCCTTGGACCTAGAAAGCTGAAATTTCGCAGGGATTTCCGTTATGATGTGGACAAGGAATAAGGAAGGATTTTTCGAAATTTCCACGAGAATAAAGAGGATTTTTTTTTGTTTTAAAGTTGCCATATACCAAAAAAAAAATTTTATTCCAATAATTTAAAAAGCTATAATTATTTGAGACTTAAAATTACAACTACAAAGTACAACATCGTGTGTTTGTCATGACGCCAGCCAGTTCCCCATTGAGGCCTTACCCTTAGGATAAAGTCTCTGCCTTGCTACACAAAATATAAAGAAATTCGCCCACTGTCGTTCTTTTGAAACTTAGACAAAATTGTAAAAAAATATTAACAATAAATTGATGTTGATCACGATCCTTGATCAGATCCAGTTGAAACATAGAATATTCCTGTAGCATTCCCCGGTTCGAATGTCCAGCCATTGTTGTTTTACTATTATTACATCGGCCTTCGGAAAACGCTTCATATGTCGGACAAGCCAGGGCTGAATACAAATTTGGTTGATGTATCGTCTTCGTCCAATATTTGACGCAAACTTTGTGATAACATTTGTCTAAGTCTTCGTCGCTCAAACCTAGAGAACAAAACAATATGGATACGTTATTGTTTAAACTTTTTGGAATATTTTATTTTGTGTTCCAAAATAAATGCAGTCTATGTGACTATTTTACTACGTAGTTGAGATTATTTTTCCCCCCTAAAAATCCGTCTGGATTGGTACTACTCTCTTTTAAATTTCTGCTGCCAATGCATTCATTGCTGAGTTTCGGTATTAAGGATAGGAAACCCACTATAATAACGGGCTATTTGGCCTTCCTCTTTAGTCTTCACGGGTGAGAATACATCTTTTGTGTTATTTGTTTGAATTTGGCTACAGTAGCCACTTACCATCAAAAAATTAACAAATGAGCACACATTACACCAGATGGTAATTGGATGCTATCGCCCATTGGTACCTATATGTCTAGATAATTATTAAAATGCAAATTTTCATTAACACCCCTGAAGATGATAGCCTCCTTATCAATAAAAGGGGTCTCTGGTTTTTTATGTTCACCATACGAAACTCAGCAGTATTATCCTTGTTTTATGAAAGTTCCCCGCGACTGCATCCACGTTGAATTTATTATATTATGGTTTTAATTTTTTTGCGCGGAACCCTAATATTTTTTCTTAAATAAAAGAGCCAAAGTTACTTCTTATAATATTAGCTATCTGCCATTGAAAGTCCCGTCAAAATCGGTCTAGCTATTTCAGAGATTAGCCGGAACAAAAACACAAACATACAAAAATTTGTTATTTATTTGTATAGATTCTACGAGTGTGTGGTAATTTCCCGTTAGAGCTGACCCATTTTATTTACGATGAAAAATAAATCATTATTATTGTTTACATGTTATTATTATGTACAAATTCTTATATACTTACTTCGGCAGTCGGGCTGAATCTTTCCTTCTTCGTTAAAAAAGAAATCTATATCTCCTATTACATTGTTAGTACCTAGATGTCCAGCATTACAGTGGTACACTTCAACATAATCTGCGTTCCCAGACCTCAGCTGCTCTTCCAGCGCGGCGTTAGCAAAACAAGGGCCAGCCGGATCTAATCCGGTAATTTTCCAAATCTTTTCTGAAGTTTCAGCGAAGTAACTATCACCGGCGTAACCAACAATATGAGCACCCAAACTATGACCAATGCAGTGGAAGTTTCTAGACGAATATCCTTTTTTATTGAATTCTGCGAGAAGGCGACCCAATGCTTTGCCAATGTAGTATGAATAGAGAACAGATCTTTCGTAGCTTCTAAGTTTTTCCTTTGTTTCGTAAGTATACGCGGAGTGATCGATAATAATACGATATATATTTGGATCATCTTTGTATGCTTGCCGGATCGATTCCTCTATATCACGTTTTATATAACATTTATACCCAGGGACGAAGACCACGAGACGTTTAGACAAGTCCAGAGCTGGTGCTTCAGTTATGCAATCGACTGCAGTCCTTATTTTGCAGACGATGTAAATATTATTTGTAAAATCATAAAAGTACACTTTTGTATCACTGACGTCCAGATCAAGCGATTTGTTAAATTTACCTGTAGGAAAGAAAGAAGGACATTTATTTGGTTAGGATATCATTATGTTGGCCCGATAGAGTAATTATATACCTACATATGTATTAACCCAAAATATTTGAAAAATTACATTAACATAAAAAAATATCATCTCCATTTGCATTTTTATAATTATTATAACATTAATGGTAGATTTACAGGGTTAGCCACTTTTATATTCTAAAATCTTAACGCTTATAACAAAATAAAAAATTACTGGGAATAACATAACGTATATAATAAACAAATGTCCACTACCCCATATCTTCTCGTAGGTGAAGTGAGAGGCAACAGAGGAAAACAAACCAAGAGATTTTTCTAATAACAACTAAAAATAAAAACTGCGGTTGAAAACCCAGATATCAAGCGTGGTAACTTTGACAAATATCCTCCTATGAGACAATTATATTAATATGGACTTTTAATAGGCTGTAACGGTATCTGAGTAGGTAGACTGGATCAAAAATTTATAATTTTAAACTGAAAGTAACCATAGCTAACTATACCATTGGAACGACCTAAGCGCTCGCTGTAGATTTCAAAATACGCGAATACCCCGGGTTTGATCTTCGCTGACACCAATTAAATTAGCTATTGCAATTACAAGTGCTGATATACCACGTGCTCGGCGGTTAAGGAAAACATGGTGTGAAATAAAAAAAATTGGAAGACAAATGAAGTCCGTCAACTCGCAATGGACAAGCGCGTTTCACTAATTGCTCTATAACCTTCTCAAAAAAATGACAGCCGGTCTATGACCACCTGTGGGACGTATGACTTAGTTTTTGTAACGAATTTTAAATCAATAACTACAGGTGCATTGTTATTCTCCACAACTAAAATGTCACGTACTAAGGAGTAATTGTCTATACTTACATTTAACTGCATCCGAGTAAAGAAGACGAAAGCGTTCTTCAATCCCAGCTAAAACTATCACTGCTACAAATGACGAGAAAACAAAATAACTAATCACACGCTTCATCATGAGCCAATATTTAAAAGCATACTAAAAATAATAAAGAATGTACAAATCACTACACAAACTCGGTCATACTACTTGTTTTTGTTACAATAACCCTGTTAACTTCTGTTACAATGTGATAAAAACGAATTATATCCACACTTAAATAAACATTGTTGTATCTAACTGCTGTAAAAATTTTAGCACGTTCATCTAACCTTTTTCGTAGTTGACTTTTCTACTATTGCTGCAACACTTCCTGGTATTAGAGTGAGATTAGATATCTTGATTTGGCAGAGCCCGAGAGCAGAGTTTGAAGTTTTTGTAAGTGTACTTGGACTGACGTAGCCACTTGCCATCCGGGGTGTAAGGTCACTCACTACAATGAATTTCAAACAAAGAAGGCTACAGATATTATGTTGTCACCTCCGAGTACTTACTAATAATACTGGCTCTCTATACTACCCAGGCCGAAACATGAAATAAGTAAGAGTGTTTTACCTATCCAGATGGACTGCTAGGTAAAAGGAGTCGTACCACCTAGACAAATTTTGCTAATGTCTCATCCCGTTTCTGATGGGGTTTTTGGAGCAGAGAAGAGTGCACGTGCTCATTTGCATGTTCACAGACTTCACATGGACTCTATTTTTTTAGTTTCTTAGTCATGCATCATGCATGCTTAACCCCTGAGCTATCATGGTAGATGTTTTTTAATCGTGTAAATTTTTTTTTGTTTTCATGTTCATTCTCACATGAAAGGAACAACAAATTGCCACTATCAATTTGTCCCATGGCTTATAACAAACAGGAATAGGCCAACAGTGTTACTTGCCTAGCATGTCGTAAAAGGCGACTAAGGTACGTACATACATACATACATATAATCACGCCTCTTTCCCGTAGGGGTAGGCAGAGACCACTTCTTTCCACTTGCTACGATTCTTACATACTTGTTTCGCTTCGTCCACTTTCATTATATATTAAAATTTTTTCTATATATATATATACTAGCGGTCGCCCGCGGCTCCGTCCGCGTGGATGTCGGTTACCGCTGCAAAAGCCTACCCAGGAAGAGACACGGTCAGCAAACAAAATGATTCCCAGGTCAATTCACAGACACCGACACTAACATCGACGAAGCAGTCACTATCCGCAGGCTGAACAGATTTTCTTTCTGTGGATGTTATTTGTTAAGTCCCGGGTGCAACCTGTTGTTTTAGGATAGAAAACTTAAGCTATTATTGTATAGCTTCTCTATACACAACATTTGACGTTATATTATTTTCTGGTAACAAAATATACTGATGGTCAGGGCCCCGACCCGTGATAGAGCAACGTAAAGTTGCCCATGCGTAAACATTCTTTTCGTAAATCAATTCCTACTAATTTGAATGTTTGGTCCTGGGTTTGTTTATCGTGAGTGCGAAGAAATTTTACTGGGAATTGGAGCCTTTTGAAGGGTATAGGCAAATCAGTAGGGATCATGGGTATTCTTGGTATATGAGCTAATTCACCAGCTGCAGGGCCGGTGATAATCTTCGCAACTATTAAATTATCTTTTAGCTCCTTTATAAGAAGTCTCGTGCCATTACACATGTTGGGGGGTCTTAAATTTCTGAGAAGCATTATCGGCGTGCCAACTTTTAACGACAGTTCATGAGGTGGAAGCCCAGCGGGGTTCAGAAATTTAAAATTCCTGGGGTAGTACTGCGTCCTCGATGTTAGTGACGGTGTCTATGGATTTATAGCACTTAACTTCACCCGGTACTTTCTGCATAATTAAATTGTTTATTTCGTTGACTGTTTCATTCCTGGGAGAAACTATTGCTCTACAACACAGCCAACGAAAATCATTTTGATGTAAGTTTTCGATGTCAGGATATATAGCATCTATCAGACTATCTAAATTATAGACTATTTGCCCTAGAGACTCATCCAAAGTAACCATAATCGGTGCCCAAATTTAAAATGGAAAAATTCCTTCTCAGTTTCAGCAGCTGTTGTGGAAAATTGCTATGCGTATTTCCATGTAGATGAGCTCTCATATTAGTACGCAAATTCAAATGTTGAACAGATGTCCAAAGGTGAGACGATTTTAAACATGCCTTCATAATATCTGCTCGCGTACCTCTGTTGACGACAGGAAGCGTTTGTCAAATCTCCAGCAAATACAAAGTGATACCACCCATGACATTAGCAGAGCTTCGGAGGTCTTTTAAAGTACGGTCCACGGCCTCCACATGAGCTCTATGACTCATGGTGCATTCATCCCATATTACCAACGACGCGTCTTGCAGCAACTTACCAAGAGGCCCATTTTTCCGAATAGAGCACGTAGACCGTTGATCTAAAGATACGGATAGCGGGGTTTAAACGTAGAGTGAGCAGTTTTCCTTCGTTCAAGAGAGTTGCAGCAATTCCTGACGAAGCAACTGCAATCGCTATCTTCCCTGATTGCCGTATCTTAGCAAGTATCAAATTTGCGAAAAGTCTTTCCGGTGCCTCCTGGTGCGTCCAAAAAATAATCTCCCATGTTATTGTTCACGCTGTCACAATAGTCTCATAAGCATGTCTTTGATCTGGTACTAATTTTGGCACATTGTCATTAACAAACGCTGTTAGATCATTGCTGTTATACTGTTGTACCATTGTGTCAATAGTATTATTCTGGGTACGAACGGAGAAGGTAATCCAAAATCACTTAAATTTTTGTCGTTTAGTTCTAGAAGTTTGTTTTCTATTTCAATTAATACTTCATTATAAATGACTTCAGTGAAGGGTGAAGTGTTATCCTGATTTTGTTGTCTGATACGATGTCTAATATCTTCACAGAACTGATCTTTGAAAGTATCCCATAACTTCAATGGTTCCGATGGTTGACAAAATAAAAGTATGACTACGAACAACTCCTTAGTTTTTTGGACAATGTGATAACGAAGCTTCGCTTAAAGTGTTACCCCAATGATCATCGTTTTCAAGTAAACCTCGGTCACGGCAAGCTGCTTGATACGTCTCTTTGACAATACCGTTTACAGTTTTAAGGTATGCAAATGAGGTCGGACCGCGTACGTGGTGCAGTAGAATCTAAGATAAAAACACTCTGATTGGGATGGATGTATCCGTAGACTCTACCTAAAGCGGCATCTTTTTTATCCCCGGATGTCCAACTACATCTTCACCACGCTTCCTTCTATTGAATGTATTATTTGCCCATGTATAGTATTGCGGGACTTCATGATACAGAAGAGTTTTCGCGAATTCATCTTCATTACAGAGCAAAAATGCCAGTAATGTGGTATTGCGTGGGTTTTGGACAACTTGATGAGCTGTCCCTGGTGTAAAATACACCCTTTGACCGTTCTCTAGATGAACGGCCAAATGCACTACAGTAGGATGCCGCTCGTGAATGGGAAATTCAAATAAGCGCCAGACAGCTTCAGATGTGCTTATGCCTGCCATTTAAATAGTTTTCGACCTCATCGTGTGGGTTTCTAAGGCTAAAAGTTGCCTGATCTGAACCTTTATTTATATACTTACATATATATTTAATGGCTTGGACAGGTGGCAATACTCACGTTTATATGAGCGTTAAAGTCTTACATAGTAGCGGGGAGTATGGAACAATCCACCTATTATCTATCGTCACCATGTTGCCCTGATTTGTAGCGTAGTGCTCCGACCGCCATTTCCTGTATCGCGCCTACGATAAACTGGATACCCATCCTCTCGGTCTGGGTATCGTTCATGAAACAACGAGGTATTTTTGTGCAGACACCGTTCTTCATGCATGGTGCAGCTAAATTATGTTCTCCGCAGGGTCCATGTACCATATTTTTAGTTATAATGTCGTGTAGTACCGGATCAATTTGTTGATCGGTAGCTCCAACTATGACACTGTCGATCTCATCTGGTTGTATTTTAGTTTCTAGCCAGAACAGCAAATGACAATGAGGTAAACCGCGCTTTTGCTCCACACACTTGCCATATAACATTTTACTTTACCGAATATCTGTTCTTTGACAAATAATTTGATGAATTTCTTCATCTTTAAATGAAATACGTGAAATTATGTCATGACGGTCGAAAGACCGTTGTCCTGGTAACAGCTCGGCTTTTATTTCAGGCCATTCAGGGGTTACATGTAAAAGTGACAAATAAGTCAGGTCTACCATAATTTCGAACGTACGTCATCGCGTCCTGCGTTTTCTCGTGCATGAAACGCGGAGAACCCGTAAATGACGATGGCAATATGACATGTTGAACGATATTTGATGGGTCAACATTTGCGTCATGATTTAAGGCATCTCTGAGATGAATGTAGTCATCAGCCCTCAGTCTGTTGATTCCGACAAATATAATTTAATCTTTCCGATATCATTTTCGCCATCATGACAACACAATATTGACTAAATAAGTCTCTGTAATAATGTAACGGATTAAAGAGTTAGTTCTAATCATTAATCTAAATGCATAAAATTGCATACACGAAACAGTTTTATTGCGCAGAACCCTGCTGAGGATAGTCAAATAATAACCGTCTTCTCCTGTCACAAACATTATAGGATACTGTAGTGGATCATAGGACCGATGTAGCTCAGAAACTCTTTTGCCCGTCTCTACGTGTAAGACTATATCCTGGGACCTTTGTCTTCATCGACCAAGAGAACAGCTACCTCGTTTACAGTAGGAGCATTATATCTGCCTCTGTGTGCTGTCTGTGAGTGCGATCTGAATGAATAATTAACTTTAAATTATCTGAGGAGTTAAGTTCTAAGTTTTGTTTAAAACTTCGTATGTACGTTATGATTATTTAAAGCGGTCTGTAATTCGAATTAAATCCATTTTAAGGTTGGTGCGATGCTTGATCGCAACGATAACTAGTCTGCATCCGAAATAAAATATATTTGCAAGAACTGTGGGTTTTGGCCTGATGGTGGTAAAGGCTTGTAGTGTAGTGTATGTTCATGTGTGTATGTACGATAGATGAATTGGACAGTAATAAATCTACAGTCAAGATCACTAGACGTGTTATTTATTCCCGAACCTCCAACACTATATGGCGACCCTGCCAGTTCATCGGCGGTCTGCCTGGGTTCGGTCATGGGCCGCGTTTAAAAATATGTGGAATACAAATTAAATATGAAAATGAAGAATAAATAATATTGGACTTATATAATTAAAAAAAAAAAAAAATGTGTCGTTCTGAACTTAAGAAAGACCAAGTGTTCATTACGCAAGATACTTCAGGAGGCTCAAATTCTGCACATATAGAAATTAAAGCCATCTATCTGGGATATCCGTCGTGCTGCTTATAATATGCACAGTTTTGGGCTTGGCTCTTGTTTATGGTGTATACAAAATATATAAAAGGTGTCATACAAGCTGGATGCGGAATGAGATGGTAATGCAAAATTTGCGTCGCTCTTTGTGCGGTCGCCTGACCCAGGACCTCGTGTACCCGTGTATGCTGTGAGTGCCGCCACGATGGTCACCGGGAGACAACGAATGCGTCAAAGTGAAAAAAAAAAAATGGACATAAGGTGGAAATTAAAAATATATAATAGTTTAAGTTTAAAATTAATATTAATTCAAAATAGCCATGTATACACTGTATTTTTAAGTATATTTTTAAGTGTATTTTTAACTGTATTTTCATGTCTAGTGAATTAATAATTATATATGAAAAATTTAAAAGTATTAAAAATAATTTGGTTAAATTAAGTTATGCTAGGCGAACTAAAAGTATTTTACAACAAAACCTTAGAGAATCAATACAGTTACGTGAGGAATTTGATAATTGTTTAATAATCTTAAATAAAGAGATAGAAAGTAAACAAATTAAGAGTAAAGCATTAGTTGAAATACAATCATATTGCGATTTAATTAAGGACTTATATATACAAATAGAAAACTTTTGTAGTAAGGATTACAGTTCTCAATCAACTTCCGAGGGCACTATTCGAAGCGAAGTAGTCACCATGGAAAGTTTCGACTTTAAAACTGCTGTGTCACTCCTGCCAGTGATGACGGGCGAGGAATCGGTCACCAAAACCTTGATGGACTCGATAGAGTTATATAGCTCTTCGCTTAAAGAAGAAGGTAAGTCTATGTTAATAAAATTTGTTTTAAAACTCGTTTGAATGAAAGCGCTAAATTACGCCTATTAGATTCCTATGACTCATGCGAGACGCTTATAAGTGATATGCGGAACCATCTTTTAACAAAGAAATCTTGCACTTCCATTCATAACGAACTAATGCAAATAAGGCAAAATAGTAGTTCCATAGATAATTATGGCAATAAAATCGAACAATTATTCGTAGATTTGACGATTTCCCAAGCCGATGGCGACCAAAACGCGCATAAAATTTTACGTCCGATAAATGAAAAGATTGCTATTAAAAGTTTCACAAATGGCTTGCGAAATCGACAACTCAGTACTATTTTGTCAGCACGTAATTATAATACATTAAAAGAAACAATTAGAGCAGCAAAGGATGAGGAGGCGTCCTGTATTCGACCTAACGAGTACACCGAACCATCGATTTTTCGGGAATCGAGGTGGTTCAGGAATGCGTAAAATTTACGCGGTAGGTATACATACAATAATGTACCACGTCAAACATACCTTTGCCTACCCATGCAAAAATAGCGTCAACTGGAGGAAACCCGTACCCCAACAGTTTTCGCGGGAAATCAACAACATCGTGGGAAAAAGGTAACTGCGGTAATTACAGTAAGTACTCATACCAGAATCGCGGATCTTTTCGTGGTTACAATACCCAACGAATTAATTTTATGACGCCAAAATATCGCGTATCGCAAAGTTCTCAAAATGTTGAAATTAACCCTAATAACCATAATAATTTAGAATTTTTTCGAGACTCATAGTATATTTGGTTGCGAATATAGTAATTGTGTTGAGTTAGCAATAGGTAGTATCAAATGTAAACTATCTTACTTAACTATAAACTTCTTTATGCGCAATTAAATATGACACGCTTAGAAAGCTCAACATATCATTACAAAAGAAACCGATTACAATAAACGGAATTGGAGGCAAATTACGAACCGTGGGATATGTTTATTTAACATTGTCTGTTAACGGATTGAAATTTAATAATAAGTTTCATGTTATAAAGCAATTGCCGTCTGAAACTTCTGGAATTCTAGGTATAAATTTTTTACGTAAGTTTAATTGTAACATAAATTTTGAATTGAATAATATTACACTGCATAATATGAATGAATTAGTAACTTTACCATTGCATATGGGTATTTTGGGAAATAATACATATTTGAGTATACCTCCGAGATGTGAGAGTTTATTTTATATCAACACGAGTATGAAAGAAGATTGTGTCGTCTTTCCGAGAGAGTTATGCGAGGAGTTTTTCTGTCTGGTGGAATTGTCAAAGTAAATAACGGGAAAATACCAATACAAATATTAAATACACGAGAGGATCAAATTAATCTTAGTTATTTTAGACCCGAAACCGATAGTTTATATAATTACTCAATTTGTAAGTTTGATAAAGTCTCATTAATCCCGAACGTGTTCGTAAAATGTTAAATTTACTAAATTTAGATCATTTAAATAAAGAGGAAAAATCTTCTATTATAAATATCTGTGCAAAATTTTCCGACGTATTTTTATTGCCAGGAGATCAATTAACAACTTGTAATTTATACGAACATAATATACAATTAAAACCTAATAGTGACCCAGTGTATGTGAAACAGTATCGATTACCTTATTCTCAGAGAAACGAAATAGAAAAAAAATCAAAATATGTTAAAAGACGGAATTATTGAACCATCTTGTAGCAGTGGTCAAGTCCTGTACTTCTTGTACCTAAAAATCAGAAAACGGTGAAGACAGGAGCTGGCGTTTGGTTATTGATTTTCGAAAATTAAACAACTGTATTGTAGATGACAATTTCCGTTACCCAATATTACGGACATATTGGATTCTTTATCAGGGCAATGTATTTTCCCACCTTGATCTTAATCAAGCATTTTACCAATTAAGCCTTAATCCATCTAGTAGAAGGTATACGGCTTTCACTACACCCTCTGGTCAATATCAGATGACCAGAATGCCAATGGGCTTAAAGACAAGCCCAAGTTCCTTTTCTCGTGCAATTACAATATCTATGGCTGGTTTAAATTACGAAAAGCGCTCACTTATTTAGATGACCTCATTTGTTTTTGTGAAATTTAGATAACCATAATAAAATTTAATAGAAATATTATCTCGCTTAAGAAAAGTAAACTTAAAGTTAAACCCTAAAAATGTGTTTTCTAAAAAGAACTACTTTATCTTGGCCATGTTGTTTCTTCCGAAGGTATTAAGCCTGACCCAAAAAAGATATCAGTATTACAAAATTACCCAATTCCTCAAAGTACCAACGATGTAAAAAGACTAGTAGCGTTTGCGAATTACTATCGAAGATTTATACCAAATTTTTCTGAAATCGCTTTACCTCTAAACAATTTATGTCGCAAAAATGTCAAATTTCATTGGGATAAAAACTGTAAAACATCTTTTCAATGCTCAAAAAGCTTTAACGACTCCTCCCATACTCCAGTATCCAAATTTTGACCAAAATCATAAATTTATTCTAAAAACTGACGCGTCTGGTTTTGCTATAGGCTCAGTTTTATGTAATCATGACGGACGACCGGTTGCATATGCTAGTCGCACATTGAACAAAGCCGAGAAAATTATCCTACTATCGAAAAGAATTATTATCGATAGTATGGGCAGTAAAATACTTTCGACCTTATTTATATGGACGCGAATTCATTATTGAAACAGATCATAAGCCTCTCGTATATTTATTCAACATGACAAATCCGTCAAGTAGACTTACGAAGTTTAGGTTATTGCTTGAGGAATATAAGTTTGTTATCAGGTATGTAAGGGGCTGACAATGCAGCTGCAGATGCTTTGTCACGCATCCAAATCTCGAGTGAAGATTTGAAAGAAATGAATGAAAAGGTCATATCTGTCTAACAAGAGCGCAAAAGCGGATGGATGAAAAGGTAGCACAAGATAAGTGTGACAACCCTATGGTAGATAAGGTTTCCACCAACGATTGGACTGATCACCCAAAAGTCGTGGGAACACTTAAAAACCAAAGGATTGCACTGAATTATTGTTTGTAGACGAAAAGAATGGGAAAAGATAAACAGAATGAAAGAAAAGTTCTATTCTAATTCTAAGTTATTTTGTTTTGTCTCACCAAAGTCAACTATTTATGTAAATCCTTCTTTCCGATCATATTGTGCACGAGATGCCTTTGTGAGGAGTTGGATTGCTTTTGTAATAAGCGAAAGATAGATCGTCTGTATATTATACTAAATAATAATAATAATATATTAATTAAAGAGTTAACTCGTGTTATAAATGAGACACCAAATAGGTCCGGACCGCGAATATTAATTTTGTATGGTGTCCATAAGGTCGACGATCATGAGACAAAACGTATAATATTAAACGACTATCATTTGTTGCCAACTAGCGGGCACGCCGGTATAAGCGAATGATAAACAACATAAAGAAAAGATTCTTTTGGCCGGGATTAGAGAAAGATGTTACTAATTATGTTAATCGATGTGACAAGTGTTTGCGACATAAACACTTAAATAAATATATAAAAGAACCAATGGTTATAACCGATACAGGATATTCTGCTTTTGACAGAGTTTACTTAGATTTAGTAGGGCCCTTATGTAAGGATAATGATAGTAATGTTTATATACTCACACTACAGTGTGATCTAAGTAAGTATGTTGAAGCTTATCCATTGAAAAATAAGGATACTATTTCAGTGGCATCGGCTTTCATAAATAATTTTGTTTTGAGATATGGTATTCCTCGACAAATAATATCTGATCAAGGGACAAATTTGTCTCAACTGTGATGAAAGATGTGTGCCGTATACTCAATATCCAACAGGTAACGTCAACGGCATACCATCACCAATCTATAGGTTCCTTAGAAAACAGCCACAAAATCTGATGTCATTTCTCAAATTCAAACAGGTAATGAACCACATAATTGAGTACTTGGTTACCGTATTGGTGTTTCGGTTATAATAACACTGTACACGGAAACCAAGTATACTCCATATGAGCTTGTTTTGGGAAGCTTTGCCGTTTGCCAACTAATTTAACTTTAGATATAGACCCTTTATATAACCCATATGATTACCCACAGCAACTTAGATATAGACTTCAAAAATCGCAATATGATGCAGAAATAATTTAATTTTAAGCAAACAGAGTAGGAAAACAAAGTATGATTATTATACAAATCCAATTAAGTATAATGCCGGTGATATGATACTCCTAAGAATGAATTACGTGTAAGCAAATTCGATCCTCTTTATATAGGACCATTTCAGGTTATCGAAGATTGTGAACCAAATGTAACAATAGATTATAAAGGTAAACATAAGTCAATACATAAAAATCGCACTAGACCATATATAAAATAATGAAATTGTTATTATTACTATGTATACAAATAAACTTTACTTAAAATTTAAATAATTTTCTACTTATAAAGTGTTTACGATATATTTTTTTATTATGTTATAGATTAAGAATGTTAATATTTTAAAATAATTTACACCTTTTTTTGATTTCTTTTACTCCAAGTTGTGTAACATTTAAAAAAAAAAAAAATTATTATTATAATATTTTTTTTTTTTTGCCGATGGGCGTGTAGTGTAGTGTATGTTCATGTGTATGTACGATAGATGAATTGGACAGTAATAAATCTACAGTCAAGATCACTAGACGTGTTATTTATTCCCCGAACCTCCCAACACTATAGGCTACCAATTAGATGATACTTGTCCTTCAATTTTAAAAGTGGGCATAAAATTTCCTTCCCTGATTTCTTTTGCGCCAAACGAAGTCATTTGAAAAAGACTATTGTATTTACGTATGTTTGTTAAAAAATGCCCAGATAATGGATGGTTATTAGCCAAAAGATTTTTTATTGGTTGTGGCGGCTCCTGCAGGTTAGGAAGACAAACTTTACCTGAAGCACAGCACATACCATTAGGTTCGTCCGCCCATTTCTTGGCAGAGCAGTTAGAGCAGATCTTATTCATGACTCCGATTTGGACGGACGCTTGTTGTGATCATATCTGAAAGCCAGTCTGTTGCTGTTAGCTAAAATTCGATTGCGAACTCTATTTGTGGACAACTGCTGTCTCTCTGCCTGAGCTCTAAGTCGCTGCAAACGCTCGACACTCGACTCTCTTTCGCGCAACTGAGAGGTCCTTATATTTTGTTCATGAAGACGTTGGGAACGCTCCAGGCTCGACTCTTGAGCGCGTAGCTCAGAGGTTCTCAAGCTTTGTACGGCAAGGCGTTGCGAACGCTCGACACTCGACTCTCGTTCGCGTAAGTCAGAGGTTCTTACATTTTGTTCATGAAGACGTTGGGAACGCTCCAGCCTCGACTCTTGAGCGCGTAGCTCAGAGGTTCTCAAGCTTTGTACGGCAAGGCGTTGCGAACGCTCGACACTCGACTCTCGTTCGCGTAAGTCAGAGTTACTTACATTTTGTTCATGAAGACGTTGGGAACGCTCCAGCCTCGACTCTCGTGCACGTAACTCAGAGGTTCTCAGATTTTGTTTTGCAAGGCGTTGTGAACGTTCGACACTCGACTCTCGTGCGCGTACCTGAGAGTTTCTCTGATTTTGTTCAGCAAGGCGTTGTGAACGTTCAGGTGAAGATTCTCCCATACGACGTATTTTTGCTGCCCGTGCTTGAGAACTATGTTTAGAAAGTTGAGACCTGGCTCTCTTAGGCATTTTCAAATGTTTAAGATAATGTTATTGCGTGTAATATTCTAGCTCTAAAATGAACTGTTGGTTAGCCCTGAAAAGAACTGTTGGTAAGCCTGAAAGAACTGTTGGTTAGCCCTGAAAAGAACTGTTGGTAAGCCCTGAAAAGAACTGTTGGTTAGCCCTGAAAAGAACTGTTGTTTAGCTCTAAGAAGAACTGTTGTTTAGCTCTGAGAAGAACTTTTGCGTAGGTGTAGTTTAAAGAACGAAACCTAAAAAAAATCGCACGAAAATTATTAGACTTCACGCACGACCGCTGCGTAGGGAGCCGACCGCGCGACTGAGCCGCGCGGGTACCTTACTCATAGATCTAAACTCCCCCTCCCACACGCTCACCGGGCCTTGGTAACGCCTACTTCGCAACGGGCCGTGCAGCAGTTTTATGGTTCTATCTTTAATAGTTTAGGCAGGGTACGCAAAATAAGTAACTTTTTTGGTTGATTTTTTACACCTTGTGTCCGAAAAACCCTAATATCTTACGGAACCCTATTTTTGTTCAAAATTAAATATAGCCTATATTACTCGTGGATAATGTAGCTTTCGAATGGTGAAAGAATTTTTAAAATCGGTCCAGTAGTTTATGAGCCTATTCATTACAATCAAACAAACAAACAAACAAAGTTTTCCTCTTTATAATATTAGTGTAGATTAAGAAAAAATAGCAAACAAGCTTTGGCAATAATTAGGAACACTTCGAAAAATCAACTTAAAACAATCTAACTACTCTACACTATACTAAAATCTACTAAAATATTTACTATAATATCAACTGTCAAAATAGCATCGATAAAGCAGCGCCCTTTTGACCCTTTATTATTTGATTGTCTGATGAAGAGCTATCGTAGCACAGAGCCATCCATGCAAATAAGGCTGTAGTTTTTGAGTTATATGAAAGTGGCCATATTAACCGGATGACCATATTACCCTCACGTACATGGGATATCGGGTTTATAATTGTGTAGCCGATAGACGAGCTACCTATTTCTTCTTTCACAATTTTTCATCTAAACCCGTGTTTATTTTTGGCTAAACGTGGTCCGAGTGGGTTGCTGCTCTTTAGACTCCACCTACCCTCTTGTGGATTATAGCCGCTATGTGAAAAAAATCTGATCTTTATGACACAAAAATATAACTAATTTAAACAAATATAACAAAAATTCCCATTAATCGAGCTTAAGACTAGATAGTTTTAGTTGAATTGTACTAAATAAAGGATAATGCTCATCATCATCATCATCATTACAGCCTATAAAAAGCTCACCTCTAAACATAGGTCTCCCCATGGATTGCCTAATAGGGGATATTTGTCGTAGCTGCCACGCTTAGCAGGCAGGTTGGCAACCGCAGTTTTTTATTATTCTGAGTTGCTACTAGCAAGATGCTCCTGCCCATCTCCTGTTTCACGTACCTCTTACAGGATGATAAGGGGTAGTGGATACTCCTAAGCCGCCACTAAACGGATAAAAGGATAATTTTGCCCACTCTAAATTATGACAGATTATAAGAAACTGCATGACACATCGTTTTGGCTTATTTAATACAAGTAATGATCAGAACCGTTTTCAGTGCCTAGAAGATTGCAATGCAGTGGAAGATATAAATGACAAGCTCGTGGAAACTGTCCTTGCGGTCGGAGCTAAGTTTTGCAAGACCCGCCGCAGAAGAACACAAAAACTCTCCGATCACACTCTTAATCTCATGGCTGTTAGACGGGATATGAAGCTGCAGTCTTCAGTAGATTTGACAGAATACAGGCAACTGAACAGACAGATCTCCAAATGCATGCGGAGGGACTTGCACAACTTCAATACAGCTCGTATTGAAGAAGCGATCGAGCGGAACCAGGGCTCCAAAGTCTTTGCTAGAGATCTGTCTGCCAGAAAGAGCCAACTGTCGAAGCTGAAGACCGAGTGTGGCAGTCGTTTCCGGGACACCTGAGATTTTGAGTGAATGAGAGGTTCTATGGGCAGCTGTACACATCATCGTTGGAGCCACACGCAAGTGTAGTAACGATCCAAGAGCGAGTCTTATCCGACACTATTCCGATGATATCCGGACGTCAGTCTGAGCGAGATTAGAATGGCTCTCCAGCACCTTAAAACGGCAAGGCCCCAGGCGAGGATGGAATTACAGCGGAGCTTCAAAGCGGGTGGAAAACCGGTACTTGAAGTCCTTCAAAGCTCTTTAATTCCGTCCTACATGGTGGCATTACACCGGAGGCGTGGAGCAGAAGTGCGGTGGTCTTGTTCTTCAAGAAGGCGACAACTCTCTTGAAGAACTACAGACCGATTTCCTTCTGAGCCGCGTCTACGTGCTGTTTTCGAGTTATTAGAATCGTCTCGCACGCAGACTCGACGACTTCCAGCCTCCCGAACAAGCCGGTTTCCGAAAAGGCTTTAGCACCATAGACCACATACACCCTTCAGCAAATTGTACAGAAGTCCGAGGTACAGTTTGCCACTATATCTGGCGTATGTGGACTATAAAGCCTTTGATTCCGTCGAAATGGGCGGTGCTGCAGTCCTTCAGCGGTGCCAAGTTGACTGTCGGTATATCGAAGTGCTGAAGTGCTTGTACAGTAGGGCTACGATGGCTATCCGAGTACAGAACAGGAGTACGAAACCTATCCAACTGTAGAGGTGTAAGACAGGGTGACGTTATATCCCCGAAACTCTTCACCGCTGCATTGGAAGACGCTTTCAAGCTTCTGGACTGGAAAGGATACGGTATTAACATCAATGGCGAGTATATCACTCACCTTCGATTTTCCGACGATATAGTCCTTATCGCAGAATCGCTGGAGGACCTAAGCACTATGCTCAATGACCTCAATAGTGCCTCCCAACGGATAGGTCTTAAGATGAACATGGACAAAACAAAGATCATGTTTAATGTCCATGTCACACCTATGCCGGTAGTTGTTGGGAGCACTAAGCTCGAGGTTGTTGACGAGTATGTTTACCTGGGACAAATAGTCCGACTAGGTAAGTCCAACTTCGACCGAGAGGTCAATCGACGGATTCAACTCGGTTGGGCAGCGTTCGGGAAATTACGGCACATCTCGTCAGGTATATCTCAAAACTTGAAAACGAGACTGTACAACCAGTGCGTGTTGCCAGTGATGACCTACGGAACTGAGACGTGGTCCTTCTGCTGGCCGGATGAGGAAGCTCAAGGTCGCTCAGCGAGCTATGGAGGAGCTATGCTCGGAGTCTCACTGCGTGATAAACTTAGAAATGAGGATATCCGCAGTAGAACCAGAGTGACCGACATAGCCAACGGACGGATAGTGGCTGAGTGGCAATGGGCGGCCATATAGCTCGAAGAACCGACAACCGATGGGAAAAAGGTTCTCGAGTGGCGGCCTCATACCGGCGGACGAAGGTAGGGCGTCCCCACTAGATGGAGTGACGACCTGGTAAGACATGCAGGAAGTCGATGGATGCAGGTGGCTGAGGACCGTGCTTTGTGGCATTCCTTGGGGGAGGCCTATGTTCAGCAGTGGACTTGTGAAGGGCTGTAATGATGATGATGATGATGAATGATCAGTTTAAATGTATATGAAATAAATTAAAAGGCTGCAGAGCGCCTAATAAAAGTAAGTTACAGCCTATATACGTCCCACTGCTGGGCACAGGCCTCCTCTCATTTCTGAGAGGGTTTTAGGGCAAGGAAATGTCCGCCGCGCTGCCCCAATGCGTGTTGGCGAACTTCACATGTCTTCGAAATATTTTTTTATTTTGATTTCTCAGACATGCAGGTTTCCTCACGATGTTTTCCTTCACCGCTGAGCACGTGGTAAATCAGCACTTAAAATTGCAATTGACAATTTCATTGGTGCCGACGGGGATCGAACCCGGGTTGCTCGCGTACTGTGAAACTTACAGCGAGCGCTAACCATCTGAGCTACCACGGCTGCAGAGCGCCTGGAATATGTAAATAGCAAGTCTACCAAACGTAAAATAAATATGTTTACAAAATAATAATAACCATTTCATATCGATGTCATTCTCCCCTATATACGAGTACACAAAGTTCATTATCATCATTATAGCATATCAAAAGTCCACGGCTGGACATAGACTTCGCCCGCAGGGAAGATTTTGCCATAATTCCCACACTTGGTTAGCAGATTGACTACCGCAGTTTTTTTATTATTTCCATTTATTATCAGGACGATGCTGCTGCCCATCTCCTATTTCAGTTTCCATCTGTTGCCCCTTACGACATCTACGGGATGATATGAGGTAGAATTTTCTTACGCCGCTATTACACGGCGGGTTTGTTAAAGTAACCTGCCTTATTTATTCAACTTGATTGAGAAGAAGTATTTTTCTTTTTTTTTCTTTTCTTGGAAACATTACCGCAACACTAGGATTTTTTCCTTTATCGTGGAGGCAGTTTACAAACATAAATTGCACAAGGACAAACATCCAGATCCGGAACAATTATTTGTAAGCCATACTTGTTCCACAGCCCCTAGAGCTGCAACTCATTGCTAAGCCACTGCGCCACGGAGCCGTCCATTCTGTCCGTTTAAATGAAAATTTTGCGTCGCACCTTTGTAGGCAAAGAACATGAGCTATAGCATATGTAATTAATTACACGTTCCAAAATTTCTAATCTGACGTCAATCCAATGCAACTAAAACGTAACACATCTGTTTTCGACGTGGAATCAAAGTACAACAAATAACAGTGTTTGCAATGTGTACCCGTCCAAAAGGTATAGAGAGTCAGTACTACCGACCATGAGGCATTCAAATTAGTCCTCAGAGGTGACGACGTACCCGTAGCCTTCATTGATTAAAGAAAAAAAAATATTTCGTGGCTGAAATTAGGTACTTCTTATTATGTACGTCATACCAACCAATACAAATGCACTCCATACATTTCGTATATCTAACTACAGCCCCATTAATTTCCACTAAAAGAAAATAAAAAACTTGTAAATTTAAACAAAAATAGCTGTATTACTATGTATATAGTCACATTCATACAAATCAAAAAGCCTAAAGATGAGCTAATGTAAAATATGCCTAATTTTATCGGGACCATAACTTGTCAAAAATTTATGCGTGTTTTAATTTTTAATTTACCACTCCTAGATTTATAACTGTGTGGTAATATTTGAAAGTGGAATTTAGGGTTTTTTTTTTTGCGAGAAACCCTAATTCGTTCTCTAAAATAAAAGTAGCCTAAGTTACTCCTTATGACATCAGCCAGTCCATCTGCCAGTGAAAGTCCCGTCAAAATCGAACCAGCCGTTTCGGAGATTAGCTGGAACAAACAGACAGACAGACAATTTTTTTTAAATTGTATTTTTGTTATAAGTACCATATATA
Organism: Parnassius orleans; assembly: GCA_029286625.1. Lineage (NCBI taxonomy): Eukaryota > Metazoa > Arthropoda > Insecta > Lepidoptera > Papilionidae > Parnassius > Parnassius orleans. The sequence goes on from JAGSMP010000037.1 coordinate 5,254,228, forward strand.
TTTTCATATGCATTGAGTAAAAAGCTGTAATTTTGACATTACAAACAGACACTTCACTTATATTTATTTGTATAAATATACTTTCCTCTAGTTACGAAGAATTTTTTAGCCGACAATACTTGTAGTTAAGGCTACTAGAAATCTTATTTATCATCATCATTATGGCCCTTCACAAGTCCACTGCTGAACATAGGCCTCCCCCAAGGGATCGCCACAAAGCACGGTCCTGAGCCACCTGCATCCATCGACTTCCTGCATGTCTTACCAGGTCGTCACTCCATCTAGTGCGGGAACGCCCTACACTTCGTCCGCCGGTACGAGGCCGCCACTCGAGAACCTTTTTTCCCCACGGTTGTCTTTTCTTCGAGCTATATGACCGACCCATTGCCACTTCAGTTTACTAATCCGTTGGGCTATGTTGGTAACTTTGGTTCTACTGCGGATATCCTCATTTCTAAGTTCATCACGCAGAGAAACCCCGAGCATAGCCCTCTCCATAGCTCGCTGAGCGACCTTGAGCTTCCTCATACGGCAGTAGTGATGGACCACGTTTCAGTCGAAAAGGACTGCAGCACCGCCCAAATTTCGACGGAATCAAAGGCTTTCTCATAGTCCACATACGCCAGACATAGTGGCAAACTGTACTCCTCGGACTTCTGTACAATTTGCCGAAGGGCATGTCTATATATATATGTATGTATATAGGTCTATGGTGCTAAAGCCTTTCGGAAACCGGCTGTTCGGGAGGCTGGAAGTCATCAAGTATGCAGCGAGACAATTCGTAATGACTCGAAAACAGCACGTAGACGCGGCTCGGAATAGAAATCGGTCTGTAGTTCTTCAAGAGAGCGTTGTCGCTATCTTGAAGAACAAGACCAACGCACTTCTGCTCCACGCCTCCGGTGTAGTGCCACCATGGAGGACGGAATTAAAGAGCTTCTGAAGGACTTTAAGTACCAGTTTTCCACCCGCTTCAGAAGCTTAGTTGTAATTCCATCCTCGCCTGGGGCTGGAGAGCCATTCTAATCTCACTCAGACTGACGTCCGGAATATCATCGGAATAGTGTCGGATAAGACTTGCTCTTGGATCGTTACTCACACTTGCGTATGGCTCCAGCGATGATGTACAGCTGCCCATAGAACCTCTCAATCTCACTCAAAATGTCAGGTGTCACGGAAACAACGTTGCCACATTCGGTCTTCAGCTTCAGCAGTTGGCTGTTTCTGGCAGACAGATCTCTAGCAAAGACTTTGGAGCCCTGGTTCCGCTCGATCACTTCTTCAATACGAGCTGTATTGAAGTTGCCTAACTCCCGCCGCATGCATTTGTAGATCTGTCTGTTTAGTTGCCTGTACGCTGTCAAATCTGCTGAAGACTGCATCATTTTCCGTCTAACAGCCATAAGATTAAGAGTGTGATCGGAGAGTGTTTGTGTTCTTCTGCGGCGGGTCTTGCAAAACTTAGCTCCGACCGCATGGACAGTTTCCACGAGCTTGTCATTCATATCTTCCACTGCATTGCAATCTTCTAGGCACTGAAAACGGTTTTGTAGCTCGAGCTGAAAGGTTTCGGACTCTGGATTAGAGCACGAGGACGGATCGTTGACTTCATTAGACGAGATCTCTCCAACTTAACGTTTAGGTTCAGTGTGCCTCTAACCATTCGGTGATTGCTACCAGTTTTCACCTCGCGATCACTGACATCACTGAACAGTTGTCGTCTGGTTGTCATAATGAAGTCAATCTAATTTTTGTTCGACAAAAACGTCGTGGCTCGACCAGGTCCACTTCCTGTGGGCCGCTTCTAGAAGAAAGAGTTCATCATAAAGAGTTCCTCTTTCTCCATGAAGTCAGCCAGCTGCTGTATGGGTTCCGTTGCCCTATTCCAAATTTCCCTACCTTCAGCTCACCGTTCTCTGTGCCTAGTTTTGCGTTGAAGTCGCCTCTTACGACACCCACGGGACGTAATGGGGTAGTGGATATTCTTACACCGGCACTAGACGGTAAAGACGTTCTTTGAAACTTAGATAATGTTGTTAAAAATATTAACTTACTACTAACTAGTAACAGATGTAGTTGAAACATAGAATATTCCAGTAGCATTCCCGGTTCAAATGTCCAGCCATTGTGGTTTTACTATTATTACAGCGGCCTTCGGATAACGCTTTGTATTAGGGAAGCCAGGGCCGAATACAAATGTGGTTGATGAACCGTCTCCATCCAATACTTCATGCAAGCTCTGTGATAGCATTTTTTTAAAGTTTTGTCGTTCAAACATAGAGAAAAAATATAAGGACAGATTACTGCTTACCCTTTTAGAATATGTTATTTTATGCTTTATTTTATTTATTCATTCTTTATTGTACACCAAAATACAGAAAATCGAGTAGAGTTAAATCTAAAGTATAATATGTACAACGGGCGGTCTTATCACTCTTAAAGTGATCTTTTCCAGAAAACCTTTGCGTAAAGGACTGAAGCAAACAATAGATAAAATAGAGGTGTACAAAATATTATGAAATTACATATTAATATAGATAAGTCCAAATAATATAGATACACACACACACACACACACACACACACACACATATGTGTATATATATATATATATATAATAAAATAATAATAAAGACTCACGCCTGTCACCCAGAGGGTAGGCAGAAACTACGGACTTCCATTTGACACGATCTGACACACCTCTCGCCTCCTTTACATCCATATATCTACGCATACGCTCGTCAGTTAAGGGTACTCCTAATCTGGACCATTTTCAATATATCGCCAATTTGGTCGAAAAATCTTCGTCTAGGGCGTCCGTTCCCTACTGTGCCGTTCACCTCTGCAACATAAATTTGCTTTGTCACTCTTTTCTCGTTCATTCTTTCTACATGACCAAACCACCGAAGCATTCCTTTCTTAATCCTGGTCACAACGTCATCTTGCAAACCACACTTTCTCTTATCACACTATTTCTCACCCTGTCATTCAGATTCAGCCCTATCATACTCCTAATGACCGCATTTCTACAGCATTTATTCTACTCTCATGCTTCTTCTGCCAAACCCAACTTTCACTACCATACATTAAAGTAGGGACTAACACAGCATTATGGTGCCATACGTGCCTTTTTGACACATTCTGCCTTTTCATAATAGCGTGTAGAGCCCCATTCACTCTATTTCGTGCGTTCACTCGTCGTTCTATATCCTTATCATATCTACCATCCCTGCTAAATAAACATCCCAAATATACAAACTCATCCACTTGCTCAATCAACTCCCTTCTATTCTTATTTCATAACGTTTTACTTTCTTCTCTTTCAAAACCATCACTTTCGTCTTACTTGCGTTCACTTTCATACCCCTTTCTTTTAGTAACCAGTTCATTAAAGTACCCATCATTTGCAACTCGGCCGCCGACGATGCAAATATGACAATCATCAGTACTAAAGGCATTTGACGGTTAACTCACCCATTCTCAACCCACATTCTTCAACTTTCAATGTTTGCAAACAACTGTCCATAAATAGGTTAAACAGCCACGGGAAGCTACACAGCCCTGTCTGACACCTTTTGAATACCAAACCAGTCCGAGTAGACCCCATTGATCCTGACACAAGCGCTAGAGTCCCTATAAAGAGACCTTAATGCCTGTATCAAACCAGCGCTCAAACCAAATGAGTTCAGTGTTGCTCTATCATAAGCCTTTTCCAAGTCCATGAACGCACAAAAGACTTTCTGGTTTTTGGCCAAAACTTCTCCGCAATCATGCGCATGGAAAAGACTTGATCCGTACACCCCATCCCTTTCTAAATCCAGCTTGCACATCCCAAATTTTTCCATCAGTTTCTTCCATAACTCTTTTCATTAACACCTTAGCATACAGTTTACCCACAATGCTAAGCAAGTTGATACCCTGGTAGTTTTACAGTCCTGCTGTGACCCTTTCCCTTATATATTGGGACTATAGCGGTTTTGCACTAGTCTTCCGGTCCCGCTTCAGTTCCCAACATAAATTAAACAAGGTGTACAGCAGGCCTGCCACCACTCCTTCTCCAGCCCTTAGCATTTCGAGTGATACTATATCATATCCGGCTGCCTTACCTGCTTTCATGCTTTTCATTGCTTTCATTATTTCATCTATGCTTATCTCTCTATCTCTTTCCTCTTCTTTCGGAATTTCTATTTCATTTAATTCAAACGTCTCATCAACACGCTTTCAAAGTATTCCTTCCATCTCTCAAACTCGAAACTTCGTCATTCAGAATACAGCCATTCTGGTCTCGTATAGCATTCATTCTAGGCTGTTTTGAATGTCCCCTGGCAGTTCTTACGAGTTTCCAGAACATTTTAATATTTGCCTGGAAGTTATCAGATATCCTTCTATCATTATTATCCGTTCTTTCTTGCTTTTCCTTTCAACAACTTCTTTTACTCTCTTATTTAAAAGTCTAAAGTCTGCCTTTTTCTTTCAATCTCATCAATCATACCGCTAGAATTACCAGCTTTGGTTGCCAGTAAATCTAGCCATGCTCTCTACTTTGCTTTAACTGCCATCCGTACCTCATCATCCCACCACAACGTATTATTTTTCCTTTCATTCGTTCTCTTACTTACACCACATACTGTACTGGTGGTTGCATCCACCAAAACATTCTTAACATTATTCCATACATTCTTCAAGTCTAAATCATTCATACATAATTTATTCAAACCACTTATATTTTCTTATTACAGAGTATACTTCAGTAATAGTAGATCTATTCATGTTTATTTTAAACTAGCTTTTTACCTGCGGCTTCGCTCGCGTGAACTTGAATTTAGAACATCATTAAATGCTGTTCCGTGGCAAATTTAGAAAAATTCGACCACTTTTAAAGTCAACTCAGTGTCTGTGTCTCTATGTCTGTCAAAGATTTTTTTAATTCTATAAGACGTGGATGATTGCTATTTGACATAAATATAATATGCTACAGGAACACGTGAATATATATGTCTAGAAACACCTACTATTTTTATATCGGGCGTGTCTTCCGATGTATCTATAAGAAACGTAAATTGTCTTGAAATCAAAATTTATTATACTATTATTTACATTTTACTCTTTACATTCATTCATAATTAAAGTTAATTTAGTTTTAACAAAATAATGATGAATTCATGGTCTTCTATCAATTTACGGTATAATGTTTATTTGAGATATTTTATTCATATCATTGGTCAGTGGTAGATATTTTTTTAACTTCGAGTAGACTTAAAAATTTCATAAATGGAGTTCAAGAATAATAAATACTACACATGGAACAAAACTAATGTTACGGATTTTATCACGATTAATATAACTTTTTACGTGGGTTTTTTACGCATCTTGAGGAAATTAAAAGAACATATCGTTGATGTAAAGCTCCGAAGGTCCGGGCAGTCTAAAGTATGTCAACATGTTTAGTATCGTCCCAACCATTATATCGGATCTGATAGACAACAAATCCTTGCAATAGAACACCGATTCCTACCAATGATGATTCGCGAGGTTATTGAAATTAAAAATATCCCATTTTAATAGGAAGATGGCTGAGAACTACCATCTGCTAAGGACTCCATAATTAGTAAAATTAAATTCAAACCCAAGTATACTACTGCATTTATTCTATTCTATTCTTATTCTATTCTATTTCAACTACGACATCAGGTCGTCAAACACCTCAGTCCTCCTGCTCCTCCCGTGACCATGGGTGCTGTAAAGTGCCTAAACATCGGGAATTAAAAATTAAATTAAACGCGATAAAATCCTTAAAATTAGTTTTATTCCTTATAAATATTATACACAGTAAACGTAGGAAGCACTACACTCATGAACGGGAGTAGAAAATGTTCGCATTGTTGTGGCAGTGAAAGGAATCCGCCCTCTCATATCGTCGCGTTGTAAGGCGACATAGGAAAACAAACAGGAGATGGGCAGCATCATCTTCCTGACAACAGATCAAAATAATAATAGCTGCGGTTGCCAACCCGCCTACCAACCGTGGCAACTATAGCAAATATCCAGCTACTTGACAATTTATGGGGAGGCCTATGTTCATTTAAGTGAACTTTTGATAGGCTGACGATAATGAGTTCTACTCATCTTTGCAACCCTTAATATTTACGGTAGAGTGAAAAAAAAAGTAACATACCGAAAATATGAATGAAATAAAAACTGCATATATTGAAAAGTAATAGCTTACATACATGTTACTACTGGGCACAGGCCGCACAAAGTTTCAGGCCAAAATTGTTCGCTGCGCTGATTCAAACTCGGGATGACCTCAACTGGGAAACTTCTCAGATATGCAGGTTTTCCCTCACCACCGAGAACGTGGTAAATCAACACTTCAAGTTGCAATTCAAATGTATGCTAAAATATATAATAATGCTTACGTACCATGAAATTTAAGTTTTAATCAGTTTGATTACCGGCTTTGACAAGTAAAATAAAATGAACCTTTTTTAAGTAAAATCTGCTTTCTTTAAATTAAAGTATTTTTTTTTTCATTTACATATACTCATATGAGCTATGAAACCAGGACTGTCACAAATATCTTAATATGTCTGAAAATATGAAAACTATCTTAAATTACAAAATAAAATGATTTATAAGTCTTATTAAAGGTAAAAAATAAAGTAGCAGCTAATATACGTCTCACTACTGTGCACAGGGATCCTCATTACCTATAGTGTTTTGTAGGCAGAAAAATAGAGTATTCTGCAATGCTTCAATGCATGTTAACGGTTTTCACATGTGCACGACTATTTTAATTACTCAGACATCTAGGTTTCCGCACGAAGTTATTCTTCACCACTTTAACGGACACATGTTAGGTCAGCACGTAAAATTTTCTATAACAGATTCATCCTCGAGGGGAATCGTACACGCTTTGCTCCCGTGCTGTGCAATCTCACGGCGAGCTACACGGCCCTCGTATTTGTTTAAAAACAATTCATATAAAAACTGAAACTAAGCTTTTGCATGATTGTTGACCACATCTACTTAGTAATTACACATACAACGTTGCCACAAACGAATTTTCAATGATTTACATCGTATATTCAGTCGCATTCTATTATTTAATTTTATCAGTGACTTACCATTTTAGTTTATTTAGAAGTAAGTAGATGGCACTATTATTAGAGAAATAATGAAAGCCAAAACTATACTATCTAGTAATATCAGCGATAGAAGCGAACATTTATTTACTATATCATTAAGGCATAAAGTGATATCAATTCTGTTAAAAGTTATGTTTCTGTTAAAAAATACGCTAACAGCGCCGCTAGCGGTGAAAAACGATTTAATGATGTCGTCATATGACCATATCATGAAATAGCAACGTTGTGTTTAGTTATTAATATCTTCAAACGATTTCTATACATTGATTTGGTCAAGCTATATCATGACATGGTCAACAAACAGTGTTATATATCAAGAAATGACCACATCATTTTACGAAATGATAGACTATTTTATGATATATGATCAATTCTAAGATCTGGCCTATTTTTCGATCTTGATAATTTGATCTGGATGATTTTCATATTTTTAATAGACTTCACTATTATCTATTGAAATTATTACACTTAAAATAAAATAACAAAAATACTAAAAAACTAAACGTTAGAATTTTTAAATAATTTAAAAAATATGATTATTTAAATATATAAATGTAAATTATTTATATTATTTTATTTATTAATAACTGAAGGCAAATATACTACTTTTTCCATTTGATGATAGATGGCGCTGGTTTGATAACTAAATCGGTGTAGTTTCAAATTATTTTACCAAGGTATTTATTTAAAGACACCCATCATCCCGCCTATAACTAAGATATAATAGAAAATTAACATCTAAAGAAAGGTAAATACTTAACCTCTTTTTGAAGTTTAGTAATCGGATAAAAAGTATCCTATAAGTTGCCCTGGGTTACTAACTACTTACGTACAAAATTTCATGTAAATAGGTCCGGTAGTTTTGCGTGAATCCGTAATACACAGACAGACAGACAGACGAAATTTCTAAAACCACTAATTTGGCTTCAGAACCTTTATTTAGTCCCCTGGACTTGTTTTTCAAGAATATATTAGAATAACACATGACTTTTCTACAGATTTACTTACTTACTTATCTTCACGCACAATCCCTGACGGGGTAGCCAGAGAGAACAGATCGCCAAGTGTCACGATCCTTACATATCTCTTTCGCTTCTTTCAGATTCATAATCTTCTTCATACATGCACGTCTAGGTATCCGAGTACTTGACCCTCCTCTTCGAGCAGTTTGCTCATGGTCTTCGAGTTAGTCTCGGTCTACCTCGACACCTTTAATATTAACTTTCGCGCTATATATTTTCTTCACCATTCGGTCTTCACTCATTCGCTCAACGTGCCCAAACCATCGAAGCACGCCCTTATCAATTTTGTGATAAGGTCATCTTTCAAACCTGCCATATTGCGAATCTCTTCGTTTCGCTTTCGGTCAGCCATGGTAACGCCGCACATTTTACGAAGAGATCGCATCTCCACTGCATTCAACTTGCTTTTATGCTTCTTCTGGCATACCCAGGTTTCGCTGCCATATAACAAAGTTGGTACCAACACTGCGTTATGTATTGCAAGGCGTGCGCTCTTCACTACGCCTTGCCTTTTGACTAAAGCAGTCAAGGCACCATTGACTTTGTTCCGGCAGCGACACGCCTGTCCACATCTAAATCACATCTTCCATCCCGGCTAAAAGCACTCCCCAAGTATACAATTTCATTTACCTGTTCTAGACATTCTTGATTTAACCATATTTCACACTTCGTTCTCTCTTCGTCCCTTTCAAATACCAGAACCTTAGTTTTATTGGCATTCAAACGGAGACCTTTAATTTCATTCCTCTTTCATACGCGTGACTAATGCCTGCAGTTCTGCCTCTGATGGTGCAATAAGCACTGCATCATCAGCATACAGCAGACAATTTACTTTTATGTCACCCAATTTCACCCAGACAGCTATCTTTCAGCTTCTGTAAACAGCTGTCGAGATATAGTATGAACAGCCAGGAAGACATGACACAACCCTGTTTTACTCCTGTTTGGACGCTAAACATGGGTGACAGGTCATGCCTACCCGCACACAGGCTTTACAGTCGCAGTAAAGTGCCTGCACAGCCCTTAGCAATCGACCATCCACACCGTACCCCGGCAACAATTCCCACATTTTCTTCCTTACAACCTTATCAAATGCTTTCTCAAGATCCACAAAGCACAGAAAATCTTCTGGTTAGCAGCCAGAAGCTTCTCGTGATCATGCGGAGAAAATATTTGATCCGTGCATCCTCTTCCAGGTCTAAATCCGCATTGAGCCTCCCATAGAAATCTTTCCGATTTCTCTTGCATCCTACGCGTCAAAACCTTCGAGTATACTTTACGGTTAAACTGGTCAGGCTGATCGCCCGATAGCACCCGCAGTCAAAATGTGAACCTTTACCTTTATATAAAGGCACAATGACTGCGGATCGCCAATCATCCGGGACGTCCCCCGTCCGCCAGCACAAATTGCACAGCAGATGAAAGCTGTCCCAGACGCGAGGCCCACCATACTTGATCATTTCAGCAGTAACTCTGTCTAGTCCCGCGGCCTTACCACATTTCAAACTTCGAATCGCACGTTCAATCTCTTTCATACTGATGACCTCAGCGTCATCGAGGTCCAGGTCTGGCGTACCAGTCACGGAGTCATCCCCGGATCCCTCACTAAGATCATCACACGCATACATTTCTCTATAAAATTCGTCCATCGCTGCATGACGTCCGATTTTTCTGTGAGGACGTCATTAGTTCTCGAAAGCACTTTGTTCATTCTAGGCCGTCGCACCACTTCGGGTCCTTCCAACCTCTTTCCAGAAGAGTTTGAGTTCTCCTAAAGTTGTGCGACAACCTTTTGTCCGCTTCCATTCTACACTTTTCACGCATTTCCTCAATCAATGCTTTCGTGTGAACTTTCTGCAGCTTATATCTTTCTTTCATCTTCTCTCTCATATCCTTATCATTACTAGAGGCCAAGTAGTCTAACCATGCTTTCTTCTTCTTCTTTACAGCTTCTTTCACTTCATCATTCCACCATGCATCTCTTCTTTACTACTGCCTCTTTTTATTGTTCCACATACTTCTTCCGCTGCACTTACCATTCCATCCCAAGGTTCTGCCATGTTCTCCACACATTCATTTCTGCCATCGATGGTGTCAAGCTTTCGGCTACCTCGCATGATATTTGTCCCAGTATCCGCTTCCTGAAGCTTCCAACTTCGATGCGACAGACCGATTGCGGTTCTGTTACCGCCGTCCGGTAGCGCCAACCCGCGAACAAACCCCTAAATCTAGTGATCACTAGATAGTGATCCGTTCCTAGGTCAGCACCCCTGAACACTCGCGTATCCATCACCTGTTTTCGCAGTCGGTCATCCACCAGGAACAAATCGATCATACTTCTCTCATTCTTACTTTCTCTAGTATACATATGGATTTTCTTGTGATTAAACATAGTGTTTGTCACAAGAAGACCCTTTTCCTTGCATACCGCTAGTATAAGCTTGCCAGCATCATTAACTCTTTTATCGCCAAACTTTCCAAGCACCGACTCGTACCCTGGTCGAGCGGTACCAACCCATCCATTCAAATCACCACATACAACAATTCTTTCGTTTTCCCTAGCCAAATCTAGAACTTCTCTTACATTCTCCCAAAACTCCTCCAGCTCAGCCCTGGACGACGAAGCTACCGGCGCATAAACAGCCAAAAGGAATAACTTCGTCAGTCCCAATTTAAAGCGAACCCAGAGTAGTCTTGAGTTCACAATCTTATATTCAGTCATAACATCGACCAACCGAGACGACAGCAGCACCCCCACTCCCTGGCGGGCGCTCTCGCCTCCGGGACCCGGACCATAGAGCTAACGCCCCACCAGGAGCTCTTCAGTACCACTGCCCTTCCGTTTGGTCTCTGACATACACGACATCTAATTCTCTTTCTTTCATTATTTCAATCAACCTATTCGTCTTATCTTTCATGTTTCTAATATTCCACGTGCCAACTCTGCACCTGTCCTCCACCTTCCGCCGTGTCGGGCTGTGCGTGACGGGTGGCGGTCCCCATCGCCGCTTTGCGCGCTGCATTCCACACCAACGGGGACCAGCTGGTGTGCGTCGCCTTGGGGACGCCTAACCCTCGTTAGCATGGGTGCGCAGCTGTAGAATTGCAGCCCTGAAAAGGGCTGGCAGGGGTCGCGACGCACGCTTCTACAATGACCCCTATTATAGGTATAGATTCTTTATTGCTCATCATAAAAACATACAGAAGTTATATATACAAAAGAAGTATACAATGGGCGGTCTTATTGCTCACAACAATTTCTTTCAGACAACCAATGTATGGACAGGATTGCACGAAGAATGACAGGAGTAGGGCAAGTCGTTGTGATAGAAAAAAAGAGGTAAAAAAGAATGCACATACACATATTTATATGTGAAATATGTGTATGTGTAATATGTATATCCTGCTTCGTTGGTCTAGTGGCCATAAACGCGACTGCTGATATTGAGGTCTCAGGTTTGAAACCCGAGTTGGGCCAAAAAAAATTAGCTATTGAGTTTTTCTTTTATAGAATAAGGATGACAAACGAGCATACAGTGCACCATATGGTAAGTGGATGCTGTGGCCCATAGACATCTAGATTTATCTTCGATTAAGAATCAAAATACAGATGCGCTGTCATCCCTGAGGACTAAGATGGAATGCGTCGTTTCGAGCAAAAAGGATATCTACACTCATCATACGAAACACAGCAACATTAAGCCGCTATTTTACGCTGGTATTCTGTGAGAGCGTGGGCCTACCCCGGTCGAGCCGACCTATTCGTGCTACAACGATAATATAGCTGAAGCTTGGATCTACCACGTTAAAAGTGGTAGTGGAAGTGTGAGGACCTTTTTTGTGTAAGATTGAAAAACTAAATAAGTTTTGTTTGCAACTTTTATATCTGCTAAAGTTTAAAAGAAAATCATATAAAACTTTTAATATTACCAGCATTTAGATAAATATCGTATATGGTTTTCGGCTAAAATAAAACTTAATAGCAGCTACTTATTTCGATACTATCGATATACACTTCAATTTTATTTATATGTATCTATGTATTAGATATTTTATATCGCCAATTATTACTTCATATCTTTCATAAAGATCTTACTAAGACAGTTAGGATCAACTGTGTAATGCGTATTTTGAAACTCGGTCAGCTCGGACGTGTGAGATGCGGTCACCAGCAGTTGATTTTGTGAAAAGATGATTGACCCCCACAATCGCTTAAGCTAACGAGTTATGGCATAACGATTACTTTCAACTTCAAATTCATTGCAATACCACATTAAAGAATTCCATTGTGTCAATACATAAAAGAACACATTTCCCCTTAATGCTTTTTTTTTAAATAAAATATTGGTGTGACCAACGAGCTTGTATACGTACGCATATACCAATAAGAAAAACATTAAAAACGAAATAAAAAAAAAAATTACTAGGTACCTACTTTCCTACAAAGTGAAATTAAGTTGTGAAAGAAGGTAAACATTAGATTGCCGTAAAGAAAAGGCAGCAGCATCTTCCTAATAACAACTCAAAATAATAAGAAATTGCGGTTGCCAAGCCATCTGCCAAGTGCGGTAACTAAGGCACAGTACTGCAGTGGACTTTAATAGGATGTTGTGATGAAAGAAAAGGCTGCCGAATCAGAACAATCCTACAGGCACGGAGTGACCGCAGCGCTGATATTCTAACAGTGCTACATAAAACGACTCGCGAAAACAACACATCGTTTGGCACAACATTGATTGCTTCGTACTACCTTGCTATCGTTGATAACGTGTAATCCCAAAGGAATAAGTTAAAATGCTTCATAACCTGTAATATATTGTCTTTTTACCCTTCTAGTTGAAAAACAACACCGACTACCGATGGTAAAGAAAAGTTCTCGAGTGGCAGCGTGGCAGTGTCTGCGGCACACTAGATGTAGTGACGACCTGTAAAGACATGCAGGAAGTCAATGGAGGCTGTAATGATCATAAAAGAAGCAGCAGAATAAGAAAAGAAAGTTGTACTCTAAGCATCGGAACCTAGGCTATAGATAATGAAACTAGCTCTAACACCTAGCTATAGGTAAATTTTCGGTTAGTCGGTTCTTACAACCGTAAAATTATGACCGTTGCAAGCTAATGTTACAATAAAAATCTAATATATAAAAATTAATTTTTGTTTCTTCGTATTCTATGCGCTGCCATACCGTTCATCAGATTGCGGTAAAACTTTGTCAACTTATTGCTTGCACTTGCGCGAAAGTTATAGGCATAGCTTAACTTGCACTAGCTGGCGCGCGTATCGTACCTACAAAGTTTGAAAGTTATCTATCTTTCAATTAATGTATTATCGTTCCTAATTAAACAACATAACTCTTCCAAATTTAAAACCACATTTTCACACTTATTTCTTCTGCAAGAGAAATAGAAAAATGTAAAATATCGTTTAAAATATTAATACTAAATTGAAATATACAATATTAAAACTATAATAAAATAAAAACTAAAGGTCTGTTCGCTCGCTTCGCTCGCTCACTCGACCCCGCCATCCCTTTCTAACCTTACCTGTCCAAGTCAGGTTGCTAAGTCCGAGCTCGCTTGCTTGCTCTTGCACCAAATAAAACACCAAAATGTTAACTTTATGATTACTTTAATAAGTAAACATATTTTATTACTTCCACCATTTCCAAAATGGATCTTTATTATATTTCATAATGTTCCGCCTCCACAAGTACTCACTATCGCATCACCAAAATTCTCTGGATTATTGTAATTATCTTTTTAAAACGGAATGACGCTTATGACGCGAGTCACGAACTTCGAACATAGATTTTCTATGCTCGAAGATCGCGAAGTCGAGTATAACTATCATTGTCAATGTCAATTTAAGCTCCGTTTCAGGTATTAACCTCTCAGACCTTGACATTTTATTGGACAAACTTAGTCAGAACTATGGTCAAGCCAAGGAGAATAGTAGGTCAGGCCAAAGACAATTTTTTAAATGATGGTAAATATAACTTAGAGTCATTACTATGTTCTTATCCGAAATAAAAAAATTATCAACAATTAAAATATCGAATTATTTGTATGAAGGTCAAGCGAGCGCTAGAGTAACGACGATTGCAAGACGATTTGTCGATAAATGAAATTATTTGAAAAATGATCAATTACGTGTAGAGGCGTAGTTCATTTTGTTTGGTTAAATCAGTGACAGGAGTAATGGAGAAAATAGTATGGTGGCGGCGCGAAGGGACAACGTTATTTTGAAACTTTTTCACCGTGATGTTATTTATTACAAAATAAATCAGGAGATGGGCAGCAGCGTCATCCTAATAGGGACCAAAATTAAAAACTGTGGTTGCAACCTGCTTGCCAAGCGTGGCAACTATGACAAATATACCCTCTATGAGGAATATAGTGGAGGCCTATGTTCGGCGGGGGCTTTATTGGCTTTAACGGTGTTTGTTGTAATAGTGATAAGAAAAAATGTGGGAGGAAAACAGACGAACATTTTTACTAAATTTAATCTCGTTGGAACGCGGATTCTCCGTGCGATGTCTAGGGCAGCTTTGCAAATGTGGGTGATATTTGTGGCAGTAAAATTTTGTGCTTCCTTTATTTCGTGGCCCATGACCAGCAGTGGAAGGAAACTGTAAGGAGAGGAAGGGGTAATTTTTTTAAAAAGTCTTCAAACATCGATATCAAACAATTTATTAAACAAAAGTTGCGTAAACAAGTTCAATGAATAAAACAGTAATAAATAACAAAACCAAAAAAGTTTATTGAAAAGAAAAAAATTCAAATATTATGTCACTTCTACAACTAAGGAAAATCTGACGAATCCACCCCCCATATGTTAAAATTCAATATCTATATAGGACATAGAAACACTCGATTTTCATAAAGAAAAGAAATATATAATATAATTATATCGATATACTCAATAGAGCCTCTAAAAATAAAAATAAGTGAAATCATAGGCATATACATTATAACGCTTGACCAATGCCATTTTTCTACCGACTTCAAACAGGAGGATGTACTCAATTCGACTGTGTTTTCTTTTTATGTATGTTACCTCATAACTTCTTTTGGGTGAACTGATTTCGATGATTCTTTTTATTTGAAAGCTGGTGCTTTTCATGTGGTCTCATATAAATTTGGTCAAGGTCTGACTAATAGTTTTGAGTTATTCTTAATAATTTATATTGAAGTCGGTTGCACAATTTTTAATTTAACACAGTAACAGACTCCTCAAATTGACTTGATTCTAAACCCAACCCGGCTAAATTACTCCAGCTTAAAAAGAAAACAGTTTCTTACCAAGACCATGAAGTTGTCAGGACACATCCAGCACCACTTGTCTCCAGAGTACAATTGGAGCCATTACATGAGAAGGAAACATTTATAAACTTTATTAAAAGATTAGAATTACATCTTTTATTTAACAATATTGAAGATTCTCAGGTAAAAGTTTCCGCCCTTTTATCATCATTATCTCCAGAATTACACAAAAAATTATATGACCTTTGTTCACCTGAAGATCCTTTATTTATGACATTTTTACAACTTACTACCATACTTGATGATTTTGTAGACCCAAAGCCGAGCAGGTGCAGCAGCATAAATTTATTACAAGATTACAAGAATAAAATGAGACGGTGACTGAATATGCATCGGAATTAAAGAAACTGACGACTAATTGCGATTTTCAATGTCATAATTGTAAAAAGTAAATTTCTGAAAAATTTCATTCCCTTCAATTTATTACAGGACTTCGTGATGACATTCGTACAAAACTTTTACAACAACAATCAGTTTTATTCCCAGAATTTATTAAAATTGCGACTTCGATAGAAATGGGTAAGACAGAAAACTTACAGATAAGTAAATCAAAAGACACGTCATAGTCTGATCCTGTACATAAAATATCGTCTTAGCCGTCAAATGCTCACATACAAAGTTTAAAATATCAATTTAATATACCTAAATAAATTTCGGATGTTACAGATGTGGAAAAACTGATCATCGAGCTAATAAATGTGGCAGTATCAATAATACATGTCATAGATGTAAACGTAAAGGTCACATGGCACGAGTATGTTTAAATAATAAACAAAAACGCGAGACAAATCAAGTAAATGAGACTATTATGAGTGATGAAAGTTTCTGTGACATAAATATAATTAGTACTGAAATACCTGACAAATATATGATACGACTAATGATTGAAAATGCGGCAGTTTCTATGGAATTTGATAAAAGAAGGTGGATGAAGAAATCGACTTTCTGCCAATGTAGCAATGTAGCAGTACCAATAGTAAAAGCTAATGGTAAAGTAAAAAAAAGTAAAGCTACAGCCTATATACGTCCCACTGCTGGGCACAGGTCTCCTCTTATTTCTGAGAGGGTTTTAGGGCAAGGAAATGTCCGCCGCGCTGCCCCAATGCGTGTTGGCGAACTTCACATGTCTTCGAAATATTTTTGATTTCTCAGACATGCATGTTTCCTCACGATGTTTTCCTTCATCGCCGAGCACGTGGTAAATCACTTAAAATTGCAATTAACAATTTCATTGGTGCCGGCGAGGATCGAACCCGAATTGCTCGCGTACTATGAAACTTACAGCGAGCGCTAACCATCTGAGCTACCACGGCTCTAATGGTAGTAAAAGCTAATGGTAGTATTAGATTATGCGCTGATTACAAAGTAACATTAAACAAAGTTATAAAAGACGAAAACTATCCCATTCCAATAATTGAAGATATATTTGCTGAAATTAACGGAGGTGAATTATTTTGTACGCTCGACTTTAGTCAAGCGTATCTTCATGGAAATGGATGAAGAAAGTGCTCTTTTACAAACAATAAGTACCCACAAAGGAATATACAAAGTCAACAGACTGACAAGATGTTTGGCGTGAAAGTAGCGCCTAATTTGTGGCAAAAGTTCATATATAGAACTTTATTAGGGATCAATGGCGTTAAATGCTTCTTTGATGATATAATAATTCAAGGTTCATGTGAGGAACAAGAGGTTCATGTGAGGAACAAGTGTTAAACCGCTTAAAAAAGGTTCTAGGTAGATTAAAAGAAAATAAATTACGAGTAAATAGGGACAAATGTATATTTTTTCAAAAGAGTATTAATTATTTAGGGCATACTATTGATAAAAATGGACTGCACAAAAGTAAAGACAAGATGAAAGCAATAGGAAATACGAAGCACCCACAAAATATTAATGAACTTCGTACATTTTTGGGAATGGCAAACTTCTACAATAAGATTATACCAAACTTGGCCTCTGTTACAAGTCCACTAAATAAACTTTTAAAAAGAGGCATTGATTTCAACTGGTCAAACAATTGTGAAATGAAATAATGAGTGAATACGCGTACTAGCTCAATTTGAACCAAGAACCACTAGTGCTGACCACTGTTGTCTCGCCGACTGGCTTAGGGGCTGTATTGTCATATATATTCCCTGATGGCTCAGAAAGACCAATAGCATTTGCTTCAAGAACACTTTCAA
Organism: Parnassius orleans; assembly: GCA_029286625.1. Lineage (NCBI taxonomy): Eukaryota > Metazoa > Arthropoda > Insecta > Lepidoptera > Papilionidae > Parnassius > Parnassius orleans. Next base: position 5,271,906 of record JAGSMP010000037.1, read on the forward strand.
GTAGCGAAAGAAATTACAGTCAAATTGACAAAGAAGCGACGGCAATATATTGGGGGTTAAAGGAGTTTTTTATTACTGTTACGGTTGTCGATTTACACTAGTTACAGATCACAAACCTCTTACCAGTATCTTCTATCCTTACAAGACACTACCAACCATGAGCACTATGAGGCTTTTTCATTACGCTCACTTTTTATCCGGTTTGGATTATGTCATAGAATACAGAAAGTCGTTGAATAATAGCAATGCAGATTATTTATCGCGATGTCCAGTTGACAAAACTCCAGAAGGTGAAGTCGATAGAAATAGCCTCTTTCAACAGCTACAAATACGTACAATAAATTTAAGTATGCAGGATATTATTAGTGCAACAAGCAAAGGCTCTGAATTAAAACCAATTTTAGAAGCTCTACAAACAGGACGTACAGTGAAAGAGTTTGGCTACGAAGATAATGAATTGACGCTACATGATAACTGCATTTTAAAACGAACACGCGTAACGATACCACAAACGTTACGAGAACAAAACGTTACTGTATTGGATGAATTACATACTGGTCACCTAGGGATAGTAAAAATTAAATTACTAGCACGTAGTTTTGTGTATTGGAAGAACATAGAAAATAAAGTAAAGTCATGCCGATCCTGCCGAGTGTAACAAAATGAACCTAAAAAGTATAAATAAGTATTACGTGTGTTAAAATTATGAAAATCACTAATTTTGTATCAATTACAATGTTACATTGTAGTACCAATGGTTTATATAGGCATTCTCTACCTTTACTCGTACTGCTATATCGATAACATCATAGTGTTTGAAAATAGAGCATCAAAGTCGCATCCTACGACAACCACGGAACTAAAAGGGGGTAATGGACGCCGTCACCACACTGACTAATTACGAGGAAATGTTGAAATGACGTCATTGTTTACAATGAGGAAGGCACAATCCACAAAACTATGTCAGTTTTAGTAAAAGTTATGTGGACATGTCGCGAAACTCGTAGATGTAAAAGGGATTATTGCTAAAATTCTTTTCAACTGAAAGTCAAACGTTTGCTTATAAATATAAGGTTTAAAATTTTAAAATGATGGTAATTATACTTTGGCTGCACTTCGCTTCACAGCAATTGGATTCGTCTAACGTGATCTATTGGATTGATAACATACTTAGCGGTTTTTCAAATAGCTTGTATAATTTCAGTCAAATAGTCATCATTTTTTTTCGATTTTAAGTTACGTCACACTTGTCAATATACTGCTTCATTTTTATCTGGTTGTGACTAAGAGTAATTACATACATATAAGGGTTGTGGACTCGGATGATTAGTACTTTTGCCACTCTCAAGAAATTGGAAGTACATATTAATTTGTTTACCAAATTTTGACAATATGTTGTTGTGTCATATTACTAAGTTGTAGCACAGAGTAGATAATAGTACTAGTTTTAGCTGTACCCAACAGTCATTCGCGATATTAACTCAAGGCATCTAAGCAGACAAAATGACTTGGAATCGGATCATTCTTGTTCTGGTGTTCTGTTTACACTAATAGTTCACACGCGCAGACATTTAAAACATAAAATCACATCACATTTTAGCCGAATTCCGAAAATAGAAAGAGTGAGGTATATGATGTCCATAAGTACATGACAATATGCTCCCATAGTAGTAGCTAAGTTATAATATGCAACAAAAGTAATTTACCTTAAGATTAATAAATAGAATCGGGCGTTACTTTGCGGACATCCATTATATTAATGATGTTAAAAGTAAATTAGCTAAGATGTGTGTTTTACCTAGTTTGAAGAGCACACAATTCAATTGTGTTATCGACGGTGGTGTATCTTTCCTAGTGTGGTGGTGTTGGGAGTAGTGGTGCTTGGATTAGTGGTAACGGGGATAATGCACCCTATTGAGGAAGGGCGGGAGGTGCTCTTCAATTTAAGTAAGACACATCATATTATTATTTTATTACACGGGTCTTGGCTAATTAATTTTTAACATCATTAACAATTTACTTCGTAATTTTTTCGTATATTTACGCGGACATTGAATAAAACTATGTTTAAATTAAATGCAATTAAATGAACTTAAACGCGATGAAATCCGTAAACATAGTTTTATTCAATGTACTTCATATTAGATTACATTTTAGGCAGTAATCAAATCGCCTTTGTCTTGACTGATCGTCGGCTTATTTAAAGTGACCCTACAACTCCACATCTCATGCCGACCCTGACACACCTCAAGAGGTTTACAATTCAAATGTAGGTATGCTTTTGTATGTATGTTAAGCGATATATTCGTCAGTTGTTAACCGATTTTGAAGATATTTTTTTAATAAATTGGTTAATACTTCAGGGGTTATCCCCTATAAATTTAAAGAAAATAATTAAGGGTAGCAAAATATTGGTTGAAGTTTTTAATGTAAATATTTAGACGACGGTGAGATTGTGATATTCCTTAGTTCACACAAAAGGGTAAAAAAATTCTTTGAAGACGGCTTTGACTTTTTATTAAAAGTGAAAGCCGTCTTCAAAGAATTAAAAAGAATGAATGAATTTAATAATTTAACATTTACGAGTGGCAGCCTCGCCCTACACTTTGCTTACCGGTAAGGAAAGTGTAGGGCGGCCCCCCACTAGATGGGGTGACGATTCCTTGGTGGAGGCCTTTGTTCAGCAGTGGACTTGCGATGGGCTTTTAGCCGGTGGAAGGAAAGGGTAGATTTCCGCCGGGCAACGCTCAAGTGGTAGTTCGGAGCTATTCTTTATATAAACTGCTTTTACTTCGGAACTTTGATAGCGCGATTTAGACTTCGATGTATTTTCGCTCGTGGCGCGACGAAAGCGCCGCCACACGCTGTAATGATGATGAACATCACATTCTGAGGTCAATGCTTTAATTCTTCTTTACACTGTCTTAGTACCGACTTCTGAATTTGAAATCATTTTATTATTTTTAGTTCTTTTAAGTCGGCTTTTACTCTTTATTTTTACAATTACATAGGCTGTATATCAAAGTTCACTGCTCAAATAGGCCTGCCCCATAGATTGCCTCATAGTGGGGAATACTTGCTATAGTTGCCACGCTTGACAGGCGGGTTGGCATCCGCAGTTTATTTTTCAGTTGTAGTTAGGAAGGCAATGCTGCCCATTCCCTGGTTTATTTCCCTCTGTCACCTCTTACGACACCCATGGGACGATATGGGGTAGTGGATATTCTTACAACGCACCTACGTGGTAAGTTTTTTTATAAAAAGTTATTTCAAGCCGACTTCGAACTATTATTTAAACGATAATACAGAAGCAACAATTAGCTATCGGTAAAGTTAACGCGTAAACTCCACTGCATCATTAAATCCTAAGCACAAATATACATGTTAATTTTTTTTCCATTCTTCGTCATCAGCCAATAAACTGTGCGTCCACTGCTGAACATAGGCCTCCCCTAAGGAATGCCACAAAGCACGGTCCTGAACCAACTGCGTCCATCGACTTCCTGCAAATCTTACCAGGTCGTCACTTTGTTTAGTGGGAGACCACCCCACACTTCGCATACCGGTATGAGGCTGCAACTCCAGTTTAAATATTAAATTTAATAATTCGAATACAGTGTTATCTATCTATAATACCAACCAAACATATTGTAAATATGTGTCATTGGTACATGAATATAGAATTTGTTAATAGCTTGACTACAGCGGTATTGTTATTACTATCATTATTTTTTTATAAAACTCAAATGACAAACGATCTTGCAGTCCACCTTTACGTGGTAGAGCCACGCTGCAGCTATATTATGGTTGTAGCACGGTCGGCTCGATCAGCGTAGGACCACGCTCTCAATTAATACCAGCGTAAAATAGCAGCTTGTTCTGCTTCGTATGGTGAGTGTGGAGAACCGGATACCCTTTTTACTGGAAATGAAGAATTCCATCTCAGTCCTCAGGTGTGACGACGCATCTACATTTTGATTCGTAATTGAGAATAAATGTAGATGTCTATGGACCACAGCATTCACTTACCATTAGGTGGTAGCATAAAAGGATTCCTCAATATAAACGATATCTACTTTTGCACAATTTTTGGTTCCAACTGGATCAGGACCGCGGCATTGTAGCCCCAGGCTTTGATCAGTATTACTAGCACTAGACCAGTCCGTCTCGATCGTTTTGTTTTATAATAAATTGCCAGCATCTATCTTTTCATCCGATTAAAATGTGGGTGTCTTCAAGGCAAGAGAGAATATAGACTTATGTTAAGCTAAGTATGTCACTTTGGCATATTTTTCACAATCACCAGTGGGGTAGTAGCATATGTGTAATAATTAGTATTTATTACACATATGATAGTAGTCAAGAACTGGCTTATCGTAGTTAAAAAAACATGACAAGAACGTCATAATTTTACCATTAACAAAGTTAGCCAAGCTATTTAAAATTTTTGAAAAATGCTTGAATAAATAATTATGTATAATGATCGAAGCAATTTTAAGTTGCACAAGATTATTTGTTCACAACAATCCTTTGAAAACTTAATGGCTAATTTGTTGCATATTACACCATGTGTATGAAGTGTGACTGTTTTATTGCGAAACTGTGAAAACGCCATTGTTTTCCTTTATTTCGCATAAACGAATACGTAGTTTTCGGTAGGTACCATTTAGTTTTGGTAAAGAAGCTTTACATTCCATACTGAGTCATGCGTAAAAGTCATAAATATTTATATGATTTAGGCTTATTTTCTTACCATATTGAGAGTCTGTCTCTTATAGGAAAGGATCGCGGTAACAGCCACGCTAGACAGGCGGATTAGCGTAGTACCAGCGGCTATTGCGTTACTCCAAAGTGATGATCACTAATCAAAATTTCGAACAAATCAAATGAATATTTTTGTATTATTATTATAATATTTTAGTAACTTCGATGATTTTTTTCTTTTTAGAATAAGTGTGACAAACGAGCATATAATTCACCTGATGGTAAGTGTATGCTGTGGCTCATAGACATCTCACATTCATCTTAGATTAAGAATCAAAATGAAGATGCGTTGTCACCCCTGAGGACTAAGATGGATTGCGTCGTTTTCAGTAAAAAGGGTCTCCGGTTCTCTACACTCACCATACGATTTGTGATTAGCTACATTAAGCTACTATTTTACGCTTGTGTTCTGTGAGAACGTAGTCCTACCCCGGTCGAGCCGACCCTATTCGTGCTACAACCATAATATATTATAGCTACAGCTTTGCTCTACCACGTCAATCAAATGATCAACACAAATGACAGATCTTTCGCTTGCACCTTTGACGCTTCTCCCTGTCGCCAATCTGGATATATGTATATACAGACAACAAGAAACAAAAAAGCGTACATATAAAAAATAATTGACTGTTATGTGATGTTAAAAAGGACCTCAGTAATAATCTAAGGGTGGGGTAACACAACATTGGTTTTCAGTCGGGACCTTGGCATATATGAATCTAGCCTCCTTATATCGCAACGAAATGAAAGTTTAAGTTCATGATATACGACTGTCACAAAAGCTACAATGAAAAACTTTTAATCATTAAATGCAACACTGTTAGAAACAACAAAGTAATGTTTTATAATATGTTTAATATTAATTATTGTGGCCAATATGTAAAACATGGTAACATGTAGAAACACCGAACTCGTTCTACTATAATAATGACTGAAATAACAAGATAATCTCTTTATTTTAATTATTTATCCGATAATAATAATTACCGCTTAGTTTAAAAGTATCCTCGAAAAACATGCAATAGCTGACGTTCTCTAACATGAGCAGATTTAACAACTTTATATAATTAAACTGCAATATTTTCATAATCTAGCTGCTAACTGGTTCCAGAGAAAATGCATTTGCCGAAAAATTCAAGTAAAAAAAGTTACTATTGTCATGCGACCCATACGTGCTACGACAAAGCTTTAACGTACCTGTGCGCGATGTTACGCATAATTAGATAGAATGGCTAGGTTAATTACGCAGTGTAAAAGACACGGCGACAAACGTACCCGAATACCAACTGTTGTTTCCGACTGAGATTCGAACCCAAGATCTGCAGTGTAAGTAGCTATGTACCCTAACAAGGCAATCGTGGGTCATCGTATCAAATGAGGTCGCCGTCAGAGTAATAATTAGTTAATCTAATAAGTGATTACTTTCGATTTTCATATATTAGGTTGGTGTCCGGTTCTCGCCGCTCGCCAAACGAAACACGGAAGCGTTATGACTTCGAAAATGCTTATGCATTACACATTGAAAAGAATTGAATAAAACCAAATTGCTTTTATTTTAACTGACAATAATAATAATAATGTCCTCCAGACCGAATTTCGGTCACGGCGGCTAGCCTCAACGGAGACTAGCCATCTGCGCAGGACAGGATTATAGTGTCCAAGTGTATGCGCAAGCACAGGTGCACTCTCTATTCCCTCACTCTCATACTCCGATGGGACGGTAAACCGATACGACCCGAGAGAGATCAGGGGCAGGACCATCGGCTTAACGTGCTTTCCGAGGCACGGTGGTTTTTTTTTTATAGGAGAGGGGCAAACGAGCATACGGCTCACCTGATGCTAAGTGATTACCGCCGCCCATGGACAACTGCAACACCAGAAGAATTGCAGATGCGTTGCCGGCCTTTTAAAAAGGAGTACGCTCTTTTCTTGAAGGTCCTTAAGTCGTATCGGTCCGGAAAAATCTCTGGTGGTAGTCGATTCCACAAGGAAGTTGTGCGAGGAAGAAAACTTCTTTTAAATCGCACAGTGGTGGACCGCCAGTCTTCCAGATGGTATGGATGGTATCGCGAGTTTTGTCGCGATGTGCGATGGTGAAATTGTGCGGCTGGAATTAGTCCGAACAATTCCTCAGAGCACTCCCCGTGGTAAATGCGATAAAATATGGTAGCACTCTTGCTTATGGCGTAATGCAATTTTGTAAGAGCGACCAAACCAATGCTGAGTTCTGCCTCCGATAGGTACCACAGATAATGGAATAAATAGTTCTATTCCCTGTAGCACCACACCAGCGATAGAATCAGCAACAACGCTGGGATCATCCGGCGAGAAGCAAACCCGCCTCCAAGGGTAGGATGCAAAAAAAGATAGCATCCCGTCCCAATCGGCTGACCTATAGTGTAAAACACAGCGGCAACCTGCAGAACGCAACCGCGATGGGAGCGTGAGTGGCACCGTACTCCGGATCAGACAATGTTCCGAGGAGCCAAGAGGGGCATCGATGGAGACCTGATATCCGTCCGGATGAGAGGTCAGCAGAAGGTCCAACAGGGAAGGTACATGATCTTCCACATCTGGGATCTGCGTAGGCGAGGTAACCAGTTGTGTCAGACCATATGCCAAAGCAAAGTCATAAACAAATCTACCCGCATGATCGGTTAAACGAGAACCAAGCCATTCAACGTGGTGGGCGTTAAAATCACCAAGCATCATGATCTTTGCGGATGGGACCTGTTGTAGCACGGAATCTGCAGCCATTTGGACGTGGTTGATGAGTCGGTCTGTGTCGGCATTACCGCTATGGGACCTATAGAGGCACTCGCGGGGATGGTCGTCGCTATCTACGCGTAGCCATAAGATGGACAAGTCCGTTCCTTCAAGGCTGCCGAGGCGTCGAAAACAGGTCCTCTCTGACGTACACGCAAACTCCAGCCCGAGGCACAAAGTAGTGTTCTAATTTGTACCCCGGGTAGGAGAGATACGAAGTATCAGCCGGAGAGGACACCTGTGTCTCGGTTAGAAAGAGCAAGGCCGGCTTCGCCGTTTCCAGATGGTAGTGGACGGCGTTAAGGTTTGAATGAAGTCCCTGATATTGCAGAAATTCACGGATAGCGGTTGGCGGGTGCCTTTGACTTATTGCTCTATTTGCCCCGAGCAGGTTTAGTCTCGAGGAATTTGCCCTCCTCCAGGCCAGGGCAGCCTGAGCACCCACGCTCAGGAAGAGTAGGGTAGCTTGGGCGTGGATGCTCAGCGAGGGATTCTCCGTCACCCGCGGTGCTGGTACCCTCCTGGGGTAGTGTTTTATTTAACTCCGCTACCATGTAAAGGAGGTGGGCCTCCGGTCACCAGCCGAAATGCAGAAGCGAAGCTTCTACTTCACGCTAGTCTTCTGTGAGGTCGTGGCACCGCACCGCCAACTTCCTGACTCCGCTACAGAGAATTTATTGATGAAAAAGCTCAAAAACTGATTTTTTTTGGCACAGCCTGTGATTCGAACCCGGGACCTCATGATCAGCAGTCGCACAACCACTAGACCAACGAGGCAGCCACTTTAACTGACACTAAGTAACTAAACTAAGTATTAGCAGTATATCACTGCAATGTTCCGGTATGAAGGGAGCCAGTATAATTATTACAGACCTTATATTGTTTACCATCAGATTTGTTTAAAACCGAATTGTATAATTGAATATAAATTAGTGACAAGTTAATCGTGACTATATATAAAATTCATTTTTATTAATTATCCATCAATAAACATGCGCATGCAAATCAGATACTAGACCGAATACGGTTCTAACGTAAAAACTTAGATTACTCTTTTCGCAATTGACACTTTACGCCTAAAATTTTGTGGCGCCGTGCCTCGAAATTTAAATTTTTGGCTGACTTCAAAAAGGAGGAAGTTAGCGATTCGACTGTATGTATTCCTTTTTTTTTAATGTATTATGTATGCTACGATTTCTTTGTAAATTGTCAGTCGATTTTGATAATTCCAATTTTATTAAATGGGTGGTCTAGTATAAATTTGGTGATTAAAATCCATTATTTATTTAATATCACATTCCCTAAGTATGGCATGTGATATTCTTTAGTGCACTTAAAATAGTATAAAAAATACCTTTCAATAAAAGTGAAAGCCGACTTTTAACGTGGTAGAGCCATGCTGCGGCTATATTACTGGTATAGTTGAAGCACGAATGGGTCGGCTCGACCGGGGAAGGACCACGCTCTCACAGAATACCAGCGTAAAATAGCAGCTAACGCTGCTGTGTTTCGTATGGTGAGTGTAAAGAACCCTTTTACTATAATCGAAGCATTCCATCTTAGTCCTCAGGGATGACAGCGCATCTGCATTTTGATTCTTAATTGAGGATAATCGTAGATATCTATGAGCCACAGGTACCATCAGGTGGACTGTATGCTCGTTTGTCCCCTTATTTTATAAAAAGTACACTAGGTTTTCTCCTCTAACGTGGAGGCAGTTTACACAAATAAATTTCACAGGACAAACATCCAGATCCGGAACAATATTATTGTAGGCATTACAAATACTTGTTCCGTGCGGGATTCGAACCCGCGGCCCTCAGCTAAGCCACTGCGCCAGTGTCAGAAGTCACTTGATTATGTGAATAGAGGAATGACGACGAACGATGGACAATGTGGATGGATTCTAGATGCCGCCATCACGCCGTTTTACACGTTCGATAGTATTATATTTATTTATTAGCTGTTCCCGCGACTTCGCCCGCGTGGAATTTATTACGATTGGATTTCATGGGTTTTAACTTTTTGCGCGAAACTCTAATTCTTTTTCTGAAATAAAAGTAAATAAGTAGCCTAGATCACGTGAAATGAAAATGAAAATGAAAATAAAAATAATTTATTTGACAGTTTGCACCTTAACAAAAATTTAGCAGCGGTTCTCACACTAGGCGCGCAGACCTGTATCACCTGTATCGTGAGCCGTATACATATTACCAAAATAAATAGTGCGCGGCTGGAGGGACTTTTGCTGAATATAGCTGATATTATAAGTAGTGACTTAGACTACTTTTATTTTAAAATAATTAGGGTTCCGCGCAAAAAAAATTAAACCATGATATCTAATCGTAATATATTCCACCCGGACGAAGTCATGGGGAACAGCTAGTATATATATATATATATATATATATATATATATATATATAGACATACATACATATACACATAGATATTATGTAAATGTTATTAAATAATTTTGAATTATTACTATGACAATATTGGGCATATAGTTACTATGACAATGTTTGGGATATAGCCAGTTCACAAAATTTTACAATCGGTTGAGCCATTTAATAGATTACCCGGACAGACAGACAGACAAAAAATTTAAAAATAGTTATACATGCCTTAATGGCATACAAATAAACCCTTCAGCTTAATATAAGGCAGTTGTTTCGATATTACAGACAAACACTTTAATTTTATTTTCAAGATTAAATTTAAATCCGTCCCTGACTCATAAACGTAAAGTTCAATACGAGAGCTTACATAAGCCGGACTTTCAATAAACGTTACACGGAGATACGGTTCCATTGGTTTATTCCTAGCAAGTGCTGTAACACGTAAATCCCAGGCACTTTCTAATTATGAACTAATTGACCCGGAAAAAATTCTCCAGACTAAAATAGATCAAATAGTTGATAAATTTATAAAAAGAATGTGAGGCTTCCGTGACTTATTACTCGGCATGCGGCGTGTCCTAGAAAAGTTCTTGTAAGATTGGTTCTTGGAATTGGTTTTCTTCATAAATTTCTATAAATATTAGGTCCTTACATATGAAATCAGCGTTTTCTCGTACTGACCACTTTGATCTGAAAAATCTCCTCTTTGGTTAAGAATTCCAAATTCAAATTTATAAATTCATTTAGCTGGTACATTTGAGTTTTGAAAACAGTCATTCTCTCCTCATTATTTTTTTCTTTGGCGTCGCTTATTACCGCACAATGGAAAACATGAAATATAGGTATATTTACAAGTACGAATTCTACTGTGGCACCAGTGCTGCAGAAACAGCTCGAAGGATTAATGATGTGTACGGCGCTGGTGTCGCAAAGAAAGCACGGTACGTTTTTGTTTTCAACGTTTTCGTTCTGGAAATTTCGACCTTCAGAACCAACCCGTGGACGACCGGAGATCAAAATGGAAAATGAAGAATTAAAGGCTATTGTGGAAGCGGATCCATCACAAAGCACTTCAGAGATAGCTGCAGGCTTCGGGGTAAGTGATAAAATTGTATGAATCCACTTGCAGCAAATCGGGAAAGTAAAAACTTGAACAATGGCTACTTCATGAATTGAGTGAATCGAACTTGCAAACACGCTTCGACTGTTGTGTTACTTTGCTCAACCAACACAATAATGAAGGGATTTTAAATCGAATCATTACAAATAATTTAGCGTGCAGGAGGAATATATTCCTCCCGTACAAAACGCCAATTTCATATGTAAGGACCTAATATAAAACTTAAATATGAAAAAAATACCCATTACCTGAAACTAAATAATCTACAAAAAATTGTTTCTGTTTAATTAACACGAATTTTTTTTGACTTCTTGATACCGGTGCTTCGTATTTTGTTACCGAAAAAAATTGTCAAATAATTAATAAAATAAAAAAATAAATATTAATGAACGGCACGGCTTACAAGAGTGAAATTCAAAAGACTTCCTAAGGATTAAAATCTAAAGCTAATAAAAAAAATCAAAGAGATAAGTTCAGTTTTTCGAAAGATATCTTGTTCACATCCATACCGACCAACTGACGTCCAAGTGAAATTATTTTCAATGAACTTTTTTTAATAATAATCGAAATAAATAATCTTATAAATACGTCAGAAGTATTAACTATTAATTGAAATCTCCTCTTGCTATTGGTGTACTTTTTTATTATATAAGTGCTGATGAAAGTGATTTGAGTGGATCGCGATTTTTTGATTTGGTGAGAATAGAGCACTATATCTTCGCTTCGCGTTGGATGTGTGCAATTTATTATTCAAAACATTACATGAGCGTTCGTGGTGTGCACTTTTGGATTTTCCAAAATTATTTTTCAACATTTTCTTTAAATCTACTGCCATTTTAAAATAATGTCCCTGTGCCCTGAGAAGAAACGGCGGCATTCACTCCTCACCCCAGAGAACCCCTTTTTGAAGTCAATTAATTTTTCTACGTCAATAATGAGGAGGAGTAGTCCCAAAGATAATTAAAACATTTCCTATGTTATTATAATTATAAATAGCATAAACTTAACCTTATTAAGTGTAAGTTAAACTCGAGTACTTTTGAACTTTTGTAATCCCCACAAGCCGCACCTGTTCACAAATATGACGTAAGTGGCAAGTGGCAACAGTAGTCCTCCTCGAATGTAACGACCTTTCACACAACATTGCCGCGAAAATACGGGCGGCAAGACATTTAGAATAAGCTTCTAATAGATCTATTGGTGATACGCTGTGCCCGAACGACCGTAGTCGACAACCGAGAGAAAACTGAAATTCTGACTAATTATATGTACCTTTAAAAAATTGATGAAATAATCTATACATATAATAAATCTGTAGAAAAATTGTGTGTTCAAAATTCACGCAAAAACTACTCGGCGGATTCACATAAAATTTGGTGTGTACTGGCAACTTTTTATCCACTTATCGAAGATTAAAACACAAGGGTTATGGTTTTCTTTTTTTTTAAGTTTATTGGCAGAATGGTTGCTGATAGTTCTATTGGTCATAAAAAGAAAATGAAAGTCATCGCGCCACCAACCAGAAAGGGCATATCAACGTTTGCTGGTCGAGCTCGTCATTAAATAAAACTATTTTCACGGATTCCATCGCTTCGGTGCTTCACATCAGCTATATGTTTATAAAGCACCGACGCTCCGGGAAGTATGCAGTCTGTTAACATATTCAAGACCGTCCCCGCCATTACATTAGATTTGATAGACTACAAATCGTCGCAAAAGAACACCGATTCCTACCAAGAATGGTACGTGAGGCTATTGAAATTAAAAAGAAATCCAAATTTCAATAGAGCAGTTGGATAGGTGCTGCCATCTGCTTGGGATACTATAATTAACAAAATTAAATCCAAACCCAAGCATACCACTGCAAGACTTCAAGATATTGTAAACTTGTTCTACGTAGATCAGACCAAAAATTAATATTAATATGTAATTTTGTGCTACAACACTTTTTTAAATTATTTGCATCCGATCTAGTGAATCTGTTATAATCTAGTGATGCAAATTAGTATGAAGCAACCAGATGAGAGATCACTAGTAAAATAATTATAATAACTTCTTACATTACAAACTACCAAACTTCTTTGCAAGTTGTAATTTACAAACGTATGAGGAAGTTAGATTAATTTTATCTTTTACTTAATTTATCCGGATTTGGGTCGCTACAGATATCTAAGTGAGTCGCGGTTGTGAAAAAATACTTTCATCAAGAATTATGTATTTATAATCTGTTTTGAATAAAAGTAGAATAATACTGGATATTTTATTTTCTCATCACCAGATCCTGTTCGTTATTGAACGAATGTCATCGAGTATAGATTTTGTTTATAGAATAAGGGTGACAAACGAATACACAGTCTACCTGGTAGTGATTGAAGTAGATGCTGTGGCCTTTAGACATCTGCATCTATCCTTGATTAAGAATCAAAATGCAGATGCGTTGTCACCCCTGAGGACTGAGATGGAATGCCTCGTTTCCAATACAAAGGATATCCTGTTGTCTACGTTTCCCGGTCGATCTGACCAATTCGTGCTACAACCAAAATATAGCTGCAGGAAGGCCCTACCGCCACTTTATATTAAAAATTTGTCACGTGTAATTTTATTATAATACCATATGTCCGATGCCACAATGTATAGTTTTGATTGTTCACTTATTGTGTTGTGGTATTATTTGCTCTAGATATGTAAATATAATTGCAATATTTTTAATATAACTTGCAAAGGTGTCTAAACATCACCATTATAACAAAACAAAGGCTTGTACTAAAAAGGCGACGTAGTAAAAACTTTTGTAATCCTATAGAGATCTAATTAACACGGAACCTTCAACTCTAATACTTGGTACAAAGAACTTATTTCAAATTGAGTGTTACCTAAAGAAAATTTTCCGCATACGCCACGCACTGTTTCCAGATAAAATTGTCAACATTACATTGGACGTGTAATAACATTTTTATACATTCTCCGTTGAAATGTCGCCTCCTAGAATCCTGTTCACAAACACAATGAAGAGGCATTGTTTAATGAAAGTACGCACAAAAAGATGACACAACAAAACTGCTTTAAAAAGATTTGTACGTGATATTGCTTAATTTTTTTTAATTAACTGAAACATTGTAAAGTTACCTACCTCACACACTGTTATACATAATATTATGTAAATGCAGTGGGAAAGGTAGAGTCGATACCTGTCAAAGAAACTCCTTTTAGAGGACTTTCTGTCCTGCCTAAAAATATTATAATCTAATCATTATCATATTTTCCTAAAAAAAGAAAAACTACTTACAGTCTACTAAACTTACAGTCCATATACGTCCCAATGCTGGGCATAGAACTCTTATTATTGAGAGGGTTTTAGGGAAAATAAATTTCCGTCACGCTACTCAAATGCATGTTGGTTAATATCATTTTTTTATAGAATGGGGGTGACAAACGAGCACACAGTCCACCTGATGGTAAGCGGATGCTGCGGCCCATAGACAACTACATTTATCCTCGATTAATAATCAAAATGCAGATGCGTTGTTAGCCGTGAGGACGAAGATGGAATGCATCGTTTCTAGTATAAAGGGTCTCCGGTTCTAGAGAACTTGTAGTGTAGACACTCAGCATACGAAACACAGCAGCATTAATCTGCTATTTTACGCTGGTATTCTGTGAGATCGTGGTCCTACCCCGGTCGAGCCGACCCATTCGTGCTACAACCATAATTAGTTGCAGCGCCTTTGAAATATATTTTTTTATACTTTCTTAGACATGCTGGTTTTCTCACGATGTTTTCCTTCACTGTCAAACACGTGGTGTAACAGCACTTAAAGATGCAATTAACGATTTCATCAGTACCGGCGGCGCTCGAACGCAGGTTACTTGCGTGCTGTGTTTACGGTGTATGCTCAGCCCCTGAGCTACTAGTAAATAAATATAACATTTATTATCGAAACAAACAATAATCTAAAGTTCAACAATTATATTATTATTTAAGAAATATATATTGATATTGCTAGCCTAGATTATATTAGACTGTAAAATGAAGGTTTAAATACAACTACAGTTATATCAAGACTTTGATCCTAATTGGATTGCTGCTTAGGAATTATTATTAAGGAATTAAAATGATATATTTATAGCACAAATCTGAAAATTTTTCAACATTTTATTTATTTATTCCATGACAATGGATACAGAGTCATTGAGACGAAATATTAAAAGTTCAGTAGTGTATGTTATTCAAAAATTCTTTACAATATGATGATGCGTCACATTGCGAAGTATTTAAGAGATTTCGAAGCGGACAGTTGAAGCAAATGAGTAAAGAAATATGGTTTATTTACTCATGTGGTTGAAGCCCAATGTATCTCAAGTCGTCCAAGCGAATAAAAAAACTTGAAATTTAGATTTCCGTCGAAGCACTTGTAATTTTACGTATTACGTACATTGCACCACTTTTAAGTTTGGATTTATGGATGATAACCCCTGGGAATGAGGTGATCGCTACCAAGCTATTTGTAATTTGTTTTGTGTTGTTAATTGTGTAACATACATGATTGTAACCTGTTATTTTAAAAAAAAGTCCCGCTGGGTTTCTTGCTGGTTCTTCCCAGGACAGAGGTTTTTTTTTTCGAACCAGTGGTAATTAAACAAAAGAGTGACTTTCAATAAGTATTATTTATAATCTATATTGAATAAAAAAAAATCTGTTTCTGTTTCTGTTAAGTATCAAACTCTACTTCAAATTATTATATAGATAACTCCCCGTAGTGTCCCGCAACGCGTCCTCGTGGAGTTTATTACGATTGAATTTCATAGGTTTATTTTTTTTATTAATGATATGTAATAACCGGAGATTATTACATATCATTAATCGAAAAACTATGCGAAGAACTAAAGAATAAACGTCGAGAAAATTGCGTGCTGGAGTGCTTTTTCATCATGATAATGCCCCAGCCCAACGATCCGATGTTGCAGGTGCTGCCATCCGAACTGCTGGGTTTCAGGTAATGCAGCACCCACGGTATTCTCCAGATCCAGCTCCAAGTGATTTTCATCTTTTTAATCACATGAAAAGCAATTGCCTAGTATAAAATTCGAAGGCGACGATGAGGTGATGTGTGCTGTAGAGGCCTTTTTCAAGTCCCAGGATCAAGCCCTTTTTCCAATTGAATTAACCAACTTGCAAAACGCTGTTCAAAGTAGATTAGCTAAAAAGGCGAAAAAGAAATACAATTTACATATACTCTCTAAAAAAAAAAGACAAAGAGACTCGTACTTATCCTAGAGTTCCATTGCGTTTCCAAAAACTTATTGATCAACCAGTACATAATGAGATAAGATGGATTTTCCATCGGACAGGATTGCGCAGGTCGGATGCATACGAGGATCTTACAGCGATTAGATAACTTATCGATACTCCAAAGTGGGACGGACTTGAGCAATGCTTTCGTTGTAGGAAATTATTAAGTTTAAAAGCTATTATTATGTTTCATTAGTGTTAAATTACTTCAAACGAGATCAGAAGTACGCGTTGCATGCATGATTCTATTTACTCTTGAAATATGTACACGTTAATACCGATACCGTTACAGGCTATTAAAGTCCACTGCTGAACGTAGGCCTACCCCACAGATTAACGCATAGGGGATATTTGCCATAGTTGTCACGCTTGGCAAGCGGGTTGGCAACCGCAGTTTTTTATTTTTAGTCATTATTAGAAAGACGCTGCTGCTCATCTCTTGATTTGTTTCCCTCTGTCACCTCTTACCCGGGATGATACGGAGTAGTGGATATTCTTACGCCGTCACTGCACGGTCATAATATAATAAAAATATTAATATGTTAATATAATAAATGTACGGATTTTAATATAATAAAATATTTACTTTACTTACTTACTTACTTATTCACGCACAGTCCCTGACGGGGTAGCCAGAGAGAACAGATCGCCAAGTGTCACGATCCATACCTCTTTCGCTTCTTTCAGATTCATAATCTTCATACATGCACGTCTATCCGAGTACTTGACCCTCTTCGAGCAGTTTGCTCACATGGTCTTCGAGTTAGTCTCGGTCTACCTCGACACCTTTTAATATTAACTTTCGCGCTATATATTTTCTTCACCATTCGGTCTTCACTCATTCGCTCAACGTGCCCAAACCATCGAAGCACGCCCTTATTAATTTTTGTGATAAGGTCATCTTTCAAACCGCCATATTGCGAATCTCTGTTTCGCTTTCGGTCGGCCATGGTAACGCCGCACATTTTACGAAGAGATCGCATCTCCACTGCATTCAACTTGTTTTTATGCTTCTTCTGGCATACCAGGTTTCGCTGCCATATAACAAAGTCGGTACCAACACTGCGTTATGTATTGCAAGGCGCACTCTTCACTACGCCTTGCCTTTTGACTAACGCAGTCAAGGCACCATTGACTTTGTTCCCGGCAGCGACACGCCTGTCCACATCTAAATCACATCTTCCATCCCGGCTAAAAGCACTTCAAGTATAATTTCATTTACCTGTTCTAGACATTCCTGATTTACCCATATTTCACATTTCGTCTCTCTTCGTCCTTTCAAATACCAGAACCTTAGTTTTATTGGCATTCAAACGGAGACCTTTAATTTCACATTCCTCTTCATACACGTGACTAATGCCTGCAGTTCTGCCTCTGATGGCAATAAGCACTGCATCATCAGCATACAGCAGACAATTTACTTTATGTCACCCAATTTCACACCCAGACAGCTATCTTTTAGCTTTGCAAACAGTTGTCGAGATATAGTATGAACAGCCAGGAAGACATGACACAACCCTGTTTTACGCCCGTTTGACGCTAAACATGGGTGACAGGTCACCCTACCCGCACACAGGCTTTACAGTCACAGTAAAGTGCTTGTGCCCTTAGCAATCGACCATCCACACCGTACCCCGGCAACAATTCCCACATTTTCTTCTCACAACCTTATCAAATGCTTTCTCAAGATCCACAAAAGCACAGAAAATCCTCTGTTAGCAGCCAGAAGTCTCCGTGATCATGCGAGAGAAAACACTTGATCCGTGCATCCTCTTCCAGGTCTAAATCCGCATTGAGCCCCCATAGAAATCTTTCCGATTTCTTGCATCCTACGTGTCAAAACCTTCGAGTATACTTTACTTGCTAAACTGGTCAAGCTGATCGCCCGATAGCACCCGCAGTCAAAATGTGAACCTTTACCTTTATATAGGCACAATGACTGCGGATCGCCAATCATCCGGGACATCCCCGTCCGCCAGCACAAATTGCACAGCAGATGAAAGCTGTCCCAGACGCGAGGCCCACCATACTTGACCATTTCAGCAGTAACTCTGTCTAGTCCCGCAGCCTTACCACATTTCAAACTTCGAATCGCACGTTCAATCTCTTTCATACTGATGACCTCAGTGTCATCGAGGTCCAGGTCTGGCGTACCAGTCACGGAGTCATCCCGGATCCCTCACTAAGATCATCACACGCATACATTTCTATAAAATTCGCTCCATCGCTGCATGACGTCCGATTTTCTGTGAGGACGTCATTAGTTCTCGAAAGCACTTTGTTCATTCTTAAGGCCGTCGCACCACTGGGTCCTTCCAACCTCTTTCCAGAAGAGTTTGAGTTCTCCTAAAGTTGTGCGACAACTTTGTCCGCTTCCATTCTACACCTCACGCATTTCAATCAATGCTTTCGTGTGAACTTTCTGCAGCTTATATCTTTCTTTCATCTTCTCTCATATCCTTATCATTACTAGAGGCCAAGTAGTCTAACCATGCTTTCTTCTTCTTCTTTACAGCTTTTCACTTCGTCATTCCACCATGCATCTCTTCTTTTACTACTGCCTCTTTTTATTGTTCCACACACTTCTTCCGCTGCACTTACCATTCCATCCCTAAGGTTCTGCCATGTTCTCTCCACACATTCACTTCTGCCATCGATGGTGTCAAGCTTTTCGCTACTCGCATGATATTTGTCCCTAGTATCTGCTTCCTGAAGCTTCCAACTTCTGGATGCGACAGACCGACTGTGGTTCTGTTACCGCCGTCCGGTAGCGCCAACCCGCGAACAGACCCCTAAATCTAGTAATCACTAGATAGTGATCCGTTCCTAGGTCAGCACCCCTGAACACTCGCGTATCCATCACCTGTTTTCGCAGTCGGTCATCCACCAGGAACAAATCGATCATACTCTCATTCTTACTTTCTCTAGTATATATGGATTTTCTTGTGATTAAACATAGTGTTTGTCACAAGAAGACCCTTTCCTTGCATACCGCCAGTATAAGCTGCCAGCATCATTAACCTTTTATCGCCAACTTTCCAAGCACCGACTCGTACCCTGGTCGAGCGGTACCAACCCATCCATTCAAATCACCACATACAACAATTCTTTCGTTTCTTAGCCAAATCTAGAACTTCTTACATTCTCCCAAAACTCCTCCAGCTCAGCCCTGGACGACGAAGCTACCGGCGCATAAACAGCTAAAAGAATAACTTCGTCAGTCCCAATTTAAAGCGAACCCAGAGAAGTCTTGAGTTCACAATCTTATATTCAGTCATAACGTCGACCAACCGAGACGACAGCAGCACTCCACCCCGGGCGGGCGTCGCTCCGGGACCGGACCATAGAGCTAACGCCCCGCCAGGAGCTCTTCAGTACCACTGCCCTTCCGTTTGGTCTCTGACATACACACGACATCTAACTCTTTCTTTCATTATTTCAATCAACTCATTCGTCTTATCTTTCATGCTTCCTCTAACATTCCACGTGCCAACTCTGCACTCTGTCCTCCACCTTCCGCCGTGTCGGGCTGTGCGTGACGGGTGGCGGTCCCCATCGTTTTTGCACGCTGCATTCCACACCAACGGGACTAGCTGGCGTGCGTCGCCTTGGGGACGCCTAACCCTCGTTAGCATGCGCAGCTGTGGAATTGCAGCCCTGAAAAGGGCTGGCAGGGGTCGCGACGTGCACGCTTTACAATGAATATATATGTGTCGTAGATATTATATAATATCTACGACACAATATTTACACTATAATATGTGTCGTAGATATTATATAATATCTACAATTAAAAAAATATGTCTATATATTCCTTCTGTTAAAAGCTACTTATATACCTAGCTTATTTTATTTTATTATTAAGAGGCCAATTTTGGTTAAATTTTATAATAAAACTAGCTTTTGCCCGCTTCGTCCGCGTGGAGTTCGTTTATATCGCGCCCATGTGAAAAAGAGTGCTGGTACAAGCCACAATTATAACTGGAAGTCGCGGGCAAAGCTAGTAAACTACAAAACTTCTTTATACACCACATTTTTGCTAATCTTTACTGTGTGCCAAAATTATCAGACTACTGGGCGAGTTTACGCGTGAGCAAGCCACATAGAATTGCCCGTGTGAAAACATTTTCTCTCAAGTCTATACCGCAAATTTTAATGTCTGCCCTGTGATTTGTTTATGGTCATTGCAAAGCAGACTTTGAGGGAAGCTGTATTCGTTTGAATTAAAAGGAAGATCATTCGGGATCAAGGGAATTCTTGGTACAAATACAGTTTCCTTGCGCACATCCAGTTATAATTATGGCTTCCACTACATTGCGATGTAACGCTTTTACTTTTAGAATGGTTCCGTTGCACAGTTGAGGAGGTTTTAAATTTCGCAACAACATAACAGAGTGCCCACGCGCAGAATAAGCTTATGATGTGGAAGACCCGATGGTTTCAGTGAATTAAGAAATTCGACAGGGTAGTTAATTGCGTCATCTGTGTTGACCACAGAGTCTGTTGACGTGTACACCATTTTTCTCCTCAAAAGACGTTAACAGTATATCGTTAATTGCCGCTTGGTCGTTTTTCGTTAGTATGGCACGTTCACAACCAATCTATTGGCTTATCGTGGATATGAACAATATCTGGGTAAATTTTGGATATTAACTCCTGTAACGTAAATACAACTGTGCACAAATTATCAGGGATGGTCATCATTCCGTCATTTATCGGTAATCATCGTTGCCGATTTCAAGTAGGAGATTCGCAATCCACCAGCAGACTCTTTTTCTTCTAAGTGTATCGCATATTTTCGAGCTTGCGAATTTTAATTAGAGGCCATAAAGTGGATCGCTTAAGACACGTCTTAACTTCATCTACTCTAGTTCTTTTGGCATTACTGGTAGAGTCTGTCTAAAATCTCCATCCAGCAAAACCGTTACACCACCCTTTAACTTATTTCCTCTTATATCTTGTAGAGTTCTGTTTAAAACCTCTACGCCACCCTTATGAGCTGTGGTTATTTCATCCCACACTATCATTTTCGTATGTTTTAATACTTCAGCAAAATTACTTTGTTTCGATATATTACAAATGGGAGTATCAGCTGTTATTAAATTGAGTGGTAACCTGAAAGTAGCATGAGCAGTTCGTCCACCTCAAGCAGTGTAGGTGATCCCAGAAGAAGCCACAGCCAAAGCAATTCCGCGAGTACTTTTAACTTTGCTAATAGCAAATTTATGAGGAATGTTTTGCCTGTTCCACCGGGAGCATCTAAAAAGAATATTCCACCCTCATTTGATTCAATTTTTGTGTTAATTTGATTGTAAACTGCTTTTGTTCGTCATTCAGTGATCCTCATTATTTTTAACTGTGTTTTCTAATGATGCTAAGTCGTAACTTGTCTCTTTAAGAAACTCTCTGTTTTCAAATTGTTGTTCTTGCTTGGCTGAGGTAACCCATACTCTTTAGTAGCCGACCACCCAACGCTAATACGGCATCTTCTATTACCGAAAGGCATTTGTTAAATATCACATCAGTTATGTGCTCTACATCCACCTCTCCTGTCTTTCTAATTACTTTTAAAATCTTCAGATAGGTATTCTTTGAATTTCTCCCAAAGGCATAAAGGGTCTGATACTTGGCAGAACACTAAAAATCGTAAAAGATCCCGAATCATTTGCGGTTATTGGCAAAGTGCTGCCTCTTCCATTGCTGCGAACAAATGCTGATCATCTTCAAGCAAGCCCAGAGCTTTGCACGCTGATTGGAACGTGGAATATACATGACCATCTACAATTTTAACGCTTCAAACGAAATTGGGCCGGATCTCATGAAGAAGCATGCGAAGGTGATAGCATTCTGTATTGTTCGGATGCACAGTATAAACCCTGCCCAGAACGTGCTCTTTTTGACGCCTGGCCAGCCTTCAACGTTTGCTCTCTCTTTCTCCTATGGAAATTTCTTTTATCCCAAACGTAGTATGCAGGTAGAGCAATGTTTTGCAAAAAAATTGGAGTGTGGTTGTTGGAGGACTATTCACTCTTTCACTCAGATTTTGCTCATTAAAATAAATCTTTGCCCATTTTCAAATGAACAGCGAGGTGGACGGAAACGCTCATGAATGGGAAATTCAAAGATTCGCCATATTGCCTCTGATGAACTTATATATCTTCCACTTGTGTAGGTTTTAACTTCATCCTTCTCATTCTCTAAAGCAAACGATGCCTGGTGTGCACCTTTATTTACGTATTTACAGACGTATTTTATTGATTTCACCGAATGACAATATTCCATATTTAAGTGAGCGTTAAATGTTTTTAATAATACTGGATTATAAGGGACTACCCAGCGATTATATATGGTTGTGCCTTTGATATCAACAGAGAACCCACCGTCATCTAGTAAACGTCTCTTGTACTGCGTATAACCGTCTTCATCAGTTTGAGTTCTTATGAGAGCCCTGGGTATCGTTTACTGCACATGTTATCTTTCATACATGGTGACTTTCGATTTAAAGTTCCACATGGACCATGTATCATATTACATTTATTAGGTCCCCTAAATGATGAGGGAAGGACACCCATTTGTCCTAGTTGGTTGGCTTCTGCGTCTTGTCGTCCAATAGCATCTTTTAAATGGATGTAACTATCAGCACGTAATTTTGCTTGATTATTTTTGATATAATTTAATTTCTCTGTTTCTATTTTGCGTAATCATCCACCAAATATTGACTAAAAGGGCACGATAATTGACTAAATAGTTATCTTCTCCTTCTTTACTTCGGCTCGAGGATGATGTCCCTTCGATCAAATTGTTGATTCACTAACACTAAAGCCACTTCATTTGTAGTTGGTGCATTGTACCTACCTCTATGTTCTTCTGGTGGTTTCTTATCAGCATGTATGACAACTTTGTATGACTCTGAAGAAGGGCATTATCAGCACTTTTCAGATCTTTTATATACGGGTTCACTTGATGCAACATATTTTGTAATTGTTTGATTAAATTTATTTTGTTAGGAAATTTAGAACATCGAATCTTTGCTTCTCGATCATCTTCACCTACAAAATATATTTGAAGGTACTGAGCGTCATGTTCGGCTTCTGGTAATATACTTCCAATTAAATGGTCGACTTGGCCTTGTACTTTAAAAGTCAGTGAAAACCATCTGCTGTTACCTGTTTTACCAAAGGAAGTCATGTGAAACAGGCATTATCTTTACGATTATTACCCATAAAATAATCATGATGTGGGTGTAGATAGAATCAAACTAAAGAGTGGTTCAGGCAGTTGTTTCAACCGATCAAGTTGCACTTTTCCAGCGCTGCAACACATACCAGGTGTCTCATCCTTCCATTTCAGCGCATTGCACCACTGACACTTGTATGTCATAGAACCCAAGGCTACACTGCTGTCAGTTCTATAAGCAATATCAGGGCCGTACTCCATAGCGGAATGGACCTTGTTTTTCCATAAACGCAGTGTTATATTTTCATCATACCATAACTGAATTGCTCTATGCACTTGTGGATTCGCAGTTTGGTAATTTGCAACAGCTTGCCTGTGTACATCGGGATTTTTTTCTGATAAGCGGACACAGCTTTGAATCTGGCTTGTTCTGCCTATATCTTTCTTGTGCACTATTTAATTGACTTTTTCTTGTGTAATTAGTAAATCTCGACCTTCGTTTATTTTTCTTTTTTTCATAATTTAATGTCGACGATACAGATAGATCTGTTCCGCTGGTTGGAGATGATATTTCACCTGTTTACAAAAGATGTAACAGTTTGGTCAAGCTCTGAAAAAGGATCACGCTCTTCGACAGGTACCTCCATGCGACGCTGTGTAATTTTCTTCGCAACAATAGGCAGATAGGCGTCAAAATGTCCATTAGATAAATCATGGCTAAATCATAATCGCCTTACTGGACAGATATCTGTTCTGGACTCTGTATAGCAGATCGTTTCGATATACTACAAACCGAAACGGAAATATTAATCCTGCAGCTACTAATTCACAAAGTTCACCGTAAGTTTCATTTTTAAGATATCGGCTGAATATTCATTTGCTGTTGAATAAGTATCGCCATTTGTGTCGTGGGTCATAACTGAAAACCTAGGCCAATAATTTACCACAAATCAACAATGTGTACGCACTACCATCGCATTTTCTTGGGTTCCGTACATTAAAATGAAAGAAAACGAAACAAACAGGCGCCGTCACCTATAATGGGGACGACAGTATGTTCTTCCATTTTCCTTTAATATTAAGAGTTTCTATAGTCATTTTTCAGTGAGGAAAATACTTCTATCAACAATACCTAATCACAAAGCAAATCGACTATTCTGAAATCCGATTTCGGAATAGTCCGAAATCGAAAATTTATTCCGAATATTATCAACTAATCCGAAACACGAAGCAAATGTTAAGCCGTAAGAAAGCAAACAAGGTCGAAGTCAAGTTAACAGTGAGTAGGTACCGTATGTGGTTGAAGCGCTCATTCACCATTCATTTTATATTAGTTCGAAAACACAACGCGTTCTAAAACGATACCAACGCCATCTATTGGTAGGGATTGGAACTTGAAGATCAATACAAAATAGGTAGGTACCTAAGTATTTCTTTTGGTTTTGCCATTTTATTAATTTGTAAAAAAATATATTTGGTTTGGTTGTTTATTTTCATTGTTTTTAATTTATAAATTGGTATTTTTTTGTTCAGGTGTAATTTTTTGTACAAATCTTGTCTATTTTGTTTTATGTTTTTGTGCAATAAAAGTATATTCTATTCTATTCTAATAAATTAAGTTTAAAATATTTATCAATATCATTTACGTTATTTACGACCCAAAAGCCTTAAAAATGACACCCAAGTCACCCAACCCATGATGATTTTTACATACAAACATACATCCATCCATCCTTCCATCCATGTTGGTTTCAAACCATAATCGATGCCATTTTCGTAATTAACGTTCCAAAAACCATAAAACTACACCCATATTGACATTTCAACCACATCGCACCCCACAGGGATG
The DNA here is from genome assembly GCA_029286625.1 of Parnassius orleans. Lineage (NCBI taxonomy): Eukaryota > Metazoa > Arthropoda > Insecta > Lepidoptera > Papilionidae > Parnassius > Parnassius orleans. The sequence goes on from JAGSMP010000037.1 coordinate 5,297,273, forward strand.
ATGGTGGTATTTCCGTCTGCTACGTTCGATTTTGAAATAGTTGTTGTTTTCGTAATCAGCGACCCGATAAACCATAAAAACGATACCCATGTTGATTTTCAGAATGTGTCACCTTTTCCACCTTTTAGGTGAATTCTGAAAGAGCCTGAAACACTTGTTTACTCATTTATTGATAGCAGTACTCCTGTGAATTTTCGAATAAAATAGTTTAACTAATCTTGTATCCCCATACAAATTTTCAACCCTTTTAACCCCCTTAGTTGAATTTTCAAAATCCTAGGACACGTAATTATTTGTTTCTAATCTTTAACCGTAAAACAAAGTTTCAGGCTTTTAGCTCTAAAAATGACGGACTTCCATACAAACTTTTAACCCCTTTTTCACCCCCTTAGGGGGCGAATTTTCAAAAATCTTTTCTTAACGGATGCTTTCTTCATTACATCTGTCTGTATGCCAAATTTTAGCGAAATCCGTTCAGTAGTTTCGGCTGTGCGTTGATAGATGAGTCAGTCAGGTTTGCCTTTTATATATATAGATATTGAAAAATACAGTATAAAACAAGAAGATAATGATTTTTTTTATTTCATACATTAATACTCAATTTTAAACAAAAATCTTTCTGCTAAGCCGTTATCAGCTGTCAAAGAATACGACTACATACAATTTTCACTAATATGGAAAAAATCCTGGGATTAATTTGATAATATTTCATTTATAGAGCAAATGTTTATTTTTGTTTCAGGGTAAGATACATACAGCTAATTCCACGTTAATCTGTCATACTTTATATGACATATTAACATGAGACTTGAGCGATGTACAGAACTGAACATTTTTAATAAATGTCATCACTCCATTACATTCACAGCTGGATTTCCTAGTGTCAAAATTGTACAGACGCTAGACTGCTGTAAAAGAAGATCAAATATACATATTTGATGATGCCACAGCAAAAGTATTTCGTATTTTCAGCCTACAGCTGACGTCTTTACAGCACCCATGGTCACGGTGGGGACTGAGGTGTTTGACGTCCCGATGTCATAGTTAGACCGGCTACCTTCAGTTTTTGAACATTAACTTTTGGTCCGATCTACGCAGAATGAGCTTACAGTATCTTGAAGTCTTGCAGTGGTATACGTCAATCCAAATAAAACGATCTTTCATTTTCATCATCATCTTGATTTCTTCACGGGGGTCACGGGGGGACTGAAGTATTTGATGTCCTGATGTCATAGTTAACTACGGTTACCTCCAGATTAAAAATTATTAATTTTATTCCGATCTACGCAGTATGAACTTACAGTACCTTGAAGTCTTGCAGTTGTATGCTTGGGTTTGGATTTAATTTATTAATTATAGGATCCCAAGCAGATGGCAGCACTCCATCCATCTTTTCTATTGAAATTAGGATGTTTTTTAATTTCAATAGCCTCGCGTATCATCCTTGGTAGGAATCGGTGTTCTTATGAGGATTTGTGGTCTATCAAATCTAATGTATGGCGGGGACAATCTTGAACATGTTCACAAACTGCAGACTTCCCGGAACATCGGTTCTTCAAGTCAGCTATATGTTCTTTTACGCGGTTTTTATAGATCTTTTGTTTGTCCTATAAGAGAGACCATTCACAATCCAGCTTGCACACTCCTGCATCTTGTAGAGGATATGACACTTGACGGATGGTAAAATTGACTAATTTTCTTCGGCCGCTTGAAATATGTTTTAATGGCAGCTCGCTTCAAGATGTAGCCAACCTTGTCTGTAACTTCTCTAACATAGGGTAGTACAGCAGGCACACGCTCGATGTGGCCGGCTTCACTCGGTCACTGTGTCAGGCGCGGGACCCAAGCTTGTTGTCTTGCAATACTTGTTCGACGTGCTGAAGTTCGGCGGCCAGATGTTTTCTGTCACAGATCCCTCGTGCTCTCTGAAACAAAGATTTTCCCACGGTAGCTAACTGTGATGGATGATGATGCGATTCACCATTTAAATATCGGTTGAATGGGTCTTTTCCTATACAGTGTGACCAATAGTGTTATCAGGATTTTGGATGACTAAAACATCTAGGAAAGCTAAAGAATTGTTTGCCTCTAACTCCATTGTGAATTGTATTTAAGAGTTTATGGAATTAAGGTGGTCTAAAAATGCAGTTACTTTGTCAGATGGTAAAATAGAAAATCGTATCACGTACCGCTTGTAGAATCTTGGATTTACAGGAGCAGTAAGAAGGCTTTCTCCTCCATGTCCTCCATGAATATGTCGGCGGCTACGAGATACAGGTGAGCCCATCGCCACACCGTCAACTTGCTTGTAGAGCTCTTCCTTCCACAATAGATAGCCAGATGTGAGGCAGTGTTTGAGTAATACTGCATATTCTGTAGGCATGTTGTTATTTTCTAGCTTCCTAGTTATAATTGAGATGCAGTCTTCAATAGGCAAGCATGTGAATAGTGACTGAACATCAAAACTGACCATAGTTTCATTGTCAGCAAGATGTAGGTCTTTTATCTCACTAACAAAAGACAATTATGTTATATTTGAATGGTGCTGCTGGCGGCATTGACGGAATTACGCCTTGATATTGTAAGTTGGTCTGAGAGTACTTCATAATGACATCAATGACATTACAAAATTATGTCAATATATGCTTTCTGGTAATGTTAATCCCAATTTAATTTCCTACCTTTATGGGGCAAGATTGAATGAATGAATGAAATATACTTTATTGTCCACCAGAAAAATAAGAGAGAAAAATAAACAACAATTTTAAAGGTACAATTGGCGGCCTTATCGCTTAGAAGCGATCTCTACCAGGCAACCACATTTCAGAGAAAATAATGACCTGTGAGAAAGGGTAAGGATATACGTAAGTTGTTAGAAAATATACACGTCATAAATATAATTATATACTCAATAAATACATACATAATAATATAATAAATAAATACATTTCAATTACAAAAATATAGAAATACATATACAAGAGCAGAAATGAGTAAATAAGTAAGTGAAATAAAAGCCTTAACGTAAGGAAAATTGAGTAGTAATTTTAAAAGAACGATGTAAAGGAGAGATAGAGGAATGACTATTTAAGGAAGAAAGAATTGCACTTTGAGAAGTTTTTTAAACTTTTCAGTAGATTGTGCACTTCTAATGTGTAACAAGATTATGTGGCATCGGAAAAAAAAAGTAAGGATGTCTGTATCCGTGTTATTGCCGTTGGTGCCACATTTTGACGCTTTAATTCAAAATTAGCTTGGCACTCTAACCTTAAGAATTTCAGCCTACTTATGTAGGTTGGAATTTTTCTTGTTAAATTTTTTCTGGCTGAAATTTTGCGAAGAATTATGCCATAGTTTTTAGATATAGTTTTTTTCAATATAGGAAATACTATTGTTATTAAATGAAAGTTTTTAGTTGTAGTTTAAAGTTTGTATGGAGGAAGATTACAGAAAGTAAAAATTTATATATTAGATCTTTGTTAGTCTTTATCTATGAAATTGCCGTTTTTTATGAAATAATTTTATTTCTATTAATCAAAGTAATCACCCATGAAATCGATGCATCTTTGCCAACGCAGTGGTAGTTTAGTGATGACCTTCTTGAAGTAATCAGCTGGACGGGAGGCAACAAAATTCTTCAAAGGCCTCTCGGGTATTGAATTTTTTTCCCGCCAAAAAGTTATCCAAATTCTGGAAAAAGTAGAAGTCTGTAGGTGCAAGAGTTTCCAACCCCAGTTCTTGTAACTTGGAAACCATCTATTGTGTAGTATGAGGTAGGTCGCGCGTTGTCGTGCAGGAGCAGCGGGGCTTGAGCAGTGCAAGGCACGTCTCGACGCGTACTTCGCGCTGGCGATCATTGAGTTCGTGGAGCACCCATTTGTCAAGCTTTTTTACCTTGCCAATTTGACGCAAATGGATCAATATTGTTTTCATGCTAACGTTGAAAGTTGCTGCTAATTCAGCTGTAGGTTAAATATCATCAGCTTTCACAGTCGCCTTTAATTCGTCATTGTCGGTATCAAGTATTCGGTATTTGGCCGAATAGTACATAGATATTCGGCATGCGAACGAATAGGATAAAAGTAGCCGAATAGGCCGAATACCGAACGATAGCCGAATATTCGTTGCAAGTCTAATAAGTGTGTTACTCTCTAAGACCAATGTTAAACACTTAATAGTCTGTGGTCAAACAGCAAACAGTCGTACAGAGTAGAGGTTGAAGTCAAAGAGTTTTAAAATTTTTACTGACAAATTGTCTGAATAAACTGTTTGTCCATTGGTTATCCGAAATACAGCTTGCTTAACATACAAACCATATCGTCCCGTAGGTGTCGTAAGAGACGACACCGACAGAGGGAAACAAATCTCTAATAATGACTATAAATAAAAAATTGCAGTCGCCAACCCGCTTGCCAAACGTGGCAACTATAAATTATTAATAATGGCTGTGGACTTTAGTAGACTGTAACGATAATGGTAACATACAAACCTAAAAACTTTTTTTTTTATAGGATAAGGGTAACAAACGACCACACAGTCCACCTATCTCTATTCATCTATGCTCGACGACGAATCAAAATTCAGATGCGTTATCACCCGTGAGGACTAAGATGGAATGCCTCGTTTCCAGTAAAACGGGTTCCCCGGTTCTCTACACTTACCATACGAAACACAGCAGCGTAAAGCTGTTATTTCACGCTGGTATTCTATGAGATCAGGACCTTCCCCGGTCGAGCCGACCCATTCGTGATACAACTATACCAGTAGTTTAGCTGCAGCATGGCTCTACCACGTAAAACTTAATAAATTACACAAATTTCGACCACTAGCCAACCAATAATATCTATAAACAATCATCGCAAATCATGCTTCCTAGTCGTAAAATTCCAACGTTTGGTTTCAAAACCAAAACCCACTGTTATTGAAATCGCCTAAAGAGGACTTCATCATTATAACAAACTGAATGATGGTAGTTAAATTTTATAGCTATGTTGATGAGTTAGAAGTCGTTACGAAATTTTATAGTAAGCGAGCAATTAAGTTCGATCACCGCTTGCAACACTGAAACTTGTACAATTCATTTTTCTATTTTTTTAATTACTAAATTGTGAAAGGAAACATCGTACATGCAGGTATTGGTAAATAAAAATATGTCAATTACGACTTATCATGTAAACGCTGAGGCTATCCAACTCCTTGATATCACAGATACAGTGAGAAGACTGAAAAGGATAAAAAAAATAGAGTTTTAGCTAGTGTTATTGTTATACAGGGTTATTTTTTAAAGATAAGCCAAATTTTAAACTTAAGTTCAAGTATATAAATAATGATATACCGTTATTGCAGTTTTTGAAAATACGCGTAAATAAAGCTTTTACTTTTATTTCAAATTATCCCAAATTGAATGTGATTTATGGGCAACAACGTTTTTGCCTAGCGATCGACCCTTACGAATGTGTGGCAGAATGTTTGAGATTTTTCTTTAATTACCGTGAAACCTGGCAAGTTTGCCATTTTTGGAAGGACTTTAAAGTTTAGGACCAATTTTCCAACCAAAAAATGTACTGTCGGACTGGGCGTCAATGTTAAATGTGACATTATATTCCTCATAGATTTGGTATTTATTAGTGATTTAAACAAATACTTACATTAAATAGACAAAATACTTAAAAAAAGAAAATGGCTAAATTAACCTCACTTTGTGGCAACTTTGCCGTCGGGGTTTATAATGAAAATAATAGGATTTCACTTCAAGATTGAAGGTAAATTTTCCTCATAATATAATACACAACACTCAGAGTTATGATTCGCTCCTTTAATTGTGTTGTAAATAGCAAAGTTTTTCGCTTATGGCAAACTTGCTCTCCCATTTTTCAATATTTCATACTAACTTGAAAATATATGTCATGGTTGTCAAAAATGCTTGATTACGTACTTAACTTAATTTTTTTATTTAAATCTTATCACAATAATTTCTTAAGCAAAAATCAAAAATATATCAAACAAAAATACTCTCGTCTAAAATTAAAAATGAAATTGGTGCAATAATAAGCTTAAATCAATTATAGTATAGATAAAAAAAGCTTTTAGCGATCATTTTTAACAAGTATTCGTTTTTTATTAGTCATTATCATCATTTTATTACGGGTCGTAATAAAATTATGTCAGGTCATAATTATTGTAATCAATCTAAATACTGTTTTCCCACAATAGGAAAACATTAATAATCATTAAAAATGACACTGTTTTTTTCGGTGCAAATTAATCCTGTAATGCCGAGCATGTCCATATGGACACAAAAATATGGGTAATTTAAAAGCCATATATGTATACACTTTATTTGGCGTATAGACGACCTGACAGCCCGAAAACGCGTGACTAATTTTGATTTGTCATTGTGTGTGTTAGCTAGTGATGTACATTTTACTTACAAGGACTATCGAATAATTATATTTAAGGAAGCGGTAAAAGATTTTAAAAATTGTTTAGTGCACTAAATTGAATAACTTCAAAAATTAACTGCATTTTTACCATGATAGTTCTAAAACAATTAAAAATATTCATATAACATGTTCCTGGGAATAAGCTGAACCTACCTGCTTTTTGTTGATTTTAATTCAAATGTATAAAATCCCAGGTGACTCTATCGATGAACTTAAAACTCCCCAGAATCAGATCGGAAAGTTGTATTTTCGAGCTATGATCTTTGAAGAAAAATATTTACTTATGGATAGTTTCCCGGAATTTTTTTAATATATTGTTAATATAGATACTTAACTAAGTATATACTTATTTATATTATATATACATATTTTATAAAAAATTGACGGGGATATAAAAACGGGGACACGGAGTACATAATGGCTGCTTTATTTTTCATATAAGTATTACTTTTGATAATTACAAACATTGAATAATTAATAATTAAATACATTATAGAAGTTTATTTTAACATTTAACTTAAAAGAATGTAAACTTAATAATTTAAGTAAGGAAACTTGTAGGAATCAGTTAAATAAGATTGCTCTGTTTAAAGGCCAATATGTTTATGAGGCTTCATCATGCTTCATGTTTATATTCTTTCATCTGTCCCTGAAAAGTTATTATCATTTTAGCTGCATGAATTTTAAAAACATAATGATCTTAACACAGTAAAGTGCACTAAGTGTCTGAGGATACAGATGCATTCTCTATTCTCTCAATCTCGGTATGTTGAGAAAATGGTCACTCATTCATGTACTGACCGCGGCAAGTGCAACTTAATCTCGCAGATCTATTGATCTGCGCAGCTATTACTTAACCAAGAGTCCTCTTCTCTAAGACTAATGCTGTAGGCGATGAACCACGCTATGTAAGCCCTCGGCACAATGTCGTCGGCCATCAAGCATGAATCGGGCATCGAACGTTGTAAGTATCAAATACTATGGAATTTATACTATCGCGTCTCATGCGCTGGCATCTACTGGCGCTTCAGGAGCATTACTAAATATCTATACCTAACTACGCTAAAAGTTTTATCACTGTGACTCGGGAATTTAATCCGAACCTCCGCTCAACTCCTTGGGGAAAATAGCGTGATGCTATGAATATTGTACTACTGTGACCGTGAGGTTGTGCGGTTGGTTAAGTAAGGTTATACATTTATTTTGGTTGATAAATAGATACTTAGTTGGGTTCATAATGGCTTAAAGAGGTTAATCTCAAGATTTTTTTTATTTTTAATGTACTACAGTTGTATAATGTATAAAAATCTGTCTCTATTTTATCTAAAGTTTTGAAAGTTAAATTTTTGAAGTCTTATTATAACAATATTATACTTACTGGTACAAATAATGTAGAAATGACTCCTTTTAATAAAATTGTTTTTATTCTACTTTTTCTTTTATACTTCTCAAGAAAATGTTTGCTGCAAATTGTTGAGTTCTTCTTTGGATTCCAACCAACCCGTCCAATTAACCTTAACCATTTTTTCTAATTATAGAATCCGGAGGGAATCTGTTTGACAAACGGCAAAATAAAATTACATTTTAGAACGCAAACCGAGGATTTATTTTCTTGTTGTGTGGGCAAGTCTATCGATTCATTATAAACATTCAAGATAAATATCGACATTAATTTTGATATAGTTGAGTCAATCCCTAGCGTACATGTAAAATATTTTGTATAAATATATATTCACCAAATTCATGCAAATTATCAACAACGTGACTTTTTTCTTTGCAAAATATCAAAATTAACAAAATAATTCAAAACATTCTATATTTTAAACAGTATATAACATAAATTTTAACCAAAAATAAACGCATCATAACATTGACGACATCTTGAGAATTTACCTGTGAAATGTGCAATTATCAGGATTATTTCTATTATTAACACCACAGTCAGTCACAGAACAAGAAACCATTTTGGAAAAAAGTTACTTACTAAAAATAACGACTATTACACTCTAATAAATTACAAAATATCTAGGAGCTATTTCTTGCGTGCCGAATTGTGCCGACCTGTTATTCAAAATCGGTTACAGAGTTATAACATTTGATATCCTTTTCTATCTTGCATTTTTGCCATAAGGAATTTTCTTCTCCCTTGCACACTATGTCGGTCTATACGCCAGTAAATTCTAAGTCTATGACACTATACCACTAAATGTCAAACTTTCATTATATGCCATTGTCACTGTCATAATATAGTGTTGAGTCGCGGGTTTAATCTCAGTTACGGTGAAAAAATGGACTATATATGATAGTAAGTAATATTATTTTCAAAATATTGGTTTTATTTATGTTATTTTTGTGCCAAATTACTGAGATATAATTGAGTTATGTCTACAAAATGGTAAAACATTGCTTAGATTTGATTTCACATAATATTTATAACCCTGAAGTTGCCGTGTCCATAAGGACACGCTAAGCACTAAGCATTGCAATACAAAAAGTAATGTATTATTTTCAGATTCTTCGATTTCAACCAATTTCTGGGTAACGGCTCCTAAATGAAATTCTGGATATTCTGTGCGAAGATGAAGAAGGTTCTGGTGAATCTCCGGTACCAGAATCAATTTTTATAGCCCTCCTGATCCAGCTATTTTGACGGACGAGGATTCAGGTGACGAAGATAGTGGTGGAAGAGCCGAGAACTTGAATGCCCGACAGTTAACAGCTGATGCGGAGGTAAAGGTTGAGCAACGATGCCAAACTTACAGAGACACTTCATTTTGACGATCTTTGTGGCAGAAGAGCGAGAACATGGATCGATGGAACCTTAGAACCATTATTGGGATGTTTAACTTATGAAAAATACTGAGTAGTGATAATATTATTAATGCCCGACAACGCAGTAAAAATAATATAGATTGCTCTTTTCTTTTCTTTCACTTTTGATAAAGATGAATTGATTGACAACTCATTTGGTAAAATCGGTCTAATGGGCTGCTACGGTGAAACATCGATACAAACATACATACATAGAATGTCAAGTACACAACACTTTGTTTAAATAACTGTAATCGGTTAAAAATATAGGTTGAAAGTGACAACCCTTGGTTGTAGCAAAACATGGCAAAGTAACCGTCACATCGTGGCATTACTAGTATAGTAAATTTGCCAAGTTAGTTTTATAGATAAATGTTAAAACTAACATGTTAGACGATATATTATATTTTGATAACCATTAATATTACGTTACTACAAAGTTATACATACCTACATTCAGTATTTCAAACAAAATCAACAACAGTTCTGGAGCACTGAACAAAGAGGTTATTTCGCCGGCTCAATTCCGCGTTAAAATAAAATGCCAAAATTAACTCTCATGTTGCCATATCGAAAGCAATGCTGTCAATTAGTTATTGTATTTTCATCCAAAAAATGGCATATCTCGAAAAACGTTACGTTGTCCGTGTTAATCGTAATTTTGTACCAGTACACTATACCGATGGCAAAGTTACCTTCCATTGGTAAAGTTGCCAGACTTGACTGTAATTTTTCTTCACCATTTACCTATATTACTTATTCTGTACCTTCTCTGCAAATTTGGCCGGTTATTGCATAATAACCCTGTATAGAGCTATCATAGTGTAATTTGTATGAACACAAGAACAAAGTGTCTTCCCTTAAACAAGACAACAAGAACAGTGCAGTTTATTCAATACTACTGTACGAGCAAGTACATGATATTTCAACAGTTTAGAAAATAATGCTGATATCGCGCCTGCGCGCGCGACACGTTCACTATAATTATTTTTTATTCATAAGGATTTTCAGTACAATAAACGCTCTCTACGGAAACGGACACAGTTTTAATTACCACATCCCGTAACGTAGAAGATACAACCTACATCAATATACTATATCAATTATATGTAGAGGTCACAATCACAAAACCCCCCATTTTGGTCCTTCGAGCTTTCGACGTGAACTAAGACTTGCATATTACGTCTACAATAGTTCAACAGTAAAGTGTATTTGTAAAAAAAAAAAGTGTAATTCGTGATTCTATCTGTAGTGTCACTTTGGTTGCTGGCCTCCCACAAGCGGGTCTCACCAGCTTGATTGAGGTGCATACTACGGTAAGAGTCGCAGTCACACGTATCTGAAACCAACTATTTACAACATCGTCCTTAAACCATGGAGAACCTACTTCAACAACAGAGAACAATCATTGAATCTATCCTTAAAATTGAGGCTAACTTCAAAAAGGATTCTGATTCACGCAAGTCAGGAACATACATACAGAAAAGGTTGGATGCTTTGAATGCTCAATGGGAGGTGTTCAACATGAATCATGGTGTTCTAAAAACAGACAGTGACTTGGATGACGACTATTTCATCAATGATACCTACACCACCACAAAGAAGCGGTACGAAGCGATTCGTGACATGCTGACGAACTACGAGGTGAAAACTGCGGAAACTGGAGTACCATCAAGGTCTGATGAGTTCATTAGCCAACAACGCACTAATTTCCGGGCGCTCTCTAGGGTGATTAAAAACATCAACACCAAAGAGTTGACAGAAAAGTGAAATTTGTGACAAACTGAATTCGCTGCAGTCTCGCTGGAAACTGATCGACGAGCTCCACTGGCAAATCGATAACCTGACTTCTGGCGGTGATGTAGGCTACGAAGAAGAGTTTTCTGCATACGAAACCTTGTACGAAACTACAAAGGTTTGAATCGTAAACAACTCAGTATCTCAACAGCATCAGCAAGTGCCTACAATTGAGATTCCTTCTTTTCTGGTAATTATACCCAGTGGCCTACATTCATGGACCTATACTGTGAAGCCATCCACAACAATGTCATGTTGACAAAACGCAAAAGATGCAGCACCTCAGGGCAAACTTAAAGGCGAGGCGGAGCGCATCGTACAGCATCTTACCGTATCAGCTGATAATTACGACACCTGTTGGGAGAACTTACCCATAGGTACAACAACCGACAACTTTTGTTTACAAAACATTTACAAACCCTTATGGGAGAACCGGCGTTGCAAACACAGAATGCATACGAGCTGAAGAAGCTACATGACACAAGTGTCGAGACCATACATGCTATTCACAATATGGGCATCGACACAACGACTTGGGATCCGATCCTGGTGCACATTCTCACTGGCAAATTGGACTCCGACACGTATGAAGTCTAGATGGAGATCAGAAAGGCCCCGAGAGGCCTACCTTCCTTGGGTGAGCTGATAAACTTTTTGGAAAACAAGTTTACTGCGCTTGAACCTGTTCAAAAGAAGAGACAAACACCTAACAAGTCAAACAATTCGACCATCAGGGAGGCAACGGCTAAATTTAAGAAGGACTTTAACAACACCAACAGGCGTAGTTTTCTTCGAGCATATCATACAAGCACAGAAAAATTTGTGTAAAAACAATCATATTTTACTCTACTGCAAGTCGTTTCAAGACATGTCACCGGAAGACAAAATGAGGTCAATTTCGCAACTACATATTTGTCGCAATTGCCTGTACTTACAACGACAATAAATGCAACTCCAACAAAAGATGCCGCGTGTGCAAAGAAGCACCACAACATGCACGATATTTACCGCAAAGTTGAAATCGCGGTCTCAAATAACGTTATACCTAGCAACAAGCCACACGTCACAGCAAAGGCAAACCACGTGTCTGGAAATTATAACGAAGTCCTACTAGCGACCGTTCAATTAAAGGTGATGGCAGCTGATGGATCGACTGTTCAATTGCGATGCCTTCTCGACCAAGGATCACAGATAAATCTAATAACTGAAGATGCTGCGCAACGGCTGGGACTGCAAAGACAAAATCGAAACGCCACAGTCTCAGGCATAGGGACGTCAGCACATCATAGCAACGGAACCGTACGGTTAGACTGTGAGTCTTTGTGCGGAGGCCATTCATTTACAATCGAAGCCATGGTAATGGCCAACATGCTCAACAACCTGCCTAATTACACCTTCGAAAACAAGACTGGCCACATATTCAGAACATACAACTGGCGGATCCCGACTTCAACATCTCGAGACCAGTGGACGTTCTGTTAGACGCTGGAGTGTATGCTGACATAGTAATGAGTGGTATGCTGAGGACCACACACGCACCCATGGCTCAACAGACAAAAGTGGGCTGGGTACTGCTGGGCAATATCAAAACCTTCAACTGCCACGTGCTCATTAATCTTGACGATGTATCTCGATTTTGGGAGATGGAGATAACCGAAACCAATCACAATCTAACATCAGAGGAAGAATACTGTGAATCTATTTATTCAACCACAACAACAAGAAAAGAAGACGGACGATATGCAGTCAGACTTCCAATGAAAATAAACTACGAACAAACCTTGGGCACTTCTAAGCCACAGGCAATCGCACAATTTCGGCAGTTAGAAAACGATTGGCCAAACAGGAAACATTTTCTACGTCATACAAGAAGTTTATTGACGAATATCTACAACTCAGCCACATGACGCCATGCACTGAACACCATAAGCCAAGCTACTTCTTACCTCATCACGGCGTACAAAAGCTGGACTCAACAACTACAAAATTGCGTAGTCTTTAATGCCTCTGCCAAGACAAGTACAGGACAAAGCTTGAACGATCTCATGGAGTGCGGGCTTAACCTCAACAAGAAGACCTACAATCTATGATTCTACGTTGGCGAGCCTTTCAATACGTCTACACTGCAGACATTGAGAAGTTTTACCGTCAAGTACTGATACACGATGAAGATCAACACCTGCAAAAATTGTATGGCGTGACTCTGCTACAGATCTCATCAAAGAATACCAACTGTGCACTGTAACATATGGTACCAAAGCTGCACCATTTTTGGCAATACGCACCATAATACAACTCGTAATGGACGATGGACACCGCTATCCTCTCGCGGCAGAGATCCTTACTCACCAGCTGTATGTGGATGACCTACTTGGTGGCAGCAACGACATGTTAGAAGCACAAGACGCTCAAAACCAATTGATTGACCTGTTAAAGGCGGTGGGTTCAATCTTCGCAAATGGGCTAGTAACCACCCCAGATTGCTTCAAACTTTACCTGAACATCTCATAAGCCAGAATATGTTTGACTTCAAGGACGCAGAAGTAACAAAACACTCGGCTTAACCTGGAATCCGCACACTGATCAGTTTACATTCAAGGCGCCACTTAGTAACACGTGACGTCACAACAAGCGGACATTGCTCTCTGACCTATCAAAATTATATGACCCACTTGGTTGGCTGTCTCCGGTAACAATGAAGGCAAAACTCATATTTCAACAAGCTTGGCTTGCTTCAACAAATGGGATGAACCTCTTCCGGAAGACATACAACAAGTGGACAACCTTTCAACAAAATTGCCCTATCAATACCATCGCTTTACAACGCTGGATTGGTAACACTAAACAACCCATCGAGTTACGGATTCAGTGACGCCTCCGAGAAAGCCTACGGCTGCGTTATCTACTGTAAATCTATTAGTGAAGAAGGGCAACAAATTATCACGCTGGTGGCAGGAAAAACTAAGCTCGCACCATTAGAAAACCCCGTCTTTACCACGGCCTGAACTATGCGGTGCCCTACTACTGTCTCGACTTATGAAAAGGTCATAGAGTCAATAAACTCACAGAGTGTAACAATACATGGTTGGACAGATTCTATGATCGTGATGGGTTGGTTACAAGGGGCCTTCAAGATGGACCACATTTGTGGCTAATCGCGTAACACAGATCACTGTCATCATGCCATCGGGATGCTGGAGCACGTCAAGTCTGAATATAACCCAGCAGATTGTGCCAGGAGGCCTAACTCACTACAACTGGCGAATCATCATTTATGGTGGGGACCTATTTGGCTAAAAGACAACGATCTCCCACTTCAAGACCAATTCCACAACTGTTGAAGAAAAGGTCAAACAAGTTTGCGTGTCACAAAGGTCGATGCCATTAATCGGAGAACTTTTAAACAAACACAGCTGTATGGCACGCGTAACTCGAATCCTAAGTTGGATACTTCGGTTCATAAACAATGCACGTGACGTCAACAATGCCATGCGGTCATCGTACTTAGCAACGAGTGACAGAACGCACATAATGCACTTATCAAGGCTATACAAACTAATCATTTCGCCGACGACATTGCACAACTCAATAAACATCATAAAGTGCGAATAACAAGCAGCATTTTAAACTTAAATCCATTCCTGGACAAACACGAAATCTTACGTGTAGGAGGACGTCTGGAAAATGCCAACTTAAGTCAAGAACAAAAACATCCAATTATCTTACCTTACAATGACAGGTTAACGGGTTACCCAGTCGACCAAGCGCACAAGAGGACCCTGCATGGGGGAGCCAGACTAACTCTATCATATCTACGCAACAGATATTGGATTATCAGCGGTTTGAGAGCAGTGAAAAAACGACTTATACGGTGCATCACGTGTCATCGCTTCAAAACTATCAACAACAACCAACTTATGGGTGATTTACCTCCTCCACGCGTCACACCATCCCGGCCTTTCACACACACCGGTGTAGATTTCACTGGGCATGTGGGTAAAGGCTAACAAGGGCAGAGGAATAAAGACAATGAAGGCCTACGTAGCTGTATTTGTGTGTCTGTGCACAAAGCTCTTCACCTCGAACTTGTCTCCGATCTCAGCACAGTGGCTTTTCTGAACGCCTTGAAACAGTGTGTGCCCGCCGAGGAAAGCCTCGTCACATCTACAGCGACAACGGCACCAACTTCGTGGGCGCAGCAAGAGCATTGGAAAAACAACGAAAGGAGCATTACAATGCTACATAAACAATGACGTCATAACTAACATGTCAGGTGGGGCATTGAATGGCATTTAACGCTCCTTCCTGGCCTACTGCTGGTGGACTCTACGAAGCTGCAGTAAAAAGCCTGAAACATCACCTCAAACGAGTACTTGGGATCAAAACTTACGTTCGAGGAATTTTCTACACTGTTGGCGCAGATTGAAGGATGTCTCAACTCGCCCCTGGTGGCGTTGTCAGAGAATATCGAAGACCTTGACTGCTTGACACCAGCTCACTTCCTAATCGGCGAGCCTTCTCTAGAATCACCACTATCCGCTGAGGGTAATGACATGACCTTCTCTACAAGATGGCAACTTACGGAGAAAATGTACAAGGACTTCTGGAGAAGGTGGTCTACAACTATCTTCAAACTCTACAAACTCGAAGCAAATGGCACTTTCCTACTAAAACTTAGAAGTTGGGGACGTCGTTATCGTCAGAAGACAACATTCCTCCTGCCAAATGGATCCTGGGACGGGTGTTGGAGACTCACCCAGGTGCGGACGGCTGGGTACGAGTAGTCACACTGAAAACTAAAACAAGTCATATGAAGCGACCGATTACAAAATTGTCACACCTTCCGTTGGAGCCGTCATCTTATACAACTGCATCTTCTGACGTTGACACTACGAAGCCTGCAATAAATACAAAGAAAACGAAGAAACAACAACGGCAAAAACACTTCAACAACTTTTTTACGTTACTACTTATATTTTCGATGTGTGTTGGACCTACTACGCAACAAATGATCAACATAACGAAGCTTAGCAGTTCAAGACTCGTTTATTTTGACAAGGTGTCTGACGTGCAGATTATTTAAGATAAGTGGAAAATGGTTGTATACTACAACATGACGACATATTGGCGGAGTTTGGAAAACATACAAAACTATGTCAACCATTTGAACACATTATGCAAGAAGGAAGCAGCCTATCTTACAATTTCATCCCAGTTTCAACGAACTTAACGAAATTCAACACTATAACGATATCTTACGATCAGAACATGGACCGTCTCGAAGAAAAAAGAGGACTAGTGAATGGAATAGGATACCTAACAAACTCCTTTTGGTACTCTGGATGAGAGATTTGCCAATCAGTACGTGAAGGATATCAACATAATCCAGTCAAACGAAAATCATCTATTGAATCTCTACAAAAATCACATCGATCATCGAAAGTGAATATAATCTTCTAAAAGAAACGAGGAAGTAATGAACACACAATTTCGTATCATCGACAATCATCTCGCTGAAACGGAAAAACGCATACAAATCAGCCATGACAATGCTATGTACATAACAGCTACCGCTCTGGCCGTGAACTTGATCATTTCAAACATACGACAAATACAACAGCAACTCCTAGACCTAGTAACTGACGTGAAGGACGGGAGAGTTGACACCCATCTCATCAAGCCCAACCAATTTGAAGATCAGCTCAACATCATCTCCGGTCATTTACCAAGCGAGTTATCGCTACCCTGTGTGAACACACGCCATTGCGCAAGCCTATACAAGCTGGCGCGAGTGCGTGCGCTTAACAAGTGCATACATAATATTCAAGTGAAGCTACCGCTAATAAACAACGAACAATATGAACTTAACCGCATCATTCCTATTCCGCAAATAACTGGACACACAGAAAACTATAGTACTCACATCTGAATACCTTGCTGTAAACCTAGGGGACATGATAATACCCTTAGAAAACCGAGATGTATCATCATGCTTAAATCAAAGAAAACAAAATGTTATGTGCTATCAATCAACCTATTTACAACATTAAGGTAGCCGATACATTATGTGAAGCGCAAATATTAAACAATGGCGACTTATCAACATGCCGCACAAGAGTATTGGATTGCAACGACAGGTGGGTGCGATTACACAATCGTGGCGCGTGGCTGTTCTCCTGTTGCGAAGACTGCACGATGCGCATTTTCTGCCCAGCTGGAGTGACGTCACAGCTTACACGGCACGGGGATTATGTTACTCGGACTTGGGTGTATGCTCAAGGGAAAGCTTCATCATTCATGCTCGCAACGACTATCACAGCGAGTTGAAACTAACAGGCAGTGAAGAAAGAATGTACATGCGTGAATCAAGCCTGAACCACATACTGACAGACTTTAATCATACATTTGGACCTGAAGATCATAAAGACGCTTTAGAGCTGAAAACAACATTGATAAGGTCAAGGAACAGCAACAAACACTGGTGTACAATCACTCACATGACACACACAACTATGTGTTGTACACCGTAGTCGGATTTATTATTGTAGCCTTCATTGCATGGGGACATTCCGGCTGAAAAGAAGATGTCAAGGCTGCAGCGCGAATCCGCGACAACCAGCCCCAACAATGTCGAGCAGCCAACCCAGGACATTCATCGGAGCATGGGGTCTCGGACATCGATAGTGTGGATGCGGTGATCGCAACGGCTGCCCGTAAACTCAATAGGGTTCATCGCCTTAAACTTTCTTCTTGTTTATAAAATTGGCAAGATGTACGAGCAAGTACATGATATTTCAACAGTTTAGAAAATAATGCTGATATCGCGCCTGCGCGCGCGACGTTCACTATAATTACATTTTTTATTCATAAGGATTTTCAGTACAATAAACGCTCTCTACGGAAACGGACACAGTTTTAATTACCACATCCCGTAACGTAAGATACAACCTACATCAATATACTACATATCAATTATATGTGAGGGTCACAATTCACAAAACCCCTACAACTACTAATATCATTATACGTACTAAGTGGTGGGACTCCTTTTTGAAGTGAAAACTGCTTTAGGGTCGTTGTGATTTGAAACTCGATGAAACGAAAAAGCGACACTAAAAAGAGACAAAAATATACATATATAGGATTTAGCATGCGAGAGAATGAGATAGAATACGGTATGCAGTGTTTCCTATTATCTCGGTCTCAAAAAAATCTATATCTATACAAGTAAATAAAATTGAAATGTCTATTTGTAATGTCAAAATAACAGCTTTTTACTAAATGCATATGAAAGTATATACGGTACTTATAATAAAACACATTTTTTTTAAATTTTTGTCTGTCTGTCTGTCTGTTTGTTCCGGCTTATCTCCGAAACGACTGGACCGATTTTGACGAGACTTTCACTGACAGATAGCTAATGTTATAAGGAGTAACTTAGGCTACTTTTATTTTAGAAAAGGAATTAGAGTTGCGCGCAAAAAAATTAAAACCCATAAAATCCAATCGTAATAAATTCCACGCTACAGCTACTTTCCACAGCTAGTTAATAACAAACATTAAAAATGAATAAATTTTCATTAATAAAAATATATAAGGTTTCACTTCTACCGCGTGTTCTACACATGTTTTTTTTTTGCTTAGGAGTTTGTCTGGGTGGGTACCATTCACTTTTCTATTTTTGCCGCCAAATAGCAATGTTTGCACTGCTGTTCTGGTATATAGATTATAGAGAGCCAGTATTATTATAGTGACAACGCATTAGTAGCCTTCTTTATTTGAATGTGGATGCAGTTGTCACTTACCATCAGGTGGACTGTAAATCCGCTTGTTCACTTTTATTAAAAAAAAAGTATTTTATTAATACATTACAGCCTATTTAAAGTCCACTGCTCAAGATAGGCCCCCATAGATTCCGTCACAAGGGGGATATTTTCCACAGCTGCCATGCTTGACAGCCGGGATACCAATAGCAGTTTTTTTATTATTTTTAGTTGTTATCAGGAGATGCTGCTACCTATCTTCTGTTGCAGTTTCCCTTTTTCGCCTCTTAAGATACCTACAGGATGATATTACACTATTAAATTAAACTGTTAAATTAAATTATGACACTTTAGTGTTCCCGTCACGTCTCACGTAGCGTTCAGCAACTTACGTTCAGCATAACTATACAATACGTATTTCATTTTATTATTATCATTCATCTGCTATTATTATCATATTATGTATCTACTACTCGCTTAATGTCGACACTTACGGCACGGTCTCCGAAGGACCGTATGGGGCCGACTGAAATCAACGTCGCTATCCGCGGCTTATGCGGTCCCTTCCGCCACTTCATTTGTTTCGATTAAGTCATAAATTGTTGTTATATCCTCAATTTTTGTTTTTTTTATTATTTTTTTTTCTTTCGTATTAATTTTGTTTGTTTATTCACCTGTACTGTAATTTGTGATTGTAATCTGAAGTGTCGGAATAAATGTCTTTAAATGTCTTTTAAATATGGGGTAATGAATAAGCTTGCAACAATATTTTTAAAGTCAAATAATATCGATAATTTCGTATTGGAACAAACACACATAGCGTAAATTCCCTTTGATTTAATATCGATATTTTTATGTTGTTATAATACAGTATATTATATTAGCTTAGGTAAAAATAAAATTGTTTATTAGTCATGATCTAGACTGTAATACCGATGTAGTGCTTTATTAATAAAAGAAAGTCAAGTCCGAAGATTGACAAATGTAGAGCATCGCGGCGAACCCTTTTCTGCTCCGTAGCTCTCGCAGAAATGGGAACAGCAGGTACTCCATATTATTTTTACCACGCTTTTATTAACCCGCTTTTGTGTATGTCTGTTCGGGACGAATTTAGTAATTGATTTTAAACTAGCTTCCTAATGAGCTAGAAACTTGAAATTTTGAACATCATCTGCAGATGTTCTTGAAATTTCGACTTTAACTTCGTAGTCCACTATAAGATCTCCTGTTGTATCGATCCATAAAGTTCGAATTTTAAATTTCCTAATAATATTAAATGAAATATAATTAGTTCTTCTTCGACGTAAGAAAATAAAATTTCATTTATTAAATGTTATTATTTTTCAAATATACTACGGTTTTGAAATGAAGTTCCTCAGACCGGAAAAGGAACGGCGAAGGAAACTCCGCAAGTATCCTCTTTTTTGTCGTTTTTTTCAAGTTAATAATACAATAGCAAAGTATATTATACAGAATGGAAAACTATAGAAACCCATCGGTAACTGAAGCATGTTTTATGGTGTATTCGAAAAAAGAACCTTAAAAATTTGGAGCATAGCGAACCCGAGCAGACCACCTCCACAAGCAGCACTTGTTCACAAGTGTGACGCATTTGGCAGCCATCGGTGTCATAGACCATATTAAAGGGAAATGAACGACCTCTCACACAACGCCGCCGCAGTTTTGAACGTTGTTACGCAAAAGTGATCCAACGCGTAAAGAGCTTATTCATTCAGTGGTAATGGCTTAGTGTTAGTAGTTTGTAATTTTATCGTTTACCGCCTGTGATTATTGCTTTTTTTGATTTTTGTTAAGGAAAATGTTTTTCAGCTGTATTTTGGTAACGGGGCGTACTTTTGATCAAAGTTTTGGGTTGATTCCTTTTTGCGTAACTATGTCCAATTATAAAGCTGAACTCACCGTCAGACCGTAGCGATGCGTAACCAAGTATGGTAATATTCGGAACAGGAAACACACTTTCGTATTTAAATTTATTGGTAATCTGTTTTTTTTTATGTAAGACATATCAGAAATATTAAGTCATATTGTTTTATCTACCTTGCTTTATTAGACAATTTATCAAACTGTGTAAATAATATGAATCGTCTGTCTGTAATTTTACTTATTCTAAACCTAAATCTGATCTTAAAATCTTAAAAACTCTTAACACGCAGATTTTGAACTTTGCACAGATTATAAATACAGAGACGGTGATTACTGTGGGATTAACTTTGATTTTTAACTTCCCATTTAAAAGATGTTATAATGAGAACGATGCTTGAAAATCTAAATTTCAATATTTCTTTGTATTTTCATCGAGATCTATTGTTTTTAAAAGAATGTGTGTAAGTGTGTGCGTGTGTGTACGTCACTAATGCGCAGGTTTTTGGTTCGGATTCCAACTTAAACTTAAAATCAAAAAAGAAGTCGGTGGTTTAAGGCTCTATTTGTATTATGTGCTGCTTCTCTGATATTTAAATCATGTCTAGCTAATATATCAGATACGAATATTATTTTGTTATTTCTTTTAAAAATATTTTTAAACTAACAAACTTCTTGGTAAAGTTTTAATACTATATCAGAAGAAAGTTACAATTAGTATAATGTACTTGCAATACTCGGCAGACATTTTAGTCGTTCTTCTGCCCGTGTATACTAATTATATGGCCATCGGTTGAACGATATAGAAGTTAATGAGCTGCAGCGCCATCTAATGGTGAGTTACAACAAAGTGAATGGCATAAAAACCTCCATGACAAAAATACATTTATGGCACATATAAACTTTCATGGAGAACGCTCAAATGATGTCGACGTCTATGAATCTCAAACGTAATAAAATTACTTTTAATAAAACTAATTTATGGACAAATTTAATAAAACTACTTACACTTTTTCACAAGTCTCGGCATACGAGCAATCATTTTGTTGATAGTGTCTTGTGATATATTGCTCCAAATTTCGCACAAAGCATTCCACATTTCTTTTCGCGAGGATGGACCACAATTACGGACGTTCCTATCAAGCTCTTCCCACAAAAGTTCAATGGGATTGAGATTCGGGCTCTGAGGAGGCCAAACCATGTTTTTTACCACCCCTTGTGCCTCTTTCTCTTCCAAATATTAGTTCCTTACATATGAAATTGGCGTTTTGTACGGGAGGAATACAAAGTCAATTTTTTTTTGTAAAATATATTTAATTAATCAAAGTATGCACCGTTGTTATCTATGCACTTTTGCCATCTCATAGGTAGTTCATTGATGCCTTTACTAAAAAAACCATGGGTGCGAAAATCAATAAACTCTTTGAAGGCGGTTTGGACTGCCGCATCGGAGTTAATTTTTTCCTTGTAAAGTTGTCCTAACTCCGGAAAAATGGTAATCTGTTGGAGCAAGGTCCGGGGAGTACGGTGGATGTCGCAGATATTCCAATTGTAGCTCGTCTAACTTAGTGGTTGTTTGTTGTGCAGTGTGTGGTCTTGCGTTGTCGTGAAGCAGCAGTGGCCTAGAGCGTTTGACCAATCTCAGTTGTTTAGCAGCTAGTTCTTCCTTCATGGTTTGCTGTTGCTGACAATAGATATCTGCCGTAATCGTTTGGCCAGATTTTAGAAAGCTGTAGTGAACGACACCAGCGCTAGTCACAAACACTCACAAGTAACTTTTCGGAGTCAAATTACGTTTAGGGCAGGATTGGCTGGGTCTCCAGGGTTCAGCCATTGCGACAAGCGCTTCCGATTATCGTACAGTATCCACTTTTCATCACAAGTAATGATTTGATTTAAAATCCCTTCATTATTGTGTCGGTTGAGCAAAGTAACACAGCAGTCGACGCGTGTTTGCAAGTTCGATTGACTCAATTCATGAGGTACCCATCGTTCAAGTTTTTACTTTCCGATTTGCTTCAAGTGGATTAATACAGTTTTATCACTTACCCCGAAGCCTGCAGCTATCTCTGAAGTGTTTTGTGATGGATCCGCTTACACAATAGCCTTTAATTCTTCATTTACCACTTTGGTCTCCGGCCGTCCAAGGGGTTGGTTCTGAAGGTCGAAATTTTCAGAACGAAAACGTTGAAACTAAAACGTACCGTGCTTTCTTTTGCGACACCAGCGCCGTACATCATTAATCCTTCGAGCTGTTTCTGCAGCCCTTGTGCCACGGTAGAACTCGTACTCGTAAATATACCGATATTTCATGTTTTCCATTGTGCGGTAATAGGCGACGCCAAAGAAAAAAATAATGAGGAAAAAACAAATGAATGACTGTTTCAAAACTCAAATGTACCAGCTAAATGAATTTATAAATTTGAATTTGGAATTCTTGGAATTTTGGAAAATTCGGAACCAAAGAGGAGATATTTCAGATCTAATTTAGATATAATATCGAAGAAGTCATTCTTCTTTAGATATTCGATATTAACAATAGAATATGCAGGTGTACATTTCTTTTATTTATCTTATGGGATTTCGTTACAATTTATAGATAATTATGTTCTTTAAGTGTGGTCTTAAACTTTTGGCTGTCACGTGACGACTCAGGTGTTTAACGTCCCGCTGTCATAGTTAACCCACATTTCCCTCTTCAGTGTATAATTCAATTTTGAATATTAGTTTTTAGTCCTACCTTGCATAATGAGCTTAACGGATACTTTCAGCTTTTAATTATTAATTTTGGTTCGATAGATGAAGAATTAAAATTAATTTAACCCACTCTGTAAAGCACTCGAAACGTCGGGTGTTAAAAATAAAAATAATTTACACTAAACGCGGTAAAATAAATGTTTAGTGCTGGCATAAATATAAGAGATCTTCATGTATACCAACATACATTTTATATCATATTTATTTATTTAAATTTTATAAAAACAAAAATCTGGACATCATTCCATAATAAGCTTAAGATGTCTTACAATTTTGTGCCAAGTGAGTCTCATCACTACGTTTTGTAGAGTCTGCATCATTTGTGTACGCTTCCACTCCTCAACTTCAGCTTACACCTACCTCAAAATACACAAGTGTCTTTGATGAAGATAAACGCGTACATTAAGCTAAAATTTTCAGGATTTTATAATCTTAATGTGTTAATTAAATTAATTATGTAAAGGTGGATGGTACTAATTCTACAGTTCACTTGGTACAAGAGGTTGCTGAGGCCCATAGACACCTACATTTATACTCGATTAAGAATCAAATTGCAGATGCGTTGTCACTCCTGCCTGCCTCATTGTCAGTAAAAAGGCTTCACATAGGCAAAAATAATACATTTCTTTTGTAAATGGGTATGAGAAAATATTGACAGGAGTTTATTCTGACTACTTATTAGATAAAATTTCAACACGTCTTGTAAATGCAGTACCAAAGGTGAAAGGAAAACTGTACCAAAAAGTGTTAAAAATCACTAAACCGCATTAAGCATACATAAACTCTTAAAAAGTAGAAAGTTACAAAAAAGTCGTGATGAAGACTATTAAAGTTCACTGCTGAATATAGGCCTCCCCCGTAGATTGGCTCATAGGAAGGATATTTTCCATAATTGCCACGCTTGGCAAGCGGGTTGGCAACCGCGGTTTTTTATTATTAGTCGTTATTAGGAAGACGCTGCTGCCCATCTCCTGACTTGTTCCCTCTGTCGCCTCTTACGACATCCACGGAATGATATGGGTGTAGTGTATAGAATTAAAACCTTGAGTTCTGAAGCCATTTATTGGAAATTAATTTATTCTTTCTTTCTTTGAAGTTCACTTTTATTTATTTTTATTTTCATATATATAAGGATATCCTCCTCCTTTTTTAATAAACAGCATATTTACATAAACAGAACATATAATTACCATTATATTATTACATGGGAATTCCAGTAACCGAATAAAAATAGAGAATGTTAAAATACAAATTGCATCTGGTTTACATAATGCTTGTTATGAAGGTGTAGATAGCGCTAACCTCTAGCTCTAATGCACTGTGTCCGATTTTTCATCAGATTAATAATTTCGTAATGCACTCTGATAACTAAGATCATCTGTCCGACGGTCGCCCTCAATGAGTAGTGATAGCACCTGATGCTGTTATGTGATAATGCACAATCTTTCAGAAAGAGGGGGATTCAATGTTTAAATAAAAGAAAAAGCATCGGCGCCAGGCGGCGAGAGTGACAGCGACAGCGCGAACGACGCACGTTCAGAAACGCGCGAGAAAGTTTTACGAAGTACAAATTTGGCGCTAAACAAGACGCTGTTAAAAGACGTCATTTTTAGGGCTAAAAACACATGCTCATTTTACATACAGATTAACATTAAATAAATTATTTCGATAATCGAGTGACACTGCTTTATATCATTGTTAGTGATTGGTGAAATAGGTGTGTGGGACCGTGTTAGTGACTTTCGCTGTTTAACAGTCAAGTAGGATGAGTAACACACGCAAATTAAAGGTGAGATTCATCAATTATTATTCATCAGATATTATTTTTAATTTAATCCAGCCATTTACTGCACTTCTATGTTTATAATTTAATATTTTATTTTTTATCGATACTTTCTTTTTACCATACACAACGTGCTTGTTCGTGCAAACTTAAGTACATCACTACAATTCCATGTACCCAAACGTTAGCATCTTCAAAAAATCATAACCGTAATAGGTAATCTTGGGGGTGAAATTAGTAAGAAGGAACAATGTTGGTGAATAAAAGTTTATATTTCATCATTATTTTCACTTTAGATGAAACCAATTTCAGAGAATTGCCCGTGATCCTCCTCTCAAAAAGCTCTCGAAATATCGTGAATATAAAACAAGTCGACATTAATTGCTCTAAGCGAAAATATGTTTTATTTAATGTGTATTATTGGCGAAAATACCATTTTAGACTTCAAAGATGATAACGCAGCTGTACTTTGAACCTTAATCGAGGATAGGTGTAATGTAGGTAGAGCAAGATCCAGAGCATCCACTTATTAACAAGTGCACTGTTCGTTACCCCCTTACTTATAAAAATATATGTTTTAATACTTTTTACTTGTACGTCCCAATGCTGGGCATAGACTTTTCATTTTTGAGAGGAATATGGAGCAATTTGTCTATCATGCTGCTCCTATTAAGGCTTCCAATCTTGAAAGCTATCTTCAATCAGAGTATTTGCAGCATCCCTCGAATAGAAATTGATATTTGTCTCAGTTTAAATTAAAAAAAATATATTCAAATTCACTTTTGTTTTAACTTCACATTATTATGAGATAAATATAACATCTTACCTACCTAGGTAACTTACAAATTAATGTATTAATGTCAATCAAAAACTTAGTTTCATCAGCAACATGTGATTGAAATGTTTGCGAAGAAAACATACCATAAATAGAGTGTCATCAATATAACGAACAGAAGGCAAAGCCCTCTATATCCTATCCCTTTTAAAGCATTATATGTATGTTAAAGTTACAGTCTATATACGTTCCACTGCTGGGCCCAGGCCTCCTCTCATTTCTTAGAGGATTTTACGGCAAGAAAATGTCCGTCGCGCTGCCCCAATGCGTGTTGGCGAACTTCACATGTCTTCAAATTATTTTATATTAGATACCGACAATACAGTTAACTCTAGTTCCTGCTGTAATGTAAGATCTGACGGAAAAACTTCTTCATTGCTGTTGTTTGTTCTAATTCCAGCTACTTCTCCAGCTAATACAGCAAGAAGTACATCGTCATCATTGTCGTCTTGTCTAAAACTTGAAACACTGAACTGCAGCCTCATGAAAACCTCTTTAATTTCTTTAGAGAGCACGTTTTTTGCCTGTTGATAGGATTTTAAAGATAAATTTTAAGTACAGTGCAATTTGTTAGTCGTTGTGAAATACGTCGACATAAAGATAAAGCTAGATTTATAGCTAACAATAAATTTATGTCTTCCAGTCTTCATCATAAACTTAATGTAGCTTCAGCCGTAACAGGATTTGCAATTTGACGAAAAGAACTTCAATTGCTAGTTTCTTCTAAGGCTTTAAAATATATTCTAGATTTACGCGGATCTCGGAATACCAAAACCCGCAATACAGTGCATGTTAGCGGACTTCATATGTCATGGAAATATTTTAAATCCTTAGATATGCAACTATCCTCAGCATGCTGTCCTTTACCGAAGACAACATTTTTAGAGTACAGAAATGTATTTGCATTTCATACAGAGAGTCATCCGTTGTTACTACATAAACAACTGCTGCGATCATTTGCGATCATTGCGATCTGCCAAATCAGCTTGAATTATGAATTCCATCCATTACAGTCTATAAAAGTCCACTGTTAAACTTAGGCCTACCCCATAGATTGCCTCATAGGTTAAAATTTGTAAATTAACTAATAATAATATTCAATCAGAATAAATTCATTAATTTCAGATTACTTTACCCTAAAATTCTTGTAATATATTTAAAAAAAATCGAAAAAACCATATATTAAAAAAAAAAAAATCGGTTATAAAAGAGTGAACAACCTTTATCTCACGAATATTTTAGTTTGTTTAAAATGCAGCGCTGTGCTGAAATTCTAGAATTAATCGGTCAGCACTGTATAAAGTAGTATTGATTTGAAAATCTGTGTGCGACATTAAAGGAGCACATACGTGTCTTGAATATTTATAGCACAGATGATAAGCCCTCGCCTTAATGTAATACATGAACAAACCAGATTCGATCTCAGCAAAGAACACAGAAATCGTCTCTGAAATCGACCGTACATACTCATCAAACTGGAACACAGCAGTGAGTGCACTGCTAACTGGAAACAGAAATAGTTAAGTGGGTAGTAACTAGTAACTACCCAGACAGACTCCTAGTTGTATAAAGAGCCGATAATCTTGATTATAATTGTATTAAACGGTGAATTACGCCAACACTTGCCCTAAAACCCTATCAAAAATGAGAGGAGGCCTGGGCCCAGTAGTGGGATGTATATAACCCAACATCACATTATCGTGACTAAACTTCTTGTTTAGTAATATAAAGTTACAGTATCTATATTCTATACGTCTACAACACAGGCCTCGTCTTATTTTCAGAGGTTTATGGAGAGACTAGCTTTTGCCCGCGACTTCGTCCGCGTGGAGTTCGGTTATATCGCGCCCATGTGTGAAAAAGAGTCTGCTGGTACAAGCCACAATTATAACTGGATGTCGCAGGCAAAAGCTAGTAAACTACAAAACTTCTTTATATACCACATTTTTTGCTAATCTATTACTGTGTGTGTGGAGAGCTTACGCGTGAGCAAGCCACATAGAATTGCCCGTGTGAAAAACAATTTTCTCTCAAGTCTATACCCGCAAATTTTAATGTCTGCCCTTTTGATTTGTTTATGATCAATGGGAAACTGTATTCGTTTGAATTCAAAGGGAAGATCATTCGGAAAATACAGTTTCCCTTTGCGCACATCCAGTTATAATTGTGGCTTCCACTAGATTGCGATGTAACGCTTTTACTTTTAGTCTGGTTCCGTTGCACAGTTGAGGAGTTTTAAATTTCGCAACAACATAACAGGATTGCCCACGCGCAGAATAAACTTATGATGTGGAAGACCCGATGGTTTCAGTGAATTAAGAAATTCGACAGGGTAGTTAATTGCGTCATCTGTGTTAACCACAGAGTCTATTGACGTGTACACCATGTCTTCCCCATCAAAGACGTTAACAGTATATCGTTAATTGCCGCTGCTTGGTCGTTTTTCGGGGTTAGTATGGCACGTTCACACAACCATTCCATTGGCTTGTCGTGGATATGAGCAATATCTGGGTAAATTTTGGATATTAACTCCTGTAACGTAAATACAAGAGTTAATATCCAAAAATATGCACAAATTATCAGGGATGGTTATCATTCAGCCATTTATCGGGTAATCACCGTTGCCGATTTCAAGTAGGAGATCGAAAATCCACCAGCAGACTCTTTTTCTCCTAAGTTTACCCGCATATTTTTCGAGAGCTTGAGGATTTTAATTAGAGGCCATAAAGTGGATATCTTAAGACACGCCTTAACTTCATCTAGTTTATTCCTTTTGGCACTACTGGTAGAGTCTGTCTAAAATCTCCAGCCAGCAAAACCGTTACACTACCCATTAACTTCTTATTTCCTCTTATATCTTGTAGAGTTCTGTTTCAAGACTCTACGCCACCCTTATGAGCCATGGTTATTTCATCCCACACTATCATTTTCGTATGTTTAAATACTTCAGCAAAATTACTTTGTTTCGATATATTACAAATGGGAGTATCAGCTGTTGTTAAATTGAGTGGTAACTTGAAGGTAGCATGAGCAGTTCGTCTACCCTCAAGCAGTGTAGCTGCGATCCCAGAAGAAGCCACAGCCAAAGCAATTATTTGCTATTAGCAAAAGTTAGCCGCGAGTATTTCTAACTTTTGCTAATAGCAAATTTATGAGGAATGTTTAGCCTGTTCCACCGGGAGCATCTAAAAATAATATTCCACCCTCATTTGATTCAATGTTTGTGTTAATTTGATTGTAAACTGCTTTTTGTTCGTCATACAGTGATCCTTCATTATTTTTAACTGTGTTTTCTAATGATGCTAAGTCGTAACCTGTCTCTTTAAGAAACTCTAAATTTTTTTAAATTGTTGTTCTTTGCTTGGCTGAGGTAACCCATACTATTTTAGTAGCCGACCACCCAACGCTAATACGGCATCTTCTATTACCGAAAGGCATTTGTTAAATACCACATCTGTTATGTGCTCTACATCCTCATCTCCCTGTTTTTCTGATTGCCTTTTAAAATCTTCAGATAGGTATTCTTTGAATTTCTCCCAAAGGCTTAAAGGGTCTGATACTTGGCAGAACACTAAAATAATCGGAAAAAGATCCCGAAAAATTTGCGTTGATTGGCAAAGTGCTGATTCTTCTATTGTTGCGAACAAATGCTGATCATCTTCAAGCAAGCCGAGAGCTTTGCACGCTGATTGGAACGTGGAATATACATGACCGTCTACAGTTTTTAACGCTTCAAAAAAAATTGGGCCCCGGATCTCATGAACAAGCATGCGAAGGTGATAGCATTCTGTATTGTTCGGATGCACAGTATAAACCCTGCCGAGAACGTGCTCTTTTTTGACGCCTGGCCAGCCTTCAACGTTTGCTCCTCCTTTGGAACTTTCTTTTATCCCAAACGTAGTATGCAGGTACTTCTAGGTAGAGCAATGTTTTTGCAAAGTTATCCACTTTACACAAATCGAAAAAGGATAGGAGTGTGGTTGTTGGAGGACTATTCACTCTTTCACTCATATTTTGCTCATTAAAATAAACCCTTTGCCCATTTTCCAAATGAACAGCGAGGTGGACTACGGAAGGGAAACGCTCATGAATGGGAAATTCAAGGATTCGCCATACTGCCTCTGATGAACTTATGTACCTCCACTTGTGTAGGCTTTAACTTCATCCTTCTCATTCTCTAAAGCAAACGATGCCTGGTCTGAAAAATATAAAAGAAAACTTGTCGTTTTTAATGCACCTGTTTAAATTCATTTTAAGCATTATTTGAATAATAAAACGGTGTCTATTTGAGAACCAGTACCCACCAAAACTTTAATTCCTAATTTAAAACGACGTTCTATTTCATTTTTTCATCGTTGATAATAGCGTATGTGTTCTGACCTCACAAGCAAAACATCAGTGAAATTTTAATAAGTTTACCCTAGAAATCAAGTCAACTAAAAACAAGAAATTAAAAATTTTAGTAATTTCTAATGATATCATTTCTGAACGCACAATTAATTTTAGATTTTATAAAGTAAAAAAAAATTAAATTGGTGCTAACTTGGAAAGTATCCAACAGCAAAATGCATTATTCCAAGCTGATAATTAGCTAAAAGCTGATGATATTCTATACTGATAAGACTGTTATTTTATGCTGGAAAATAAGTGTGACAAACGAGCACATAGTCTACCTGGTGGTAAGTGGATGCTGTGGTCCATAGACATCTACATTTATCCTCGATTAAGAATTAAAATTCAGATGCGTTGTCACCCCTGAGGACTAAAATGGAATGCTTCCTTTCTAGTAAGAAGGGTCTTCGGTCCACTGCACTCACTATACGAAACACAGCAGCCTTAAGCTGCTATTTTATGACCCCGGTCGAACCGACCCATTCGTGCTACAACCATAATATAGCTGTAGCGTAGCTCTACCATGATATATTGTTACCTATATTAAGTGGTGATTTTGTTCTTCTTCAAATGCACTGCTGGATAAACCCTTTCAAAACTGCAGCACCTTTAGTTGCTTACATGCTACGATAAAAGATTAGCTACTGTAATACTCAATAACCCGCGGTAAGTTCGGTAAGCGCGAGCTAGCAACTCTCTGATGCCTTCACACTGATTCATATCAAAAATAAAGTAAAAAGTAAGTGTCATTTGGGTTCGTCATTGTCGAATGTATACTTATATAGTAAATTTTCTTGGCCGCCACATTTCGTTTTTTCATTGACGTATCCTGTTAAGAGGAAAAAAACAGCCGTTATATCCAAAGAAGAAATTTTTACACCGAAGTTCCTTATCGGACGGTACGAATATGGCGGATGGGGGCTAGGCGAGAAAAAGTGTAAGAT
Source organism: Parnassius orleans (assembly GCA_029286625.1). Classification (NCBI taxonomy): domain Eukaryota; kingdom Metazoa; phylum Arthropoda; class Insecta; order Lepidoptera; family Papilionidae; genus Parnassius; species Parnassius orleans. The sequence goes on from JAGSMP010000037.1 coordinate 5,328,679, forward strand.
TTTTCCGTCACGACTCCTTCTGACGTAGTGTAGACGGCCTTGGCGGCTATAAGGAAGCGAGATGGAATAATATCCATCTCCCTTGCACTTTTTCTTATCTTGCCATGAAAGAAATATTATTTTATTTTAAATGAAGCTTCATTTTAATAGACGCAAATAATTAATTTATTTGTATTTGTTAATCAATAATATAATACCTTTATCATTAATAATATACTATGAAGACATGAAACGCGTGTTTTTTATATTTACATTTTAGGTTTTTAGGTTTAAGACATTTTTTTCCTGAGAAGAACTAATAGGTTTCAGATCTATCTATGATAGTTATTAATGCCAATGCCTAAAACTTGTAATTTAGAAGAACAAAGTTACTATAATACTGGAGTAGTCTCTAGGTTTCAATTAAAATTAATTATTTAGGAATTAGTTTATTCCTACTTGTGTATTTTATCATTTATACACCGGATAGCCTTACAAATAATTTATTATCTTTTGAATTTATCATAAAGTTTTCATTATGGCCATTCTCTTGTTTGTTCCTTGTTTTTGTCTTACGTAATTATGTTATATGAATGTTGGTCACTGTGAGTCCGAAAATATTTATTATATTCTATTCACATCAGGTCTTTCGTAATCAGTCAATTCGCTTCTATCAAAAAACGAGTTGCCCAACAAATAAATGTATTCGTGAAAAAATTATTAATATTTTTAAGTCTTATTACCATTGGCACTGATGAATATTGGCCTCCCCTAGATTGCCTCATAGGGGGGATATCTGCCATAGTTGCCCCGGCAAGCGGGTTTGCAAATTCTCATTGATTCCGTGCATATCTTTCAAATTGTCACTTTCTTTATCCTGCGGGGATCATTCTTCCGCATCGGTTATTGGTTACAGAATATTTCAGTAAAGCTGCAGCAAAAGTATATGACACTTAGGGTTGCCTACGCCACTATATTATACAGTATCCTCATCAGAGGCCCGAATACTATAATTTTATAAGTAGAAGAAACAACTATACTTTAGTAAAGGCTGACTATGGCGTGAAACTGTTAATAAAGGCTCAAAGAAGCTATATAACTTTAGAAATAAAACAATAATTTGTATAAAATAATATAAAATATTAATCTCCAAATAGCTTCAAATACTCCATTTGATACAAAAAAGTTACCAACCCTAATGACACTAAATTTTATTCTTCGAGGTGGTAATTTTGGTGACGATGGGTCTTAGTGACTACGTCACGTAACAATACACGGGATATGAACAAGTGTGTCGCCATGACAAAACTTAAAAAAAAGTTAAACATTTTAGTGAAGACAACAAACTAATATACAAACCATTTCAATGAACAAAGAGTGACTGAAGTCACTAAGAGAATAAGAAGCACCGTTTTACATTGTAACTTTTTTTTCGTGGAGAAATCCTCTTCAGTCGGCTGAAGGAGCAACAAAAAGGTTTTGCCAGACTCCTACCGGCTAAAATCCCACGTTAGTAAAGTTGTAAAAAATTAATTTGCTCAGATTCGCGTAATAAAATAAAATGATGTCTTACCTAGTTTGAACAGCAGAGGACGGGAGGTGCTCTTGTAAATATAATCTTGTTAATATAATGGATTTCCGCAAAGTAACCCCTGATTCTATTTATTGCCCCGCGGTAGCCTCCATCAGCGTATAGGAGGGGATCTCCGTTCGGAGCGTAACCGGGAAAACTGTGATAGATCGAGAAAAGTATAAGTCATGTTATATAAGGCGTTAGGTTTTTACAGATTTGGGAACATTTGTTAAATACATAAAAGACTTAGTCAAACGTAATTGCATAACAGAAAAATTTAAATAAATATTTAATTTTATTTTTACTCTATATTAAGCCTATCTCAAACGCTTACATGCAAAACGGAGCGTTATAACTGTTCGTGGAAAGCTTAAAATTCATCGCCAAAGCTAATTGAATGGTGTGCTTCGGATAACTGTGCGTATGACATAGCAGGCCTTAGCGGCCATCGACTCAGTAACGTAACACCGCGCATTGAACGAAAGTGAATCCGTCTTGCTTTCTGACTACCACCGTGTAGGTCGGGTAAATTGTTGATATTTGTATCATTTGTTGACACTAACAGGTGCGACAGGAAGTTGTCGGCTTGTCGGTAGAAAGTTGCCCGCCCTATATCTAGTTGTACCGAGCGTTTTATCGGCATTTTTTTCATCTGTTATGAAAAACTCGTAACGTAAAAGGATAAATCATGTGTTACACAAATAAATATAACAGATATGTGATATTATTCTTTGTTTCACGATGTTTTTTTACATTTTAATTTTAAAATCATGAAGGAATGCCTGTAAAACCAGTGCTTCATTGGATCGTACTACCGTTAGAATTATTATTTATTCTGTGGCACCGTGTTATCAAAATCTGAGTAAACTCCGATTACCTGATATGTATACATAAAAAAAGGTAGATACGTTACTAGCACGCCCTACATTTTATTAGAATTAAGTTTGTAGTTATGTAAAGTTTTTTTTTAATGTGACAAAGTAATATAAATTCATTTATTTAATCCTTTTTAAATTCATTTCTTTATTACATAAAATTAAGTTCATACAGTCGATTTCTTTTTAGTAAATCTCTATATATAAAAATAAATGGCTGTCCGTTAGTCTCGCTAAAACTCGAAAACGGCTTAAAAGATTTTGATGAAATTATTTGTGTGCGTTTGAGTGGGTCCCTGGATTGTTTAGATACAAAATTGGACTCGGTAGGTGGCGCTGTAAGTTTCAGCACGGGTGATTTTGGATTCGGCAGATCCAAGATCACCCGTGCTAAAACTTTAACTAAAATCGTTGAATCATAAAACTTTTACATTCATTAGCAAATTTTGGAACTGTCGCTACTCTTTTTTTTATAGGATAAGGGTAACAAGCGAGCACACAGTCCACCTCATGGTAAGTGGTTGCTGTGGCCCATAGACATCTACATCTATCCTCGACTATGAATCAAAATGCAGTTGCGTTGTCACCCGTGAGAACTAAGATGGAATGCCTCGTTTCTAGTAAAAGGGATCTCCGGTTCTCTACACTCAACATACGAAACACAGCAGCGTTAAGCTGCTATTTTACGCTGGTATTCTGTGAGAGGATGGTCTTTCCCCGGTCGAGCCGACCCATTCGCGCTACAACTATACTACTAATATAGCTGCAGCATGACTCTACCACGTTTACTCTGACGTGGATCGTCACGTTTGTTACGTTGTAATAAGCTACAGTATCCCATTATCATAATACAGCTGCAGCATGGCTCTACTACGTTCGAAGTGTGCAATAATGTGTCTTACTTAGTTTGAAGAGCATCTCCCGCCTTTCCTCAATTGCGTACACTATCACTGTCGATAATACGAAACGTGTTGGGCCTCTAAACTAGGCATCAAGAAAAAATAGACTGCGAGTGTTGAACGCTCTTAGCGGGACAGTTGGGGACAGTGGTGTGTCTTTCTTAGTGCAGTGATGTTGGTTGAGATAAATGGTGAAGATAGTGCACGCAATTGAGGGAGGGCGGGAGGTGCTAGATTGGTAGAGGTAGATAAGACATATAATTTTTTAAGCGGATCTTATCTACTTTTTTAACCCTTTTAAAAAGAGAAAGTAACACGGTAGTCAATTAATAATAAATATTTGGAATTTTGCTAAAAGACGTGATTAGCATACAATGTTATTAAATATTTCAAAGTGACGAAGCGGATTTCTACGGCCTACTTTTGTCCAACTTATGTAATCTTTGACCCCCAGTTCCGAAGAACCGTGTTTAGAATATTCGATAGTATAACAGCATTTTAGTCACATTTTCATATTTTGAATATCTTTTAATTTGTGTCATTTTTTAGCTTGGACCTTCTGATATTATAACATAATATAGGTATCGTGTGAGTCCAGAAGAACAATCTAAGTAAAATAACCAGACAGGTGAAAGAAAGCAGCGTCAAAGGAGGGCTAAAGTTATCGTCAGGGATACTTCTTAGACTTAGTGATGATTGTTTTTTTTTTATAGGATAAAGGTGACAAACGAGCACACAGTCCACCTGATGGTAAGTAGTTGCTGTGGCCCATAAACATCTACATCCATCCTCAACTACGAATCAAAATGCAGGTGCGTTGATACCCATGAGGACTAAGATAGAATGCCTCGTTTCCAGTAAAAGGGTGTCTCCAGTTCTCTACACTCACCATACCAAACACAGCAGCCTTCAGCTGATATTTTACGCTGGTATTCTGTGAGAGCGTGGTCCTACCAGTCGAGCCGACCCTTTCGTGCTACAACTAGACTATGATATAAGTGCAGCATGGCTCTACCACGTAAAGAAAAAATGGTGGAAAACATTAAAAATAAATGAAAATAAAAAGACAAAATTGGTAAACTTTGAGAGCTTTCTTTTGTCTGCGGTCTGCGAATTTTAAATGAATACGCTTATTTCCTGTAAGTCGTCTAACCACAACAAGATACGTATCTCGTACTGTTAAAGCTAAAGAATATAACCCGAAACGAGCTCTGATGTAACATCATGTTAACTTGTTACAGAAGTCGATAGACAGCAATCGCTACCTTTGCGGCTCACCTTTTATTTTAAACTGTTCTATATTTGAAAATATTCACATTACAAAGGAATTTAAAAATAGAATGTTATTATTTTTGTTTACTTAGATTTTTTATAGAATAAGGGTGACAAACAAGTACACAATTCACCTGTTGTTGATGAGTTGATGCTATGGCCCATAAAATCAAAATGCAGATGCGTTGTCACCCCAGAAGACTAAGATGGAATGTTTAGTTTACAGTAAAAAGGATCTCCAGTTCTCTACACTCACCATACGAAACACAGCAGCATTAAGCTGGTATTCTGTGATAGCTTGGTATTTCCCTGGATGAGCCGACCCATTCGTGCTACAACCACCATACACTGTGGTATACCACAGACAAAAGATAGGCAAAAGCCAAACTTTCATTCATTCATTACAGCCTAACAACTAACTCCCGAGGAGGTTCCACAGTTGAACATAGGCCTCCCTTAGGTGCATCTTTCTAGGTGTTAGCACTCTTATTCTACGTAATTGTCCATCTGGTTAGGTAACACCTTCTTACCTATTGCCGTCACCGCCAAATGTGTGGCCAAGTGCATAATATTCAAAAGTATTTTTCTTCAAAATACATTTTTAGTTTTTTAAAGACGCAGCTCAGAAGTTAGGCTTTTTCTCCTTAAATATGAGGGCACGAGCATCCTGAGGTCATACCCCGGTGACACGTTCTTAATTTTTTTCCTTAATTTAGGTAGCACAATTTTAGTGGTGTCGACGAGACCTAATACACTCGCGTACTATCAAAATAAAACAAATGAAGACGTAACATATGTGTAGGTACGTATGAATCTCATGAAGAATTTTTCTCATTAGTGTGCTGTTTATTAATTAATATGATTTCTAATCTAGGGGATGAGTCGCTCGCATCCGTAGTCTTCGACCACCTAATCCTAGGCCCACCCTACTCGTGTTCCCCGGGTGGTGCTAAACAAGCGACAAAGCCGAAAGAACAGACTTGGCTCCTCGCCGTGTGGTAACGGCGTAAAAAATACCACCCCCTACTTTCGCACCATGAGGCACAAAATAAAGCAAGTGGCCCCGAGTTCCCGGCGCCCCTTTAATGGGGCAGGGGTTGCGAAGAATCTCCGGGAGGAAAACCGGCAACGAGGTTCGCCACCCGTCACGTTCTGTCTCCCGGAGGGGCGAAAAGTGAATTGCGGAAGCCCGTCTGGCTACGCTGAATGTATGTGGAGCAATGAATGATAAGATGGATGAAGTATGCGATATGATGTATAATAGAGGAATAGATGTGTTATGTGTAAATGAGACGAAACGGAAGGGAAAGGATGCCACTACACATGGCATGTATACCGCGTACTGGTCTGGTGTAAACGAGACCGAGCGGGCATGCCAGGGAGTCGGTATCATCCTTTCAGAGGGAATGGGGCATTGTGTGAAAGAGTATGAATGTTTAAGCCCGAGACTGCTATGGATACGAATGAAAGTGGGCTTAATCTCCCTTTTAAAATTGATCGTGCTAATGAAATGCTAGGGTAATGAAAATATTGTTATATTAGGAGATTTTAATGGAAGGGTTGGCGTGAAGAGGCTTGGTTATGAAAGGATATTGGGAACGTTTGAAAGTATAAATGAGAATGGTGAAAGCCTCCTCACCGTGTGTGTGGAAAAGAATCTTTTTGTAACGAACACTTTCTTTCGTTATAAGAAGATTCACATGTAAACATGGGAAAGAGGTGGTGATAGAAGCATGATAGATTTCATAATTGTGGACGAAAGAATGAGGAGCGCAGTGGTAGATACAGGGTTTACCGGGGGTCCAACGTAGGGACGGATCATTTCTTATGATCTTATGCCGAATTAATGGTCTATTCAGACGTTGGCGGCATTGGACATCTGTGTTAAAGCGTATAAGAACAGAGAGGTTACAAGATGAAAGTGCGAAAGAGAAGTTTATATGTAGACTGAGAGAAAATATAAGTGGTATCAAGGAATTGTGTATGAATGATTTAGACTTGGAGACTGTGTGGTATAATGTCAAGAAAGGTTTGGTGGAAGCAGCTACCGAAGTATGTGGTGTAAGTAAGAGAACGAATGAAAGTAAAAATAACACTTTATGGTGGGATAATGAGGTACGGATTGAAGTAGAAGCAAAGAAGAGAGCATGGCTAGATTTACTAGCAACCAAGGCTAGTTATTATAGGGGTATGATATTGAAAGAAAAAAGGCAGTCTTTAGACATCTAAATAAGAGAGTAAAAGAAGTAGTTGAAAGGAAAAAGCAAGAAAGAACGGATAAAAATGATAGAAGAATATCGGATAATTTCTAGGCAAATATTAAAATGTTCTGTAAACTCGTAAGAACTGCCAGAGGACATTCAAAACAGCCTAGAATGAATGCTATAGGAGACCAGAATGGCTGTATTCTGAATGACGAAGTGTCGAGTTTAAGGAGATGGAAGGAATACTTTGAAAGCGTGTTTATGAGTGATGAGACGTTTGAATTAAATGAAATAGAAATTCTGAAAGAAGAGGAAAGAGATAGAGAGATAAGCATAGATGAAATAATGAAAGCAATGAAAAGTATGAAAGCAGGTAAGGCAGCCGGATATGGTAGAGTATCACTCGAAATGCTAAGGGCTGGAAAGGGAGTGGTGGCAGACTTGTTTCATTTGTGTTGGGAACTTAAGCGGATACCGGGAGACTGGTGCAAAGCCGTGATAGTCCCACTATATAAAGGAAAAGGATCGCAGCAGGACTGTACAAACTACCGTGGTATCAGCCTTCTTAGCATAGTGGGAAAACTGTATGCTAAGGTAATAATTGAAAGAGTTATGAAAGATACTGATGGAAAAATTTGAGATTTGCAAGCGGGATTAAGAAAGGGAATGGGATGTACGGATCAGGTCTTTTTCATGCGCATGATCGTGGAGAAGTTTTTAGCCAAAAACCAAAAGGTTTTTTGTGCGTTCATGGACTTGGAAAAGGCTTATGACAGAGTGGACAGGGATGTGTTATGGCAAACACTGAACTCATTTGGGTTGAGCGCTGGGTTGATACAGGCATTGAAGTCTCTGTATAGGGACTCCAGTGCTTGTGTCAGGATCTACTCGGACTGGTTTGGCATCCATAAAGGTGTCAGACAGGGCTGTGTGGCTTCCCCGTGGCTGTTCAACCTATTTATGGACAGTTGTTTGGAAAATTTGAAAGTTGAAGAATGCGGTTTAAGAATGGGTGAGTTAACCGTCAAATGCCTTTTGTACGTCGATGATCAAGTCATACTCGCGTCGTCGGCGACCGAGTTGCAAATGATGGTTACATTAATGAACAGTTCATTAAAAGAAAGGGGAATGAAAGTGAACGCAAGTAAGACGAAAGTTATGGTTTTTGAAAAAGAAGAAAGTAAAACGATTATATTCTTATTTATGTGAAATAATTCTTATTTCACATAAATAAGAATAGAAGGGGAATTGGTCGAGCAAGTAGATGAGTTTGTGTATTTGGGATGAGTATTTAGCAGGGATGGTAGATATTATAAGGATATAGAACGACGAGTGAACGCTGGAAATAAAGTAAATGGGGCTCTACACTCTGTTGTGGAAAGTCAGAATGTGTCCAAAAAGGCACGTATGGCAATTCACAATGCTGTGTTAGTCCCTACTTTAATGTATGGTAGTGAAAGTTGGGTATGGCAGAAGAAGCACGAGAGTAGAATAAATGCTTTGGAAATGCGGTCATTAAGGAGTATGTTAGGGCTGAATCTGAATGACAGAGTGAGAAATTGTGTCATAAGAGAAGAGTGTGGTTTGCAAGATGATGTTGTGACCAGGATTAAGAAAGGAATGCTTCGTTTGTTTGGTCATGTAGAAAGAATGAATGAGGAAAGAGTGCCAAACAAATTTATGTGGCAGAGGTGAACGGCAGAGTCGGGAAGCGACGCCCTAGGCGAAAATTTATCGACCAAATTTAACCCTAAAGATTTGTTAACCCTAAAGATTTTATTTAATTATTTTTTTTTAATTAAACAGTGTACATGCTGGCTTACAGTATGCCCAAAACGCCAGCATGTTAATTTACAAATTACAGTTTTAAATAATAAATAATAATACAAGATACATGTCAAAAAGGTCAAATAAATTAAAGAATACATGTCCAATAGATCAAATTAAATAAAAAAAATAAAAGTAAAAAATAATAAAAAACATGCCTAATAAATTACATGTCAAATAGATTACATGTCAAATAGATTACATGTCAAATAGATTACATGCAAATAGATTAACCAAAATGTCATTGTCAAATTAACTATCTATGATTAAATTAATATATTACAATATGTCAAAATTTGATGTCAAAAATAGAAGGGCTTTGTTACATAGTTGCCCAAAGCTATCAGCAAATAAGTCAGTCTCGTAATCATGTGCGAGCATATCTCCAATAAGCCGTATAGCACGAGTAGTGGGCGCGTGAGCGCCGCACCTGGTGCGCAAATTGGCGATATATTGAAAATGGGCCAAATTAAGAGTACCCTTAACCGACGAGCGTGTATGCCTAGGTATATGGATGTGGAGGAGGCGAGAAAGGTGTGTCAGGATTGTGCCAAATGGAAGTTCATAGTCTCTGCCTACCCCACTGGGTGACAGGCGTGAGTGTTTATGTATTATGTTATGTTCTAATCTACGTAAAATAAAACGCATAAAACACGTTGTATATAAAAGCCATATAATAAACCTCCGAGAACAAAGAGAGCAGACAGGTATTAAAGATTTCTATTTGAGTGAATCTAACGGCGTTGCGCATACTAAGTACTTAGCACTAGCACTAGGAAATGTAGAGAACACTAGAGCTCGAATACTCGCAAACGACGTCAAGTTATCAACTATGCAATTAATATATGTTACATATATTGATTTTTTATTTATAATAAGGGTGACAAACAAATATTCTATAAAAAAAAACAGTCCACGTGATGTTAAGTGAATGCTGTGGCCCGTAAATACCTACATGTATATCGGATTAAAAATCAAAATGCATATGCCTTGTCTTCCCTTAGGACTTAGATGGAATGCCTCGTTTCCAGTAATAAGGGTCTCCGGATCTCTAAACTCACCATACGGAACAGAGCAGCATTAAGCTGCTATTTGACGATGGTATTCTGTGAGAGCGTGGTCCTACCCCGATCGAGCCGACCCATTAATTCTACAACCATAATATAGCTGCAGCGGGGCTCTACCACGTAAAGAAAAAAAACTATTTTTACAAAATTTACAGAAAATCCGTAAAAATAGTTTTATTCAATACTGGCGTTCCCCGGCTTCGTACGGGTGATTTCTGGATCACGAAAACAGCGCCACCTATCGAGTCCAAATGTAAATCTAAACCATTTAGGACTCATTTAACCACACAGAAAAATTTCATCAAAATCGGTCGAGCCGTTTTTAAGTTTTATCGAAACTAACGGACAGCAATAGATTTTTATACAAGTGGTAAAATTAAAAAATTTGTACGATCGACTTCAGCATAAATTATTAAGGATAACTCAAAAAACTACTGGTCAGACCTTGATCAATATTCATATGGGACTACATGAGAAGCACCAGCTTTCAAATAAAAACATAATCATCGAAATCTGCTTACCGAGAAAAAGTTATGAGGTAAAACACATTAAAAAAAAACATACAGTCGAATTGGGTACCTCCTCCTATTTGAAGTCGTTTGATAAAGAGATTTAGAAATCATTAAGTTACATATAATTTTGATTCTTTGTTGATAATAATAATTTTTGCTTACTAAGCGTTACGAAATTTATGCGTATATTTTAGAAATATGTTAGGAGGCTATTTTTTGAAGTAATAATAATGTGAGAGCGGACGTGCAACTTGCTCTCGTGGTTACGCAACTAATCATTATCAGCAATAAAACAGCGTACCGCACTATACATTCATTTTACTATAGAGCAGTTACAGTTCGTCCATGCCGTAATACATCATGAAAGTGAATTCCATTTAACGGCTCGGTAGTGCAGTGGCTAAGCATACGGCAGTGGCGGTGAGGGACCGCGAGTTCAAATCTCGCAAGAAACAAGTATAGCCTGCAAGTAAATGTTCCGAGTTTGAATATTTATGTCAGATTTATATATGTAAAACTCCTCCACCATATTGGAGACAACCCTAGTGTGAAGGTAAGGTTTTTATTTAAAAAAAACATTTAAGGAAGTCTACCATACATTAAAGGTAGACTTACATAAAAGAAATACACTAAAGGTAGTGAAAATTGGGTCTGGCAGGAGAAGTATGAGAGTAGAATAAATGCTGTAGAAATGCGGTCATTAAGGAGTATGCTAGGGCTGAATCTGAATGACAGGGTGGGAAATAGTGTGATAAGAGAAAAGTGTGGTTTGCAAGATGACGTTTTGACCAGGATTAAGAAAGGAATGCTTCGGTGGTTTGGTCATGTAGAAAGAATGAACGAGGAAAGAGTGACAAAACAAATTTATGTTGCAGAAGTAAACGGAAGAGTCGAGAAGAGACGCCCTAGACGGAGGTTTATCGACCAAATTGGCGATATATTGAAAATGGGCCAGATTAGGAGTAACCTTAACCGACGAGCGTGTATGCGTAGATATATGGATGTAAAGGAGGCGAGAGAAGTGTGTCAGGATCGTGCCAAATGGAAGTCCGTAGTCTCTGCCTACCCCTCTGGGTGACAGGCGTGAGTGTTTATGTATATGTATGTATGTAGGAAGTCTACTGCTACGCTCTGTAACAAATGCAGGTTTTGTTATAATTATCACACTTAGCAAGCGGATTATTAGAGACAGTGCTAGTTACTTCTACGAAAGATCTACTAGCTCAGACTGGCATCAGTCATTGCAAAACAAAAGGAATTGGCATAACAGCTATGGGGCGTAGGAAGGAAAAATACACTTATGTCCCATTCAATTTAATTATTTTATTGATTTCATATATTTACGCGAGTACTACACGTTAAAAAACATGCGTGAGTGTCGTGGAACACTCGGTTGGAACGAAGTTCCTTTCGTAGTATATTATTATTGATAAACGTATTATATTTTTGATTAACAAATACAAATAAATGAATTACTAGCGTCTATTAAAATGAAGCGTCATTTAAAATAATATTTCTTTCATGACAAGATAACAAAAAGTGCGAGGGAGATGAATATTATTCCATCTCGCTCGCCCTATAGAAAGGGGGTCGTGACGGGAAAATCTTACACTTTTTCTCGCCTAGCCCCCATCCGCCAAATTTGTATCGTGCGATAAGGAACTTCGTTCCAATAAAACTAATTGCGATTTTATCGCATTTAGTTTTAACTTTTATTTAACTCAATATAATTACTTTGTTGGTGCGCTTTTCAAAACTAAACACTATAAATGGAAAATTCTTGTTACTGTGATATCGGGATGTAGGCATGTAAACGACGGGAGTTAAAAATTTAAAATAAGTTAATTAAACGCGATAAAATCCCTAAAAGTGGTTTTATTCAATGCTACAAAAATTTAGCAGGAACTTTTATAGGAAAACTGAATACTTTTTTATTTTTCAATATCAGTGGGTATGTGCATATAAAAGGTGAAAGTCAGTGTCGTATTGTGTACTAACCGCACATCTAAAGACCATGTGATTTGGTGGTTAGCAGCTTTGCACTTCTTGATTCCAAACTGAAACGAAAATTTGTGCAATACATTATTTGCCGTATAAGTTATAAGAGCCGTGGGTGCTCATGAGCAAAGAGCTTGTCGTAAATTTCTCAGTACTCGAGCAACCCGGGTTCGATCCCCGGTTTACCACGTGATGTGCAGTGAAGGAAAACATCGTGTGAAAACCTGCATGTGCTTTGCTTTTCTATTCCGCCATTTAATTTTTTTTTCGTGGTAGAACCATATTGGAGCTATATTAGTAGTATAGTTGTAGCACGAATGGGTCGGCTCGACCGGGAAAGACCACGCTTTCACAGAATACCAACGTAAAATAGCAGTTTAACGGTGCTGTGTTTCGTATAGTGAGTGTAGAGAACCGGAGACCCTTTTACTGGAAACGAGGCATTCCATCTTAGTCCTCACGGGTGACAACGCATCTGCATTTTGATTCGTAATCGAGGATAAATGTAGATGTCTACGGGCCGCAGCAACCACTTACCATCAGGTGAACTGTGTGCTCGTTTGTCACCCTTATCCTATATAAAAAAATTAATTTCTGTATTGAATCCTAAAATGGAGAAAAAATTATGTATTTCGTAATTTTTCAATCACATTAACTACACAAATGTTTATAGTTAATGAAGTTAAATTATAATACTAACAGGTGGCAGCCCTACTCATGTCGAATTTAAATAGAACCCAAAAATTTCAGTTAACGCAATGGACAGTCCATTGCGTTAACAAACCAATTCTTTCTCTATTTACCCACTACTATATAGGTAGCAGGATTTTTTATCCTGAATCACAATCGTCCACGGGAAGATGAAAAAGTAGCACAGAACTCTGTTGATGATGTACATTGATAAAATCCTGATGATAATCCCGTTCAAAAAGAGCTAATGATCTTTAAATGGCTGAACAGATTTTCTTGAAACATAGCTAAGAACATTCTCCATTAAAACACTTTTGAAACGAAAAAACTTAATCAAAATCGGTTCATCCGTTCAGGAGCTATGATATCACAGACAGACACACAGATACGCAGATACACACTACAAACTTATAACACCTCTCTGTTTTCGTCGATGGTTAAAAACTAGTCGATAATTCAACTTTGCCATTGTTCCAAATCTCATGCTCGTTTAGTACCGTTACAGCCTATTATAAGTCCATTCCTGAACATAGGTCTACCCCAAAGATTGCCGTACAGTCGGATTTACCACGGGGAGTGCTCTGAGGAATTGTTCGGATTAATTCCAGCTGATAAATTTTACGGACGCACATCGCGACAAAACTCACGATACCACACCATTTGGATGCTTGGCGGTCCACCACTGTGCGTTTTACTACGAGTTTTCTTCCTTGTACAAACTTTTTGTGGGATCGTTTACCACCGGCGATTTTTCTAGACCGTTACTACTTAGGGTCCATCAAGAAAAGAGCTTACTTCTTTCTAAAAGGCCGGCAACGCACCTGCAATTCCCTTGGTGTTGCAGTTGTTCATGGGCGGCGGTAGCCACTTACCATCAGGTGAGCCGTATGCTCGTTTGGCCCCTATCTTATAAAAAAAAGAACCGAGCGTTGTGTAAACCGCACATCCGTCATGGAGCACTCACACCGAGGGATGGTCGGCGGTGTGTTCCCCCGTCATCGAGAGTCAAGTTGGACGATTTTTCAACTGTAGTTTTATAACTCTTGTATTGGTCTAAAGTTTTTTAATTTTTAGTTGTGATTAGCAAAATCGTCATTATATAAGGAAGATGCAACTACACATCTCTTGGTTTGGTTTGTTTCCCTCTGTCGCCTATTACGACACCCACGGTACGGCCCCTACACGGTATCTTCTCATATAAATAATTTCCCATTAATATTACGATTTGATTTGTCTATAATTAGGTTTTGTTTATAATTAGGTCCCTCACATAATTCTATGTTTTATACCCTAAGTGTGACCATCGTCGTTGAGTTTACGATAAGTAAGAAATTGTAATAGAACATAAGCTTTAGCACAAGATATATTGTAAACTTCAATCTTAATTGTGGTTCTCTAAATAAATAGAATAAAGTGATGCTCAATTTGATTGTGTACACACTTTAAGAAATATTTTTAGTATAGCATTAAAAATTAGCAATTCATTACATTAAAAACAGTAATTACAATACATAAAGCAAATTTAACCTTTATAGCCTAATACATTAGTAAGATATCAGGAACACATAACATACTAATAAATCAAACGAATCCGAAGAGGAAAGAAAGTCGGTTGCTGAAAGTTGGAACGAAGTCCGAGGTCCGGTCGGTGCTACACTTACGTTAATGACGGGGAAGTTAATTACCTTTAAGTTAATTAGTTTTCTCTGTAAAATAAATGCTTAACGAATATAATATTTATTTTTATGTGTAATAAGATTTTATTTATTTCCTCTCCTTTTCCATCCGTTACCAGTACAGTTTATTAAAGTTCACCGCTGAACATAGGTCTCCCCCATAGATTGCCTCATAGTGGAGATATTTGCCTTAGTTGCCACGCTTGGCAAGCGGGCTAATAACCGCAGTTTTATTTTTTAATTTTAGTCGTTATTAGGAAGACGCTGCTGCCCATCTCCTGATTTGTATCCCTCTGTCGCCTCTTACGACACCCACGGGCTGATATGGGGTAGTGGATATTCTTACACCGCTACTACACGGTCCTTCATCATTATCAGCACGTAAAAGTCTACAGGACATGGGCCTCTTCCGTTGTATAATAAGATTCGCCTTAATCTTCATTCTTGGTATGCGCATTGACGATCGCAGTACCAGTCGTTTTTTTACGTCTGCCGTTAAGGAGATGGTTATGACGCCATATATTGGAAGCCATAATATTTTTTCTAGAATTTTCCATAGTTGCCTCTTACGACACCCACGGTTCCCATTGTATACTTCTTTATTGAATATCTCTTATCAAAAAAAAAGCAACCAACATAATACCACAGTATTAATAATATATAACCCATATTAAGACTGTGATCTTACCATCCGAAAACATTACGCTCCTTTTGCATGGATTTATCATAGGAATTATTGTACGTTTATGCGTGGTAGAGCTATGTTATATCACGATTATATACGATATTATATTGTAGCACGATGAGTCGGCTCGACCGGGTTAGGGCCATGCTCTCACAGAATACCAGCGTAAAATAGCAGCTTAATGCTGCTGTGTTTCGTATGGTGTATTTAGAGAACTGGAAACGAGGCATACCATCTTAGTCCTCAGTGGTAATAACGCATCTGCATTTCCAGGTTAGATGTAGATTCTATAGGCCATTGCATCTACTTACCATAAGGTGCACTGTGCGCTCGCTTGTCACCCTTATTCTATAAAAAAAGTAATAAAAATAGTGAGAACCTTTTCACTGGAAACGAAGCATATCATCTTAGTCCTCAGTGGTAACAACGCATCTGCATTTCCAGGATAGATGCAGATGTCTATGGGCTATCATCAAGTGGACTGTGCGCTCGTATGTCACCTTTATTCTATAAAAAAAAAAATAGTATAAATAGTCCACACTCCTGCACCAATTGTCGATAAAAAAATTGAGATGTGGATGTTGTCTACACTGAGGACTAAAGTCTCAGTACTAAGTTCAAAATTCTGCTTACATTGAAAATAAATGCACACGGTAAACGCAATCGGAAAGTATTCCACGACGAAGTTCAACTGCTGCCATTAAAATGTTTCACGACGAGAATGCGGTTACAAAATAACGGAAGTACAACTTTAAGTAACTTTTATTCGGTATTTAGGTTTTCGACAAAACTGATGACCTATACGGATGTATAATTTTCATAATATAATTGTAACCGATCGAGTAATTTAGTTTAGTTTTTCCGGTTGGCTGGTAAAAAATGCCATATGGCATAAGTCCGCCGTTTGTACCCTTAGTACAATAAAGTGTATAAATAAATAAAATAAATAAATAAGATCAAAGCGACTCTCGTCTTCATATACCTATATATATAATAAAATTGTCTGCCTGTAATATTAAAATAACTGGTTCCTTTTAAGCTCACGGAGTTATTTGAATGTTATTGAGACATGAATAACTATTTCTATAATTTTTATCTGTCTGTCTGTCCGGACTAATCTTCAGAACGGCTGAACCGATTGCACTGAAACTTCACAACCAGATAAAGAGCAATGCTAGGAGTGATCTAGGCTATATTCTATTTGAAAAACTTGGAGAGTTGTTTGAAACAAAAACGAAAATTTAATAACATAAATGTCTTTGATTATCTTAAATCTTAATCTTAAATTGTAGTGTTCGGTTCCAAGCACGTCATAGTTCAACCAATATTTCATAACAACTGCCAGGTCTTAGACACCCTATTAACTAACGATATATCAACACTAATAAGACGTGACATAAAAAGTAAACCACAGACAGCAATCATAACGGCCAGGCTAGCGTGAATTTTGTAATGGTTCCAGTCAAACTACTTATTGACTACTTCCTGTAATACATTTTTATTTCTGTATAAGGGTATATCAAATTGACTTTCGTCATATATCTATCGTTTTTATTACCAGCCAGAATTGCCCTACCTCATAGGTGGCGGTACAAAAGTAAAATAATTGAAGTTACAACATCTAACATCCCATGGCTGGGCTAAGGCCTCTCCTTAATTCTTAGAGGTTTTGCCGTTTGATGTTTCGCCGCTGTATACCAAAGTATGTTAGGAGACTTCTCATATCCTTGAAATTTTATTACTCACGCATTGCAGGTTTCGTAATGATGTTTTCCGGCACCAAGTGAATGAATCCGGGTTCCTAACGTACTGTGGAATTTACGGCGAGCTGTTAGCTGCTGAGCTACCTCGGCTCTAAATGGAAGTATATCAGATATAAAATATCCAGACTGGCAACAGTCAGGATAATTTTACTGCTCCGTGTCAATAAGGAGCAGTACTAAACTACTGCAACACTAGACAGGCGTATTGGTAACCGTTTCTTGTTCAACTTCAACGATCATAATGTAGTATAAAGTAAAAAAAACAAACTCGCTATTAATGAGGATATAAACTATGTAATACTGGGAAGTTATATTGATGCACATTACGAAATCGTCCACAGATAATAACCCAAATTCATGCATTTAAAATCAAGTTGTTACGCAATATATCGACCAGAAAGATTACTTTTAAATTTTGCTCTCGTAAGTTTTAGGGCGATAGGTTATTACTTTAACGGGGTCAAAATTACCGCAACGATAACACTTACATAATATTTTGGATAATATGAATTTGATTTTTGGGGCAAACAAAAATATACGTATTATTGAGATTAAGATATGTTTGCTTCAATGGTGTTAAAAGCATACATGCAAGAACCAGGGCTGTCAATATGCTACAATCAAATTTTAATATTTCAATACTTCTAGATTCATTCATTCATTTTAGAATATCATACGTCATCTCCCGTGTAGTAAGCGGTGTAAGAATATCCACTACCCAATATCATCTCGTGTCGTAAGAGGTGAAAGAAGGAAACAAATCAGGAGATGGGCAGCAGCGTCTTCTTAACAACGACTAAAAATAAAAAAACTGTGGTTGCCAACCCGCTTGCCAAGCGTGGCAACTATGGCAAACATCCCGCTTTGAGCTAATCTATTCGAGAGGCCTATGTTCAGCAGTGAACTTTAATACGCAGTAGCGGTAAAAGTAAGTACTTTTTTTCTTATTTTAAGTTATTTATTGGAAGAAATGGAGTCCCACCACCTAGTGTAATTCAATCTTTGAATTCACAGGAAAATAAATTATTTTGTCACATTTGCTTTAACCGTATACTTTAGTTTTTTTATATAAAGTTATAACTGTTAGATACCTTACATAGCTCACCGTTAGATATATATTTTTTAATTATTTTAGAATTAAATGCTCAGTTTTATTATTATCTAAGGGTTGTATACATACGCAAATATTCTCGAAAATTATTATACGTAAATTTCAATTTCTCGTCCAAAAAACTACTTTGGTAATTCTTACCATTCTAAACATTAACCGAGATATAAAAAAATCGTTCTAGAACATTAAATAAAAAATAAATATAATAAAAACAACTTTATTAAAAAAATAAAAACGCCTATTTTAAGGCCCCACCAAAACACGGGCGCGCGACGCGGTGACGTCTGCGACAGCTGGCGTAAAAACTTTCGCTTTTCACTGCCAAGGCTTGCGCGACAACAGTGTATTTTATATATAGATACCATGTTATGTGGTAACTTTAAAAACGGAACGCGACGCGACGATATTACGAAACAAATTTTTATTATCGTGTGCACAGGCACATCGACACATCCTTGTCCATCTCGATTATATCGCATATTATGTACTACTCAATGATTTATTATATATATATATATATGCGAATTTATCACGTTTAACTTTAATTTTAATTTTTCTAATTCCGCTTCGGGCGCTTTTCAACACCCACGTTCACAGAGGCATGAGATGTTTGACGTCCTGATGTTATAGTAAACGGAGGCTACCTTCAACAAATTATTGGAAACTTCGGGAGTTAAAAAATAAAACGCGATAAAATCCGTATAATCCGTATCCATTTCATCAGTTTTATTCAATACATTACTATTTACTTTATGTATACACTCTTATGAAAAGGTCCCTTATTTAAAATTACATTTATTAATAATTTCTCAATTAAGTGACATTGTATAACAGAAAACTTTACCTCAGTCACAACTAGCGACATCAGGTGAGTGAAAGATTATTAGCCCTCATTAATGCCACAAAGCACGGACCTAAACCTCCTGAATCGATTGACTTTCTGCGTTTCTTACCAGGTTGTCACCGAATCTATTGAACGCCACTCTACACTTCGCTTACCGGTACGAGGCTGCCACTCTAGGGCCTTTCTTCCCATCAGTTGTAGATTCAAGTTATATGGTCGGCCCATTGCTACTTTAGCTGACTGATTCGTTGGGCTATTTTGGTCTATTACGCAAGGATTTTTAATTATATTTATTAATTTATCCTATGTATTTACTTTTATACTTTCTTTCTCTAGCTTATAGTGGCGGTGTAAGAATATCTAGGTACTACCACATGTCATCCCGTGGGTGTCGTAAGAGGCGACAGAGGGAAACGAATCAGGGGATGGGCAGCAGCGTCTTGCTAGTATCGATTAAAAATAAAAAACTGAGGTTGCCAACCCGCTAGCCAGGCGTGGTAACTGTGGTAAAAATCCTCCCTATGAAGGCTCTGTGGGGTAGGCCCTTGTTCAGCAGTGGACATTAATAGGCTTTAACGGTAACGGTAACTTCTTTATTCTTTATTGTAGTCGCAAAATGGAATTTATAGGGTTATAACGGTATTTCCTTTTCATCCAGGTTTGGGTATGCTTGGTGTGCATGGCGACGTCAATGGCTGCCCCAGCCCGCGGCCCGGCGCCTATGACGTTGGACATCATTGACATGGCAGCCATTAGTAGAATGACGCCACAGCAACTGGAAGCTCTGGCCGAGGGTTTAGCAGCTGAGGAAATAATGAGGTATTTTAATTTATGTAATGTACGTAACACACCAATAAAATTGTTAGTTACATTTTAAGTATAGATTAATCACGTGCGCGTCGGAGAAGGAACACATCGTGAGGATGTTTGAGAGATAAAATATTTTGACGACATGTGTAACACACTGAAGCTGTGCGGCAGACTAACTGCTCCATATTTCACTCTAAATTAGAGGAGGCCTGTGCCCAGCCACTGTATTTCCGGATTTTATGTTACTCACAGCTCGAATTGATTCAGTTTTATGATGACTGTTCAAATTTAATAACGATGATATTGTCAATTATTATTTTGATTACAAAGATAACTTCCGGACGCTCCCGGAAGTGATGAGCTTACATCTCGACAAAGTGGCGCTAATATACGAGTAAATACTCAGGCACTCAACCTATCATATCCGTTATAGCGCTTATACTGCGATATCCATATAATCATCATCATCATCATCATCATCATCATCATCATCATTACAGTCCTTCACTTTGAATTTCAGCAAATCTTACTATTTTTCTACTGACTTCAAAAAGGAGGAGGTACTCAATTCGACTGTATGTTCTTTTTTTATGTGTGTTATCCTCATAACTTTCTTCTGCGTGAACCGATTTCGATGATTCTTTTTTTTTATTTGAAAGCTGGTGCTACTCATGTGGTCCCATATAAATGATTAACGAAATAAAATATGATTAACGTCTGACCAATAGTTTTTGAGTTATTCTTAATCATTTATATTGAAGTTGATTGTACAAAATTTTTAATTTTAAAATATGTGACACCATCTAGTGGTGAACCTAAGGCTTCGACTTACCTAAGACTTCAGACTTCGCTTTTCAAGGCTGCCACTGGAGAACCATTCTTCCTTCTTTTACATAATGTTTTACTTTCCAAGATTATCTAGTTAGCGGTCATCCATGAGATTTTTTAAAGCCGAGTGAAATTCAGTCGTCCAGGAACAATACCAAACGTCAAGCACCCCCAGCGTTGCTTCTCGTTGTTGGAATGGATATTTGGCATGTTACATGAAATACGCCTGACTGCCTCGTTAGCCTAGTGGTCGTAAACGCGACTACCAATCGCGTGCCGAATCAGTTATACAGTCAAGAGTCAGGAAGTTGACGGTGTTTCACCCCCGTGCCTCGGAAAGCACGTAAAGGCGTTGGTTCTGCGCCTGATCTCCCTCCGCTCGTGTCAGCGTCGTCCCATCGGACTATGGGAGTAAGGAAATAGAGTCTACACCTGTGCTTGCGTACACACTAATCCTGTCATGCGCTGATGGCTATTCTCCGTTGAGAGTGGCCATGACCGAAATTCAGGAGGATATTATTATAAATACGTGATGAGTCACCATATCAGAGGCCGGTAGAGGTAACAGATCTTTTTCACCTTTCGCTAAGTCGAGTGATGTTTTCTCTAATGCATAACCACACGGCTAATTAAATATTATTTACTTAATTCACAGCTATTTTTGAATTTAGCCAATTCGGCGACATGTAATGTCCGTGAACACGCAATATCATCATAATCATCTTCATTACAGCACATCGCGAGTCCACGGCTCAAGTCCTCTCTCAAAGGTCAAGTTCTCAATAATAAGAGGAGATATAGGCATCTAATAGAAAGATGAGTGTTGTCTAACAGAATCGTCACCCCCTTCCCCATTTTTATTGGTACTTCTTAGTGTTAAGTTATTTGTAACGCCAGTTCTACTCTAGTGTTTTGTGTTTCTACCAAAAACCTATTTAGTCCGTAGATTGTCTGTCGATAAAATGGAATTCTTTTTTTTTCGTTACCTAGCTCGTTTTATTTTTATTAATTGCCTATAACCAATTATCTGTTAAATATGAATGGATTTCAAAACCACCAATCTATCTTTCGTAAACACATCTGGAATTGGCATTTCGTCTAATCGTGTTCTGCAATCAGTGTAACGAATACCGTGCGACCTAAGGTGTCCTGCTTTTCTAGACGTCCTAGACGATAATGCGGCATGACATGCTGGACATGTTTGACCGTGTAGTGATTATGTAATAATATCTACTATCCCACATCATCCCGTGGGTGTCGTAAGAGGCGACAGAGGCAAAAAACCAGAAGATGGGCAGCGGCGTCGTCCTAATAACAACTATGGTAAACGTGGCAACTATAGCAAATATCCCCCCTATGAAACAACCTATGTTCACCAGTAGACTTTTAAAAGGTTAAAACGGTAATGGTATATTTTACGTAAACGATCATGCTGCATAACGCACCCAAATGCTATATCATCAATCATTTTTAACCCCGACGCAAAAAGAGGGGTGTTATAAGTTTGACCGCTATGTGTGTGTGTGTCTGTCTGTCAGTGTGTCTGTCTGTGACATCGTAACCCTTAAACGGGTGAACCGATTTGTGTGCGGTTTTTTTTGTTTAAAAGCAGGTTTTCTAGAAGTAGTTCTTAAACATGTTTTATCAAAATCGGTTCAGCCGTTTTAAGATCATCAGCTGTTTTGTTTCGGGGGGTTTTGAAATTTTTTTTATATTTTAGTTATATCGCCCGGCTAGCATGGGCGGGGGACAAAAATTTTATCCCCCGATTATATCCACTGACAAGAGATAAAATTATCTTGTTATGTCAAACGAGTAGACATATATCCCCCGACCGTAGCATGGAGCTAAATGAAAGATAAAAAATTATGCTTTTTTGACATTTGAAAGGGATGATTTTATCCTAGTTCATTGGACGTGGGTTGAAGTTTATAGTCCTAAGTCTATCTCCCATTTTATTTACTGTGGATATTATATCCACCGGTGTGCCCATGCTCTAAGGGTGGATAAAACTAAGCGAGGGGATAAACATTTTCTCCTTTCCCCGGGGATAAAATTGTCTCCTGCCCATGTTAGCCCTGCTGAACTGCTCGCATAACAGTTAATAGATCTATGAGCTGATGTGGAATTGTTTCTCAAAATTTCAGGTGACATTTCAAAGGCAGATTAATTTTTTTTTTGTACTTTTGCTGCTCATCAAAAATACAAAATTTTGTTTAAGGGATATTTTTCTTGTTTTTTTTTTTCATGTTTTTCTTTTGTGTATTATAATTTGGAACAATTAAGTCATACATTGCCCTGTGCAGGAATAACTGACCCTTTGGAGTCGACTTACTGGTATTATTACTAGCTTGTGCTTGTTCCTAGTATTTTTTTATAGGATAGGGTGACAAACGAGCACACAGTCCACCTGATGGTAAGTGGTTGCTGTGACCCATAGACATCTACATCTATCTTCAATAAAGAATCAAAATGCAGATGCGTTATCACCCGTGAGGATTAAGATGGAATGCCTCTTTTCCAGTAAAAAGGGTATTTACAGAAATTTATTAAAGAAAGCACTTAACTGATTTTAACTAAAAATGTTTGTCGGGTTTTGTAGCGACTTATCAAGTTCGCCATGACTCACTTGTAATCTGACAGAATTTTCATACTCTCGAAATGTATAGAAATAAAATTTAGACTCACTCACAAATTTTTTTTATGATTGTTTTATATCATTTCATTTCTGGAGGTTTATGGTGTAAGTCGTCCGGCGCGCTGCTCCAATACATGTTGGTGCACTTCACATGTCCTCGAAATATCTTATTCCTCAGACATGCAGGTTTCCCCACGATATTTGCCTTCACCACCGAGCACATAGCAGCACTTAAAATTGCAATTAACAATTTAATTGGTGCCAGCGGGGATCGAACCTGGGTTGCTCGCGTACTGTATTTTCTTTTTTATAAAACTGAAGTGACATACGACACAATCTACCTGATGATAAGTGGCTGCTGCAGTCCATGGACACCTGCAACAAACTTCAAACTTTGTTACATATACCTATGCGGTATCACTTCTGAGGACCAAGATGGAATGTCCAGCCTGTGATCATACTGGCTCTTTATACCAGACGGTCACTTATGCAAGAATAGAAGTGTTACCACTTAGAAAGATTAACGGCGAGAGCTTAGCCCCTTAGACCCCTTACTACGAGGACATAGGCTATAGGCCCATAGACTTGGACATAAGCCTGTTCAAAAATGCGCAAAGGTGTTGGCATGCAGCATTAAGGCCCGTATTAATAAACGTTACTCAACGACGAACTCAAGTGCGTAATCATTTGATCACTTAAAATTATTAATCACATAAAAACAGTATCTCAAAACGCTGTACTTAGGAATAGTGTTCTGTGACTTGCACTCAAGTATACACACTTGAGAGTCGAGTTTCGTTTATTAATCAGTCTGGCACTCAGCTGATATCGTAAACCTAAACCGCATCTTGAGATATGTTTATTAATAAGATTGAAGAACCTCAAGATTGTACTCAAGTGCGTGTACTTGAGCTGAGTAACGTTTATTAATACGGGCCTAAAAGATTTGCTTATACTCACCACGCTAGGCAGGTGACTTTGACTAGTTTTAGAATTTTAGCAAGCGCAGAGCCCTCGCTTTGGTAATACCCTCACTTTGGTAATGAATGAAAGTAATATTTATTATTTTATACGTGGTAGACCCATGCTGCAGCTATAATTACTGGTATAGTTGTAGCACGGATGGGTCGGCTCGTCCGGGGAAGGACCACGCTCTCACAGAATACCAGCGTAAAATAGCAGTTTAAAGCTGCTGTCTTTCGTATGGTGAGCGAAGAGAACCGGAGACCCTTTTTACTGGAAACGAGGCATTCCGTCTTAGTCCTCACGGGTGACAACGCATCTGCATTTTGATTCGTAATCGAGGATAGATGTGGATGTATATGGACCACAGCAACCACTTACCATCAGGTGGACTTTGTGCTCGTTTGTCACCCTTATCCTATAAAAAAATAACCATTTATTTGGTATTCATATTTAAAACATAAACGCAAGGGATTAAAATACGCACGCATCATTCTTAAAATGCTTGAGCGTAAACTCTTTTTTTATAGAATAAAGAACACAGTCCACCTGATGGTAAGTGGATGTTGTGGCTCATAGACATCTGGCATAAGAATCCAAATGCGGATGTGTTGTCACCCCTGAGGGCTGAAATGGATTGCCTCGTTTCTAGTAAAAAGGGTTTCCGGTTCTCTACACTCACCATACGGAACACAGCAGCTTTAAGCTGCTATTTTACGCTAGGATTCTATGAGAGAGTGGTCCTATCCCGGTCGAAGCAAAACATTCGTGCTACAACTATATAGCTGCAGAGTGGCTCTACCAGGTATAAAACTCATAAAACACGAAAAGAAAAAAAACAGCATTTGTATTGAATTAAAAAGTAATAAAATAAAATGGAAAATTTTATTTATTTATTTATAAGGACCACCATTAGCAGAGATACGTTATACTTAATACTAAATTTAAAATCGCCATCGCGGGTTCACATGATCAGTAGCGCTTTCGACCGCTACACAGACGAGGCAGTCATATAATATGACTGACTGACGTTTGTTCTTAATTGCAGAATGTTGATTAATGATGAGTTGATACTTTCAACAGGACAAAACGATCGTCAGCACAAGCTGCGCTAACTGCGGTTGCTTCAAAAGCGTCGTCAGGTATCCAAAGCAAGCTAGGTCTGCTGGGACAGGCGTCCGCCGGAGCCACTTCGTTTATAGCGTCCGCGTCAAGCAAGACCGGCCATGGTGATGACCACGGTTACTCTTATGAGCCTGTAAGTATTCAATTGCAAATTCATCACCTCATATCGTCCAATTATATCACAACAGGTGACTAAGAGTAAAGCCAGATAGATCATATGGGATCCGATAAATGGCGGTAACCCCATCTGGTATATACGTTAGCTTAAAGTTACATACCTTTTACGTCCCAATGTTGAACACAGGCCTCCTATCGCTTCTGATAGGGTTGTTTAGGGCAAGGAAGTTTGCGGACTTCCGATATCTTCGAAATATTTTTTTTATTTCTCATACATGTAAGTTTCCTTACCATGCTTTCCGTCAACGCCGGGCACATGACAAAGCAGCAGTTAAAATTGCAATTAACAATTTAATTGGTGCCGGCGGGGTTCGAAACCGTGTTCGTGTAACTTACAGCCAGCGCTTAGGCCCTGAGCTACCACTGCTCATTGTTATGTATATGAGATTAAAATACCTACTAAAAGACCGGTGATATGGAGACGCGTCAAAGGTGTAAGATATGTCTATGTCAATGTCTATAAATCCGGTAGCGAGATAGTCAATACGCCTTTCAAGCGTGACGATTACGGCAGAGTCTCTCTACTCTGTAAGAGACCGCTGTCCAGATTGGTCTGTTACGGCCGCTGTCCAGATTGGTCTGTTACGGCCTGATAAAAAAGAAAAGGAAAGAACTAGAAGAAACTTACAGAAAATTTACAGAAAAACTCACTGGGCTAGTAGGGTTCTTTTCTGTCAAGAGTCCATAAGGTTCAGTTTCCTCTGTTTCTGCTAACAAACACCAGCACACCATTATTGTGTTTAAGTTTGTAGGGTATTTGCAGGCTGTGAAGTATTATATAATATCTTACCCCTTGACGGACTAATATACATATCTTGGTAAGTAAAAAAAAATTAACATTCGTCCTTTTATTATAGCCTGTAAAAAGTCCATAACTGAATATAGGCCTTCCCTTTACATTACCTAAAAAGAGGTATCCACAGTTACGACGCTTGGCAGACGGGTGGCAATCGCAGTTTTTATTATTTTCAATTGTTATCAGGAAGATGCTGCTGCCCATCTCCCGTTTCATTTCCCTTCTCCTGTCGTCTCTTACTATATCATCGGGATGATATGACCGATATCATCTATCATCTATTTTCTGTGATGTAAGTGCTGTTAGCCTATGCGGCTCTTATAGCTTCATCTGACACAGGACAGCTATTTAAAAAAAGGGAAAGACAATGATGGGGACGAGGATGATGTTGTTTTATGATTTGGTATTGTCACCAATCACCATGTCCCCTCTATTGAGGTTATTTTTTGTGCTATCTAACCGCTGTCCGAGCGGTGGTGTGCGAACAGCCGCCTCTGACTGCCTAGCCCGTGTCGGTCGATGTTCTGGGCGGTGAGAACCGCCCAGGTACGCGGGTGTACGGTGTGTACGACACGATATGAGGTAGTGGATTCTTATAAGCCGCCACCATACTGCACACACAGATCTACATCTTTCTTGATAAAGCAACTATTCGCGTGTATTCTCGGAACCATTGAAGAAAACTGCATCATCTAATGTTTTTAGAATTAATAATGTAAAATAAATTTGATTGAATTATAACTCTTACCCTTTTCTTAACGGCTGCGAATATATACGTGTATATACGGAATAAACGTATAACTTTATTTAAAAAAAAACAGAGGCAGCCATAAGGACTGCCGACAGAAGAGAAATCTCAATGATATATTAGGCGTATACGTGTACACAGATCGCTATACTACGCATCGCTAGAGTAGCGACGTGTAGTAGACTGTAATTATACAATATCAATATGTAAAGACAACCCTGTCCGATCCAACCCTGTCCGATCCAACCCTGTCCAATCCATGAGGATTTAAGGTATCGTTCTCATAACCTACATTTAATCTCTACAGCACGAAGAAAAAGTTGATTACTGGGGCTTGAAGAAGTCCATCCTTTACACGCTATTCCAAGCCGTGAAAGCTATAACCGGTGGAGTGACAATTCTGAAGGGCCAGCTCATCAAGGGGGGTGGCGCGTTAGCAGCTAGCTTGGGGAAGGTGATATCAGGAAAGGGAGACGCTGTCAGCAACCTGGGAAAGAAAATCGTAAATTCCGCTGCCTTAAGTCACAAAAAGCCGACTGGTAAGTCGTTTTTACTAATTTTAATACATGACTGAGAGATCTGCTTACCTAGGTTAGCTTTCTCTTAGAACCTAGACATCCCCGTATTTTTATCCTACTAATATTATAAACGTGAAAGTTTGTGAGGATGTATGGATGTTTGTTACTCTTTCACGCAAAAACTTCTGAATGGATTTTCATGGAACTTTACAATTATATAGCTTATACATCAGAATAACACATAAGCTATAATTCATAAAAATATTGTGTAAATTGGCCAAAATATAACGATAAATGTTATGTAAGTCTGAAAAATCTGTCATATGCGAGCTATTTTGGCGTGAACACGCATCGCGCAAAAACCTGTGAACCGATTTGGATGAGACTTTCACTGGCAGATAGCTGATGTTATAAGGAGTAAATTAGGCTACTTCTATTTTAGGGATCCGCGCAAAAAAATTCCACGCGGGCAAAGTCGCGGGGAACAGCTAGTATAGAATAAAAGTGAAAAACGAGCACATAATCTACCAATCCATCTATCCTTGATTACGAATCAAAATGCAGATGCGTTGTCACCACCGAGGACTAAGATAGAATGCCTCGTTTCAAATAAAAAAGGGTCTCCGGTTCTCTACGCTCACCATAGGAAACATGACAGCATTAAGCTGCTATTTAACAATGATATTCTGTAGGAGCGTGATCCCAATCGAGCCGACCCATTCCTGCTACAAAAATAATATAGCTGCATCATGGCTCTACCAAATAAAGAAGTTTAAATTTATGTTAAATACTCTTTGATAACTTTAAATTAAACATTTTATTTCGATGTAATTTCAATAGCCTCGCTAATCATCTTTGTCAGGAATCGATGTTCTTTTGCAAGGATTTGTGGTCCATGAAATCTAATGTATTGACGGGGCGATTATCAACATGTTCACCGACTGTAGACTTTCCGGAGCGTCAGTGCTTTGCGTGATATAATATAAGATATTATGTTTTTTTACGCAGAGAACATATATTGCTATATATACATCGTAGACTAACTGTGCCCGTTCTAACGCTTATGAAATTTTAAAGGTTAAGTCCAGCTAGGATTCAAAGGTACTTACTGCAGGTACTCTGTACACTCGGCCACAAAGTCGTTCCGCGGTCGTCGTCATACGTCATTTACGTTACATGTATTCGTATATTTAACCTTGCTTATTTTGGAGCGGTATGTTCATAAACTAAAAATCATTTAAATATCAAAAAGCACTTATAAAAGTATTAAGTGTCCTCAGACTTACGCAAGTTTTATACATGTTCCGCTGACTCAAGTGTTAATTACAGATGTTATGCTCAAATAAAATCTCACAAGTATATAAAAATTAATTTGCATAAGATTGTCTATTACGGAATATTTTACGATAGAGTTAATAATGAAGAAATAAAAATTAAACACAATGGATGCGTTTTATTACTGAATTCACATTTGCATATGACTCGTGAATGACAAATATTTCATAATGACACGCCAATTAAAAATTATCACCATGGTGAAATAGACTTCGAAATCAATCTGATAAATTATTTTATTTTTTTAATAAAACATTCCATTTATCCGTTAGGATTTTTCTTGCATAGTCGAGGCGTTTTACATTAAACATACATTTCAATTTCATAAAGAAAAACATTCAGATCAGGAACATTTCTAGTTGTAGCAAGATTAGTTCGATTGTTAATATACTGACATTGGTAGCACTAAACTCGCCGAATTATTACGAAACCTGTCTAAACTATGGTCTGAAAAAAGTTCTTCTCACGAAAGAAATTCTTTAACAAAAAATTAATCTTTTTAGTTCGCATATTTTCTTCGGAACTTCTTTATTGAAGCCGACTCTAACTTAAACCAGAGACTAATTACAAACAACTTTTTGTAACAAATGAATACCAGCAACACAGAATACCAACGTGAAATAGCAGCATAATGCTGCTGTACTTCGTATGACGGCAACCGGAGACCCTTTTTAGACATCGCATCTTAGTCCTCAGGTTTGACATTGTTGTATTTTATAGACAAAATCACATGAGGATAATCAAATCTCAACCCACACAAAAACAGTTCCGAGTGGTTTACTTTTAAATAAAACTGAAGTGACAAACGTACTTACAGTCCACCAGTGGCTACTGCAGTCTAGGAACACCTGCAGACAACTTCAAAAAAGAAGGGTACCTGCCTGTCTGCCTGTAATTATACCGGATGGTTATATGGATGGATATCTACATAACATAATACATAAACACTCACGCCTGTCACCCAGAGGGGTAGGCAGAGACTACGGACTTCCATTTGGCACGATCCTGACACACTTCTCTCGCCTCCTTTACATCCACATATCTACGCATACACGCTCGTCGGTTAAGGGTATGGATATCTATACCCTTCAATCTGGAACACAGCAGTGTAATCACTACTATTTGACAGCAGAAATAGGTAAGAAGAAGGTGACAATCCAGGTGGACACCTAAAAGAGTTTTATCACCTAAAACCTAGGTTCGATCCGAGATCTAAGACTCAATAGTTAGATACTCTGAATACTAAACTACGAGATTGTTAAACAATGGTAAATATCGTTACAGTAACAGCGGTATACGGACCTCCACCGACCACGCATATAGAGTATGGGCCTCCGCCAAGCGCTTACGGAGCGCCGACAGCGCCTGCGCACTTCTCTCACACCGCCCCGGCCGCGCCTGCGCACTTCTCTCACACCGCCCCGGCCGCGCCAACGGGCTTCGCGGCACACAAGTACCCATCGCACTTCGACGGTAAGCTTTTTTTTCTTCCTTTTTATGATTAATTAAATAATATTTTCAGCTAGGATTAATCCTTTAAAACAACAATAAACAATAGGTTTCGGCACCCATTGTCTCTTAAGTCTTGTGGAAATTTCTCCCGTGTTTTGGAGAATTTAAAATAAAAATTGCAACCGGACGTACACCTAGATCCGGAATAATTATTTTTAGCTATACAGATAATAGTCCTATACTGAATAAAACCTGCGAAAGCAGCACCGCGGACGAACGCTTAACTACTGCGTTAGTCGTCAAAACTTACATTAAACTTCGACATGTCTTTGTCTCTAATACTGAAAAAATCTTTACCTTAGCGAGTTGCAGTTGTAAAAAATCCTCTTTATTTGAAAAATTGGCCATTTCCGTGGAGGAGTCTATGTGAGAGTGTTGTTAAAGCATCTTTGATGCTGCTATGATGTTGCTCCTTGTCCCCAATTCCAGATATTTTATTGTATAATTTTTGGAATCTCTCTTATCGGTATCACAGGATTTTGGCTACGTTTCTCTTAGACACTTTCGACTCTCGCGCCAAGTGACGAAATGTGTTGATGTTTTACTCCAATACTCTATCTTACTCCGCCATCACATGCTTTTCAATATTTTTTTTAACTGCAGAAATTGATTAAATTTAATGAAGTTAAACTTATGAAACTTACAGTAAATGATATTTCTTAATGGGATGGATAAATAAACTCATATCAACATAAAGAAAGGTTCTAGAATGGCAGCCCCGTATCGGTAAGACAGATCATCATAATGTAAGACGATCCTACGCTAGATGGAGGCAATGACCTGGTAAAAAATTCAGGAAGTCGATGGATACAGGTAGCTTAGGACCGTGCTTTGTGGCATTAATTGTAGGACATTTATGACAGTAATTATTCAGCAATAAAAATATATAAATAAAATGCAATCACAACGAACTGAAATAAATTTAAATAATTTTTAATTTGTTTGTTTAGAATACTTTAAAAAAGCTTCTTCAATTATTATGTTCTTTCGTCATGGCTATAAACAGCTCACTGGATACAGACCTTTTCTGCAAAAGAGAGCCGTTAATACACGGAAGCTTGTGATAAATATTTTCTTGTTTCTTTTAAACTTTATTTTTTATCGCATAACATATTTTCCTTCTAACATTACATGATAATTAACGTAATGGTGCAATGAAGTTTAATGAGAATAGTAAAAGTGTTACGAAACATTAATCACAAAGACATTCATAATAAGTGTTATAATAAGTTAAACATTTGAGTGTGATTTAAAAGATACACTTTCAGACATATTAACAAAATGGCATAATATAATCAACTAGCATATGAAAATGAAACTCCTGAAGAGAATCTTAGTAAAAGTGTTACGAAACATTAATCACAAAGACATTCATAATAAGTGTTAAACATTTGAGTGTGATTTAAAAGTTAATTTTAAGATTATGTAATTAATGGTCAATCCGACCTGTTCACCGGAACTCATGATAAACAGATTAAAGTTTAGTAACGCTTCCGCGTGGATGTCGACGGTTACGAAACTAGAGAGAGGTACGGACAGTTAAAAAAAACTGCTAAATTATTCGTCTTACTTTGTTCGAATTCTCAGGACAGTGTTAATATTCTTTTAATGATTTAATTACATGATCATTAAAAAGCTTATAAATTATAATGTTAATCACATGCCTATCATAACGCAATTAAAAAAAAACTTCAAAAGGAAATTTTAATAAGAGAAAAATGTGTACCGTCACAAATAACTTTTACTGGAGTGCCTCTACGTTCTTTAACTAAGCACTTTTTAGCTAAGTTAGTTTTTGCTCAGTATAAAGCAGCAGCTAATACTAATGTTGTAAGAAATATTAGTCGGATAAAAGAGTAGAGGAAACTCAGTTTGAAACGATAGAAAAGTTAAAAAATCACGTTTAACATACGAAATTTTATTTTTTTTAGGTGAAAAATTAAGAGTTTTTATTTAATTACGATTTTTGTCTGTTGTAATTCTAAATGTGGAATGAAGTAGACAGAAGAGGAAGAATATTTCTAATAACTTTATGCTTAATAACTCGTTAACTTTTGTATTCAATTTTATGAATGCTTTTTTAATGGAAAATATAGTTGAACATAGATATATTTATACACACTAAATCAGGCTTTGTATCATTTATAATAGTAGGTAGCTACAACCATGTGTGCTAAATCAAAAATCGACGGCACCTACGATGATCTAACTTTCGTTCATCAAATGTAGTAGGTAAATTTATATACTTAGTTGATAAATTTAGCTTTTTTAACACTTTCACTGTCCGAGTTTCAGAAACAATAGTAAGACAATAGCAATGAACTATAGGTAGTACATGGGACAGCGAAAGGGTTAAAAGTAGAAGGGTTTTTTTTGGTTTACTGACCTTTTGAAACAGATTTAAAACGAATGACCGATGAAAAATTAAAAATAAATTTATCAAAATGAGTATAACCAAAAACTCTATGTAGAACATCAGTGACATTTGAGCTTCTCGTTCCTATTACAGAGGTCTTTGCTATTTTTAGAGTGAAGTTTCATTATGGTCACCGCAAGTTTACAGATGCAGCAATTTCTTGGTTTGAAAGATGTTGCATTTTATTTATTGATGCTACCTTTTACAATACTAAAGACACGAATCAGGTAAATCGTTGAATGACATGGTTTGTCGAGTTAAAAAACTTAGAGATCAAACAGAACCAGCAGGAAGCTGAATAAAGTTCAAAACATTACTGTGTTAAATTTGAATGTTCAGTGAACTAAAGAAACCTATGAGGTCAGGATTTTTCATAAATTATGTCGTAAAATGCTTTTGTGAATGTAACAGCAATTTTGCTATTTCAGTAATACTTTTAACGACCGTGTCCAAAATAACAAATATTTTATAGCATTTGCTATAAATACATGTCACTGAACTCACTGGGACATTAATGCTTTTGAAATTAAATGTCTTCTAATTAAAATCATCATATTTAAATGAACAGAAATATCCATTTAGCGTGATGTAAGTTCATGTATGTTTTGTTGTAAATGAAAACATCAGATGAATGTTAAAAATTTAATTTATTTTATGTTTTAAAATAAACAATATGACAAGATACACATATAGATACAGTAAGATATAGATGTTATTGAAAAAAATGAAATAAGTACAAACAATATATTCGTAGATTCAAAACAAGCTAACAAAGGAATAAAATGAGAAAGCATAAGTGTTTTTGCTCTTTTTTTTTCAGATTTCATGGTAATATCATCCATTTTACATGTACATCAAACATTTGATTAACTTCCCATTTGGAAGTGTTTGTACTGGGTCCGAATTTCAGAAATCCGAATTTTAATATATTAAAAAAATATTATTATTTTTAAAAATATTTAATTATTATTATTTAAAAAAAATATTTACGAGTTTGCTACCAAATGAGAAGTTGATAGTAAGGGCAGACCGAACGCTCACCCATTTTTATTTATTTTTTATTTTAGATTTTATACGATTCAATGGATTTATTTTCAGAACTAATCGTGATGTCGTCGGTAGTAGATGATGATATGCCTAGCCCGATGCCATTGCCATCGCCAGAGTTAATCTATAGTTATTACGATTTGATAAATTCGCTGTGGTAAGAACGCTGTCCTCAAAAGATTTTCTAACGAAATATCGCATCTACCATATCAGCTGTGTAATAAATGCTAATCTCGAATCTTCTTTACATTTTACAATATTATCTTTCCGAACTTTCTTTTCTACTGCGTGTATCGTTTCGCAGATTCTTTGTACATACAAACGTATATCTTCCATCTCTTGTATATTATTCTATCCAAATTTTATTGCCCAAAAAATTAGAATTTGATTGAAAGTACCTAAATGCATGTTCAAATTCTAAATATATGTCATCTGACAGTAATATATTTGGCTCTTGACCACCCTTACATAAACGTACGCTTTCCCTTTCAGACGGAAATACGGTATATGTAGTGATGAAACGAATTGACGTATTTGGCAAGTAAGAGAAGACTGTGTAAATTTATTTTGGAAACCAAAGCTTTAACCGTGGCGGATATTATATTTTAAGGTGTAACAAAATGTATGAAAACAAAATATCCTCTTGCTTAATCTTTTCTGACTAATATTTTTTTTTGGATATAGGTTACGTTTAGCAGAGTTAGATATATAAAACTTATATTTTATAAAGTAAGACCGTATATAAAAAACTTAGCTTAACATAACTTTATTTTACTAACGATAAATTCAAATATTAATATCAAATAATTAAGGTGACAGACCTATACAAAAGTGAAGGTTTTTTTTCATAGAATAAGGGTGACAAACGAGCACACAGTCCACCTGATGGTAAGTGGTTGATGTGGCGACATCTACATCTATCCTCGATTAAGAATCAAAATGCAGATCCGTTGTCAGCCCTGAGGACTAAGATGGAATGTCTCGTTTCCAGTAAAAAGGGTCTCCGGTTCTCTACACTCACCATACGTAACACAGCAGCGTTAAGCTGTTATTTTATGCTGGTATTCTGTGAGAGCGTGGTCCTTCCCCGGTCGAGCCGACCCATTCGTGCTACAACTATACAATTAATGTAGCTGCAGCATGGCTCTACCACGCATAAAATCATAAGCTTTTGCTAGATAATAGCTAGAGCACAAATTATACATATTTAGAACTTATTCTACATAAAGTGACAGCGTTTAAATGAGGTCGTAGCTAACTTTAAATTTCGATGCTATATCTCAACATATTTTGGTCCAGTTCTGAATTAGTTTCCCGTTTAGTAACGTGGATTCACCGGATTGGACGTACTAATAGTATACATTCTTCCTGACGCCCGAAAGCGCTACCCAAAACGAACTGACCTTTCTACCGTTGGGGGGAAGTCCAGCTTACCTATTAGCTAGCGGGAGCTGAGTGTCTCTGAGTAAGTGCGAATACTTTTGCACATGTGACTTTGAAATTGAAAACGAAATTGGCTATAGTTCATATCATTAGTATCATTATAATCATTAATGTAATTTAGTTTTGTTAATTACACTAAAACTTAGTGCATTTACAAAATTAATTATTCCTTATTTAATTAATTTTACCGTATCAATCGTCGTCAAGTATTAATGGTAGTACACTTTCATTGTTAATCGCAATACGATAAAAACACTTTCGAGGATGCAGTGCGAGCTCCCTAAAGTGAAAGTGCAATATGTCACTGACCCCGGCGATTCACTTCATATACCATATGTTCACGAACGTGTCGATGTAATGTTGCGTTACGTAAGCGGATTATATCTTAAGAGAATATCCGCGTTTGATTTACTATTGGATTTTTTTTTAAATTCATTTTTATAAAAATGTAGACTACATGCATTAACTGTGGTGTTAGAACACCTCTATCCCGTATCGTCCCATGAGAGTCGAAAGAGACAACGGAGGGTGACAAATAGCAGTAATTTCAAATTTCAAATGGGGTTTGTCCGTATGTCCGAGTTGATGTAACGATTATAAAATTAGGCACAGATTAAATTCATCCTGGCTTCAACTGAGTTTTATTGTTACATCTCATTAGGTTCTGCTATGATTTTTATATATATGCGAACACTACACTCTTTGAATTGGGGAATTTAAAAATATAAAATAATCTAATCCCGGAGGATTTAAAATAAATGAAACGCGATAAAATACGTAAAAGTAGTTTTATTTATAGATCTAGAATACTGTGCAAAATGTCATTTTATAACAAAATGTTTATAGCGTAATATATCAATTATATCATCTATATATTAATCATATCATGTACAAACGAATTTTAAAAGATAATAATTGAATAACACATATCACAAATTTTCACCAGACTCCGGATTGACTGTTAAAAATGACATTTTGTAGAGGGCTTAATGTTAGGCATTACAACTTTACTTTGATAAGGATTGCAATAAAGAAAAGAAAGAAAAATAACAGTAAGTAACGTCTGCGGCCAATGGTCAGCTTATACACAAATATTTATGTAATTAGATACGTTAGACTAAGACAGAATGCCTTGTAGCCTATTTATACACCACAATTTTATTACGAGAAATATGTCTTGTTTTATAAGGCCAATTTAGTAACTGTAATAGAACATAATATTATGTACATATATATAAAAATTATTCAAAAAGTTGTCAATATTAAAATCTTCTAAAATCTATACAAATAAATAAAATTGAAGTGTCTGTTTGTAACGTCAAAATAACAGCTTTTAATAAATGCATATGAAAGTATTTATAGCACTTCCAACAAAAACAATTTTAAATTTTTGTCTGTCTGTCTGTCCGTCTGTCTGTCTGTTTGTTCAGGCTAATCTCCGAAACGGCTGGACCTATTTTAACGGGATTTTCCCTGGCAGATAGCTGATAATATAAGGAGTAACTTAGGCTACTTTTATTTTAGAAAAAGAATTAGGGTTCCGCACAAAAAAATTAAAACCCATGAAATCCATCGTTATAAATTTCATGCTGGCGAAGTCGCGGGAAACAGCTAGTAATTAATATTAAGCTAAGGTGTCGGGGCGTTGTAGTGTGCGATGACCCTAATGTTTGAATTCCGCCGACAATACGTGGAATGGTTGTAGTATTCTAGTGAAGGAGTTCCCAAACTTTTAAGGTAATACAATCACCAAACTCCTTTTATTTTATGGAACCCCATATCAAATGATTACATATCATAGACAGTGCAATTAAAATCTATACAAATAAATAAAATTGAAGTGTCTGTTTGTAATGTTAAAATAACAGCTTTTTACTAAAAGCATAGGAAAGTATATATCCGGTACTAATAACAAAAAAACAATTTTTAAAAGTTTTGTCTGTCTGGCCTCTGTCCGGCTGGACCGATTTTGACGGAACTTTCACTGGCAGATAGTTAATGTTATAAGGAGTAACTTAGGATACTTTTATTTTAGAAAAAGAATTAGGGTTCCGCGCTAACAAATTAAAACCCATGAAATCGTAGTAAATTCCACGCGGGCGAAGTCGCGGGGGACAGTTAGTATTATAATATAATTCTTGCTAACTACTTACGTATCTACATAACAGTAATGGGTTCTTCTCATCACATATTTGGCGCTAATTCAAAATAATATTTGTACCAAAGTGTGAAATTATATAACAAGTAAAAATAAATAATTTCGTGAAACCCTGCTGACTTTTCCACGGAACCTTTTGGTTCCGCGGAACCCGCTTTAGGAACCTCTGTTATAGTGTAATGATATTCTAGTAATAATATTAGAGTGTAAGAAAACACCAAAACGCATTGATCATGAGCTGTGATGATCCTAATGAGAATACTTATTACTAGGTTATATATATATATATATATATATATATATATATATATATGTGTGTGTGTGTGTGTGTACGTGTGTGTGTGTGTGTGTGCGTGCGTGTGTGTGTGTGTGTGTGTGTGTGTGTGTATGTGTGTATTGACATCGGTTATTAATACGTGTAAAATATCAGATAATTCAGACATCCGGAAGTAGGGGAATACTGATTTGTAAATACCAATACGTTCATGTATGTATGTATGATAAATACAGGTGATATACACATATACAGGTGATACAGATCAAGTATATATAAGTCGTGTAAAAAAGATCACCTGCATATTAATGTACGTTGACCTCACTACGTACGCAACTGCAACATTTGTAGATAGTCGAATAATTAAAAACGGTGCAAAACATATTGCTTAAGGAGAACACGATCAGTGATTTGATATTGAGAAATACTCCACAGATTCCAAACATATTACCAAAGAAACGCCTGGTAAATTGTGAAATACCTGAATCAAATAGAAATAAGCAAAATGCCATATTGCTACATTGTAAATCGGGAACATAGCGATCAACATTCAATATGGTCCTGTGCCGTGATCGGCGAAGTTGCCGAATCTTACCCCTCTTATATTATTTTCTCTGGGGTACGTAAAAAACGAAATTTATAAATCTACGTAACCAACATATTTCGATACACATTAAATGGAACGTCGGAAATTAAAAAGTTAAAAATTAAACGCGATGAAATCCGTAAAATTAGTTTCATTTAATGTAAAGTGTTCGCGTAAATATACATTATGTGAACCAGTACGGACTGGTAACAAAGAATATAAGAAATCATTATATTTCCATACAATTGTAAATTTAAATTGAAATTATAATTTTTTCTAAAAAAAAAATAGTAAAATAAACAAAGACCCCAGACGATTGGTTAGAGGTCTCCAGGTCGATTTCAACGTTAACAGGAGTTTGAAAGCAGCCAAAACCTAGACTAATCTAAACTAAATAAAATATTTTTAACGTTTACTTTGATTATGAACATTAAAATCTTTCAACTAAGGCTGAAATTTCGTGAAGCAAATAATGTAAAGCCTATACTCATTGTAAATTATTCGTAATTGCTACTATACTAGTAGTATGTGTATGTGTTTGCACTGTTAATTATACTATGAACAATTACTGTTGTGTACAATAATTACATTCGTTGTCTAATGAGAATATTTTTGTTTGCAAAAAAATTCATTGTCTGCTGTAAGTATGACGCGCACACAGTAAACAATACTTTTACTGTGTCGGGAGTAATAGTGTGCGAAATTAAAGCGGTATTTTAATGCTTTCTTGAAAGTGCGGGCGTTTTTCTACTTACACACAAGAAAAGGAAAAAGGTTAAGTTTACAAAAAGGTATCACATATTAAATTTTATAAGACAGGCTTGCCTATTTTAATATTAAATAAGACAGGCCTGCCTATTTTATTTTACGTGATTCTACCGAGTCTTTTTTAGCCGATGAAGAAGGACGTTTACAATTCGACTGTATGTTTTTTCTTTTCTTTTTTTGTACGTATGTTACGCGATATCCACGCCAACTGCGAACCGATTTGGATGATTCTTTTATCAAATAATTTCTACTTCAGGAGTGGTCTCATAAATTTGAAGACAGAATTCCATAGCTAAGATGCTGCATCCCTTTGCATCTTCAATGGGATTTAACACGGGGAGTGCTTAGAGGAATAGTACGGATTAATTCCGGCTGCCAAATTTCACCAACGCACAAGGCGACAAAACTCACGATAACATCCACACCATCTGGATACTTGGCGGTCCACTACAGCGCGATTTACTAGGAGTTTTTTTCCTCGCAGGTTCTCTTTGTGACCGATAGGACTTAGGGATGTTCAAGAAACTAATATAGGAGTATAAGCACTCCTTTTTAAAAGGCTGGCAACACACATGCAATTCCCTGGTGTTGCAATTGTTCATGTGTGACGGCCGACACTTAACATCAGGTCAGCCACATGCTCGTTTGTTCCTCGTCTATAAAAAAAGCACGGCATTGTTATACATATCATGACATTATAATGTCCCTTACGAAATTTATAAGTATTTTCCGAGATTATTGGGAAGTTTTCGCTGTTGCAATCCGTCATCGAGTAACTATTTTATTTGCACATTGAAGTGATCGTTGTGAAAACGACCAAATGAATAAATCAGCTCGTAT
Source organism: Parnassius orleans (assembly GCA_029286625.1). Lineage (NCBI taxonomy): Eukaryota > Metazoa > Arthropoda > Insecta > Lepidoptera > Papilionidae > Parnassius > Parnassius orleans. Next base: position 5,368,636 of record JAGSMP010000037.1, read on the forward strand.
GATATATCTCGTGTGTATGATACAAAGCGAAATCGTTCAGCCATGTTGCTTTCTTTGTCAGAGGTTATACGTCACTAGCTCTCTAGTTATAGACCATAGTTATTACTTGCTTATAGTGCTTGACTCTTGAGTGGTTCCGGGTTCGAGTGTCAGCTGAATGCCAATGTTTTTGAAACATTGAAATATTGGATTTCAGATGGAGAGGAATTGGATTACAAATGTTATCAGAATGATACTAGATTGTTATCAGATGTAACAGTTATAATATGTTTTAGAACAATTCGTACGTCCTATTTTTTTTTTGAAGTGAAAGCCTACTTCAAGGATCTAAAAAGAATTAGTTAATTTCAGATTATGAAGTCGGTGCTATCGTGTATGGAAGAATTAAAGCTCTGCATTTTATTATTTTTAGTTTTTTGAGGTTGGCTCTTACTTTTTATTACAAGTTCTTGATGTCGTCCGTAAGGGTAAAAAAAATCTCGTAGGTAATTTATATGTGACCACCACTTGCTTTAGTTCCCTTTAAAAAAAAAATCCGTACTGATTGATATAGATTATGTAAGATGGTTTAAAATTGTAAAGAGGTTTTCTCTCAGGTTTTCATTAAAGAAATAAACAAAAATAAAAAATAATATAAAGAAGCTGACTGGCACTTTTGTCTTATGAAAATTAAAACGAAAATCGAACAGTTCGATCCCGCAGCCGTCCTCTCCATGGGCAATGCACCCCCGATATATTTTTTAGACGTACGTTGTTGGTTTTTTTTAATTCTCTTCGCTTTTTTTAGGTAACATTTTCATATCTACATACTACCGTACTGCACAAGCGCGAATATGAATAAACTGAATAAAAACGATTTAATAAAAAAATAATCGTCAAAAACCGACCACAATTGACAAATATATCGTGTAACATAAATAAAAAATATACAAAGAATGTTTGAAGTCTGCTATAAACATTGTAATGTACTACGTAACGTTAACTTCGGAGAAGGGATGATCGAAAAAACCATTACGTATTTTCGCGTACAGTTGCTAACTTCCACTTCCACCTTTTCTACTAATCGTTCAGAAATGCTCGTTATAGTCGAAATATTCCAGGAAATCATCAACTTTCTTACTACACATGAATATATAAATAACTATATGTCATTATTATTATGTTAAAGATTCAAAAGAAAAAATGAATGATGCTGCATTTATTTGCTATACGATTGCTATACGTGGTAGAGCCACGCTGCAGCTAAATTATGGTTGTAGCACGAATGGGTCGGCTCGACCGGGGAAGGACCACGATCTCACGGAATACCAGCGTAAAATAGCAGCTCAATACTGCTGTGTTTAGTATGGTGAGTGTAGAGAACCGGAGACCCGTTACTGGAAACGAAGCATTACATCTTAGTCTCAGAGTTAACAACGCAACTGCATTTTGATTCTTAATCGAGGATAAAAATGTCCTCCAGACCGAATTTCGGTCACGGCGGCCAGCGTCAACGGAGACTAGCCATAGGCGCAGGACAGGATTATAATGCCCAAGTGTATGCGCAAGCACAGGTGCACTCTCTATTCCCTCACTATCACAGTCCGATGGGATAGTAAACCGACACGACCGGAGAGAGATCAGGCGCAGGACCAACGGCTTTACGTGCTTTCCGAGGCACGGGGGTGAGACACCGCCAACCTTCCTGACTCCGGGCAGCTACTGAGAGTTTCTTGGTGGAAAAACTCGATAACTGATTTTTTTTGGCCCGACCCGGGATTCGAATCCGGGACCTCATGATCAGCAGTTGCACTGCAACAACCACTGCACCAACGAGGCAGTAATCGAGGATAAATGTAGATGTCTATGGGCCACAGCATCCACTTATCATCAGGTGGACTGTGTGCGCGGTTGTCACTCTTATTTTATAAAACAAAATTACTAGATGGTAGGAAGGACTCTTTTTCTGCCAAGAAGTCCATCTGGTTAGGAACCACCCTCATAACTATTTCTGCCACCAAATAACTTGCATTGCTTTGTTTCGATCTGAAGGTTAAAGAGATCAGATAATTACAGGCTGTGAGGCTTTCCATCTTAGTCCTTATATGTAGGTGATAACTCATCTGTAACCTTCTTTATTTGAAGTAGGGGTCTATGGACTGCAGTAGCCACTTACTCAGGTTGACTATAGTTAACGTTAGTCACTTCAGTTTTATAAAAAAATAAAATAAAAAAGGTATCGAATTATCGTGCATGATGTTGCAGATATAAATGCGCATTGTGTGCGAACCGCTTCTTTGAAACCGAAATGTTGACATACTTTTTAGCTGTGTTCAAAAAAGTTCAAGAGTAAGTTCTTAATTTTAGTTATAACATGTTAGGCGATACCTTAGCCGATTGTGGACCGATATTTATAATTCATTTTGAATTAAACTATACCGCAAGGGACTAAATTGGGACCACCATTTTACTTTAAAGATAAAATTCCACCCCCAAGGGCGAAAAGGGAATAAATTTTAAATGTTACTGTTTAGACGACATTCTAGTTACTTTGAGCTTGTAATACTTTAACCTTAGTCCACTCAAAATGGTCAAAAATTAAAAATATAAACAAGATAATGACCGAATTCAAAGCACTAAAAAAACATATTAACATAAGTCTCTGAAGTCGGGGCCTTAATTCTTTGATACGCTAAATCTTCACCACGCTAATTACAGGAGCTATTATGTGGAAATTATTTTATTCTTTATAGTTCTTTAAAGTAAATGAACGATTACTTTGTGTGGGTAAAACACAAACATGAGGCCATAACGAAAATGGAATTACATGTAGATTAGCGATGTCTGCTGTAACTTCTGAAATCGTTGCCGTCAAATTGTGTGAACCCATTGCATTTACCTCCGTAATTTAAATGTAAAGCGCAAGTAAGCGTGAGAGAAATATTGTGTAACATTCTTGAAGTACAATAACACAAATTGCTTACAAATTCATTCATTCTTTACACCCTAGCAAAAGTTCGCTGCTAAAAATAGGCCGTCCTCTAAAATTGTTTCATAGGAGAATATTTGTCATTGTTGCGACGCTGGGCGGTTAGCAAACTCAGTTTTTTTATTATTTTGAATTTTATATCAGGAAAATTCTGTTACCCATCTCCTGTTTCAGTTTCCTTCTGTCGCCTCTTACGACACCCACGTGGTGATATGCGTTGGTGGATTACTTTATGATTACGTATACCTAACCCAAATTCTAGAAAGTGGTGATACGAAAGAATGACCAGTAAAAGTCTCCTGTTTAGCATGGCGAGTATGGGCAAATATCTCAAGAAATTAATGCCAGCAGGCACCTTTATGCAAAGGCAAGTTCTGTTAATGTTGAAAGGTAGACGATGATGGAGTTGATTATCGATTTTCTTGAGTAATGATCTAATTGTTTCGTGTCAATTTATTTCCGTAGAGTACTCAAGTTGGAATAAATTTATATAAGATCCGTGTGAAAGTTACTATTTCGAAACTAGAGTACTTATCAAAGGTTGCTTAGTATTAGCGAAACCTGTTAAACAACCTCAAATATATCGTGATACAGGCATTAGAGATACAACTGATTTTATGATCCTCTATTTTGAAGTCAGTCAATAAACATAATTTGAATAGAATTACCGTGTAATGTCGGTGTAAGAATATCCACTAACCCAAATCATCCCGTGGGCGTCCTAAGAGGCGACAGAGGGAAAAAATCAAAGAGATGGGCAGCAGCGTCTTCCTGCTTACCAAGCGTGGCAACTATGGCAAATATCCCCCCTATGAGGCAGTCTATGGGGGAGGCCTATGTTCAGCAGTGTACTTTAGAAGTCTGTAACGGTAACGGTAAATAGAATATTTTAACTTTGACTTTAAGATTGTAAAGTTGTGATAGTAAGCGATAATAACCCCCACAGAAATCAGCACCGCCCGTGTTACGTGAATTGGTTTATACAAAGGCTCAAACCGTGTCAGCGATAGCACGGTCCACTTGTTTGCTAAACATGGTCAGTGTCTTTCAGGCGTTTGCTTAAAAACGTATCATTTTACAAAGATAATAGAGAAATCGGATCGAAACCGACATTTATTACCTAACACTTTATAATAGGGTTGATCTTAAGTCTTTATAACTGGTTCACTCCTATTTTTTTACAATATTTAAGTGACAAACGGGCCAATAGTCCACCTATTGGTAAGTGGCTACCGGTAGGACGCAATTAAGTCATGCAGATGCCCTAGGTAATGCAAATGTGAGACCCCTCTTTCTTTTGTCAAATTCCTACGTATTTTTAAAGCGACGCGTAGTCCATAGGCAGTTGCCTACCTTGCCTACCTTGAATGCCTTTAGGTTTCTCTGGCCCAGGCTATCGCACCCCATAGAAACTGATCACCAATATAAAATAATACTGCTTGTTGCTACATGTGCGTAAAGCTAGGGATAAATTGTGTCACAGCCTGTAACCACAATGGCTTTAAACCACAGAACAGATAAAAGAGGTATCTGTTCTGTGCTTTAAACAATTGGATGCACTACTGATAGGCAACAAAAATATAAAAAAGCTAACCACCTATAAAAGACTATTGCAAAATAGAAATATTTTAAGTTTCCATTCTGTTTTTAATTATACTAATATTTTGCAATTAGAAGTTTAGAAGTATATATTATGTCACAGTCAAAACTCATAACGGGTCAAAACCACTTTGGACTGAGAAAATCAGGCAAAAATGGTTTTGACCGATGCCCTTAGTCAAAAACAGTTTTGACTGATTTTTGTAGTCAAAAGAAGTTTTAACAAACGCTCTTAGTCAAAACTCGCAATATCAGTAACAGCAGGTTAAGGAGCGGCTGGGGTGGCCCTTGGGCCACCCTAAAGCCGCGTACATTATAATGATAATTTAGAAGTCAATTTCAAAAAAACTAAATTAATACAATTCAGACCACGACAAAAACATGAACTAGGCATAAATTATACACATAATCAAACAAAATTAGAATGTGTTCAAAATTTTTCTTTGCTGGGTATAAATATAGATTCGAATGTTAATTTTAAATCACATATTCAAAAAAATAAGTTAAAATTAGCACAATTTATATATGCTTTAAGAGAACTAAAAAAATCTACAAATTTAAAAACGGCAGTGACAGCCTATCACGCCTATGCTCAAGCGTGGCTAAACTACGGCGTCATACTGTGGGCAACAGTGTAGAATCACACGAACTTTTTATTTTACAAAAAAAAATGTATACGCGTACTTGCAAATATCAAACAAAGAGAAAGCTGCAAACCTCACTTTCAAAATCTCAACATTCTAACATTACCGTGCTTATATATATTAGAAATGAGTAAGTTTGTAAACAGGCACCCAAGTTTTTACACCAAAATCATAGACGCGCCCCGACACAACATACTCGTACCTCGCTATAAGAATAACATTTTGCAAACAAAATCTAAATTAAAATTACACAGTTCAGGTCCTTACCCGATGTCAATAAAAATTTATAATAAATTACCAGAATACCTAAAAGCCAAAACAAATATTAATAAATTCATAAGCTCTTTAAAAAATATACTTATAAAAAAAGTTACTATTCAATTAATGAATTCATTGAGGAAAATAATTTTTAAGTGTCTGCCCCTCTCCTGTTCATTGCTATGCGAGGTGCATGTGATTGATAGAACTTGCATGTTTGTATAGTCACTAAGTCACATGTAACGCAATTTGTGAATAAATAAATAACTATAAAATATAATATTGATGGAATTGAACTTTTCAATTTTAAAAATTCAAAAAGTATAAGTCAAAAGTGGTTTTGACTAATATTTTTGGTCAAAACAATTTTTAACCGATGTAATTTGGTCAAAATCACTATTACCCAATATTTTTGCAGTTAAAAATGGTTTTGACCAACGTCCTCAATCAAAACCACTTTTGACTGCAAAAATCAGTTAAAAGTGGTATTGACCAACATCCTTAGTCAAAACTACTTTTGCCCGATTTTTTGCAGTCAGAAGTGGTTTTGACTGGTTATGAATTTCGACTGTAACATATACATATTGTAGAGTTCTTACTGCCATCTACTGGCGTCAAGCTGAACCAAAATCGATATTATATAAATCAACGAAGCGGACATTAGCCAAAACTACATACATTCGTGAAAGGTGGGCGTGTCAGTTTAAAGAAGTGCAATGAGGTTGTCGACTTAAACTAGCACAGTTATGTAACGTATTTTTGAAAACATTTTATTATAAACACTTTCTGCTTAACCTCGTGTAAACATTGTGCTGATAGGTTTTACAAGACATTTTTATGGTTTTTCGCCGGAGGTACCACCAACCCCGACAGTGTATAGTCAAATCGCACAGGGTCTTATCTACGTTAAACAGTTTTCTTATAGAAGAGAAGAAATTAATTCTATTAGTGCGATTTGATACACTATTTCCCAAATACTCAAATGCTGCTCAATTTTAAGATGACGTTAAGCTCGTGCTGTCTCTATCACTTTAAGTCAATGTGACTGTGACACCACGAGACTTACCCATATAGGTTTTACAAGTCAGGATCTCTGAATAGAACTTGTGTGAAAACTGATAGAATTATATTTAAAAATCTGGCACAGCAGACGTTGCTCTGCCCTTTACGGTAGGTGACGCGGTGAGTGTTACTCCGAATTCACTCCGGACTTTTTACATTATAAATATAAAATTAAATCAATAACTCGACACCTATCGGGTCCAGATTTTGCCGTTATCATTTTGCCTCTAAACCAAAATATTGTGAATATGGATTATTAATTTTGGTTCATAGTTAAAGAATTTGTTAATAATAACTTGGCTAAAGCGCCACCTATTGGATCCTAGTAAAGCTGAACCATAGTCTCGACAAAACAAATGAATTGGGCCGATTGAGCCGATGACTTGACCGATTGAGAACATAGTATATGTTCTTACTAGGTCAAGTTGTTCATGCGATGAAATTACTCGATCACTAACGGACGCACAATGATTATGAATATGATGATTAGGATTAGAATAGAAAAATAGCACTTTTATTGTTGATAGTAACATAGAAAATTATTGATAAGTGATTATCGACTTGGGCGCAGGGTTCAAACACAATTCCCATTATACAGTTCGTCTAGAGTATATATAATAATCATAAATCAAATTATTCTATCCCCTTTTTTATAGGAGAGGGGGCAAACGAGCATACGGTTCACCTGATGCTAAGTGATTACCGCCGCCCATGAACAACTGCAACACCAGAGGGCCTTTTAAAAAGGAGTACGCTCTTTTCTTGAAGGTCCCTAAGTCGTATCGGTCCGGAAAAATCTCTGGTGGTAGTCGATCCCACAAGGAAGTTGTGCGAGGAAGAAAACTTCTTAAACTTTTAAATCGCACAGTGGTGGACCGCCAGTCATTCAGATGGTATGGATGGTATCACAAGTTTTGTCGCGATGTGCGGCTGGAATTAGTCCGAACAATTCCTCAGAGCACTCCCCGTGGTAAATGCGATAAATTACGCAAAGAGATGCAACATCTCTTCGCAGTGCCAGTGAGTCAAGCTGATCGGAAAGAGTTCGGTCGCCGACGATTCGATCAGCTCTGCGCTGGATGCGATTAAATGGCAGGAGCTGGCACTGGGGAGCCCGAGCCCAGAGATGGGAACAGTATTCCATGTGCGGCCGAATATTCCTTGTGTGCCGGCGTGAAATACTGTCCCGCTCTGCTGAGCACGCCAAGCTTTTTAGAGGCCAGAGGTACGTCACTCGATATGTCGACGCCGAGGATTCCGATACAGACTGAGACAACAAGGGGAGTGCCTTGAAACTGAGGAGATACGACGTAGGGGTTCTTGTTAGCGTTAAGCGCGCAAACTTGTGTCTTCCGGGGATTGAACTGGACTAGATTTAGTCGCCCCCAGTCCGAGACTTTGTCCAACAAAGTCTCGACTTCAGACACAAGTTTGTTCCGATACTCGGCGACGTTTTCCCGAGAAATATTGGCACGGCCGGTGTATAGAGCATCACCAGTGCTGTCATCTGCATAGTAATGAATGTTACCGGTTTGCAACATGTCAATGATATGCAGAAGAAACAGCGTTGGTGATAGCACGCAGCCTTGTAGAACAACAGCGTTTATGGGCTTGTAATCGGAGCATGCACCGTCTATTACAACCTTGATGCTCCGATCAGCAAGAAAACTGGTGATCCAATTGCACAATTTCTCGGGAAGCCCATAGGAAGGAAGCTTCGTAAGAAGCGCTTTGTACCAAACCCGATCGAAGGCCTTCGCTATGTCCAAACTAACGGCCAACGCCTCCCCCTTGGACTCTACTGCCTCCGCCCATTTATGAGTTAGGTCACCTAGAAGATCACCAGCCGAGCGACCGCGACGGAAACCGTACTGGTGGTCACTGATCAGCTGGTGATACTCAAGGTACCGCATGAGCTGGCTGTTGATAATGGACTCCATTATTTTAGAGAACAAGGAGGTGATGGCGATAGGCCTATAGTTGGACGGATCAGAGCGGTTACCTTTTTTAGGGATCGGGAGTATGAAAGCTGTCTTCCATGATTTTGGGACTACGCCTAGGGAGTAGGAGTACCGGAAAAGACGCGTTAAAACCGGTGCAAACTCCGGAGCACACGTCTTCAGCACAATAGGAGGAACGCCATCAGGCCCACTCGACTTGTTGACGTCCAGGGAGAGGAGTGCTCTGCGCACCGAGCGTTGGGTAAACAGCACATCCTGCATGGAGCACTCACACCGCGAGATAGTCGGCGGTGTGTTCCCCCAGTCATCAAGAGTCGATTTGGACGCAAAGAGAGAGTCCAGCAAATCGGCTTTGTCCTTTGCGGCATGGGCCAGTGAGTCGTCCTTCCTGTGCAGAGATGGGAGAGATGGCTGACAGAAGTTCCCTTGGACAGCCTTGGTGAGAGACCAGAATGCACGTGTTCCCGAAGGAAGACGAACTAGTTTCTCGCCAATTCTGCCAATGTGCTCTGACTTTGCCTTTACAACGACACTTTTGAAGGATCTGGAGGCGGAATTATACTTCTTTTTAAAAGCGCTGGTATTTGTATTCCGAGATGTTGATGCGTGAGCCCAGGCCTGGTAGCACTCTTGCTTATGGCGTAATGCAATTTTGCAGGAGCGACCAAACCATGGCTGGGTTCTACCTCCGATAGGTACCACAGATGATGGAATAAATAGTTCCATTCCCTGTAGCACCACATCAACGGCAACGCTGGGATCATCCGTCGAGAAACAAACCCGCCTCCAAGGTTAGGATGCAAAAAAAGATCGCATCCCGTCCCGATCGGCTGACCTATAATGCCAAACACGGCGGCAACCTGCAGAACGCAACCACGATGAGAGCGTGAGTGGCACCGTATTCCGGATCAAACAATAGTCCGAGGAGCCAAGAGGAGCATCGACGGAGACCTGATATCCGTCCGGATGAGAGGTCAGCAGAAGGTCCAACAGGGAAGGTACATGATCTTCCACATCTGGGATCCGCGTAGGCGAGGTAACCAGTTGTGTCAGACCATATGCCAAAGCAAAGTCATAAACAGATCTACCCGCATGATCGGTTAAACGAGAACCAAGTCATTCAGCGTGGTGGGCGTTAAAATCACCAAGCATCACGATATCTGCAGATGGGACCTGTTGTAGCACTATCCCTATACCCTAGCTAGCAATAGTTTACGTAAAAATTACTTAAAAACGTACGTAACATTACTAAAATTGTAATGTTATATAAGTACATAATAATTTACATAAGTAAAATTACTATATTTCAGTTTGTAGCAATTCACTTTGTTTAGTTTATGTAGGAAATCGTTCGTTCGTTAAATTACTAGGCAAATGAGACTTAATAATAATTGACATCTTGTGTGACATGGGACTACTTTGCAATTTAAAGTTATTATGGCTTTTGCTACTATTATAAGTCAACCTGGTATTTAGCATCAGTCAGTTGCATCCAGAAAATAACAAATAAATAATGTACTTTCACCAGCAACCATTACAAGTTCTCATACATATCGATATATTGCATACACTATTCTAATTATAATCGATGATAGGTATAATCGCTAGTTAATCATTACAGTTATTTTCTAAAAGTGGATTAGAAAGGAGGGACACTCGCTATTATTATTTTAGACATGAATTGCTTGAAGTGACTTAACTACTAATGACGTAATCATTGACTAAGACGACAGTTATTTTGAGACAGGACGAGGCAAGCCAAGCGGAGTGCACGCTGGCCTGTTTGTACTGGGGCCCGTCGGTGATGCTGCATATGGGGAGTCGCATCAGGCAGCCTCAATTGGACACACACCTTTACAATCACCCCCATCTATACTCAATCATATATACACAGCCGTAAAAGACGTATTCACATCAGCCGCTCCCTCCCATGTTGTTGAAACGACGGTGTCTGATGACATACCCTTGCCCCCACCTCCTCTCCCTGAGTCGACGGCTTGGGGCGCCTTTAACTCTTACGGCGAACCTGCAGCTATCGATGCTTACACGAATTATGACCCACATAACCCCCACCCTCCTTTCGACTTCGCTACGTCCAAACACTCTGTCGTCCCAACTTTATATACGAAAAAGGGCTTAACGCCGGCTAAAATCCAAAAGATCAACCATAATCTGAGCAAGCTGGAAGCTTTTATGAACGAAAATGTTCAAAGGTCTTTAGAAGACGCTCCTCAATTCAACAGCCAGCGGTTGGAAGAAATGCTAAAAACGGGACGCGCCTTTTTCCCCACTCCTACATCAGATAATGAAATAGGAGTCCTTCCCGCTGAACTACTTCCCGATCTTGACACGAACACCACCACTTCAACGACTACAAGCACGATCACTACCTCCACCGCTAGACAAACGAACAAGACTGAAAGCAACGGTAACAGAAGAAAAGACGTGAGATTCTACCTACGTGGCAACAAGATCGTTCAAGTTTGAACACGACTGACTATTTATTCTAGGTATGTTGACGACTGTGACTAAACCCATGTATTTTGTAGAAGTAACTGACCTTAAGAAAATATTGAATAAAATAAAACTGTTATTACTTACTAACTTAGTTATTTATCTGGAATTTCATTCTTTAGAATGTTTATTAAAATCACAATATGGATACAAGCAGGCGGTTCTGACGATTGTACTTACTGACCGTACAACCGTACTTTCTAATCTATTCCAAATCTGAAACTTTTGTAAAAAAAAAAACACCTATTTTCATCGACTTTAGTTTAAACAGTATAAAGTCACACTTTATAAATTTTCTACCTCAAGAAAGAGTTTTGCGGACTTGTGATCAAGAAATCTCATATTCTGATTCTCAATCTTTCTACAACATACATGGGAAAACTAACAGGACGACAAAATGACAAACTGTACAGACTAATGAATCAAAAAAGACAACTTTTGCTTTCTTTACCTTCTACTAGTTTGTACATTTTTAGATACTGATTCTGATTTCTTTTTATTGTGTAAATATTCAATGCATGTTTCTGCTGTTCAACTTTAGGTTACGATTACAAAATAATATTATGTTTTATAAATTAAAGAACGACATTTTTCCTATGAATCATAGTACTTTTTCTTAGTTTGTACAATAGCGTAAGATTTACTTCAGTTACATTTGGATCCTTTTACGATACAAAAATAAATTTAAATTTCATAACATATTTCAGTAAAAATTTCAAATTTCACTTTTTTAAATATTTCCTAGATATTAAGGCTAATTTTGAGCATAATCTTTCCTCGTGTATATCTAAACTATCTAATCCAAGAGTATCTTGTTTTAACAATTGAATGTGTTATATTATATTACTTGTAATATATTTTTGCATGTTACTCTTTGTACATAGCAAAACTAACTGCCAAAAATATCTATAAAATACTAATAAAGATGTTTGTATATTTCAGATGTACCAATTTATGGCGCTTCACTAGGTGCAGAGCAAATGCAGCATTATTTAGCGTAAAATAAAGTTTATTTTATAAATTTCGCTTAAATCGAAATATTTTTACAAATACAAATGAATTAAGATAGTACTTTCCAGTGGGAACAGAGAGATGTTGTAATTATAATTTTAAGAGACAGTGCGTGTAATTTTTATTTTTTATATACTTATCTGTTTAGTATATTGAGGACTATTTGAAAAGTATTTATTATGCCAGTTTTAATGAAAAATCAATCCAAAAACTAAAAAAGTCATGGCATAAATTGCCTGGGTAAACATAATTATTTTAAAATTACAAATCCAATATATATGTTAAACATATATATTTGGATTTGTAATTTTTTAATAACTGTTTCTTTACTGAAATATATTTTATACATTTTAAGACAGGATTATTTAAAACGCTTTAAATATGTTTATATTTTTATGTATAGGTCTTTTGTAATATACAATTGTTATTTATGTGAAATTACGATGTACAATATAAATTAGACAAATCAATATTTCGAAAGAATTCAGAAAGCGATAATTCATTGTACATAGAATGCTCAAAAACTTATTTATATTTGTTAATTAATTAAGAACATTACCATTTTGTAAATAAATTATGAGGGTCACATTTATTTATATTTTTCATTATTTTTCTAAACCAATCTTTTATTCGAACTTCTTTTATACGTGGTAAAGCGACGCTGAAGGGTTTATTACACTTGCAGCACAAATGGGTGGAAACAAACTGGGAAGGACCACACAACATGCTCATTATAAGACAATTGTTGAATAGCAGCATAAAATAAAAAAATATTTAACTAATTGTTTTTTTTTTAACTTATTATAAGCCAGTGCTAGACCACAATCCCAACTGCTGGTGAGTGGTGATGAAGCCCTAGATGGTAAATTGCGCTGTCTTAGCGTAACAAAAGCGTATTCACTCTTGCCTTGAAGACGCCCAGATTATATTCGGATGGAAAAACAGACGCCGCGGCACATTACAAAACACGAAGCAAACCGTTTGGTTCTAATGCGTGTCAACAAAGGGGTGAAGACCTGCCGATAGCCTAATTACCGATGGTGGAAAGGAGAGGAGGAATTAAATTGGAATTCCTAACAAATGATGGCGGTCAGTGTACTTCAAAGATACATCCTCGCGCGGGCTCCTTTTAGTGGTGACGAGACACACTTGTGTTTTGGAAGCGTTGAATCTATGTATATATATTATACGATATTGGCATCGCTATTCGAAGACTGCCTGCAGTAAGAGATTCGAACGTTCAATTATAGCTTCTCTTTCGGACTGGCCCGAACATTCGGCTGGTACCTCTCCAAAACTGTGCTGTCTACTGCATATCTATTGATACAAAATATAATTAAATGATGAGGGTTATATTTTCGTTTTTTTTTTCTAGACAGATTTTTCGGGTTATTCCGTTTATCCATCCTAAGAAATCCACCTTAGGGTGGATACTCGGAAACGCATGTTCGTTTATCCACCCTAGACGGGGTGGATAGTCGGAATTCACTTTTAGATTGCTGTTCCGCCTTTCCGCCCCAAGTACAATTCAACAGAAAATATATTCATACCTTAATATATTATTGATTAATTTTTAATAACCACAAACTTAAACAAAAATCATAATACGTATTGCACTTAAACCAAATTAAACTTCCTCGTTTTAAATCATAATAAGTAATTTATAAATTCTGCAATATGTCCAGGAAATGACCATAACTAATTTCATTATTGAGTAGACGCAATTGTATATCCTGTATAAATTCGTCTATTGCAATCGTTTTCTAAATTTCTTTGTTACAACAGATGTGTTAGCAAAAAAATGGGCGTTTTTGCAAGCAATCTAAAAACTAATAAATTTGGATGTTTGTCTTTTATCTCATTTGATATTGTTTCATGCCAAGATTCCAATGTTTTTTTAGTTCTGTGAGACACTCAACTTGAGACAATTCCAAACGGTCACATAATTTTCGTCCTTGTGCCATGTCTTTTCATAGTAATTCACAAACGCCATCATATTATCATCATTATTCAATGACGATGTCACATCGAATGATATGTAATTGAACAATTAAAAGTATTTCAGATTTGACTTTTAAACAAGAAGTATGTATGTATTTTTATAAGTATGTCTACTAAGTAATCTTAGGCCAGTCTATATCATGTTTTTATAAACGACTGTACATGGCCGAGGAGAATTAGGGCCGATTATCCACCCCGTCTGGGGTGGATAAACGAACAAGCGTTTCCGATTATCCAACCTAGGGTGGATTTCTTAGGGTGATTAAACGGAATAACTCGATTTTTCACTCGAACTTCTTTTATACGTGGTAAAGCGATGCTATAGTGTTTATTACGCCTGCAACACGAATAGCTGAAATTAAACTAGATACCAGTTTTAAATTGCAGCATAATGGTGTTGTTTTTCAAGGTAAGCGAAAGTACTGGAGAGTGAAGACCTCTTTTACTTTCAACTAAGCATTTTATCTTAATCCTCAGGGGTGGCATTTAACAACGCTTTTGAATTTCGATTCTTAATCTAGGATAGAAATGTAGGTGTTAATGGGTCGCAATATCCACTTACCATCAGTTGAACGCTTTCGAACATCGTTTCTCTCTTGATTCTATAAAAGACATTTCACACCCCTTGCCTTTAGATCAAAAGTTATCACTCGTATAGTATACGTGCAATTCGGAAAAACATTTGTAATGGATGATCATATAGCTATCCCGTTTACGCCTGACGTTGTTTTATAAAATAACGGTGACAATCGAGCACACGGTCCACCTGATGGTAAATGAATGCTGTGGCCCATGGACAACTGCATCTATCCTCGATTAAGAATCGTAAAAAAGGTAAAAACTACTCTCAAAAAAGGATTTACGGTTCTCTACACTCACAATACGAAACACAGCAACATTAGGCTGGTATTTCACGCTGGTATTATCTGAGAGCGTGGTCCTTCTGAGTCCGTCGAGCTGACGTACTCGTGCTACAACCATTATATAGCTGCAGCGTGACTTTTCTACGTATAATAGAACATAATAAGGGTGACAAGCGAGCACATAGTCCCCCTGCTGGTAAGTGGATGCTGTGGCTCGTAGACATCTACATCTGTTCTCGATTAAGAATCAAAATTCGGACGCTTAGTCACCAATAAGGACAAAGCCGGCTGCCTCATTACCAGTAAGAAGGGTCTTCGGTTCTTTACAATCACCATAAGAGTCACGCTGGTATTCTGTGAGAGCTTGGTTCTAACCCGGTCGAGCTGACCTAATCGTGTTGCAGCCAGAATAAAGCTGCAGCGTGGCTCTCTACTACGTAAGAAGGACGTACGTACCACGTGGCGTTAAAGGTGCGTAACGCCATGAAACCGAGTGTCGACCCGCCTGCTAAGCGTGGGGATTATAACAAATCCTTCCTTCAAGTGATGAGACCTGTGTTCAACAGATCACTTTTACGGGCTGATGAAGAACAATAACGTTCTTAACGATGTAAAACTTACTTTTATTAGCCGACTTCAAAAAGGAGGAGGATCTCAATTTGAGATTAAAATCATAATATATGAGGGAGAAGAGAGGTTAAGTTAATAATATATTATGTTCTAGAGAGTTCTATAAAAAAGACTCTTGATTATGTTGAACAGTAACGATGTGAAAACTTACTTTTATTAGTCGACTTAAAAAAGGAGGAGAATCTCAATTTGATATTAAGATCATAAAATATTATGTTCTAGAGAGTTCTATAAAAAACTCTTGATTATGTTGATTAGTAACGATGTGAAAACTTACTTTTATTAATCGACCCCAAAAAAGGTGGGAGATCTCAATACCACTTGTGGACCAATTTTAATGTTTCTTTTTTATTATATAGATTATACTTCAGGTCCCACATAAATGTGGAGAAAAATTCAACCCCTAACAGTGGTAAAATAGGGGATGAAACTTTCAATGTAACTATTTAGGCGACATTCGAGATTTTGATTAGTCTACTCAAAAGGGTTAAAACATAAAAGAAATTTCAAAGATCTAAAATGTGTTCCAATTTAAATTTTAAGAAAAATTCTATCCCTTTTTTTTATAAAACTGAAGACACAAAGAAACTTTCAATCCACCTGATGTGCCACGAACCAACAGTCCACCTGATGGTAATTGGCTACTGCAGTCTATGGACACCTGCAGCCAACTTCAAAGGCTAGGCAACAGATGCGTTGTCACTCTGAGGACTAAGATAAAATGCCTCTCACTCCCACTCTGTAATAACTTACGGTGGTGTCAGATGGACCCTAAGGCAGAAAAAGAGCCCTACAACCTAAAAAAAGTTAAAATATTTTAAGATTAAAAACTATATTTCATACGAAATTCTAATTTTTACATTGAGTTTGTAATAGGTATTGCTTAGATCTACTTAAAAGGGTAAACAAAAAACCTAATTAAACGGTAAAACATAGTGCAAAAGATATTAAATTATATGGAAATTTTTTTTTCGTTTTTGAATTAAATAGTAACTGGTTACGTGAAGCCGAAGACCAAGCCAAGTTTCAGCTCAAGATCAAGCTAAGTAAATTTTTGGGAAAGGCATAATCCAGCAGGGGACTGTCGTAGTGATGGTGATAATGATGAAATTATATATTATTTAAGATGCACAAGCAAGTATGTTGATGCTTAATTGCTAAAATTTTCTACGACTGCTTAAATAAAAAAGTAAATATAGCAACATAAAGCCCATCACCATCATCAATATTATTACAATCCTTCACAAATTCAATACAGGACATGGGACACCTCCAAGGCATGCCATAAAACTTCTCAGCCACTTGCATCCATCGACTTCCTGAATGTCTTACCAGGTCATCACGTTATCTAGTGGTTGACCGCCCTAAGCTTCGCTTAACGGTACGAGGCTACCACTTTCTTCCCATTGGTTGTCGATTCTTCGAGCTGCAAATTGCTATTTGAGCTTATTGACCGTGAGGCTTTGTCGGTTACTCTGGTTCTGCTGCAAATGCCTTCGTTACGGAGATTATCACGCAGAGATTGAAAATGAACGAGAATGAAAATTACGTTAGAATTTTACAATATTAGAATAACTTGAAAATAATAAGTGATGTGTTTAGTTCATATTATAATATTAAAATATTGCAGATTTTTCTCGTGAGGCGCTTCTTTGTATTCTTTACTTCTTTAACAGTCCGTAATAGTCCACCGCTGGAGATGGTTCTCTTCCGTTGTAGGGAGTTGCCGTAATCATCACACTTGGCAGGCGGATTGCCAATCGCAGTTTTAGACATCTCGCACCTTTAATGCTCTGCTCCTCGTTACCAGTCTGGGTATTATATACAACTAGCATAAACGAAATGGTAACACAGCTATCTTTTTGGAGGCCATGACCCATGAGAGCTTAATGGCATTTCCCATAGTCATCTCTTACGACATCCATGGGACTAAATGAAATGATGGAATCTCTTACGCTGCCATCGTACTTAAATATTAACAATATTTACATTATATTGTTGTACGATGATACGATATTTACTTTTATAGTATTCAATATTTTAGTTTAATTTCCCAATAATAAATTGTTTATGAAATTTTTATTGCAATGCCAGTCAAATGTTACTAAGTAATAAGAATTGTAAAATTTATCATTAAAATTTATCATAAAAAAAAATTTAGTTATAAATTACTTTAGGTGTATAAATTACCTTTTTAGTAGTTTTCACTCACAATTGGAATATTGCAGATTTTTATTGGCAGGCGTTTTCATTTTAATTACAATGATACTAATGATAATGATAATGATGGTTTTGTACTCAAATTTCATATTAGCTCTCCACGCCTAGAGTCCGCCAAATCGATATAACTCAAACGGCAGTCAATTAATTATGACGATGTAAATAATGCTCTATCGAAATTAGTACATTGGTTTAACGCCAACAATTTGCTCTTAAACGGCAATAACACAAAATGTATTAAATTTACAATACCTAATGTAAAACATTTGAATACCAATGTGCTCTTAAATGGGGAGAAGTTGAGTCTTGTGGATACCACTGTTTTTCTTGGTATTACTATTGACGCTAAACTTCAATGGGGCCCCCATATATCTAAATTAGCAAGTAGACTTAGTTCTGCAGCATATGCTGTAAGAAAGATTAGAAGTCTCACAGATGTTGAGACAGCTAGATTAGTGTATTTTATTTACTTTCATAGCGTAATGTCTTATGGAATTTTGCTATGGGGTAATGCGACTGATATTGAAGCCATATTTATTTTGCAAAAGAGAGCCGTACGAGCGATTTATAACCTAAATTGTAAAGAGTCCCTTAGAGAAAATTTAAAGAAATAAACATATTAACTTTGGCATCGCAATATATTTATAAAATGTAATTTATGTACATAAAAACATAAATAGCCTTAATAAGAATAAAGATGTTCATACTATAAACACTAGGAACAAACATAAGCTTGTAATGCCAGTTACTAGACTCCACAGAATCAGTAATTCATTTATGGGGCAATGTATACGCTTTTACAACAAAATCCCAGAACATGTTCAAAGTTTGTCAGTAAACAAGTTTAAAAGTTTTATTAAACAAAAACTGTACAAAAAGGGTTATTATAATATCAAGGAATACATGCATGAAAATAACCCCTGGGAATAGGGTGATCGCCACCATGCTGGTTCTATGAAAATTCATTTAAAAATTGTATAAACAAAATTATTGTTAAGTGAAATATGTTTAAAAAAAATCCCGCTGGGTTTCTTGCTGGTTCTTCCCAGGACAGAGGTATTTTTCGAACCAGTGGTAAATAAAAAATGACTTTCAATAAGTATTATTATGTGATCAATATTGAATAAAAATTCATTCATTCATTCATTCATTCAACTCTAACGACATTCAAAATGGGTCTTTTCCATGGATGATAAAACTAAGTTTACACTGTCCGAAAGTTATTAATTTGCGATCATTAAGTATGTGATCTTATGTTTTGTCACTCAGAAAGAAAATAATTAAATAAAAATATAAATAGGAATTCTAATTTATATTTCAATACAAAAATTAAATCATGATTAGTTTTTAAAATATCAATTATTTTAAAAACTAATCTAGCTTTAAAGGCTGTTTAACACTTCTGTTTCCAGTATTTAGTAAGAAGTGATTCTTTAGTCACGATAATTAGTAACTACTTAATACCTGTATCAACAAATTTATTTAGTATATGTAATTATATGAATTTTCAGTAAATTGAGCTACAATTGCTAGGTACTCAAAAGCGAAATATCGCCACCGAGGGGAAGAGATAAGGCGGTGGATAGTCATGCACAGGCACACGACAGCTACGTGCTTAACCCTTAAATGCATAATGTAGGATGCAGCCTACATAATATTCAGAAGGCTGTATGTTGGAATCCTTTGCCTTAAAAATAAAAGTCATGTCACATTTGCATAGAGAACAGCAGTGTTGCCACCTTAGTGGATTTTCCACTAAATCTGGTGGTTTGGAACCCCTTTAGTGGCAAATTTTTGCTTTTAGTGGCTAGTGGTTTTAGCGGATTAGGAATTTTATAATAAATTATAAGAAACAGTCGTTTCATATAAATAGTCGTTTCAAACGTCTATTTAGCCATATTTTATACTTTCAAATATAAACCTATATATTTTTAGGGTATATTTTACTACGCAGGCAACACCAATCCATTTCCATAGACATTGGATTGGAAAGCATTCAGGGGTTCCCGTTAAATATATTTAGTATAAGGCAACTAATATAAAACGATGGAATGCAAGGGCGAGATCTATCTGTATCTCGCTCTCCGGAATACTAAATAGTTGAGAGGGATATAATTTCCACTTTCTATTCTATTTGACAGCATTTTACAATACTTAGTCCAATGTTTTTGAACTCGGTCACGCGATCACTCGGATTCAGTGCCTCAATGTGCGTTGTTGTTTGTTTTGTTTCGTTTGCGATTACATTTTAAATAAAAATATTATTCATACGACGTCATGCCGAAACCTCAATATTCCCAAAAATTTAGGGATTCTTGGCTTCAAGATCCCGATTTAAAAGAATGGCTTCAAGCAGTTGAAAGTACCACTGGCCAAGTAGCAAAATGCAAGTTTTGTGGAACGATATTAAGAAGTCACTACGGAGATTTAAAAACACATGCTCTTTCGAAAAAGCACCAACAAAATAGAAAGGTAAATTATAGCTTTGTCTTTGTTATTTATAACGGTTCGAACTTGGTCAATTAATGAGGTTGCATTTAAATTTTTCTTATATATTTCATTATTTGTTTATAGGTTATCACCAAACAACCTAAGCTGACATTCAAAAGGAGTCTACTGATAATAAAAGAAAGATGAAGCCAGAGTTGCCTTATTTACAGCAATGCATACAAGTATACGAACAGTTGATCATTTAGGAGAATTATTAACCATAGCCATGAAAAGAAATAAATAAAATGCAGATGCACCGAACTAAGTGCACGTATGTAATAAAAAATATTTTAGCATCTCATTTTACAGAACTTATAAAAAACGACATTAAAGATCAACCATACAGTTTATTAATAGATGAATCCACAGATATTGCTGTACAAAAATATTTGGGTTTAGTTATAATTTATTACAGCACTACACATGAAAAAATAGTTTCAACTTATTTGGACCTTGCTGAACTCGACGCATGTAATGCTGAAGGTATTGTTTCTGCCATAAAGCGGACGCTTAAACATTTCGACTTGCGAATTGAAAACTTAATGGGTATTGGCACAGATAATGCTTCGGTGATGGTTGGCGTAAATAATGGAGTTTTTTCCCGATTGAAACAAGAAATACCGCACTTAGTTTTGGTACGTTGTTTATGCCACTCCTTGCAACTGGCTGTTTCAGCAGCAGCAAAGGAATTTCTTCCGCGAAATCTTGAATTTTAATTAGAGAGACATATGATTAGTTTGCTCGCTCGTCTTCCAGACAAGTTATCTATAAAGAGCTATACAAATCCATCAACGATGGACAGAAGCCTCTTAAAATTGTTCAAGCCTGTCAGACTAGATGGTTATCCATAGAGTCTGCTGTGTCGAGTATACGCAATGGCTGGAGCTTAAAACTCATTTTCGATTGCTAAGTTGCACGAAAGGTGCCACACGTCAGAGCTATTGCACTCTATGTATGCGAATGATATAAACTATGCATATGTATCATTTATTTATCCAATTTTGATTGATATAAACAGAGTTAATAAAATGTTTGAGTCAAAAAATACGGACCACACCTTATTGTGCGGTGAATTAACAAACTTGATTGATACGCTTGTCACCAAAGTAACGTTGCCTACACATAAGATAGATATCTTTACTCAAAATATTCGTGACTATTTGGACCAAAGATGCTACCTGGGATTCCGATTCGAAAAACATATTCAAGAAATGAAAGAAAGGTTTTCCCGGAAGAGGAAGAAGTATTGCGGAATAGGTGCATACAGTTTATAGTTTGTCTCATTGACGAAATAAAAAACAGATTGCCGGAAAATATTACTCTCATGAAACAAATATCCCGTATAAGTGTCGAAAAAGCCCTGCATCACAACAAAGAAAATCTTGTTGATATAATGGCTCAGTTCGTAACAAGTACAAATTAATTGCAAAATTGACGATCAATGGCAGCAAATTCATTTACTGAGATGGAATGAAACAAAAGATACAAAAATTTTTGGAGCGAAGTCTTGAAATTCAAAGATGCACAAGGTGTTGCTCGATTTCAAAATTAACAACATTTGCGATTACTTTTGGTATTGCCACATTCGAATGCCGATGTGGAAAGACTTTTAGTAGCATGAATATTATAAAAACAAGCAGCGAAACAGAATGAAGCTAACTCTTTTGAAATCAATTCTAAAAATACGCTGCGGTATGCAGTTAATGGGAAAGTGCTGCAACAATTATGAAATTCCTTTAAATCTTATAAAACAAATTGGGACGAAGGAGTCATATCAGTCCGATAAGGATAACAGTAAGGCTGAAAATGAAAATGCAGATTCATCTGAAGACGATTTATTAATGTAAATAATATCTTAAGCAACTTTATTTTTAATTACTAAAAGTAAAAATTATATTAACAACAATGAGATTTTTAATAATAAACGTACTTTTACTTTTTTTGCTTTAATCATATTCATATATCTTAGTGGAAATTTTAGTGGTTTTCAGAGGGACATCTTTTGTTAGTGATTTTCTGGTGGTTTGAGGAGCCTTGTCTGGCGGATTGCTATTTCATCCGTTGGCAACACTGGAGAACAGACTTATTTTTAATATTCTTATGTTGGCAATAGTGAAACGTTTTTAATATTTTGAGGTAACCGCAAAAACTTTTTGGCAGCAAGTGACTTGTGAAAATTTGTTGGTGAAGTGATTTAGTAAAAGGAATTTTCTTTAATTTTCAAGGTGAGTTGTACTGTTTTATTTTAATTTCGGTTCTGAAACTTGTAAATTTTGGGGCGAGTAAATAGAAGATGCAATCAGACTCAATATCAACACGATTTTTTCAATATTTCTTTACGTAGGATATAGCCTACACTATGCATTCAGTACATAAACATTGTGTTTCGTATGATATATATTTACAAAAGTTTTAACTGTTATTTTTAGATGGCTAACCGAAGGTGGAGGGGTACTGATGACCAAATAAGCGACTATCTAGCCAGCTTAGATGGAAATGAATCAGAAGATGGCGTTGAAGATGATGAAAGTGAGGAAATTGATGAAGAGGTCCAAGTTTACAGGGAACGTGCAGATCTTTTACGAGTTCTAGAAGACGAACATGAAGAAGTTGAAGAAGACCCTGCTTTGGAGGATGGAGATCCTGGTGCTGATGCTGGCCATGCTGAAGAAGATTCACCATTAATAGTTGACCCACCAGCTGAGCGGGAATCTGCTGGTTATAGTTTGCAAGATCGGCGTCAAGGTATGAGAAGATTATTGTGGAAAAAGCAAAGCATGAGAATGCCTGAAGATAGTGTGGCTTTTTTAGGCACTTTAGATTATGGTGAGCTGAAGTCTATAGACACAAAGTATGGCTTTTTATCGTTCTTCCTATCTGACGACATCTTAGAAAATAGTTGAAGAAACCAACATATGCTATACAGAAAGAACCTAATTCCACTTTCAAAACTAGCATTACAGAGATAAGGAATTACATTGGTATATTATGTTTTATGTCAGTCATAAAATATCCTAATGTGAGGATGTATTGGTCCCCTAAATATGGATTTCCATACATTTATAACTGCATGACAATAAACAGGTTTGAAAAAATAAAGCAAGTGCTGCATTTCAACAATAATGATCTACTGCTTCCAAATAATCATCCGCAACATGACAAATTATATAAGATAAGACCACTCATAGATCATTTCAATAGGCGATTTGCCCTTTTTCCTATGGAACAACGTTTGTCGATAGATGAGCAGATGTGTGCCACAAAATAGCACACTATTTGAAACAATATCTTCCAAAAACCTCATAAGTGGGGATTCAAATTATTTTGTTATGCAGCATTTTGGGTATGCTCATAAATTTGAAGTTTATGTTGGAGAAAATAAATTCAACAACCCAGTGAACCAGACTTGGGCGTAACAGGAAATGTTGTGGTGAGACTTGTAAGGGAGGTACCCCGAAACATAAACCATATTATTTACTTTGACAATTATTATACATCCATTCCATTAGCTTGCTATTTAAAAAAGCAAAATATTCTTTGCTTAGGCACTGTGCAAACAAACAGATTACCCAATAATAAGTTACCAAATCAAAAAGCTTTCATGAAGAAGAATGTACCCAAGAGGATCTTTTGAAGAAAATATGACAACTTATGATGGGACTGATGTATCTGTAACTATGTGGAAAGATAACAAAGTTGTAACTTTGCTATCAACCTATGTGGGAGCTGAGCCAGTACAAAAAATAAACAGATATGATAAAACTAAAAAAGAAAAAATTCAAATTGACTGTCCACAGATAGTCAAAGACTATAACTCCACATGGGTGGTGTCGATCTTATGGATAGTTACATAGGAAGATACCATATCTGTGAAGAGTAGAAAATGGTATATCGCTTGTTCCACCACATTTTGACCTGGCCATAATTAATTCATGGTTAGCTTACAAGAAAATTTTGTCACAAAAACTGAACCTCGTGAGAAGCCATGCAACCTCGGCGTCTTTCGTCTAGAAGTAGCTGAAACTCTTTGCCGTCTGGGGAAAATAAACGAAGTTAAAGAGGAAGACCAAGTTCAGCTTTAGAGCTGGAATTCAGGCGAAAAAGAAGAAGGCGTTTCCCAAGTTGCACCAGCAAAAGATGTTCGACTAGACCAAGTGGCCCACTGGCCAGTTTTTTGTGACAAAAGTAACCGATGCAAGATGCCTAGGTGCAATGGTTTTACCCAAACCTTATGTGAAAAATGTAATGTGTCGCTTTGTTATAATAAACGTAATAATTGTTTTAAAGATTATCATAATAAATAAGTAGTATTCACTATGTAAGTTTCTTTAATTTCGAGTAATATGTCACTGCACAAAGAGACCCTACACAAACACATTTTGTATGGAGTGCATAATGTAGGCTGCATCCTACAGAACCAAAAACCTGATAAAAACAGGTTGAACCTTCCCAGATATTTTTTTAATTATTTTTCCCGCTATCCTCTCACCCCAAGACATACCTACCTATTTTTTTTGTATATGTAATTATATGAATTTTCAGTAAATTGAGCTACAATTGCTAGGTACTCAAAAGCGAAATATCGCCACCGAGGGGAAGAGATAAGGCGGTGGATAGTCATGCACAGGCACACGACAGCTACGTGCTTAAATAGGAGCGGTAAATGTCTAATCGAGGCGAGGTTTGACGAATGGCTATCCTTTGAACAATTACTTGAGGTACAAATATTTGAATAACGATACCAAATAGCAGCTATAGATATCTAATTCTTTAATAGTAAGGCCGTTTACCCGACTGCACCAGAAGGAGAGTAATATTTTTCGAGTGTATTTAACTACGTATGTTCTTGTACAGAATAAGGGTGAGACGCAAGCACACAGTCCACCTAATAGTACGTGGATGCTGTATTTTGTCCATAGATACTACAACTTTGCTCCATTAGAATCCATAGAATCAAAATGCAGATGCGTTGTCACCCTTGAGGACTAAGATAGAACAGCAAAATGGGTCACCGGTTCTCTGTACTCATGATTCGAAACACAGTATCTAGCATTAAGCTGCTATTTCACGATGGTATTCTGTGAAAGTGTGGTCGTACCCCGGTCGAGTTCACCCATTCGTACTGCAACCTTAATAAAATTGCAGCATCGCTCTACCACTTAACAATGTATGTAGTTTGTCTATTTTTTTGGCACGCTCAGAAGTTTAAACAGCTAGATGGATTTAACAAATGAGGTGTCTTTAGATTCGTCTTGGTTGTGAAAGTGACATAATATAAAATATATCTCTTTTTGGTAAACTTCTTAACGCAGTCCGGTTGGTAATTACTGTTTCAACCATTGGGCTTGTTAGTCAATAAACTTAACATTAAAAATAGGAAGAGGAAGAAACTGTAGCAAAAAGACACAGTCCCACGTAATCCTTTATTGATCGGTCTGCTCATAATTTAGCTTCCTATACGTCGAAGTTCATTTAACTCGCTTTCTATCTTAAGTTATAAAGAATATTGTACCTGTCATAGACTTGAGGCAAAAAGTTCAAAACGAAGATTGTTTGATTTTTTTTTTGTAAGGCTCCTTAATTCATTTCATAATATATATCTATACATATAAATGAAATTGCAGTGTTTGTCTGTAATATCAAAATAACTAACTTTTATTGAGTTAAGGGGTTATGTGCACGCTATTAAGACATGAATAACAATTTTTATAATTTTGTCTGTCTGTCTGGACTAACCTTCGGAATGGCTGAACCGATAGTAATGACACCATATAAAGAGTAATGCCAGGAGTGATTTAGGCTTTATATTATCCCAACAACTTTAAGATTTTTTTTTGAGAAATCGAATGATTGATAAACTAAATGGTCTTTGATGATTGGGTACCTTAAATCTAAATAACGCAACACTAATAGATCCAGGCGGGTCGCTCGTATCTAAATAAAACTTTGATATTGTATCTTTGAGCCATCGCCGAGTAGTGGCGACATATGAAAATCCACTAGGACGTGTCTTAAAAGTCGACATAAGGAAACTGAAACAGGAAAGGGCAGCAGTATCTTAATGTTAAGACTTTTTTTAAGACTTTTTAGGCGTGGACTTTGATAGACTGTAATGAATGACAATGAATGAAAAAAACTTTTGAACCTTAGCAGCTCAGAGGCTAAACTCGACTTCTGGAACAGCGATCGTCAATCCGCCTGCGAAGCGTGACGCTTAAGGCAAATCCCTGCAACGGAAGCACCTATGGCAGCTTTAGCAGTGCACCGCCTTATTTTGCCACAGTATTATAAATTCTACATGAACTTTTAATGTAGCCCGTAGAAACTTCCATCTATCCTTGACTAATAATCAAAATATAGATGCATTGTCACCACTGAGGACTAAGAAGAGTTTAATTTTTTGACTCTTTTGAGTTGATCTCTGATGAAGCTAAGGATTATCACAAGTTCAAGGTAACAACTAGAATGTCGTCTTAATAGTTACATTAAAGACTTCATCGCCTATTTTTCCCCTCTTTAAGGTTGGAATATTTACTCTAAATTGATATGGGCTTAAATTCGGTTCACAACTAGCGAAGATATTACATAACATACATACAAACAAGTACAAACATAATGATTTCTTATATTTACGCGAACACTACACATTGAATAAAAATATTTTTGTCCCCCCCGTGACCATAGGTTGCTGTAAAGCACCCGAAACGTCGGGAGTTAAAATAGTAAATTAAACGCGATAAAATCCGTAAAAAAATAGTTTTATTCAAAGTACAAAGAGTCGAATTGAAAATTTCCTCCTTTTTTTTGAAGTGAGCAAAAAATATTTCGAAAATCGTAAGTAAAATATTAATTTGAAACTAATTTTTTTTTTTTTCATATTCTCAAAATAATCTCAAAAATATTGTAATATATGTAATATATTACAATATTGTAATATATTACATATATTGTAATATATGTAATATATTACAATATTTTTATGACTTTTGTAATTTATCTATATTACTATATTTTTGTATTTTAAATATTGTTATGATCATAGTCTCAAATATATTGTAATATATCTCTACGTCATAGTATAAAACAAAGTCGCTTCCCGCCGTTTGTATGCTTAGATCTTTTTAAACTACGCAACGGATTTTGATGCGGTTTTCATAAATAGACAGAATTTAATTTAAGAGGAAGGTTTATATGTATAAAACATGCATATTATATATTATATAATTCTTCTGTCCATGTGTATGTGACTGAACTCCTCCTAAACGGCTGGACCGAATTTGATGGAAATTCGCGTGTGTGATTAAGTTGATTAGAGAATGGTTTAGATTCACAATTGGACCTGACCTATACAATGATCTTTTTTTAAATGAGGGTGACGAACGAGCACATAGTCCACCTGGTGGTAAGTGGATGCTCTAGCCAGAGCATCCACTTACCACCATAACGTACCACATAAATAAACGTAGGTGTCCATGAGCCCATGGACACCTACGTTTTTACTGATTGAGAATCGGATGCTGTGGCCCATAGATCTGAAAATCAAAATGTAGATGCATTCTCCCCTGAGTGCTAAAATACAGAATGCCTCGTTACCAGTAAAACGGGCATTAAGCTGCTATTTTACGCTGGTATTCTGTGAGACCACGCGTCCTTCCCCGGTCGAGCCGAACCATTTATGATTCAACAAGCTACAGTGTCATTTTAGAAAGAAAAATAATGAAAGGTTAAATTATCTTCTTTTACCATTTTTCTGCACCACTATATGAGTAATATTATTAGTACTTACTTATTTCATCTAAAAGTTTATGATTTTCAATTTTCTGATATTGCCTTATCCCTCTATATATTCTTAAAAAAAATAGTGGGGATGGTTATAAACGTGGACAGTGACCTATTTTGTCTCACATCGTTTCAACAACCATCCGATAGTATCGATGTAGCCAACACGAAACATACTTGAGAGAAACTACGTTTCTATTCGTTAGTTGATTTTTAAAATTTATATATTTTTATTTTGTGTTAATTTTATTATTTTCGATTATTTAAATTTACATTAATAGTGTAATAATGACATTTCGATAATTTTTCGCATGTGATTTTTGTGACTGGACATTCGAATTTTTTAAACTTCGGAAACGGTTTGAAAAACGGTTACTTCAAGAAAATGAAGGTTAGTTACAATCACATTTTATTATTGTATTTAATAAAAAATTAGTTTTAGTAAAGCGCACCATTTAATTTGTTTGAAAATTATGATATAATTATGATAATCATAGTTTCAACGCTACATTAGGAATTATCAACCACGCAATATATATTTTTTCCTTTTTTGTTAATTTTAATTATATTTAAAAACATTACTTCGACAATAGGATTTTCTCCTGTATCGTGGCGGCTTTTAACATACATTAATTGCAATTTCTGTTCAAAGTCAAAGTCTGTTGTAGATGTGCACAATTTGGAGAACTTTTTGTAGGCCATGCAAATACTTGTGCCGTGCGGGACTCGAACCCGTAGATCTTCAGTACCGCAACCAAAAGCTTGCCCACTGAGCTATCGAGGTTAATAAAATGAGTAACTTTTTTGAATAACGTGATTTTAACCCCGACGAAAAACAGAGGGGTGTTATATATATTTGTAGTGTGTGTCTGTGTGTCTGTCTGTGGCATCATAGCTCCTGAAGCGATGAACCGATTTTGATTAAATTTTTGCGTTTGAAATGTGTCCTAATCGAGAGCGTTTTTAACTATATTTCAAGAAAATCTGTTCAGCCGTTTGAAGATCATTAGCTCTTTTGTTTCGGAGGTTTCTTAAATTTTTAATTTAAGTTATTCTTTTAGCTTCCAACAAGTAGTTTAGTGACATGCCTACTTGCCTACTTGACTCTAATCTTCGAACCTCAGGTTTGATCAAATTCGGAATATTGTTCTTACTCCCACCTCCACGAGCGTCTGATGTTTATATTTCTGTTTTCTAAGATTATTGTATTATTTAAAAAAAAGGCAAGAGTGATTTAAACGCCTTGTAGTGGTAAGAATATCTATTACCCAACATCGTGGCGTGGATGTAGTAAGCAACCAGGAGATGGGCAGCTTCCTGACAACAACTAAAAATTATAAAAAACTGCGTTTGCCGTCCCGCATGCCTAGCGTAGCAACTGTGGCATATATCCCCCTATGAGGTCATATATGGAGAAGGCCTATGTTCAGCAGTGGACTTTTACTGTTGGTAGACTGTAACGGTAACAGTAAGAGCGATATAATACTTCTCTATTTACGGTAAACCTTTTCTTCGGTACGGTACATTTACTACTACGGTAAAACTTATGTTCAGCTGTGAACTTTTTATAGGCTGTAATGCGTTACGCATATATTATGTATTTTAATTGTATCTGTTGCGTGTTATGTTTACTTTTAATTAAGGATTTATTTCGCTTTAATTTTTTTTGTAGAATAAGAGTGACAAACGAGCACACAGTCCACCTGATGGTAAGTGAATGCAGTAGACTATAGACATCTACATCTATCTTCGTTTGCGAATTAAAATGCAGATACGTTGTCAGCCGTGAGGACTAAGATGGAATGCCTCGCTTCCAGTTAAAAGGGTCTCCGATTCTCTACACTCACCATACGAAACACAGCATCATTGAGCTGCTATTTTACGCTGGTATTCTGTGAGAGCGTGGTCCTACCCCGGTCGAGCCGACCCATTCGTGCTACAACCATAATATAGCTTCAGCATGGCTCTACCAAAAAAGGAGGAGTTAAGGAGTTAAGATAAATCTTTCGTCTTCTTCTTCTTCATTATCATCAACCCGTGAAAGTTTGCTGCTGGACTTGGGTACTCCAGTTGTAGGGAGTATTCGCCTTAATCGTCACGAGGAATACCAGTATAAAATAGCAGCTTAATGCTTCTGTGTTTCGTATGGTGAGTGTAGAGACCCGCAGACCTACTGGTAACGTGGTATTCCATCTTAGACCTCATTGATAACAACGCATCTGCATTTTGGTTCTTAATCGAGGATAAATGTAGATGTCTATGGGCCACAGCATCCACTTGCCATTAGATGAACTGTGTGTTCGTTTGTCACCCTTATTATATAAAAAAAGATTTGTAGGTGGAATGAAGATCGCAGTACCAGATGTCTCGCATTTTTACGCTGCTGCCCTGTGCCGGTCTGGATATGTTACGAGAAACGAGATGGTTACATTGTCATCTGTTGGAAGACATAAGATTTTTGGCATATCATATAATAGTCGTCATAGTTATAGAACCCGAGACCCTTTTAGTGGTAATAAGGCACGCCATCTTAGTCCTCAGGGGTAACGGTAATGCATTGTAATTATGTTTAAAAAAAGTCCCGCTGGGTTTCTTGCTGGTTCTCCCCAGGACAGAGATGTTTTTCCGAACCAGTGGTAAAGCTTAAATGATTTTCAATAAGTATTTTTGTGTATCTATATTGAATAAAAATTATTCTATTCTATTCTATTCTATGACAACGCATCTGCCTTTTGATCCTTAATAGATGATAGTGATGGGTGATGGGACATAGCATTCACCATCCAATTACATTCAGGTACACTATGTGCTCGTCTGTCACTCTTATTCTATTTAAAAAAAAGAAAATAAGTCGGTCTTTTTACTGAAAAACAAAAACAATGAACAATGATTATTTAACTTGCCGTGCGTTCACGGCTTAGGCAATCCATCACCCTATTAAATTCCGCGGTTGATGACTTTGGGAAATACTTGAAAAGTATTTATTAACAGACGATATTAAGTAATGGATACTCTTACACCGCCACATCTTAATCTATCGAAGTTTTAACTCTTGAACGACGGCTCCGTGGCGCAGTACTTAGCAATGAGTGCGACGCGAAAAAATATTTTTGTATGGCCTACTAAAAATTGTTCCGAGTCTGATTGTTTGTCCTTGTGAAAGGAGACAATCGTTTTTGGGCCCATTAGAAACTTTAACGTAACTTAATTTTATTACACATAAAAAAGATACCAATTTATTATAGTAAACGGCCTAAAGATTTTATGAAAATGTAACCGGAATCATAAAATCTGAAAAAAAAGTGTGATATTCGTGAATTGGCTAATGTAATATGAAAAAAATGCGTATAAAGAAGAACGAACTACTAAAAAAAAATTCCATCAACCTTACCTACAACTTTCTTTTATACTATTATTATTGACCAGTGCACTATTTTAACTTATAATACCGGTGAAAACTACTAGACAATCGCTTTTAGTTTGTTTTTAGGTTATTGTGATATTCATATTTTAATTGTTGATTTCGCAGTATTCCCGTTAGATACGGTAAAACTATTATTGTATTGTAATCTGTTGGTTACGTAGATCACTCAATAAGTTTTGAGATGCTCGAAATTTAAAAATGGAACGCACCCGTGTTATATGTTTCTAAAAAGCAAATTTATTTAAAAATAGAACTCCATAAGCCAATTGCTCAATATTAAAAAATACTTTTTGTGATATTGAGCAATTTCACAAAAAGTTTTTTTTGAATTCAGCAAACAATTGTGTGTTGTTTGCTGAATTCAAAAGGGGTAAAATTAATCTTAAAGATGACCAAAGAACCGGGGCCCCGCAAACAGCAGTAACGGCAGAAAATGTATGGACTACTGAAATGTTGGTGCGAGAAGACCCACGAATCACATATACGGACATCGAAAAGATTGTAGGCATTAGTTCGGGGAGCATTCATACCATCCTACATCAACATCTTGGAATGAGGAAGCTTTGTTGTCGATGGATCCCTCGTTTGCTCTCCGAAAGCGAAAAACAGACTCGTGTGGATTGGTGCCCTGAAATGCGTCTACGTTTTGAAAACGGGGTATCTAGGCGTGTTTCAGAAATCGTTACTGGTGACGAGACATGGATCTATCAAAATGATCCAGAAAATAAAAGGCAATCATCAGTATGGGTCTACTCAGAAGGGCAGTTACTGACAAAACTGCAAAGACCTCGCAACGTCGGCAAAAAAATGGTGACTAGTTTTTTTTCGCGGAGTGGACATTTGTCGACGTCAATACTGGAAAATTGTAGGTCAGTCAACTCTGAATGGTATACTACAGTCGCATTACCCAAAGCTTTTCAAGCTGTGCGGGAGAGAAGACCAAAGACCGGGCTTCGGGGAATCATGCTGCATCACGATAACGCCTCTTGACATGACCTCCCTTAGAACAAAAACATTTATTGAGGAATCTGGTGTTGAAACTCTAAGTCACCCACCCTACAGCCCTGACTTAGCTCCTTGTGATTTCTTTTTGTTCCCAAGAGTCAAAGGAAAAATAAAAGGCAAGTTTTTTTCAAGCGCCGAAGAAGCCGTGGCTGCCTACGAAGAAGCGATTTCCGACCTGTCAGATCAAGACTAGCAAAAGTGTTTTCAGAGTCGGTTTAGGCGAATGGAACTTTGTATAGAGCATGATGGAGAATATTTTGAAAAGATGTAAAATAAATATTAATAGTATCTAGAATACTTTTTGTATATCTTAAAACTTATTGAGTGTCCTACGTATAAGGAATAAATCGACATGTGTTTCATTAAGTTACGTCTGGTTACGATGGTGGGCCCATTCTCAATACAAAATGAAATTGTCTCCTGTTTATGTATGTAAGCCTACACGATACTGGTAAAATCCTAGTGTAACGTTTAAAAAAAAGAAAGAATGAAACAAAGACTATTTTGAACCCAAGCGGTAGTGGTAACATTCATGGAAGTCTGATGTCAGCGTGGTTTTCAGAGTTTTCGGTTACTGAAAATTGTTTACGTAATTAAGAATTCGCTTTATGGTGTACCTAGTTCATTAGTTTCACGACATGTGCCACTACACTCAGAGGAGTAACGATAGAAACTACATCCTCCCAGCAATGATATTTAAATATCTAATTCCTATACTTTAAGATAGCAATTCTAATATATACTCGTACGTATATAATATGCAGCTCTCGAAAATGGCTCTAACGACTTGGATGTTATTTTGTAATATAACATTTTTCTTTCCAAGTTTATGTAGATAGATGTCATCCATCTCTGAGGAAAATAATTCAATTCCGAGCAAAGCTCAATCGTCTACTATATGTTATGTGAACAACAAAATTGTCGTCCGGAATCGTATAATAATATATTATAAAGTTTTGCCTCTCCTTTCGTGTAGTCTTTTTACTATAATTATTGTGATTTTTGCGATGTTCAGATTTCTTCTTTCAATATGAAAATAAAATTTAAGCTACTGTAATGCACCTAACACAATATCTCTCTCAACACAATTTTGTTACGTGGTAGAGCCATGCTGCAGCTATATTCCACGCTCTCACAGAATACCAGCGTAAAATAGCAGCTTAACGCTGCTGTGTCTCGTATGGTGAGTGTAGAGAACCGGAGACCCTTTTTACTGGAAAAGAGGCATTCCATCTTAGTCCTCATGGCTAACAACGCAGCTGCATTTTAATTCGTATTCGAGGATAGATGTAGATGTCTATGGGCCACAGCAACTATTTACCATCAGATGGACTGTGTGCTCGTTTGTTACCCTTATCCTATAAAAAAATATCTCACTAAGCCCAGGGTTAACTGGGAGAGAATGCCATATGGCATTAAGTGCGCTCTATATAAAAAAAATTATACAGGTCAACACAATATAAAGTGTAAAAAGACAAAATAATCTATACAAATAAATAAAATTGGAGTGTCTGTTTGTAATGTCAAAATAACAGCTTTTCACTAAATGCATATGAAAATATATACGGTATTTATAACAAAAACACAATTTTTAAAATGATTGTCTGTCTGTCAGTTTGTTCCGGCTAATCTCCGAAACGGCTGGACCGATTTTAATGGGACTTTCACTGGCAGATAGTTGATGTTATAAGGAGTAACGTAGGCTACTTTTATTTAAGAAAAAGAATTAGGGTTCCGCGCAAAAAAATTAAAAACCAAAACTATACGCGGGCGAAGTCGCGGGGAACAATATAACAGAAAATACTTTGTTGCGCACACGAAAACAGGAAGTCAAAGAAAGTTTTCTAGGCGATAGGACTCCTTCTAGGTGGTAAGACTAGGCGTCCGTATGGGTAGGTGCGGACCTCTCATCTACATCTGGTACCGTAGTAATGCCTGCACGGCTGTATTCCGATGAATGAGGGCATCCACGACTTTTTCTGCCTCCAGGGCGGCGCCACTAGAAAGTCAGGTATAATATTTGACAGATTTCATAGCGGGGAAGTTAATTTGTTCGGAAAATATAAAAGTTATTGTTTCTTTCTGTACTTTTAGCTATATTTTATATTAATAACATTAAAAACAAATAAACAAACCTACATTCATAAAAGTAGAAAATTAAAAAAAGAGTTAAAAATGTGCAAAAAATTAAAGAGCAAACCACTGACGCATTATTTTGTGTATTAATATAATACTCTAGAAACTGATAAACTTTCATTAAAAATTAACTTCTCAATTAAATTACATTGTGTAACAAAAAACTTTACCTCAGTGTCAACTAGCGACATCTGGTGAGCAGAAAATTATTAGCCCTCATTGTGTTTCGTCACAGAATAAATAATAGTACTAGTTTCGTGCTAAAGAGTACAGAGAGCCAGGCTGCGAGGCGTTACATCTTAGTTCTCAGAGGTGGCATATCTGTGGCCTTCTTTGTTTAAAGTGGGTTGCAGTTGGCACATGGGCTGCAGTAGCCAGTTACCACCACGTTGACTGTAAGTTCGCTTGTCACTTCAGTGTTATAAAAAAACATAGGAAAGAATGAAATAAAAATACAAAGGAACACATTAAATTAGATGTCAGCTCCATTGGCTTTCTATTGCCCTCAATAACAGCAATATAGCTTGTGTTTGTTTGGATGTTTGTGCTGCAATCACGCTTGATTATAATGTCGATAGTGTAGTGGAATGAAATAATATACCTTTATTACAATTATTCGCTCATTATCTTTTATACGTGGTAGAGCCATGCTGCAGCTATATTAGTAGTATAGTTGTAGCACGAATGGGTCGGCTCGACCGGGGAAGGACCACGCTCTCACAGAATACCAGCGTAAAATAGCAGCTTAATGCTGCTGTGTTTCGTATGGTGAGTGTAGAGAACCGGAGACCCTTTTTACTAGAAAAGAGGCATTCCATCTTAGTCCTCACGGGTGACAACGCATCTGCATTTTGATTCTTTATTGAGGATAGATGTAGATGTCTATGGGTCACAGCAACCACTTACCATCAGGTAGACTGTGTGCTCGCTTGTCACCCTATACTATAAAAAAAAAAGCGAAGCGAGCGAGTAATAACCAGTATTAAATAATTATATCACTATTATTTGAAAGATGAGATAAAATTAAACGAGCAATTATTGTATTAAATGTACGAGTATATGTAATTGATTTCTCTAATTATGTATTTGGTGGGTCTAAGAATTTGAATAAAATTTTGTATTTATTTCACATTTCACTTTCCAAGTTTATTCAGATAAGTTTCATCCTTGAGATATTTTTTTTCTATCGCCGAGCGAAGCTCGTTTACCCAGGTATAAAAGATATTACTCGTGCCAGTCTCTTTACCTAGAACAGGTGTGACTGTGACGTGAGTATATGGGTAGTGTGAAATGACGTCCGCAGATCGGTAGAGAGCAGTCACTAGACCGGTCCATCTAGATTTCACATCACGTCTATATTATCGATGTGCAATTGTTTTAGTGACGTTTATTGCTAAAAGTACCGCGACATTAACAACTTGGTAACGGTAATAGGTAATTATATGTACTATCATCTACTGCTAGACAGGTCTTCCCCAGGAATGCAACAAAGCACGATCTTGAGCCACCTGCATCCATCGACTTACTGCATCTCTCACCGGGTCGTCACTCCTTCTAACGATGAACTAAAAAGTAAAAAAATCGTACTTATAAATATGAACGAACGTAATCATACGCGTTTAATTTACCATAAGCGCTCACTGTAAATTTCACGTACCAACGCGAGCAACCTGGATTCGATCAGCTTAGCCACCACCAGTAAAATTCTGAATTGCAATTTTCAGTTCTGATTTACCACGTGCTTGGCGTTGAGGGAAAATATCGTGAGGAAGCCTGCATTTTTTGTTAAAACCGAAGTTACAAACGAATTTACAGTCCACCTGATGGTAAGTTGCTGCTGCAGTCCATGGACACCTGCAGCTGCGTTGTCACTTCTTAGTACTAAGATGGAATGCCCACAGCTTGTTATCATACTGGACTCCATACCCTTCAAACCGGAACATAGCAGTTCACACATTTCCGGCAGAAATAGGAGTGGTTGGTGCGTAAACAGACGGACACCGAGGTAGAAAAAGAGTATCACCGTATATAGTGCCGACCCGAGTGTATAGTGCATACTTTAGAAATAGAAATATTTCAAAGACATGTGACAACACAACACGCACTAAAGAAGAGCGGCGAAAGCTCAACCACCAACCCACTGGACGTATAACGTATCCATTGCAGCCTATAAAAGTCCACTGCTGAACATAGGCCTCTCCCACAGATTGCCTCATAGGGGGAGTTTACTATAGTTGCCACGCTTGGCAACCGCAGTTTTTTATTATTTTAATTTGTTAATAGGTGACGCTTCAGTTTCTCTCTGTCGCCTCTTACGACACCTACGGGACGATATTGGTTAGTGGATATTCTTACACTGCCACCACACGTATAACGTAAAACGTATATTAGTCTGTAATTTTTAACTTGGTCATGCAAAGTACTCTACATCAGAAATATAAAACCTTTTTATTGATAATTAACTTGGTTGGTTTCCGCGTTTTATTATAAAGTAACATCCGATGTTAAAATAATTTCAAACCATAAAATTACATTATATAGATTTTTTTTTAAAGAAGGTCGGTCAGCACCAGTACTGTTACCCAACAGTTATCTGTATATAGTATTCGCGATTTTCTCTAGCGTCCCGGTGCGGTGGTAATTAGACTGTAGAGAACCGCTAACGATCCGTTTTATTCGCTTCATATGCACGTGCGTTAATTTGCTTGAATAATCATGTGCTACGTAAGTCCATGGTTGGTTTAAGCTCATAAAGAATACAATCTTGGCCTTTTCCATGTTCGATTATATTATTAATTGTTTGGCCACACCGCGGCCTCAATAGTTTGTGGCAGAGACGGCAAACGACCCTAGACGGAAGTTTATCGACCCAATTGGCGATTATATTCGAGAGAGCTTCTAATATGATTGGTTTTATTTAAAGAAATGCAAAGAACTTTCAACAAAAAGAACATCAGCATTAAAATATATCTTTACAATTATCTAATATCTAGTCCGAAGCGTTCTATAGTAGGTACTGTTCGCAGGCATGGGCGAGCTTCTATAAAGTATATCGCAATAGGGTCTATACTATATAGGGTTATAATTTCTTATGCAATTTTGTTTTTGTTTTGTATTATTATTATTCTTTATATTTTTTTATTTAGTTATCCAATTTATTAACCTTGTAATCCTTACTTATTAATTTTACAATTGAATGTATAAGAAAGAATACGTGGGTTACCAAAAAATAATGTTTCATAGGTTATTATTTTATACTGAAGAAGATATATACTGATTTCTTATATTTACGCGAACACTACACATTGAATAAAACTACTTTTACGGATTATATCGCGTTTAATTAACTTATTTTTATTAATTCCCGACGTTTCGGGTGCTTTACAGCACTTATGGTCACGGGGGACTGGGGTGATTGACGTCCCGATGTCAGAGTTAATCCGGAGTACCTTCAGCGTTTTTATTTATATAATTATTTATATAATCCGTAAAAGTAGTTTTATTCAAGATATATACTGTTTTATTTTAGCTTAGATTAGCTTGGGTGAGTTGTTAAAATAGGTTAAGGTTGAAATGTAACTTGCAAAACCTGCTGATAATCCTAAAAAAAAATAAGATCGGCAGGAGCCGGTATACGTAGATATGACATGAAAGAAGCGAGAGATAGGTGAAGGTGTGACAGGATCGTGCCAAATTAAAGTCCGTAGTCTCTGCCTATCCCTCTAGGAGCTATTATGTGAAAATTATTACATTCTTTTTAGTTCTTTGAAGTCGGTATTTACTTTTTAATAAAAGTTTCACTCTTTGGCCATTTCGAGTGGACTAAGGTATATCACAAACAACGAACGGTAACAATTAGAATGCAGACGAAATAGTTACATTAAAACTTCATCCGCAATTTTTTCACCCTTAGGGAAGGAATTTTTTCTTAGACCACCTTTGGAGTAACTATTATGTAATTAAATAAAAACATTGAAATCGGTTCACAATTGGCAAAGATATCTCGTAACATACATAAAAAATAAAAATTAGTTATAACAAAAAGTATAGGCCGAAAATTATTTTTTTAACCTTTTGAGTAGACCAAGGAATATCACAATCTGAATGTCACCTAAATAGTTATATTGTGCCAGAATATCCATCTAAATATACCGAATGTCAAAGCGACAATAGCTCTTAGCTGTGTAGTAATAAAAAAATCCAATACCCATATCCCGAGAGCTTTGTAAAGGGCGACAAGGGGAAATGAAACAACTCAGAATAATAAAAAAATGCTGTTACCAATCCCCTTGCAAACCTGGTACCTATGGCAAATATCCCCACCCCCGTGAGGCAATCTATGAGGGGGACCTATGTTCAGCAGTGGACTTTTATAGGATGTAATGGATGGATGGATGAATATCAGCTCTGCATTCATCAACGCAGCTGCCCAGTTTAATATGGAAAATTTTCCCAACAAATAACTGCGAGTAGGCACGTCCTTTAAAAGGACAGTTTCCAGCAATGGATTAAAAAGATTACGCTGATAACTTACACTGAAGAAGGAGAGAGAGAGAGAGAGAAAGAGAATGAACTGCATTTTGTAAATCACGTTTATAAATTATGTAATATCTTTAACTAAAATTTGAACATCGTCGAATTGCGTGAGAAAGATAATAATTAAGCATGTTTATGGACTGCGACTATAATGGCTCTTTAAATATAGCGTGTTAAATTAACATGTATCAATATGAGTAAGACAAAAAACTTTTTAAAGTATAGTCGGGTGCACGTCAAGCGTAACGTGCGTGCATGTTATTATTGTCTGTGCAAAGGCCTTTATCAAACATTAAAGTGAGAACTACCTCCTTAATAAATCAGATTGTATTCGTGCCACAACATTTCCTTCACAGGTATTATTAAAAATATATATTATACTAATTGTTCTATGTATATTATAGTATTTAAAATATATATTAGTTGTTAATATATGTTATACTGTTGTGGAATTTATTACGAATGAATTTTATGGGTTTTAATTTTTTTTGCGCGGAACACTTTTTTTTTTCAAAAATAAAAGTAGCTTAAGTTACTTCTTAGAACATTAGCTATCAGCCTGTGAAAGTCCTGTCAAAATCGGTCCATCCGTTACGGAGATTAGCCGGAACAAACAGACAGACAAAAATTTTTAAAAATTGTTTTTTTTGTTTATTTGTATAAAAATAAATAAAGTGTTTATCACTTTGTTTTAATAATACCTATAGCAGGGCTTGTTTTCTGTCTGAAATGGTTTGACTTCTTTGAGCCCGATATGGAGCGAGTAGAATAGAGTGGGGTGAAGTTTCTGCTGTCAACTGCAGAAAAAAGTGCAGTTTTCCAACTAGAAGGGTAAGAAAGCCAGTACGATAAAGGCAGTGAGATATTTTAACTTAGGTATCAGAGGTGTCAACGTGCTTGTGTTGTAATATGCCAGAAGAACGTTA
Organism: Parnassius orleans; assembly: GCA_029286625.1. NCBI lineage: Eukaryota > Metazoa > Arthropoda > Insecta > Lepidoptera > Papilionidae > Parnassius > Parnassius orleans. Next base: position 5,408,663 of record JAGSMP010000037.1, read on the forward strand.
TCATGAATTCATCTAGAAATGTGATCCAATTCTGATTTCCTCTAAACCACCATCCATAATACACCCGTACGAAACGCAAACGCTGTAGACCAACTAAATTACCCAGAATGCTACGGCTGGGGATACGGCTCCACAAGTTACAGAGCAACCCGTACACGTGGATGCCGCCATGAATCTTCCGGTTGTGGTTGATTCAGACGATGGTGGAATAGCCGCCCATGAACTAGAGCAAATGAGGAGTACATTGGAAGAGGCGATTACAGAAACGCGCAGTACGCCTCTCGAAAATTCCAGATTTCCCAGCTCAAAGTCACAGCAACAGTACTTTTAGATTCTTATCTACTAACATCAAACAATGTTTCCTAATTTTCGTCTGTAACCTTAGACCATAATGTAACATACAGACTATTCTTGTAGGGAATGGGTGTTCGTTTAAGAGAATTTATGGTCTATCAAATCTATCTCTATTATACAATAATCTAGTTTAATTCAAAGTTTCGTGCTCGAGTAAATATAATAAATCATTATTGTAAACACAGACAATGAAAGTAACTTCAAATATCTCAAGTTCATTAACATTTAAGTTGAATATAATCTTGATAAGTTATAATTTGCTCAGCGCAACGGTCCGAACAATTCCCGCATCTACTCGGTTTCGCGCGTATCCACCCGTGGCATGTCTCACTGGGCATTCACACTGACGGAGACAGCGGCGGTTTTTAATAGCATGATTCGAATAATTAACGATCTAAAAGTGAAACGTTTATTGTAGTGTTTTGACAACTTGACGTATAATACTCTCGATTAATTCTTTTCTACTTCGATAGGCTGCGTTACGTTTTTCTGGGTTTATTTGAAGTTTGACTATAGAGGGAGAGAAAAAGAGAGGAGGGATACCTTTAAAATTTAACCATATCTAGAAGCTGCATGAGTAAATATTACAGATTATCCATTGTTAATTAATTAATTAAGAGAAAATTCACTGTCCTTTCCCCATTAATACTTTAGTATTACATCTCGACAATGGTTCCAAATGCATTAGCGTCTTTACAGACCTAGCAAATGCGTTCGATTTAATATCAATCCCAATTCTTGGAAGCGTATGGTATTATATGTAAAGGCTTAAAATGGCTTGGAAGCCATCTTTCGGAATGACAGCAATGCATTAAAATCTCAGTGCAGAAAAGCAGCCTGAACCAATTTCTTTTGGTATCCCACAAGGTAGTATTCTTGGACGTACTCTCTTTCTGCTTTTGCCATTGCTTCACATCACCTTCAAAATGCTAATATTTTTTGTTACGTTCATTACATTGCCAATATTTCCAATGATAAAATAAAGCCTGCAGTTTGTCAATAAGAATTTCTTATCACTTAACACATCAAAAACTATGTTTCTGTGTTTTTATAGGCCAGCAGTTTCTGATCCTATCTCGCTTAATGCTTTATTGAGGATAAATACAGTTATAGGGCAGAACATATACTCTACATTAGGAGTACCGTGTTCTCGTTTATCACCCTATCAAAAAACAGAATTATCAGGGTAAGGGTCTACAACCCGAAAACACATAACTTTTCAGTAACGCTACAAATATAACTAAAAAAATATGGATCTGTATTTCAGTTATGCTTTTTTTACAAACATGCAGCATTAAGCGGCTATTTTACGCTGGTATTCTGTGAGAGCGTAGTCCTTCTCCGGTCGAGCCGACCTATTCGTGCTACAACCATAATATAGCTGAAGCAAAGCATAATAATTATGTAAATCCATTACTCTTATTGTCCTCATAAAACTCACTCTGTCCACAATAAAATATAAAATCTGATGGTTATGATGAGAGATTGTAAAAACTAGTCTTTCAAGCACCCCGTGCTACTGTAATGAGTAACCACCTTCGCACACAGATTTGCAATTTTTCTTTTTGATATATTAAACTTTTAAATATTTGTAATTTCAAAAATAGCTCTCTCCGGGAATGAGGCAAATATTCACGAGGACACTAATAAACTTGACGTATGAAAAAGTAGATTGCCTATTTCTAAATTCGTTCTTAATGTTTAGTTTTGTTTCTTCCTCCATAGGACAGTGGTGTGAGGCTTAGCATATTTTAAATTTTTGCATTCATCATCATCATCATCATCACAGCCCTTCACTAGTCCACTGCTGAACATAGGCCTTCCTCAAGGAATGCCACAAAGCAAGGTCCCGAACCACCTGAATCCATAGCCTTCCTGCATGTTTTACCAGATCGTTACTCCATATAGTGGGGGGACATCCTACACTTCACCTGTTCGTACGAGGCTGCTACTCGAGAACCTTTCTTCCCATCGGTTGTCGGTTCTTCGAGCTATATGGCCAACAGCGTTCGGGAGATTACGACACATCTTCTCATCAGGCATACCTCAAAACCTTATAACAAAATTGTACAACCAGTGCGTGAAAAACGAAGATATCCGCAGTAGAACCAGAGTAACCAACATAGCCCAACGGATTAGTAAACTGAAGTGGCAATGGCATTGGCCAGTGGCATTCTTTAATTTTTCTTTATAAACTGAATTGAAATCCAACGGTCCGGTTATGGTGCGACGTTACCAGTGCAAGAGAATTCTGTTTATCATCCCACATGACCACCGTGGTTAGAAAGTGTACATCTTCCAGGATATGCATACTAACTAGCGCATTTTTAAAGAACTAATGTGAGTCCCCCTCACCCGTACCCTTGTGCCCCTCCTCCAACACCAAATCATCATAAGATACGCAGGAATCCGTCAGTGATCCAGGAACGTGTTCCATACCAGTGTGTAGGAGGTCTATGTTCAGCCGTAGATTTTATACTGAGGGTTTTAATGATGACGATTATGACGCGTTATTAGAAAGGTAGGTGTAGGTTTTTTTCTTAAAGGTCCCTAAGTCACATTGGTTCAGAAAGACGCTGGTGGCGACCGATTCCACAAAGAAGTTGTGCAAGGCAGTTCTGGTACATCGCACAGTGGTGGATCGCTAATCATCTAGATGGTATGGATGGTATCGCGAATTTTGACGATGAAATTTAGCGGCTAGAATTAGTAGTATCTCTTCGCAGCGCCGGTGAGTCGATCAGAAAAACTCGGTCGTCGACGATTCTAGCTGCTCTTCGCTGAATACGGTCAAGTGGAAGGAGCTGCCACTGGGGTGTTCCGGCCTAGAGATGAGAACAGTATTCTATATGAGGCCGAATTTGCGCTTTGAGAACAGTAATCCATGTGAGGCCTAAATTGTGCCATGAAAACTGTGCATTTTGATGTTCTCATAATAAAAATAGATAGCAGCTTAAAAAAATATTGTGTCGTTGAATACGCGTACATAAATTATATTAGCGCAACGATCACGTGAACAAAATTAACAACTCGTGATCGTCAATCGATGTGTTCAAGCCCTTAATAGATTCCTTATCAAAGATCAAGAAAAAAGTAAGAAAGTCACCTATATGGAATTCTTTGAACAGATACGTCTCTAGAATGGCTTGTGAGAATATTCACGACAAACTCTCTTCAGTTAGAAATAAACCGGTCCCGTAGTGTGGACAGTCTAGACACACAAGCCTTCTTTCCCGACACCTTCCTTTTATAGTGCGACCGTTGTCGCTGCACTTGACTCATAAGCATTCGTCTATAAATAATAAGTAAGTGAGACAAATTGTTTATTAATTGCGAATTTTGCTTCAGAATATAATTTCAGGCTAGTACACAACGCCTGTTATCCCCAAGGGGGTAGGCAGAGTTCAAAGAGCAGCGAGCTACTCCGGCCTCGTTTAGCCAAAATATTGACTTAAAATAAAAATTGTGAAAGAAGTGATAGGTTGCTAGCCCAACGCCTACACTACCCCAAACCCACTAGTACCACATTAGTCGCTTTTTTATATTGTATAAGGATGAGAATCGAGCATACAATCCACCTGATGGCATACAGCAGCAATACATCAATCCCCCGTGCCATGGGTGCTGTAAAGCGTCCGAAACGTTGGGACTTAAATAGTTAAATTCAAACGCAATGATATCCGTAAAATTAGTTTTATCTTTTTCGTTCGTTAATCCTAATGAAAAAATGAAAAATGAATGACATCTACATCACTTGACTTAACGTTGAGATATGTGATTCCCATTCATTTTTATAATTTTCTATTAACTTTAAGCTTTAACGATTGTAGAAAATCAACTTCTACTAACCCCGTTCACAATTTATACGATGGACCTGGGAATGGAAAGAAATACTTTTAGGGATTGTAAAAAATTGGTTTATAAAACTGAAGTGACAAATGAGTATACAATGCACCGGATGGTACTGAGTGGCTACTGTAGCCTATGGACGCCTGCAACCTCCTTTCTTCTTTTCTTCAGACCAGGAGACTTGGCGGCAAGAATAGGTACCTAAGAGGGTGCGACCTACCTAAACGGACTAGTAGTATGAATAGTACAATTATATACTCTGTGCTTCAAAACAAAAAAGGGGTCCTGTCACCTTGATAATAGGTATATAGACGTGTGGGTAATGTAGTATTGTTGACACGGTTTTTTTAAAGCTTTTATTTTACTTGCAATGTATATTTGTTCGGGTCAAATTTTGCAACTGAATTTTAAAGCAGTTATCCACAACCGATTGAGCTGAAATTTTGCATACATGTTTAGTTTGGATGACAATGCATGGTTAGCTATGTGACGTCATACTAAATCCAACGGACGGCTCAAGATGGCAGTCTAATTCTTTTCTATGGACTCCCATGACATGGATATTAAATGAAAGTATTTGCTGAGAAGGATACGAAAATAAAATGACGTCACTCTAAATCCAATATGGTGAACACCCAAAGATAGCGGACTATGCATTCCAATAAAAGCTTATTTTTAGAAATGTTTTTTACTATTAATTTATTAAATTATATTCTAATTATAATAACAGATTGTGTTCACTTAATGTTAATACAAATAATAAGAAGTAATAATTGTGACCAGTGTGCCCCACACTAACAAAGGTTAGTTGGCAGAGAATGCAACTTTGGCATTAATTTCGCCTTTGTACCAATTAGGTATTTTGTGCATTATAGAATTACGTATATGTACCTATTTTCAGATACAATTGCTGTTCATCACAATGTGCTCGCTAACGCAAGCGGCGTACTATAGCCGTATGGCGCACGTGAACAGAGTGCGCTCACCGGCCGTGTTCCGACCTGGCGTGGTGCTGCAGCGGCCCTGGACGCACCAGCGTATCATGCCAGCCGCTTCGCATAGAGCACCTTACGTCGTGTATAGATCAGCTTTACCTCACAGGTACATTATTTTATTACAGGATATTTTATTGCACTTCTCGAATGTGAAGCGAGAGGTTGGGTTGTATTGTCGACTTGACAAAGTCACGCTATCCGCTCTCATTAAATTCGGTATATTATTTTTAACCCTTTCGCTGTCCCGTGCACTACATATAGGTCATTGTTATTGTCTTATTGTTGTGTCTGAAAACCGGACAGTGAAAGTGTTAAACCATGATTATACGTGAAAAAAGCACATTAACAACTTCTCTGTCTGCGAATAAGACACAACAGTTAAACAATCGAAATGTTCATAAATATTTCATAAAATACGAGGTAGAGCCAAGCTGCAGCTATACATATGGTTTTAGCACGAATGGGTCGGCTCGACTGGGGAAGGACCACGCTCTCACGATCAGGTGGACTGTATACTCGTTGACACCCTTTCCTTTAAAATAATAATTAATAGGACTTTTTTTTATAATAATACGTATTTCAAAGCTTAAATAAAAGCAGAGCGTGGTCCTTCTCCAGTCGAGACGACCCATTCTTGCTAAAACCATAATATAGCTGCAGCTTGGCTCTACCTCGTATTTTATGAAATATTTATTTATGTTGTGGCCCGTAGACATTTACATCTGTCTTCAATTAAGAATAAAAATGCACATGCGCGGTCACCCTTGAGACTAAGATTGAATGCCTCGTTTCCAGTAAAAAGGGTCTCCGGTTATCTACATCTTTATTCTACCTAAGCACACACCTTAACTATTGGCGGTAAGAGTCGTGGTAGCTTAGATGGTTAGCGCTCGCTGTAAGTTTCACAGTACGCGAGCAACCCGGGTTCGATCCCCGCCGGCACCAATGAAATTGTTAATTGCAATTTTAAGTGCTGATTTACCACGTGCTCGGCGGTGAAGGAAAACATCGTGAGGAAACCTGCATGTCTGAGAAATAAAAAAAAAATATTTCGAAGACATGTGAAGTTCGCCAACACGCATTGGGGCAGCGCGGCGGACTTTTCCTTGCCCTAAAACCCTCTCAGAAATGAAAGGAGGCCTGTGCCCAGCAGTGGGACGTATATAGGCTGTAACTTTACTTTTACTTACTCTGAATTCCAGATACGCAGTGAAACATTACAACCCAAACGTACGCAACGTGTTTCCGGGCGGACCCTGGAAAACGGCGCGACTGCCACCCGCCCCTACAACGGAATACGAGTACATCAGAGCAGCCTCCCCACTGCCAGTCGTATACTCATATGGTGGTACAGGTTGACTAAATATGCGCACTGCACAATACTAAGCTTCTCTTTCCTCATGGAACTATCTTTTGTATCGGAATGGAATATTAATAATATTAGTTACTGGTAATGAGATATTCTATCTTATTCCTTAGAAGCTATAACGCACCGATCTCCCTAAATCTTTTCTTCGCTAAGAAGATACCTAAATGTACCCGTATATTCATACCTAGAGGTACATCAATACTAAGATAAAATAGCAGCCTAAGATAGATCTATCATAGTCCTCATAGTCACAAGGTTCATATTGGTATTAGAGTGAGTAAACGATCCACCTTGGTAGATACTGCAGCTATGCAGAGCTGCAACCTGCAACTAACTTTAAATAAATAACGCTACAGATGTCTCTTCTTAGGTTTAAGACCTGTAAAATTAATTTCCTAAAGATATTTTACGAGATTCACTTAATTTGCTTTTTCTATTTAAATATGAACATAACTTTAAACATAAAGTCACAACGCATCTATATTTTGATTCTTTAATATATGTAGGTAGGTAAAGTAGGTGTCTATTGGCCACATCATCAACTGAGCGGATGGTGTAGACCTTGGACTGTGTGCTCGTCTGTCACTCTTTTTAGGGTTCTGTACCAAAAGGTAACCAACGGGACCCTATTACTAAGCCTCCGTGGTCCGTCCGTCTGTCTGTCAGCGGGCTGTATCTCATGATCCGTAATAGTTAAACAGATTAAATTTTCACAGAATGTGTATTTCTGTTGCCGCTATAACAACAAATATAATAAAAATTAATTAAAAATTAAAGGGGGGATGGTAAGGAACCCTTCATGCGCGAGTCCGACTCGCACTTGGCCGGCTTTTTTATAATAAAGGACAACGGCATCCTAACATTTTACAATATTTTGTTCGCTTGTAGACTAGACTGTTTGTAGTGAGATAAAATGGAACTTCAATTAAAACTTGTAAGACTGCATGATATTATGTAGATTAGGATTTCGTGCCAAGAGTCATTTTTGTTGGGGACAGCAACTTATAAACTTATTTGTTTTCCTTTATTTATGATTATTCACATTTTTCTTAGCTATACTATTGAAGATACACGGCCTTACTCATAAAAATCGACGTCAATTTGAGATATTCTAAAATGCAGTCTATCTCTTTTCACTTAATGAAAATAGAAAGAGACCGTTATAGAGTTTGGTAATACTTAATTTAAATTAACGATAATTTACCGTTATAAGTAAGGCCGCCATTGGAGACAGAAGATTATTTCAACACTTTTAAATCTTTATTTAGATTCTAACGCCGGTAATCAAAGACAATCTCGATTTTGAACTAGAACTTTACAATGTCAAATTTTGAATCTAAACTTTAGATCTAGGCATGAATCCTGAACATGTTATCTGTATTACGAAATATTATAAATCTATGGAATTAGACAACTGCATGACGGGAGCATACTAAGATATTAAATTAGGCAAATGACAGTGAGGTTTGAGCTTAAAGTCGAGGTTGTGTCTGAAAACCCGCCTACTCTTCGAAGCGTAGAGGAGACAAAATTAATAACTGAATTATCTTACTCAAGATTTTGCATCATATTACTTTACTGCGTTTATTATATTTTCACTTATTTCGTGCACGAAATGCACCACGTAAAATGTTGTCCACGGCGATGTTCAAGATGTCAGTTGCACATTCATTATTGTTTAGGGTTTATAAAAAAAAATAGTAAACGACCAAATGAAGAAGTCTATTGTCATTAAGTTTATTTTATTTTAGAGAACAGGACTAAAATACTATAAAATTTGCCGAGTTAATATATAATATTTTAATACCTACGTATTAATACAAAAGGAGAGAACTAAAGAACTTCACATTTTTACTGTTTTTAATAGATATTCATTAGTATATTAGAGCTATAGTAGCTCAGAGACTTTATATATATATATACATATAATATATAAAAACTTTACATATAGTGTATGTAAATATATGAACAAAATATGTATCAGACATAGATATAATATATACGTTACATATAATAATAAAATACATATATTGAAATTGCAAATAATAAAACATCCAAATGTATCAAAGTATATCATCATCATTCTTAATATCCAACATAGCTTCGTTTCAAAAAAAGTCATGTACCAACTTTTTAAAACAGTCCTTACTTGGCGCTCTTCTTATGTTTTCGGGCAAGGTGTTCCAGAGTAGTGTTGCCTGAATAGTAAAGGAATTGTTGGTGAATCCAGTGAAATGAGATGGAATACTGATTTTATGATTAGATGAGGAGCGAAGAATCTTATCATGAGTTGAAAAGAGATACTGGAATTTGTCCTTGAGATATGTCGGAGAAGTTAGATTATTCAAAATTGAGAAAAGAACAAGCAGAATTCTAGAGTTTCGTCTTTGACGGATAGTGAGCCATTTCAGGCGTTCACGATAATGAGAGCTGTGATCATATTTTCGGAGACCAAATATATATCTAATACAGTTATAGCGAAGACGCTCTACCTTGTTAAGAAGATTTTGGTTCAAATCTGGGTAGCACACATCTGCATAATCAATAATGGGCATTATAAGTGTTTTTGCAAGTGTTAGCTTAGTCTTGATTGGAAGAAAGTTCTTAACACGATAGAGGGATCGTAAGGTGGCAAAGACTTTGCGGCTAATTTCGGTGACATGCGTACATCAGATCATTGTGTTATCCATATACAGGCCAAGATTTTTTACACAGGAAGAAAACAGTATCAGTATATCACTGTAGGTAATAGACAGCAGGTAGGCTTGTCACATCAATTTTGGCCAACATTCTCGAGCTACCTACGATTATAGCTTGACACTTCGTTGGATTAACTGATATTCCAAAACTTCTAGACCATTCTTTTACAGCTTCCAAGTTTAGATTTAACATTCTAATGGCGTCATGGAGCTCTTCAATAGATGAGTGCAACTAAATTTGGAGGTCGTCAGCATACAGATGGTACGAACAGTTAAAAATAGATGTGATCAAGTTTATAAAAACTGAGAAAATAAATGGAGAAAGTATACCGCCTTGCGGGACGCCAGCATCAAGACTAGCCCACTTGGAACTCTTCTGTCCCAAATGGACGGACTGCTGACACCCGCGAACATATGAAGAGACCAATCCAAGACTGAGGGTGCAAATCTTAAATAGGACAGGGTAGATAAAAGGATATTATGGTCCACTGCGTTAAAAGCATTAGAAAAGTCAACAAGCACCATTACAGTCACTTTCTTCTTTTCCATACCTTGTCTGATGTCTTCCGTAACTTTGAGTAATGCTGTAATGCTGTAGTGGTGCTGTGACCGAGACGAAACCCAGACTGATAATCGCTGAGTAGATTATGTTTAAGTACAAAATTGGTGACTTGCTTATTCATGCAGCCTTCCAGAACTTTGGATAGAATGGGCAATATAGATACAGGACGAAGGTATATGTATCTATATAAATTGTGTCTTAAAACTTTTACATTCCATTACTTATGGTATAGTTATTAATTATATTTTGCTTTACCATAAATTGACCGTGTAGTGGCGATGTAAGAATATCCACTACCCCATAACATTCCGTGGGTGTCGTAAGAGGCGACAGAGGGAAACAAATCAGAAGACAGGCAGCAGCGTCTTCCTAATAACGACTAAAAATAAAAATAAACTCCGGTTACCAGCCCGTTTGACAAGGGTGGCAACTATGACAAATATCCCTCTATGAGGCAATCCATGGGGTGGGCCTATGTTCAGCAGTGGACTTTGATACGCTGTAACGGTAACGATAACGGTTACCGTAAAGTAGTAGAGTAGAAAATGTACATTAAGCAAAATACTGCTACAGATAAGACGTTATAGATTTAATTCATCGCGTTTTTGTTTCTTGTATACTCGATAACAAAATGACTGTGCTACTGACACCTGCAATTGCCGTGGACAGACAATCTGTTTCAGCTATGTGTGACCGACAGGTGCGATCCACACTATACCAGCGCCCAACCTCAGTCTCTCCGAGAAGCCCATCGTAGTCGCCGACTCATCTGAAGGCCGCCCTATCGAAGCATCTTCGGAAGCGGTTTGTTTTATTTATGATGCTACTGACTCGAATAGATCTAATAATAGTTATAAATAAAGGCTACCTTTTGATATTTTTAAAGTAATTATTTGTTTTAATATAAAGTAAAACATAAAGATAATAAAAATAGTAGGTACGTAGGTGCTACCTTGAAATTTTTAATTATGTTCGAGGACAGCAAAAAAAAAAGAACGCTGATAAGACCGAACATAGGTTAATAATTGGTTAAAAATATCAGTTCGTAGTAACATCGAATCGAAATAGGAGACTTATCCATTGGCATTGAATAGCAAGTTTTTTATAACATAAAACCATCAACAGTCCACTAACACCATTGCATCTCAGCACACATAGTTCTGTTTTCTACAGGGTTATTTTTCAGAGTAGGTATCCAAATTTTATATTTAAGTTCAAATATATATAAAACAGTGATATACCATTATTGCAGTTTTTGAAAATACGCGTAAATAAGGCGACTTATATTTCAAATTATCCCAAATTGGATATGATTTATAGACAACAACTACGGGTACGCGCGCTCCTCTGTGTGCGATTCAATTCACGTTTTTGCCGACCGAGTGACCCTTACGAATGAGTGCGTGCGTAGTAAAATAGTAAGCGTTAGATATTAATGAATGACAATCAATTAAAATAATGTATTACCACGCATTCTGAATTTAAAAGATAAAGAGGACAGAACATTTAAGATTTTTTAAATTAATTTTTCTTCACAATTCGCCTAGTATATGTTACTTATTCTAACCCTTCTCTACAAATTTGGGCGTATATCGCAAAATAACCCTGTATATCTGCTGAATATTTCGTACTCAGAGTAAAAAATGACATACTGAGATTTTGTTGTATTATTACGTTTTTTAAATTCCAGCCTAAAACCACCTACGAAGTCACTGAAAAATATACTGAGCCTATAGTATATCAAGCTCCGAATCCACCAAAAGTTGAAGTGCCTACAGGATTTTCAAAACAATCGGTAAGTATAGCCTTACTTTCACTTATTTTATCGATAAGTATAGCCTTACTTTCACTTTTTTACGTGGTAGAGCCATGCTGCAGCTATATTAGTGGTATAGTTGTAGCACGAATGGGTCGGCTCGACCGGGGAAGGACCACGCTCTCGCAGAATACCAGCGTAAAATAGCGGCTGTACGCCGCTGTGTTTCGTATGGTGAGTGTAGAGAACCGGAGACCCTTTTTACTGGAAACGAGGCATTCCATCTTAGTCCTCACGAGTGACAACGCATCTGCATTTTGATTCGTAAACGAGGATAGATTTAGATGTCTATAGGCCACAGCAACCACTTACCATCAGTGTGCTCGTTTGTCAAGTCGGCTGCAAGAGGCAATAATTTGTATAAATATACTTAGCTTCCCCGGTAGACGTTGTTCTGCCCTTTCTGGTAGGTGGTGCGATGAGATTCACTCCGGATTTTTTACGATGTAAATATAAAAATTAATAACGCGACCATATATCAGGTCCAGATTTTTTGATTATCATTTTTGCAACTAAACAATATAATAATATCTTGACTTTCGGTTACGGGGACCTGTCTCAACGGAGACTAGCCATCTGCGCAGGGCAGGATTATAGTGCCCAAGTGTATGCGCAAGCACAGGTGCACTCTCGTCTCATTTTCCGATTGGACGGCAATCCGACGCGAGCGGAGAGAGATCAGGCGCAATACCAACGACTCTACGTGCTTTCCGAGGCACGGGGTGAAACACCACCAACTTCCTAACTCCGGGCTGCTACTGAGAATTTCTTCTCAGAAAAATTTATAACCGATTTTGGCCCGACCAGAGATTCGAACCCAGGACCTCATGAACAGCAACGGCGTTTACGATCACAAGACCAACGAGACAGTCAACATTCAAACCATGTATTGTGAATATGATTCACTTGAATACAGAATTAGTTAATAACTTCGACTACGGTCTCAAAACGAGTAGATTTTGTGAAGATGACATCAATCGGTCAAGTCGTATATACGTTTATTACACGATCACTAGCAGACGCACCAACGATTATAGACCTGTATAAAATTTAAAGAGTTTCGTTCTTTCCAGCCTTTAACAACACCAGAATTTCAACAGTTCGTACGCAACGGCGCCGCTTTCCATCTACCAACACAGTACGGCGTCACGTCATTGTCGCTACCACAAAATCAGATTATTCCACAACAATTTTCTATGCAGGTAAAATGTAACAAGAAGCATGTTTCTTTATGTCTTTATTTAGGAAACCATCAGCTTTTAACAAAATAAATTTATCGGATTATCTTAACATAAGTCTTATTGCAGGTTATCCTATATTATCTATACATAGTGTGTGTGTGTGTGTGTGTGTGTGTGTGTGTGTGTGTGTGTGTGAGTGTGTGCGTGCGTGTGTGTGTTTGGTCAAATTCAATACCTTAATCATAAATAACTATTAAACAGTTTTTACATACTTCAGTTTTAAAATTTCTTTCTTTTTGTAAAAATATCAATGTTTGCAAAATTGGTTATAAGTGAAACAGATTTGATTTTTTGGGGAGTTTTTGGTATATTTTGTATGAAAGTGAGAGTTCGAAAACGATTTGGTATATCTTGTACGATATTTGGGCGTGGAGAAGTTGACAAGTCCAAGTAAATGCGAATCATCTAGGCAGCCGTGAGTGAGGTCATACAGTGTCATTTGATCAAGCATTTTTCTTCTATCTTCTAATGAGATCATCTTATTTATTTCATTAATTCATTACAACGTATCAAAGTCTACATCTGAATATAGACCTCCTCATAGATTGCCTAATAGGGGGGACCAAATAGTATAATTGCTGTCTGTGGAAGGGGGAGGACATTTGACATAGTTGCCACGCTTCGCAAATGGGTTGGCAAACGCAGTTTTTATTATTTTGTGTTGTTTTCAGGAAGATGCTGTTGTCCACCTCCTGTTTCATTTCCCTCTGTCGCTCTCGCCTCTCACGACACCCACGCGACGATATTGGGTAGTGGGTATTGCACTGCCACTACACGGTCCTTTTTAAATTATTGTATTTCTAATAATACCTTGTGTAATTAAATTAAATAATATAGAAAATCGCTTGCAGGGTTTTAACGAATTATCAGGTCATCAAGATCTTCTACAAACAGCAGCCGAAGGATTAGTTATTTCACCGCACGCTCTATACCAGAACGATCCAAATTTCTTACAAAAGTTGCAGAACCAACTGCTACAACAATTTCAGTCAGTGGAATTTATACCTTATCCAACTAACGTGCAGCCTCAAATCCAACAAACTTCACCTCAACCGGAACTATTCCTACTGGAAAACGAAGTGATAACAAAACAAATACCAACATCTTTCAAGCCAAGAGAACCTCATAGAAACATTGTGCAAAGGGAAACGCAAGAAAGTTCAGTTCTTTCTTTAATACCCCAAGCTTTTACTCCTAGTAATGTAACTGAGAACTTCATTGATGCAACCACACTAAACGAATCACAAAATGTAACATTATTAACAGTAACATCCGAAACAGAACCTCCCACGACAACTGTTAAGAACTATGTTGAAACAACGACGGAAGAACAAAAGACTACACCTATATATTATGCCCAGGTAGGTCAGAATGTTAGTAATGTAATGGCTAAAGAGTTTTATTCAGCCATAAATGATGTCAGAGTTGCGGCCGCTTTAGCGCAAGAGGAGAAAGTAAAAACACCTATTCACGAAGGAAATGTGACTACCACGACTGCCAAATCAGAAACTGATGGAAATAAAAGTATTAACTCAGAGAAAGAGGGAAAGAATGAAACTTTAAATGAAATAAAGCCAATTGCAGGAACGCCGTTTGAAAAGCCAGATGGATCTGTTAATGTTGCATATACATTACTGAGATCACAAGAAAATCAAACAAAAGTGAATAAAGAAGGCAATGTGTTCGCTGGTCAGTTGGTGCAAGCTATGATAAGCGAGGATCGTGATTTCAACAATGGAGAAGTGAATACGGCGTCAAGACGGCCCCCGTTACGACTGATCGCAATACCGGAGAAGAAAATGGAAATTATACCACAAAAGTTGACAGTAGTAAAGGCTAAAATACCTCCAAAAAGTAAGCTCACTTTTGATAATAAAACTGGGGAACCGATACTAAGAATATACGCGAGCTATTCTGAAAATCCAATGCAGGTAAATTATTAGAAATATTTGTTAATAAAAATGAACACTTCTTGTGTAGCGCTGTACATTCATAAATGTATTTTTGATATTGCACGCCTCACAACATGAGGGAGTGCTCTACTCTCGATGTGTGGCCAATGGCCATACCTCAATTTCGCTACAAAATACGTTCTTATACTTTTAGCTAGACATCAAATCCATATTATTATTAACGTTATAGTAATAAGATTCCTTATATTCTAAAGAGGATCCCTATTGATTTTGTTATTGAACTCAACACCGTTTAAAGTTATTTAATGAAAGTCGATCAGATTCCGGTTTATTTTCTTGTAAAATTATCGTCACTATTTTTATTTTTTTCTTCAAAATTAAATGAAACGTTCATGAGGTGTGCACTTTTGGGTTATCCGAATTTATTTAGATAATATAATTGGGTGGATGTCTGAATATAGCCCGTTTTATAATCCGGACAGAAATTCCGCAATTTTTATAATTTCAAGGTGACGACGAACCAGTTAGCACAATTTGTATCTTTTCGTTTGAGAATTTTGTTTTATTTGTTTTTGAGATACGTCTGAAGGCAGAGTACTTTATCATTCAACCTCATTAAAGAATTGATTAACATAGACGTGTTGTCACCCCAGAAGTCGCAGTTATAACCTTAAGATAATATTTTCTGCATTTATACATATAAATAAAATTTAAGTGTGTCTGCAGCCCTAGATGGTGGGGTAGACCTCTTCTTATCTAGTCTGGGTATGTAACACAATCTTAAATCTACTGCCAAGCAGCGCATCCAGCGTTTTGTTCTGGTTCACAAGGTGTAGTGAGCTGGTGTAATTAATGATATATAGGTATTTACAAATACAATTGAAATATGTATTGCACCTGCAGTATTGGCTGCAGTAATCACTTACCAACCGATGGACTCTTTTATGACGCATTATTTACGTATTTTTCTTTTCAGAAGGAAATTTTGCTTTCAAAACTGTCCAATGTAAAACAATTCAAAGATCCAGTGACGAGAAAACAAGACAATATGGAGCATCGGAAGGCCGCCACCATGAAAACATTCGACAAAACCATAACGAACGACCTAAATCAAGTCTCACAGTTCGGCCTCAAGCTTCGTTCTAGAAGTGATGACTACATACCTTTATTTGAAGAATATGAGGAATGATAAAAATCACACTTAGTGCATATCGTTTAAAGTATTTATTATATTCAAGGTCATAAATAGATTAAGCGGCCAAGTATTAGTTGATATATCCAGGATAAATAGCTTATAAAAATAAACTATTTGAACAAATAGGGCCAACATGCCAAAATTCTAATAGCTTTAAATATTATTGTTTCATTGTACAGTTTGCAATTTTTACGCATCCGTGGCGCAGTGGCTTAGCATTGAACTGCGGCACAGAGAAAATAAAATAAAATTTTAAAGTATACCCACTTTTTTCTTATCATGACTCGTACAGGTTATATTATAGATACATCGCCTGGCATGAACATTAGCTTGTATAATATTGTTTAAAACGTAATAATGAAGTCTCAAAACTTCAATGAAAAATATGAGTATAATTTTATCAGTAATAAATATAAATCAAGCAGATAAGTATCTCATACGCGAAAGTTAGCTCACAACTCAATTCAAATCGGTCATTATCATGTTTGTCGTCTCGAGATCTAGATACTCATGCTTTTAAATAATGTAAAACATTTTTATATGTACGGTTTAGTGTAATTTCTTAGAATTTTGTTATTATTTTAGATTTTACATCGAATTTTTGAAGTGTTGCTAGATAAAATATGACTTGGCTTATATTTAAGTGTACATATTTGTATTTAAAGTTAGTAATAAGTAATATTTAATGCATTTAGCTCTTTCACTGTAATTTATTTAAATCAGTAAATTATCTACTTAAAAAATAAAAAACATTGAAAATTTTCATAAAACTTTTATTAAATCAAGTCACTATCATTACTCATACAAATGTATTCAAAACTTTTATACAACTTCCAAAAACATTCCCACTGTTTACCACTGTTGCAATAAATTCAAACAAAATTTAATAATATGTATATTTAACCAAAAAATATTAACCCATACAGTTTTAAATATAAATATTTGGCGCAATAGTATAATTACATAATATATTACTTCGGAATAAATTAAAATATCAACACAATTTTTATAATTATATACTTAAATTTTAAACAATTTGGGGAGGCTGATAGCTTTCCAATCAGTTTGCGTTTGTAGTATACATTCAGAGTACATTTTATCTAAGACACTGTTAATAATATAATTGACCTTTCTATTGTCTGTGATTTTGCTTTTAAAGCGATTAATATAATACGTAAATAATATTTTTAGACTCGAACTACATTTAGCCAACGCAACAAGATCATACACGTAGACAATTTTATTTAGATCCTCATTCCCAGCACCCTTCCGCCATTAAATAATTTAAGGTTTAAAAGGTCGTATTACTTATTATATATGTGGGACATATTAAAAAGAAAGTGTCAACTGTGTTACTTGCCTAGCAAGTCGCAAAAGGGAACTAATGGGGGTATTGGGTTTGTGATTGTGTACGCGATGGCCTAGCCTATCACTTCTCTTATAATTTTCCCTCTAAATTCATATTTTTTGGCTAAACGTGGTCCGAGTAGCTCGCTGCTGTTTGGAAACTATGTATGTATATATGTATGTATGTATGTTTTACAAGGTGTATTTTAACGGAAGAGTTACTTTGGCTGGTTCCTAAGAAATAAGGAAAGTAAATAGTAAGAAGTCGATAGATGTATATAGACCAAGTTTGTTGTGACATTCCTACGATAGACCTATGTTTAGCAATAGACTTGTGATGATGATGATTGAATAGCTTAATGCTAAATTTTCATTGTCCATTTATTGTGTTACATTTAGCAATTAATTACTAAAGGTTTCATCTGTCGGACCTAATTGCACTCACATTCATATTTTTTTGGTTATGGACGCGTACGGTTATACTTTTGCCAGTGTCAAGTAATAAGAAATTATCATATAAGATATTTTGTTTCAAAAACTTCTTCACAATATGGCGATGCGTCACATCGAGAAATTCTTGGGAGACTTTGACGACAGCTTAACTCAACGGATAGTCGGTGAAGACAGTATCTCAAGTTCTTAACACGCCTAAGCGGACAAAATAACTTGAGGATTATATCAACATCGGAGTACTTGTTTCGTCGTTCCCTCTAATAGTTCACATGCGCAGACATTTAATGCACAAAATCGCATCACTTTTACGTATCAAAATCCACTTCAAACCATTATTTAAACGATAAAACAGGAGCAACAATCCGCCGGCGGTCAAGTTCCCGCCAAAACTCCAAATCCTATTTTATCCCCTTTTTCTGATACGAGTTTTTTACAACGATGGTTGTACGTTACGTGAAAACTGTGATGCAGTTTACTGACTAAAGTTAATTACAGACTCGCTAAAAGTATAGTATAAATTGTTAAGTTAGAATCGTAGTAAAGTTAAGTGTATAAATAGTTTTCCTACATTAACAATAGGTTAGTTTAGAGGGTTTTCTCGCTCATAGACTAAAAAAGTATAGCCATTCATCGAGGAAACGCAGCCAGTGTTCTTGGCACTATAATCGCGGGGTAGGACTGTAATTTTAGTTTTAGTTTTTATTAATATATTACATCCATACTGTATGTTATTATAAATACCCAATTTTATATAGCATGGTATAATAAACAAAACTATCAAAAAACCGTGTAT
Source organism: Parnassius orleans (assembly GCA_029286625.1). NCBI lineage: Eukaryota > Metazoa > Arthropoda > Insecta > Lepidoptera > Papilionidae > Parnassius > Parnassius orleans. The sequence goes on from JAGSMP010000037.1 coordinate 5,427,249, forward strand.
TTAATATAAATATTACAAAAGTAAAATGGTTGTATGTTGTTAGTAATGAGGGTAGAATAAAAAAAGTACAAATGATAAAAGTGAGGGTAGAAATCTAAACCCCTACTTGCTCGAGCCATCCCATGAGTCTTAATTCGACTGTGTTGCACATAAATTATGCAACCCACAAACTGGCCAAAATAATGATATAGAGGCTCTTTTTCAGTTTATTACCAAGTATGAAAGACTACTGGAAAATAACAAGAAATCCCAAAGTCATCTACTTTCAGTTTTCTTAAGAATTATATAAATAACATACTAGGGCTAATGCTACACCGCACTGAGTAGTGGCGGTGTAAGAACCCCATATCATCCCGTGGGTGTCGTAAGAGGCGACAGAGGGAAACAAATCAGGAGACGGCAGCAGCGTCTTCCTAATAACAATAAAAAATAAAAAAACTGCAGTTGCCAACCCGCTTGCCAACCGTGGCAACTATACCAAATATCCCCCTTATGAGGCAATCTATGGGGGAGGTCTATATTCAGCAGTAGCCTTTAATACGCTGTAACGGTAATGGTAATGCCACAGAAAAAAATAATTTATATTTCAAATCAAAATAACTATATTAATGTGGGTTGGAACATTTCTGCACAAAACGGTCCAATTGGTGTTGTGATTTTGTCCGTTGTGGTAATTTTTTTAGTACAAGGAAAGGAGGTTGTGTGCAAAGAAGCAGGTCCGTTGCTGATTTGCAGTCTGCATCATCTATTTTGATCATGTATTTACTTCTGTATACGGTGTCTTATGCATGTTATATAAAAGTAAGTATATAACATACCAAGAAATGTTCTATTTTTAGAAATAATTTTGAAAGTAATTTCTTACATCAGGAGTATGATAATTTCTAAGAATATAATATTTTCAACAGTGACTTGTATTTTATAAACAAAATAAAAATTCTTCTAGCGTAGTTAGACAGTTATAACTTGTTGACTATTCAATTGGTACACAATTCAGTGTTGCCGGTCCATCGAGATTACATTTAAACACATATTAAAAAGTGTACTTTTAGATTTGTATGCAAAATTTTCTTATTTTTCTAAAATTTATTGCACATTAATATTTGTAACAATTTCCAAATATCTAGGTAGTTTTGATTACAATTACTACCTACTGATTTTCGCGAGGATATCTGAAAGAAAAATAATATAATTAACGCTAAACTTTATATTACAGAAAAATCATTTATAAATCACTACATTAGTTGGTTTTACCACTAGAATTTATCAGAATAAAATTTAAAGTTGGAAAAATTTCCTTTGCCAATATCCGCTCAATAAAATAAAACGACGTGTCTTACCTAGTTTGAAGAGCACCTCCGCCCTTAATATAACGGATTTCCGCAAAGTAACGCCTGATTCTATTAATTATCAGAATAAAATTTGTATATAGTTTTAAATTATCCCAAGAGTGGCTTAGAAGTGACAGAGAAATGAAACAGATGTGCAGTAGCATCTTTCTGATAAAAACTCAAAATAATAGCAAACTGCGGTTGAAATATGCGTGTATGGCAAATGGCATAAAAAAGAGAGGATTCCTATGAGAAAATCTAAGGAGTCCTATGTTCAGCATGGACTTTTGATAGGCTGGAATGAATCAAATGATGAATCGTTTTAAATATTAGCAATGGTAATTAAAATTACTTATATTCCTGTTAACCTCACCATGTAAGCTTAAAATGCCTGTATTTGGAGTGATTCGAGACAGTAGTCAAATGGCAGCTTCGAACTTATGACTTAAGTCCACAGTCCATACCCTCAACTGTAAATTTACTGTCACATTTCAATTGCAGTTATCAAAATGGAAAATTACTAATAGCACAAATAAGTCCCGGAAGCATTACATAGTCATTATCACTACAAACCCAAACACAAACACCTGCTGACCCTCATTATGGTTATTCACTCCTGCAATTACTATTTAAGATAAAAAAGTAAAGTTACAGCCTAAATACGTCCCACTGCTGGGCACAGGCCTCCTCTCATTTCTGAGAGGGTTTTAGGGCAAGGAAATGTCCACCGCGCTGTCCCAATGCGTGTTGGCGAACTTCACATGTCCTCGAAATTTTTTTTTTGATTTCTCAGACATGCAGGTTTCCTCACGATGTTTTCCTTCACCGCCACCGCCGAGCACGTGGTAAATCAGCACTTAAAATTGCAATTAACAATTTCATTTGTGCCGGCGGGGATCGAACCCGGGTTGCTCGCGTACCGTGAAACTTACAGCGAGCGCTAATCATCTGAGCTACCACGCCTCTTTATTTAAGATATATATACAAAAAAAAAGGTAAAATTCTAAATCACCTGTAAGTTTCCTCAATGGACAAGCTTTTATTACTGTCGAGACTAGGAGTTTGCGTTGAGTTTCTCCAACTGGTCCATAAACCACGGTCGACCTGTCGCCCTCTTCGTCAGTATGTCGCAACCTGTCTCTGTCACTAGCAGCGTTTGTTCAAACTGAAATATAAAAACGTAAATACAACCACCATTAAGGTCATTGGGTTCTCAAAGAAAGAAAGTGATAGATATATTCAGCTAGTATGTATTCATTTTTGTACGTGTTAGAACCCACTGCAGTACAATTTGGTCAGCTTGACCAGGGCAGGACCACGCTCCCACAGAATATCCCAGTATTAACACAAGTGGTAAATTTAAAATTTTGTACAAACAACTTCAATATGAATATAATTTATTGTTGATTTAAAAAACCCTCGACTGATTTTGATAAAATTTAAATGGGACCACCTGGGAAGTACACCCTTTCAAACAAAAAAAGAATTTTCCAAATTGGTTCAGGTATCTTTGAGTAATCGGTGAACATACTTAAAAAAAAAAGATTCCGAAGATTTGAAAACCTCCTCCTTTTTTGAAGTCGTTTGAAAAAGATTTACTCCCGAAGTTGAATTCAATTCGATTCAAACTGACGTTGTTTCGAATCTGTTACACAGTTTCACAGTTATTTAAATGAAAAAACACATAAGAGTTACGATCAAGTGTTATCAGCCCCGTTAGGGACATCTGGAAATATTTTTATTCAGGGATGTTTTTTTTAATAAATTCACTTCTTAAATGTTTTTATTACATAAATACATAGGATGAGCTTATCAGGAAAAAGCTTTTCATTCAGATAACTTCAATTTAAACAACCATACAATTGTGCACTAGCTATGGTACAGGAGTACGCAATTACCTTGAGTTTAAAATTTGATTGATACAGAACTAGATACTGTCGGAAGAATGCCATCCATCCATCCATCCATAACAGCCTATAAAAGTCCACTGCTGAACATAGGCCTCCTCCAAAAATTTCCTCTTAGAGGGAATTTTTCTCCTGTTTCATTTTCCCTCTTCTTCTTCTTTTCTCTTACGACACCCACGGGAAGATATGGGGGTAGTGGATATTCTTTCACCGCCACTACACGGTTATCGATATTACACGGAAGAATGCCAGCATGCGGGAAAATGTCCCGTTTCTACGCTGTTCCCAGTTGCCGGTCTGAGAATATCACTGACTTGTGAACTTTTAGTTTAGAGTAATTTTATTTTTAATTTTTATAGATTTTTCCATGGAAAGAAATCACATGACGGATTATTTCAGCCGCCATTCTACGACTACGACTAAGTAATTACTACTTTTATTAATTTATCAACTAAGCACAATAAAATAAAGTTGACAATACATACCAAATTTTAAACATTTATTTTAATCTGTAATGGTTTGCTTTTTGATATTTTAAAACCTGTCAATAGGTCTATTGGTGACATTTCTTGACTATTTCCTAGTATGTTGTATGTTCCAGAATTTTCTTACCTGTGCCGATCGTGAACCATCAGCGGTGACAGCAGTCCAATGGTCCGGCCATTGCTCATCACGCCAGCCACCTTCATTTATCATCGGCTCAATGGTGAAACAATGTCCTGGTTTCATCACACCAACTGCTTTGTTCTCTGCAGAAAGAAGATTTTAGAAACTGCTTAACTTCGATCCAAATGTTTGAGACAGTTATTTAAATTAAAATTGAGCGAAGAGAGATTAACACGGTACATAGTGGCTGCAACAACCTACATATGGCATGACACCCACTTAGCAATACAACCTTTATCCATTATCTGATTTATAAACAATTGTTTTTTTTCTAGATAATAGAACTGCTCTTCTACATAGTATAAGTCCGTGTGGGTAGGTACCACTGTCTTACCTATTTCTGCTGCCAAATCGCAATATCTACACTGTTGTGTTCCAGTCATCGATATATATGTACTACGCACTAGATTTGGCATTCTGAACATTCACTATGTTCAAATGAACTGTACTGCAATCCGTACACATTTAGTGTCATTTAGTGTGGCCACAGACTAATATGATGCTTACGCATAGTGTGGCTTCAATATTCATAGAGTGTGGAGCTGCGCTAATAATACGAGATTCACATCAAAGTTTAATTAAACCTGAACGTAAATAATAATTCAGTAGTCAAATGAATAAATAGGTAATAATATTACAATAGAAAAAATAAATTTCTTCATTTAAATACCTACCTAATCTATTGTGACAAAAACTGACCGCGCAGGCGCAACGCGCTTATATCAACTGCGCATGCGCGACCCTACTATCTCCCGCGCATGCGCGAAAACATAGTATTGCACATTTTTTGTTTGGAACAGCTTCTCTAGTATGTAGTACATATAACTCAATGGTTCCAGTTTAAAGAGTAAAGAGAGCCAGTATAATTACAGATTGTGAGGCATTCCATCTTAATCCCCTGTAACATAGTTAAAGTTGGCTGTAGATGTCCATAGCACTTACTGCTTGGTGGACTTTTTTCTGTTATAGAATAAGGGTAACAAACGAGCACACAGTCCACCTGATGGTAAGTAGATGCTGTGGCCCATAGACATCTACATTTATACTCAATTGAGAATCAAAATGCAGATGCATTGTTAAGCCTGAGGACTAAGATGGAATGCCTCGTTTCCAGTAAAAAGGTTCTCCGGTTCTCTACACTCACCACACGAAACACAGCAGCAATAAGCTGCTATTTTACGCTGGTATTCCGAGAGAGCATGGTCCTACCCTGGTCGAGCTGACACACTCATGTTACAACTATAATATAGCTGCAGTGTAGCTCTACCACGTAAACAGCTCATTGGTCACTACCGGGGTCTTTCCTTTGTAATTTTTTTTTTATAAAAGAAAGACCCCTATAACTGTACATATTGGTGAGAATGCACTTTAATGAAGTGCTATATTGTATTTTGGCGAGTAGTACATTGGTATTATTAGATAACTCCAGAATAAAAATGAGTCAAACAAAACCACATTAGGTCATGAAACAGACAATAATACATAATACCTACATACAAATATATTATTGCATTCGATTAACATTACAATCAAGGAGCAGTTGAATAATAGTCCTCACTTGCATCTGCTAAGCACAGTGACATAGCGTAAGAGAATAAAACCGAAGATTGGCAGCAGTATCTTCCTTATCACAAACCCAACTAAAATTAAAAAACTGCAGTTGCCAACCTGTCTGCAAAGCATGGCAACTATGGCAAATATCCCCCATATGAGACAATCTGTGGGGGAGGCCTATGTTTAGCAGTGGACTTTTGACAGGTTATAATGAATGGAAGAAAAAAAACTCACTTGCATAATGTGGTACATTTGGTGCCGTATGGAAAAGCCTATGTATCCCATGGCCGCAGTACGAACGGACAACACTTAGTCCGTTAGCTTGTGCATGCTTTTGAATCACATTTCCAATCTCCCTGTATTTCTCTCCGGGCTTCACAATCTCTATAGCCTTCTGAAGGCACTCATACGTAACTTGTACAAGTTTCCGACTTGACTCTGGTACGTTACCAACAAAGAATGTCTCGTTTAGATCGCCGTGAAAACCTCTATGGTAGACTGTCACGTCTACGTTACAAATATCGCCATCCTGAAATGACCATAGACCAGTTAACATTAATTATTTTATTACAATAAGTAAGTGAACCACGGTAGCTTAGGCAATAAGATCTTGCTTTAAAATTGCCATGTAAATGATTGATTGAATCGAATATTGAACTAAAATGTAAATAAACCCTACTTATCAATATGAATGATATGTTTGTTTTCATTTTTATTTTCAATTAGACAATATTTACGGATTTTTTCGCATTTAATTTATTCTCAGTGCTCACTGTAAATTTCACGTAATAACGAGAGCAAGAACCTGAGTTTAATCCTGACTGCTCAGATTATAAAAATAATTTTAGCCTCTCCACTACTAATCAAATTGGTATTTGCAATTGAAAGTGCTGATTAACCACATACTCGGCGTTTAAGGAAAACAGCGTGAGGAAACCCGCATGTCTGAAATATTCAAAACATATCAACGACATAGCATTTTTTCGCATTTGGGTAGCGCGGCGGTCTCTTCGTTGAGCTAAAACCCCATCGGAATATGGGACCTACTTTACTATGCAGGACCAATCTAAATTTCATAGTTGTGTCGTGGAGTTAGCCGTGAAGTGGCAGTGTAAGAATATTTACTACCCTATATCATCCCGTGGTTGTCGTAAGAGGCGACAGAGGAAGCTGAACCAGATGGGTAGCAGCATCTTCCTGACAACAGCTGAATAAAAATAAAAAACTACAGTAACCAACCCGATTGCCAAGCGTGGCAAGTATGACAAATATCCTTCTTATAAGAAAATTTAATTACATACTAAAAAGTTAATTACCATGAGTGGTTTAAGAATATCTACCCTAATATCGTCATAAGAGGCGACAGTGGGAAACTGAATTAGGAGATGAGCAGTAGCATGTTTGGATGCTTAATTTAATTAAAATTGAAGTTGCTAACTTGCAAGTGGTAAGTTAGATAAGTGCGTCAAATATTGCAAAATTCCTCCTATGAGGTAAGCTATGGGGGAGGCCTATCTTCAGCAGTGGACTCTTGATATGGTCGTGGTGTTTGGCGTGTGGTGCGATTGTTGGATGTATGAGAATCCATTATCACCTTCCAAAAAATGATGTTTTTCAGCATTTTCTAATCAAGTGCAAGTGAAAAAACATTCAATAATGTAATACTGTAATACCGTGTTACGTTATTGTAATACGGTACACGGTATTACATTATTGTAATACGGTATTACAATAATGTAATACACAACAAAACAAAACTTAACACACGCCCAATAGGCGTAACAAAACTTAACACACGGTATTCAGCCATACCGCCATTTGATGCATATATTGTTAAATCATGAACCAAATAAAAAATCTCTATTGACCGTTACATTCTCACTACTGCGCAGAGGTTTCTCACAATATCTAAAGGGTTTTGAGTAGACTAGTTCCTCGTGCTAATGCCCTCTCAGAAATGAGAGCTGGCCTTTGCCCAGGAGTGGGATGTATATAGGTTGTAACTATATGTTTATTAATCTGAGGCATGCTGTCAGACATCACACATATACACAAAATATTTTTATATTTTTCGAACATGAGGGTTTTTTCGCGATTTCATCCTTCACCACCGAATACAGTGAAAATTGCAATTCATAATTTATATAACACCAGTGGGGATCAAATACGGATACTATGAAAGTAAAGATGTGCACAGGCCAGCTGCCATGATTCCAGTACAAATACAAACATACCTGTAAAGGACGTAGATCAGGTATCCCATGGCAAATAACTTCATTGACCGATGTGCAACAGCTATTTGGAAAATTGTGATAGTTGAGTGGACTCGGGTAGCACTCCCTTTCAATACACGCTTCGTGCACTACTCTGTCGATTTCATCAGTTGTGACGCCTACATCACATACTCTGTAAAAGGGATATATATATTATCATGGGCTCCTGATAATTCATTTTATAGGTAACTTATCTATTATTGAAATAAATGACTTTGGTAAAATAGGTAAGTACAGTTGCAAAAATGGTTTTTAATTTTATTTCTAGCGTCATTTTAAATGTTAATTACTGATGTGAATGCCCAGCATATCTGTTGGCTAAAGTGGCAATCTGTCAGCCATAACTCAGCTCATAACTGACAACCAATGGGGAATAACATTTCTAGAGTGGTAGCCTCATAAGGACAATTTCAGTGCTGGAAAACCCCCCCCCCAGTAAATGGAGTGAGAATCTGATGAAACTTGAATGTTTTGAATATTGAAGTAGAAGACATATGACTATGCTTTGAGGGAATCAAATCATTGATCTATCCCATATTGTCACATGAACCACTGCTAAACATAGCGTAACATCTACCAAGAGGCCTATGTTTAGCAGTGATGAGCTGTAATGATGATGATGAAAGATGACAAAAGAGTACAAGAATTAATTTTATATAATAAAATAATTTGAACTTTTCAAAAGCACAATTTATAAGTGGTAGAGTCATGCTGCGGCTACATTATGGTAGTAGCACGAATGCGTCGGCCAGACCGGGGTAGGACCACGCTCTCACAGAATACCAACTCAATGCTGCTGTGTTTCATATGGTAAGTGTAGAGAACCGGAGACCTTTTTACTGGTAATGAGGCATTCCATCTTAGTCCTCAAGGGTGACTAGAGATGCGTTTTGATTCTTTATTGAGGATAAATGTAGATGTTTATGGGCTACAGCATCCACTTACCATCAGGTGGATTGTGTGCCCGTTTGTCACGCTTATACTATAAAAAAAACAGATCAGCAACAATTAGCAACATCAAAAGACGACTATGTCCAGAAGTTTTTTGTGGAAATGAAGAACAATAAACCTCTGAAAATATTAAAGGAATCTTTTCAATAGAAGCCTGCTGCTCTATTCCCTCCCTCCCTGCCATGTTTATTTTTATCTTTCTTGAATTCCCTGTATGAATGGATTCAAAGTGCGAAATTAAAGCCTATAGGCATCCTAATGCAACCCATGAAGTGGTGATAGTTTAACGTAGCTTTAGCAATACAAGAAAAGACTGAAAAAAGATTAGAAACTAAAAAAAAACACATTTAATACATAAGAAAATATTATTAATAAATTCATATACACATATTTTATTTTCATACATTTATACTTTACATATATTTATTTAAAGTATAAATGTATATAAATTCTTCATATATTTATACTCTCGCGCGACACCGGCCGGTTAACATATGTTTTATTCTGCTCCGTAATAATTGATCTTAATTAGTTGTTTAAAGTTGACGTTTAGTGTTAAAACGATATTACCCTTTTAGCTTTTAAAACAAGCTCACTAGTGGTACAATCAAAATCAAAATCTGTGAAATATTTCCCATGTTATAAATGAAAATATTTCAAAAAATTTGAATAACTGCTGTGTTCTTACGCGTAACTTGAGTCGCCCATTGAAGTGAGTCATCGTATCTACGACCGGCGTTCACGCAGCAAGTGACTGTCGTCTGTATTACAATGTCGCCTAAAAGAGTTAATTGCGCGGGATGTTGCGAACTAATTGTCGAAGGTAACTTGTTTATAAGATGTGTCAAATGTAAACAGTATTTTGACTTGTTATGTGCAAATTTAACTGCACAGATGTACGCAACGCTTTCCCCTGATTTGAAAACCTCTTGGATTTGCGTTGAATGCCGTTGTAAAATACCCAAAGGTGATAACTCGCACACACCTGTTCGTCAACAATTAACGCATGATATGACTATTGTAAATGATTGCCCCGATGTATCTATGAATAGCCCGGACAATGTAACTATTCGTACTGGGGCTCGCCATGCACCACCACTATCTTCTAGACAACACGGTACTTTGCTGGAAGAAATCCGGGTTTCTGTTGTGCATGAATTAAAAGTGATGCAGGAGAGTTTTGAAAAAAGTTTGACTACTAAAATTAGTAATTTGATTAGTGAACAATTTCTCACGTTTAATACAGAACTTCGTAATATGATGACTGGGTTAACAGGTAGAATTATTGAATTAGAGAATAAAATTGAGATCATGACTAAATCGACCCAATATAAAAACAGCAGCGAGGAGACTAGTACAACTGCATCATTACCCACAGTCCATCCGCTAGCCTTCTAATACCCCAATTAGCCAACAAAAAAAAAAAGTGGAGTAATGCCAAGAAAGATATTATTAAGGTCTCACTGCGGCAGCTGTTACTCCCGAGAGCCGAGGGTCGATCAATCAACTAGTGCCGCCATGAATGACAATGCCTGTAATGTGGACCAGGCAGGGAATGGGTGGAAGTTAAAAGACTAAAAGGTTGAGAGCTTCGTTACCTGGAGTGCTTGAGGTACTGCAGCGCCAGGTGTTACATCTCTGCGCAGCAGAGAGATGGAGGTACGTGCACTTGTATTATGTTCAGGAGGTACAACCGTCGAACAAGTGCGGGCTCATCTTACCTCTATATGTGGAAGTGATGTTTGCACGGTGGAAGCGTTGAAATCACGTGGACGATACTCGTCATTTAAGCTGGGAGTTCCGGCCAGGCAAGCTGAAAGTGTCATGTCACCGGCGCATTGGGCAGAGGATATTTGTGTTAAACCTTGGCGCCAGAACTTTCGTGCCAAAGAACATATTACGCAGCAATAGGCGCCAACGGTTTACGAAAACAACTCTGTTATATCAAAATGTTCGTGGTTTGCGCTCAAAAATAAGAACTTTTCATAACAATGTGACTCAAGCTTATTTTGACATTATTGCCTTGACTGAGACGTTTTGACTAGCTCTGTGTCTGATGGTGAACTTTTCCTCTAATTATGTTGTGATTCGTAGAGATAGGTTAGGTGACGTTGGTTGGGGAGGAGTATTGTTGGCTGTGCGTGATAGCTACGAGGTACGTGTGATCTCGGATATTGACGGTATGACACCCGATAAAGAACTAGTATTGGCCCTTATAAGCTGCAAAATGTAAAGTTTTATGTTGTGTGGTATACCTACCACCAAATTATCGTGATGATCAGTATATTGATGTTCTTACTTGCATAGAGAATGCTTTGTGTGCTTATTCAAATATGAACGTATTAATATTAGGTGATTTTAATCTTAATTCTTGTAGCACTAATGTTAAAACTCAATTTAAAATTTTTTGTGACTTCTGTAACCTACAGCAACATAATAATGTATATAATACTCGCGGTGGACTATTAGATCTCGTGTTGAGTGACTATGACCGTAACCAATTGGAGGTGTTGCCTGGATTGGATCCACTCGTACCAATAGATGAATATCACCCTTCGTTGGAAGTCAAAATCAACCTCTCATACAGTAAGTCCTTGCCTAGGCTGCAATTTTCGCCAGATGGAAGTTCGGATAGGATCGCTGATTGGAATTGGCGTAAGGCGGACTTTCCAGGTCTGTATGCAGCGTTATCGGAATTAGATTGGTCTGATTTAATGACTTTTACAGACGTAAATGCAGCCGTAGATTTTTTTAACAACAAATTGAATGAAATTATTAATTTATATGTACCAAATAAAAAGCTTTTTCTAAATCATCGTAAGTATATCTATCCCAAATGGTTCACGCCTGAGATCATAGAAAATATCAAAAAAATATTTCCATCTGAAGAGATTTAAGCAAGAAGGAAAATTATTTAACAAAGAACTATTTAACTTTTATCGATGGAGGTTAAAATTTTGATTGACAAAGCATATCAGCAGCATCTTAACTTGATACAGAAAAGCATAATTGATGATCCGGTATTATTTTGGAAATATGTAAGTGATAAAAAAAAGAAAGACGACATACGGAGACATATAGTTATAAGGGTAAAAGTATCAGGTCAAGATGCGGCTAATGCCTTTGCTGAATACTTTTGCTCTGTATTTCATGATGAAAAGCCCCTATTAAATTATGCCGATGCCGAAAGTGCGGCTAATTTACAAGTTAATATGGTGCCCATCTCAGTCAGGTATGTAGACGAGAGTGATTTTAGATTGGCAATAAAACGCCTAAAGCCGCGATCCGCTGGTGGTCCTGACCGCATTCCTGCTTTTCTTGTCAAGGATTGTGCGCCAGTTCTAAGATCACCGCTCTTATTCATTTTTAATCTGTCTCTTAGACAGGCTAAATATCCAGAACAGTGGAAAATATCTAGGGTGACTCCTGTTCCCAAGGGAGAACCTGGAAAGGATGTTTCTGCTTTTAGACCTATAGCGGTGCTTTCGGTTCTGGCGAAGGTATTTGAAACCATATTGAACTTTCACATTAGCAAACAGTTAGATAACATTTTGCATGACAGTCAACATGGTTTTCGGAAAAATCGCTCAACGAATACTAACCTGATAACACACGTTGACTATGTATGTACAGAGATGGATTCTAGAAGACAGGTAGATGCCGCATATTTCGACTTTAGGAAGGCTTTTGACCTGGTGAGTAATGACATACTGTTACAGAAGCTAGCTAAGTTGGGTTTTACTCAAGCTTCTTCAATTTTTGCTAGCTATTTGGATAATCGTCGTCAATTCGTTAGAGTAAGTGGTTACGAATCCGATTATTATTTTACTAGATCTGGTGTGAGTCAGGGTAGTACTCTTGGCCCAACACTGTTCTTGAGTTTTATAAATGACTTGCCTACAAAGTTAAATCTGCGAAGTGCCTGTTATTCGCAGATGATCTGAAATTAGCTTGGGAATTGGCAGTGCTGCTGATGCACAGGCTCTTCAACAGGACATAGATAGGGTATCGGAATGGAGTAAAGTGAACCATCTTCCTCTTAATGAGACTAAATGCAAGGTTATTACTTTTGCATTAAAACCGAATCCTATCATTATTAATTATAACTTATTTGACGCGCCTATGGTAGAGTATATGACATAATTGACTTGGGCTTATTATTAGATACTAAATTAAATTTTCACAATCATATGACATCCATTTGCAAGTCGGCTAGTAAGACTTTGGGTTTTGTGATGAGGACTGCTGCTGACTTTGACGATATAAGGGTGGCTAAAACTTTGTATAATGCGTATGTTCGGAGTAAACTGGAGTATGCAGCTGCGGCCTGGAATCCTTATGAGAATAAGTATACTATCATGTTAGAGAGAATACAACGTAAATTTGCTCGTTGGCTTTATAAGAAGATTCACGTTACTACCCTTATTTGTATCCTTCCCTATTTGTTTTGGGTATGGTTGATTTAGAAACCTTAATGTTTAGGAGGGTGATGTCAACTATTAGGTACTATCTTTTATAATTCACCACAAGTTAGACTGCCAGTCGGTTGTGGAAGAATCGATTTGTTGGTGCCCAGGTACCTGCAGAGTGATAATGGAGTAACGGTGGCTCCACGCCGTGGCTGCGTCTCCTAGACAGACCAGTTACACGTACAAAGCGTGCAGCCTATGCACCAACAAATCGAGCATTGATACTAATAGGGGACATACTCACTCAACACGATGAAATTGACATATTTGCAGACAGTATGACACGTCTGCTGAATCTTTTTAGTAAAATTATCGATAATAAGATAATTAATAATTTGACAATTTAATTTGTTTGACAATGTACTATTTATTAATTTGTATTTAAGATGTAATTTTAATTATGGACATATATTGTAATTAGCTTTTATTGACATTGCATTGTAAATTAATATGACAAAATATTTCATAGCCTGACATTGTATGACTGTATCCTTTTTCTTTTTCTTTTATATTCATATTTTATTATGTTATTTTCATATTTTAATTTCTCAACACGCGCTGCTATAGGCTTGGAGATTTTGAAGTACTAATATTGCATAATTGTTTAATTTATTACTATTATTTTTAATTATAAATTTATAAGTGATAACTATTAACTCGTTTATTATAATTGGATGATTTTTTTAAAATATATTTTTTGCATGTAAAATTAAACCTTGTGTGCGTGTTGGATTTTCTGTAAGCCACAAGAGTTTTTTAAAAGAAAAATAAAAAAAAAAAAAATACATACATACTGTGTACTATCAGACAATAAGGCAATTTTTCAATTAAGACTAATCTAAATAAACTAGACATTCAATCAACAATCTAAATGTTATTAGATTATTCCATGAATGTTACTTATCTTTTGCAGTGGGTTAGCAGGCCTTGACCTAAAATTATTGACCAAGATAAAAACAATTAACACAACCACTCCTTTCTGACATAGAAACCTTACCTTAATTAATTTTCATTTGTTTGTTATTCTGTGATGTTTTATAAATGAATATAGGTACAAAAATGTATCCTCTACCTAATATCTATATAAATAAAAATCAATGTATGGAAGATCATCACTTGAGAATGGCTGTACCGATTTTGATGAAATATTTTATGTGTATTTAAGTAGGTCCTTGGATGGGATGGTTTAGATTCACAATTGGATCCTGTAGGTGGTGATGTTATCGAGATCCAGAAATCACTTTGAATTTAAAGTAGACATGCCAGCTCAATGGAACTCCACATTGTTTACAATAAAAAGATTTGCAGAGTAAGAGTCCTCAAAAAATCTAGAAACAAGTAGGCAATCAATCATTATATTCTTTATTACACACCAATACATATAAAAAGATATTAAATATACTGACCGGCACAAAAAACGACTCACTATGATTTCTTTAAATAAATAATCTCGAAATTATATTTGTGTTCATTTTTGGCCTGGAACAGATCTCCAAAGATCCTACTCCTTACCCTAGCAATACTATGTAACAGAGCCATGACTGCTGTTGAGGTCAGGAATCGCCTTGCTGAAGTTCGAGATGTGCATGTAAGTGACAGGACTATCTGGAGACGCCTCAATGAAACTGATATCATGGCCAGAAGACCTGCACATGGCCTAGAGCTTACCAAGCAGCATTGAGTCAGCAGACTTGCATTCACACATGAACATGTGAATTGGGATATGGAACAGTGGAGCCAAGTACTGTTCACAGATGAGTCCCGATTTTGCTTACGAGTTTTGTTTGTCGGATATCCTTTGCCAAAGAATAACTTAAATAACACTTATGAATAAGAGATGATATCAAAAAAAATTTCTAAGACAATTAATTACTAAAATTCAAAGTGAGTCGTTTTTGTGCTGGTCAGTGTATATATAAAGAAGGTACAGTAGGCAGATTTATCGCACTGGAAGCAATTGCTTCCAGACAACCTTTTTACGCAAAGAACTGTTGGTAACAAAGAATTACAAAGAGGGAGGTGTACAAAATTATACAATTAAATGAAAAACATGACAACAGTTGAAGAGCAATAATTGATGACACAATCTCCTTACTGACAGACTGTCCACAAATAGACAGGAAAATTATCAGTAGTAAAGTATCTTGATTCCTAACAATACCCGTAATAAAAGATCTGCAATACCTACTTCTAGTACCTACTTATGATTAAAATACCTTTTCAATATTAAATTATAGGTAGCAGATTGGGAGGGTTGGAAGCACATTAATTACATACACTTCTAGATTCCAGACTTAAAAATACTTGATTAGGGTTCAAGAAAATGCTGCTGAAACTAAAAAGGCTTATAGAAAAACTGCCCAATCAGATTTTACAACTCCTTTAATTTCTGGGATGGTTTTGGGCCAGAAAGATCCACTACTGTGCCCCTATACATATGTTGCTTGTGTGCTAGAAAAATTATAGTGAGAGCCTATTTTCTGAAGTACCGACTCAACAAGACAACTGTGAATTAATAAGATTAAATATTATATATTCTTTGTTTCTTTACACACCTTTTAAAATAATTTCTTTATTGAACTACTTACTTGGCGGCTTCATCAAGTACTTCCCGACCAAGGCGACAAGCGACTCGCATTCCTTCGATTTCCTCATCGTCCAACACTTTTATCTGTCCTGAGCCTTTAGCGGCGTTTTCTGAAGCAGGAAAACCTGTGGGATGATCTGCATAATCCGGACGACCTATATGAGGAGGCACTGTCCGCTTTGCTCCTGCCGGATAAGGTCTCAACTTCCCCGTAAAATTATACGAAGGCCACGGATTATATTCCACGTTAGATCCGTCTGTGCTTTCACCCTCTAAAACAAGACGAGTTCAAAATAAACCGGAATAGATCATAACACTGGATCCTAACCTAAAAACTTACTCGCCAATGAGTGGATGATTTTGTGCGATTTCCACGACTTTTTGAAGCAGTCTTGGTTGCAAAAGAACGAGCCCTGTATGCCAAGTTTTATACATGTTGGACACTGTAACTGAGCAATTGATTTGCACCCGGGTGTTTCACACATTCCAATCGCAGCCATTTTTTTGTTTCTTTTAAAATAAACTGTCAAAGTCAAACCTAATGTCAAGCCAAGCTAATTGTTGTTACGATTCGTCAATTAACGCTGGCAAAGATCTTAGATCATACAGCGTAGTCTAATTTATTTTGTGCAAAAAATTATTTCCAATATACTGATTTAATATACAAAATCGCATCACTTTACCACAGTCTAAATACTACTAACAGTCGGCTGTTGGTCATCGAAGGCGTCTAGACAGGGCAATCGTGCGGTGTGGTGCGGGGCGAGACGCGGGCGGAGCGCTCCCTGTCCGCTAGGGTTGTCCTGTCACGCAAATAATTAAAATGGTTCACCCTACATGTGCGGTAAAAACTGTGGGTCGTCCTCATTTAAAGATAAAGAATTAAAGTTTCATCAGTTTCCACATACACAGGAATTTGTTTAAATGTGAAATAAATTTAATTCAGTTTTTTATTTTTTATTACTTCCCGTTCTGAAAACCCTAACAAATTTATTGTTTATGTCAGCTTTTTGACAACATTAACCGTGATGATTGACTGTATGTTCTTCTTAGGCTGTGACTTTACCCACTAAAATTCACTTCAAACCATTACTCAAACTATGAAACAGAAGCAGTAACCCGTCCGTCGGTCAAGTTCCCGCTAAAATTCTCTCAAGCCCTGCTAACTACTATATAACTATATTTAGTTATTTTCACAGATTAAATAATTACATGCAACGCATATTTTCTGATTTGCCCCATTTCCCTGATAATAGATTGTTAACAGCCGGATACATTGATACACATAGTCGCTTATGCAAGAAATCCATTAGCGCAAAAAACTTAAGTTACCAGGGCGCGTAGCCCTGTGACACCCTTATCATATTAAAAAAAATACCGGACAAATAGTCGCCCTAAATCTTTAAATATCTTTACTTTTCGTTTAACTATTATAAAACAGCCACCCTGAGGAGTATGCTCGGAAACGTGTATTTGTGAACCCACGTGGGACGGGTTGGATTAATGCAATTTGGATATTATTTTCTCCCAATTTTCTCCCTCGATTATACAGTATTGTATACAGTCATATAGAGTCGACTATTGTATACAGTCATATAGAAACATGACTGGTCTAGGATACAATTATAATCTTATCTGAATGAGGATATTATGAGGACATTTTGTAAAAGTCTATGAAAAATTGGCATATGGACAAACTTTATGTGGCTATTTGGATTTCATTCGCAAAACGTCACAGGACTGCAAATTCTTAGAAACCTTGGCATAAAATTATTATTGCTAATAAAATTGAAAAGCAAACATCTAAAATTAGTAAAGATGCTCAAAAAAAAACTCGGTTTTTTGCGTGGTCGGGAAGAGATCGTCCTACCAAATAATTCCGGAAGGGGTGGATTAGTGATATATATACATAATATTATATATACGAACACATTTTTCATAGTTTACACCTTAAGCTGAGTTCACATTTGATCATCTTGACATATCTTGATCAGGCGTATACTATCGAGTACTTGCATCGTATCTATCATAAGCATGGACTTCCACATAGGCATCCACATTTGACAATATGATCGGGTTAGTGTATCGGCATAATGTTATTTATGTGTGGACGCTTTAAATCCTCAGCACCACCTATCTTTTTCTTCGATTTTCCTAATATGCGTATCTCCCAGCGCATTGTCAGGTCTCTCCTCTTTCTTTCTGTTCTCCTTTTTAACATTTCCCCTCACTAGGATTTCTCCTGTATCGTGGAGGCGTTCTATATCCAGAAATTGCCCATGGAGAAACATGCAGGCTGGGAACAATTATTAGCACGTCTTACAAACAATTATTCCGTGTGGGATTTGACCCCGTATCATGCAGTGTCGAGGCAAAATGCTTATAGCCATCTCTTCAGTTCAATTATGTACCTTCGTGATTGCTCAGAAAGAAAACAGAAGTATTTTAATACAGAAGCGAACATTTTGGAAGATCAATCAAATGCATTTACGTTCAAACTTGCCAAGAACGTGAAGCGACGTGTAGGTTCCCCTTTGGTGATCGGAGTAAAACCTACTAGAGATGGGAAACGATGTATGTAGGTATCGTATCGCATCGATGTATGTACACATGATACAATATCAAAATACATCCACACCACCAATCACAATACGTGTATCTGATACGGCTACTGATCACAATACGTGTATCCGATACCTACGAGGTTTATGCGAAACGGGACGCATCAGATACGATATCTTAACAACGTATCACATGATCGCGTATATTTTGCGTTCAAACTAGCGATCATGATATGGTCGGTGTCATGCGACGAAGTCACGATACGCAAAGATTACGAGAGTCACGATAGGGAATAAATATGGACCTGGCTTGGCTTTACGATGGCTGTTTTAGGATGGCTAAACGGAATACTCTTATTTGATATTGTAAATGCAATTTTATAGTATCTATTTATGGTATTCTTACTTTTAAGTTTAAATAAATAATTTAATGTTTGAATACATAAAACGTAGTTTACGAAAACCGAAAGATTTAAAATGATACCAGAGTCACCTCAATATTCGATCCACTATAGAATTATTGCGTAGCGACTACTGAAGTAAAGAGAAGCCACTGATGTTAATAAAATTAATCTATACTGGTTTACTCGAGCCGCTCAATTTTTACGCACATGCGAGCACGCGCTTGTGTGTGAAAGCGACTGCAAGCGCGCGCGTGCGTGTGTTTTTTAACCTGATGGTAAGTGGATGCTCTGGCCCACATACATCTTATTCTATACTCGTTACACTAAGATGTAATGCCTGGTTACTAGTATAATGGGTAAAGGATCTCCGATTCTCGTAACTCACCATACGAAGCACAGCAGCAATGAGCTGTAATTTTTTTCTTTTTATTTGCTTTTGCTACGTTCGTACGTCGCGTACGTTTATCTATCTACATATTGGACACCTCATTTCATATAGTTTCTTTGCCCGACAGTATGACCTTTATAGGTACCTACCTAAACTAATGACGAAAAGCGGCATAATATACGACGTCTGTACTTTTCCCGACAACAAACAACCAGACGACATTAAAAAATGCATGGTTGATAATATGATTGATTAATCATCTCCTGCCGATTTCAATCCAGGCAATTACCCAGGAATCAAATCCAAAACCCAAAACATAATAGCGAGCTTACCGCTCAAATATATTTAAACAGTATGTTGTTCCTTCTAACAATTTGTGAAATCATAAATATACTCGAAAGTTCAAAACATAAAACACAATTTACTTTTATTCTTTAAATTTCCAGACGTTGTTTCTTGTTGATTTAATATAAATTTAATGATAGGGAGCTCCAAATCCACCATTCTAGGTTATTTTATAGTATACTTATTACTCTGCAAAGAAGTAAATTATTTAGTATTAATAATAATGAACCTGATCGATGTGATAAATTTATTAGTAATATTATTTGTAAAGAAAAGTGTAAGTAATAATAGTAAGAATTGGCAACCTGATAGAGCAAGCTTGGTGCTTGTATGCGCGGTAGGTACGGTTTTTGAGCAATTAATTTATTATGTTGGTGGTAACGGCTAGAGATTTATGTAGGTAGGCTTGTGAACATTTAGCTCTGCTTGGGCTTACATAAGATTGTCAACTATTAAAGATTAAAACGGTAACGCAAACCAAATGGTGGCTTCAATTACTTTCTCCCACCGAACCCTATGTAAAACTGCAAAGGCGGCGACACTTATCTTGCTACCCGATTAGTTTATTATTTGTCCAATAGTCAGCAACTGGTGCAAACACGATCAATAACTCAAAGTACCCAATCATATAATTAATGCTTAAAATGAATTTTGCGTAAACTAGCACCAACAAAATTGTCCACCGGTCAAGACTGGTGCGTGGTGAAATCACACCTGCAGGGAAAATGATGGGATGGAGCTATGGATCAAGGAATATAGGATTTATATGATGGGCTGCATTGTTATCATCATTATGAAATCGATTTTTTTTTTAATTTATCACTTCTTAAAGTGTGAAGTTAAAAGTGTGAAGTTAATTAAAAGTAATAAATTGACAGAGACATTTATTAAAAGACTTGTCAAGACTAAATACTATAACTATATTAAGATAATATATTAAGTTAGTCAACTTAGATAAATAATAGTTGGTGCGTCCATTTGTGATCGTGGATTTTCTGAACGACTTGACCGATTGAGGTCGTATTCACACAATAGTTTTGTTTCTAAATGATGATTCATATTCATAGCCATTCTAGAATCTGATAGTCATGTTATAAACAAATTTTAAATTTATGGATTAGTGCCAAAAAAGAAAATCGCAAAACCTGTACAGTCGTGTCATTATTAATTACTGTTT
Source organism: Parnassius orleans (assembly GCA_029286625.1). NCBI lineage: Eukaryota > Metazoa > Arthropoda > Insecta > Lepidoptera > Papilionidae > Parnassius > Parnassius orleans. The sequence continues at coordinate 5,447,862 of JAGSMP010000037.1, forward strand.
ATTTGATAATTATTATTTACTGTTTGTTTTGGTGCTAAGAACCTCCGTAGGAGGTTCGGTTGCCAACTAACACGCAACATATAACGCACGCACCCTGAGGACTGACAAGAAGATCCCGGAGCTGGAAGAAGAGATAGACAAGTCGCGCTGGGATATTATAGGATTATCTGAGGTCCAAAGAGAGGGGAGGACACAGTAATCCTCAAATCCGGCAACTTGTTCTATCCCCGGGAGGGCGACCATCTATCCCAAGGAGGTGTCGGATTCATCGTCCACAAGTCTCTCGTGAACAACGTTGTAAAGATTGGGAGTGTGTCGACGAGCGTTGTGTACCTTATACTCAGAATCATTTACGCACCAACCTAGGCACATCCTGATGAGCAGAAAATGTATGAGGATATCTCTAGATTGCATTCCTCCAAATCTACTATACGGTGTTAATGGAAGACTTCAACGCAAAACCAGGCACAAGAGAGAACGGTGAGCTGAAAGTAGGGAAATTCGGGATAGGGCAACGGAACCCAAGGGGCCAGCAGCTGGCCTAATTTATGGAGAAAGAGGGACTCTTTATGATGAACTCTTTCTTCCAAAAGCGGCCCCACAGAAAGTGGACCTGGTCGAGCCCGGACAGTTCGACAAAAAAAGTCAATCTGACTTCATTATGACGACCAGACAGCAACTGTTCAGTGATGTCTCAGTGATCTCGAGGGTGAAAACTGGCAGCGATCACCAAATGGTGAGAGGCAGACTAAACCTAAACGTTAAGTTGGAGAGGTCACGTCTAATGAAGTCAACGCTCCGTCCCCCCTCGTGCTTTAATCCAAAGCTCCGAAAACTTTCAGTTCGAGTTACAAAATCGTTTATTCAGTGCCTAGAAATCTGCAATGAATTGGACGATATTGAATGACAAGGTTGTGGAAACTGTTCATGCGGTCGGAGCTGAGTTCTGCAAGACCCGTCGCAGAAAACACAAAACCTCTCCGATCACACTCTTAATCTCATGGCTGGCACGGGAGATGAAGCTGCAGTCTTCAGCAGATTTTAGAGTATACAGGCAACTGAACAGACAGATCTCCAAATGCATGCGGCGGGACTTACGCAACTTCAATACAGCTCGTATTGAAGAAGCGATGGAGCGGACCCAGGGCACATGAGTAAAAAAACTGTACAGAGGCAAAGCTTCTAAGGAGCTGTCAAAATTTTTTTGTAGGGTTGGCACAGGAGGATAAAACTAAATAAACAAAACGTTTATCAGCATTTTAATAGATACTTACTTTTTTTTTATAAACTACGTATTCTAAACTTCTTTTACTTTTATAATTATTGTTCTTCAACAATAAGTTGTGGCTTTTATTAAATGGTAAATTCTAAATTTAAAGTAAAGTTTTTTTTTAAAAGGTAATCTATTGGAAAGCACTCGCATTTCATAACAAATATAAAATCTTGCACACGTTTTAATATTTCACTACCAATATTTACAATGTTTCTTTCGACGTCAAAATATTCGCGAAATTTTTGCTCAAGCATTTCAACAAACGCGATAAAATTATCAGGAAGTATTATTAAAAACCCGATTGAACACTATCTTTATTAAAATCCTTGTAACGGCGGAAAAAAGAATCTTTTCCCATATTTATAGGTTGTTCAATTTTATTTTCTCACATTAGTGGTATTCGAGACAACATTTTCTATACAAATATCCTGTACACATAGACTAAACCATTTTTTCTGGTAAATCAAATAGATAATCATTTGTTCCTACTATTACAGTAGGAACAAATTAGTAGGAACGAATTATTAGGTAGTTCGGGCAGTAACATTGTCAGGTTGCGATGATGGTGTATTAAAATATGACAATCGCCTGGTTTCATAAGTAACATATCGAAATCGTAATCACAAATAGTATTTTGAGGTTTCCTAAGATATTGGTTATAAAAAATTATAAAAAATCTTATTGAAGGAAATACTAACTAGACTGCATGTTGGTTCCTGGCAGTTACCACCCGCCTGTCTGACTTTTCCAAAGAAATTTTCGAGACAATCTTGATTGAGACGTCTCGTAAATATAAATCAATTTAATTTCTTCTGATTTTTAACTCTTCATGAAGTTTTATTAAAGATTTTATAGACACTTGAAATCCGTGAATGAAATTCATTCTATTTGTATGTGTTTTTGTATTTGTCTTTCTGCCTATCACTTTTTATTGATTTTAAGTTCCTGAAAAATGTTAGCATTTCTTCTAAAAACTCAATTTGATAACTATCGCATCGAAACGCTCTTTTATATTTATTAGGAGATCGCAGTGTACTTGAGTTTAAGAAATTAAACAAATTATTAATTTTATTTACAAAATCAGCGGTATCTCTTGCGGCAACCTCGATAAGATTTAAATTTACGTAAACCATATTTATTTTACACTTTTTATATTTCATTTGATACGAATTATTCTTTAAAAAACAAAATTTGACACTTATTATTTTTTACACAACCCTGAGTTTGAGCACTGGCCGAGCCGGTTTAAAGCAGTTTCTCTCTGTACGTGACGAGCCGCCAGTGCCCACGCACACATGCGCCTCAAGCTTGTAGTAGTGTACCTGTCACAGCGCGGTTGTATGAAGCGTTGCCTCTGTAAGGTACGATTTCTTTACTCATGTGCCCAGGGCTCCAAAGTCTTTGCCAGAGATCTGTCTGCCAGAAAGAGCCAACTGTCGCAGCTGAAGACTGAATGTGGCAGCATCGTTTCCGGGACACCTGAGGTTTTTAGTGAGATTGAGAGGTTTTATGGGCAGCTGTACACGTCATCGTTGGAGCAACACGCAAGTGTGAGTAACAATCCAAGAGCAAGATGATATTCCGGACGTCAGTCGAACGACGAAACGTCGAAGTTTGCGCGTTCACCGCCAAAAGAACCCCTTTGTCGTGTCTCCTCAGTTTCAAGGCACTCCTTGTTGCCTCAGCCAGTATCGGAATCCTCGGCGTCGACATATCGAGTGACGCAGTTTCGTGGTCACTTGAAGAGAAGGCCAATTGGCCTCTAAAAGCTTGGCGTGCTCAGCAGAGCGGGACAGTATTTCATGCCGGCACAACGCCTGCAACTTTACAAGGCGCAGGTTCGGCCTCACATGGAATACTGTTCCCATCTCTGGCTGGGGCTCCCAGTGCCAGCTCCTTCCACTTGACCACATCCAGCGCAGAGCGGCTCGAATCGTCGACGACCGAGTTCTTTCCGATCGGCTCGATTCATTGGCGCTGCGAAGAGATGTTGCATCTCTTTGCATTTTCTTTCGCATTTACCACGGGAAGTGCTCTGAGGAATTGTTCGGATTAATCCCAGCCGCCAAATTTCACGAACGCACATCGCGGCTGAACTCCTGATACCATCCACACCATCTGGATGAGTGGCGGTCCACCACTGTGCGATTTAGAAGATGTTTTCCTCGCACAACTTCCTTGTGGAATAGTTTACCACCAGCGATTTTTCCGGACCGATACGACTTAGGGACCTTCAAGAAAAGAGCCTACCTTTTAAAAGGCCGGCAACGCATCTGCAATTCCTCTGGTTCCCTGGTGTTGCAGTTATTCATGGGCGGCGGTAGTCACTTACCATCAGGTGAGCCGCATGCTCGTTTGCCCTCCTATAAAAAAAAAAGTCTAAGCGAGACTAGAATGGCTCTCCAGTACCTTAAAAATGGCAAGTCCCCGGGCGAGGATGTAATTACAGCGGAGCTTCTGAAAGCGGGTGGAAAACTGGTACTTGAAGTCATTCAGAAGCTCTTTAATTCCATACTCCATGGTGGCACTACTCCGGAGGCGTGGAGCAGAGGTGCGGCGGTATTGTACTTCAAGAAAGGCGATAACGCTCTCTTGAAAAACTACAGACCGATATCCGTTCTGAGCCGCGTCTGCGTGCTGTTTTCAAGTCATTACGAATCGTCTCGCACGCATACTTCGACGACTTGCATCCTCCCGAAGAAGCCGGTTTCCGAAAAGGCTTTAGCACCATAGACCACATACATACCCTTCGGAAAATTGTACAGAAGACCGAACAGTACGATTTGCATCTTTGTCTTGAGTATGTGGACTATGAGAAAGCCTTTGATTGCGTCGAAATTTGGGGGTGCTGCAGTCAGCAGTTCAGCAGTTCAGCGGTGCCAAGTCGACTGTCGGTACATCGAAGTGCTGAAGTGTTTGTACAGTAGGGCTACGATGGCTGTCCAAGTACAGAATAAGAGTACGAAACCTATCCAACTGCAGAGAGGTGTAAGACAGGGTGACGTAATACCCCCGAAACTCTTCACCGCTGCATTAGATGACGTTTTCAAGCTACTGGACTGGAAAGGGTACGGCATTATCGTCAATGGCGAGTACATCACTCACCTTCAATTTGCCGACGATATAGTCCTTATGGCAGAATCGCTGGAGGACCTAAGCACTATGCTCAATGATCTCAATAGTGTCTCCCAACGGATAGGTCTTCAGACGAACATGGACAAAGCAAAAGTCATGTGTAACGTCCATGTAACACCTATGTCGGCACTAAGCTCGAAGTTGTTGACGAGTATGTTTACCTGGGACAAATAGTCCGACTAGGTAAGTCCAACTTCGACCGAGAGGTCAATCGACGGATTCAATTCGGCTGGGCAGCTTTCGGGAAATTACGACACATCTTCTCGTCAGGCATACCTCAAAACCTCAAAAAAAGATTGTACAACCAGTTCGTGCTGCCAGTGATGACCTATGGATCTGAGACGTGGTCCTTCACTGCTGGCCATATGAGGAAGCTCAAGGTCGCTCAGCGAGCTATGGAGAGGGCTATGCTCGGGGTTTCACTGCGTTATAGACTTAAAAACGAGGATATGCGCAGTAGAACCACAGTAACAGACATAGCCCAACGGATTAGTAAGCTGAAGTGGAAATGGCCGGTCATATAACTCGAGGAACTGACAACCGATGGGGAAGAAATGTTCTCGAGTGGCAGCCTCGTATCGGCAGGCGAGGTGTAGGGCGTCCCCCCAATAGATGGAGTGACGACCTGGTAAGACATGCAGGAAGTCGATGGATGCAGGTTTCTCGGGACCGTACTTTGTGGCATTCCTTGGGAAAGGCCGATGTTCAGCAGTGGACTTGTGAAGGGCTGTAATGATGATAATGATGATTTACTGTTTAATAAGTTCGTAGTGAGCAGAATAACGTTTGCCAGGCTAGCTCGTAATAAACAATAATGTAAGTGTTGTTCTGTTAGTGATCCATGATCGTGTAATTTCTGCACAACTTGATCGATTGAAGTCATAATTCACACAATACACAAAAATCCGAAGTGAATACGGAGTGAAACCAATTGCGCCACCTACCGGAAAGGATAGAACATGGTCTGCCAGGCGAGCTAATTTGCAATGGAGTTTTAAAATCGTTGATTTAACAAATGCCATAAGGCAAATATACTTACTAAACAATGAGCGCAACTGGTACAACCAACCGTCTTGAAGATCCAACGACCGGATGACTGTGTTCCTTGATCTGATATACACAAAATCCAGTGCAGTTATTAACTCAGTTTTGTTCATTTCACATCACAGAAAAATATAAAATTAGGAAGAAATATATGCGTAAATGCAAAACTGATAATTTTCACGTGAACGATGCAGTCACATTGACGTTTCATTCACTTTTGAACCCGCTTGTTCTATTTTTGTATGTTTATTTAATTCCCACCCCAAAGAGTATTAGTAATTATACCAAATCCCGCTCTCTCTGGTGATAAACTGTAAGTAGTGGTATGTATATGAATTCGTTAATGCATTATTTGATTCCTTGAAATATTTATTAACTCAACATGCGTAGTATTTCATTTCATGTTTTCGTGAGGTCAGGATAAATAGGTACTTGGTTGCGTTTGCATATGGCGATAATCACCAACATACAAATTAATTTCCTGAAATAACAGCGATGTATTGGATATACAAGTGCACATAGTATGTGTTGATGCGGTTTTCCTCAATATCCTTTAAACTGTCTATTAAATGTTTGTGAAGAAATCATTCGTATTTTTCAGAAAGGTGCGAAATGGGTTTATAAAGTAACATTGAGTTTATATAGCGTCACCAGCACAAGGTACAAGCTTTGTTGGACTTTACAAGTCCTCGATGATACTTATTTCTTATGCAGATTTTCTAATAATGCTTATTCACCGACAAGCAAGTGAAATGCAGTACTTAAAATCATAATTCGCCTATGCTTTTAATACACTTTAATTAACAGTGCACTGTCCCTAGTCGTACGACTACCGTGGATTAAAAAATAGTTCCTAGAATATATTGCATATTGTAAGAAATTTATGGCGGGATATTTTATATCCCTAAAGAAGGATGTGAAGTGATGGTTTTGACCGCCATGGGTGCGTTTAGAGGCTACTGAGGGAAAGTGAAATAGAAGAGCAGCAGCATCTTCCTGATAACAATTTATAATAATAATGAAAAAACTGTTAATCGTAAAATTTCGTCATTAGTGAAATTTTACTAGCTTCATAAATTTGTAAACATTATTTTTGGGTTGTTAAGAAATATTTTTAAAGTATTTTTATTAGACATTATTTCTATTAGCGTATTAATATAGTAATAAAATTTTCATTTATTGCGCTGTTTGACATGAAAAAGAATGATTATTATCTATATAATACAAACAAATTTCTAAATACTTACATTTTTTTTAAATTTAATCAATTGGATTTTCAACATTACTTTCATCAATTTTATGCATCTGAGAGTGACAGTCACGCGAGTTCAGCGCTTTTTCCCCATTCCAAAAGTGCCCAACGTGCCTAAAGAAGTTTTACTTCAAAAGTTTTCACTTGCGGTTACCAAACCGTCTGCAAAGCGTGGCAATTATGACAAAGTATTAGAGCTAGAATAAAGACGATCATTGGGGCTCTTCTTCAACTCTTGAGGAGTATCCGATATGACGCGCAAGAATTTTGACCGGGGTTAATCTATATAATATATCCAAGTCTGAAAGTCTATTATTTGAGTGTGTTCGATGACGTTGATCGAGTTACTAACGAGCTTGCAGTCCACGTAATGATAGTGGCAACTTGCTACACCTGATGGACACGTGCAGCTAACTCTAAGCAACGAAACTACCGGTACGCTCTCCCATGAAGGCTGATAATATGGAAATTCAAACTAAACACAACGCTTTTGCATAGAGGGAGCCAAATGTAAATATTTGTATAATGTATACAGGGTTATTTTGCAATAACCGGCCAAATATGCAGTGAAGTTTCAGAATAAGTAATATAGGCAAATGGTGAAAAAATTAATTAAAAAAATCTCAAACATTCTGTCCTTTTATCTTTTAAATTGAAAATGCGTGGTAATGCATTATTTTAACTGATTTTACTGCGCGCACACACATTCGTAATGCCACACACATCGCGATAGAATTATCGTGATAAAACTTTGCCTCCCGGTCACTCACATTCGCACGAATACGCAAACCCCCAAGTGTAGGACGACATTTGCAAATGATTATGCAAAGTTTTGGCTGCATTCGCGGTTTTCCAAGCTGTGTCGGTTTTTTAACGGACATCGAGCGAACCTCGATCCTTCGCGTACTCTCCCACACATTCGTGCGACCAGTTGCGCACACGATTGTGAAGGTAACGGACGTTTCGCCATTTTCATAGTTCGTGACGTCTACTGTGTAGCGTACTTCAACTAACTTCATCATGGATTGGAACAACACCAAGGTGATGGAGTTCATTGAACTCCTCAGAATGAATCGACCATATGGGATACTCAAAAGAAATCCCATAAAACAAAATGGCCGTTAATGACCCCTGGGAACGAATTAAAAATTCATTTTCTCTTCAATGTTCTGAAATTAAAAAAAAAGAGAAATTCTCTAATGTTCAGTATATGAACATAGGTAAAACAGTCCAACATCACTAATAAAATCATCTTCGTTGTCCATGATTCACAAAATCGCAAGCAAGACTGAGACATTCGTAAACAAGTGTAGGAGGAAGTGAAAAGGGTTCGCAAATTGAGTATGCGAACCCATTTGCATATCCGCTAATTAAATCCGCGAATGAATGTCTGACGGCCCTTCACATAAAACATTCGTAAAATGTACGAATGTTTGCGCGCATGTGAGTGACCCGCATTCGGCCTAGCGCGAAGGTGCCTGGCCACACTGCGCGTTGTAAATTTAATCGCGCTAAACACACGCTAAAAACAAAATGGACGCCACGGTCGCTCTGTATTATATGGCAGCGAATAATTATTTTTTAATAATGTGTAAATTTTTAAAAAATAAGAAAAATATATAAATAATATCGGCTCGGACTCGTAATTACTTATAAATTCCAAAATTTTTTCATTACATCAATCCATGTCGGAAATACGTCGCAAACCCTAATTTAGTTTAACACATCCGCTACGCACGATGTCTGTGGGCACACTGAAGTGCCTTATATAGTATATTATCTATGGACTGAAGCGAAGTCCATCGCGATAAAACCCTTTGAAGTTCGAAAATTTATCGACAGCGAAGCGATGTGCTTGAAACTTCGCACGAAGGGACGAAGTATTCACGAAGGGACGAAGTATTCACGAAGGGCCGGCCACATACATTGCGATAGCGCGAATCTACGCGCTAGCGGGATGTGTGTGGCCGCGGCATAAGGGTCGATCGGTAGGCAAAAACGTTGTTGCCCATAAATCACATTCCATTTAGGATAATTTCAAATAAAAGTAGAAGCCTTATTTACTCGTATTTTCAAAAACTGCAATAACAGTATATCATCTATACATATAATAAATCTTTTTTTTCATCGGTCCAGTAGTTTTTGCGATTCACGCAAAAACTTCTGGACAGATTTTCATGAAATTTTGTGTGTAGGTAGTTAGGGACCCGAGGCAACTTATAGGCTACTTTTAACCGACTACGGAAATTCAAAAAAGGAGGGTTAAGTATTTTCCTCCCTCAAGATGTTAATTTCTATTTTATATCATTGATACATGTTTTTTTTAATAAATAACATATTTATAAATAAATCCTAAAAATTAGTTTTAACCTCTGCGTAATAATTTGAATTACGCCGACAATCCAGGTTTCACTTTATCGAAACAGTGCCATCTAACGTGAAATTCGATAAGTAGTAACATTTTACCTCCAGTTACTAATAAATAAAATTAAAATAAATTAGTTACATTTATATGTTTTTATATGTTTAAATAATTTCATTCATAATTAATAGAAAATTCATTTCAGTTCTTTCGTTATTTCATTTTAGTAGGAATTAATAAAGTTTGTAGTAACTAAAATTACTACTTAAATAGATAATAATGACATCTATCGAAAATCATAAAATGTGAGATGTTTCTGAGTTTAATTTCTAATCTATAAAAAGTTTTGTTTATCTATAAATAAACTGATAAAAACTGTAATTATTGCAAAACTCTCACTATCCATATAGTTTAAATAAAGAAATTTTTATATATGTATTGGCCAGATCTTAAAATTCATAATATCATAAAGTGGTCGATTATGGCACGAAATGATGGCATTTAATTAAATTTAACATTGTTTTTTTGACTACATCATGATATAGCTTGACCAAATCAATGAATAGTGATCGTTTGGCGATATTAACAACTAAACACAACATTACTATTTCTTTAAATTATTTATATCGTAAAATAATTTCATTATACACCGCTAGCAGCGCTGATAGCGTATTTTTGACAGAAGTAGATTATTTAATAGAATCTACATCACTTTATGCCTAATTTATGTATTATATAAATGTTGGCGACTTTGTTGTATGATTGGGCCACCCCAGTCGTACCTCAACTTATTGTCGCTGAGTACTAGAGGGTACAGTTTTTGTTTTCATAGTTTTAATCTCATAATAGCGTCATCTGCTTACTGCTAAATAAACTAATAATAAGTAACTGATGAAATTAAAGAGAATTATATTGAATACTTAGATATTCTTCCAGCATCAAAAATTGTCAGACTTAAAATATACAAACCGAAGTCGGGATGATTTATCATAATTGTTACTTTTACTGTGTACACAAAACTGTGATTAAGACAGAATGTCTTCTCTGTTTCTCTCTCTTTTCTCTTTTTCTTTCTCTCTTTTCTTTTTCAGTTGAATATGTTGGGTGTCTCTCAAAATAGCAATATTTCACCAACTTCTTTTTGTATCAAGTCCAATGTAAGTAATTGAAAATTAAGTGGACTGTAAGATTTGCATCCCTAAATGATGGAATAGTTTGAATGATAAATTACTAGGTAGATGGGGTCCACAATAGTACAAAAGCTTCTTTTCAGTTTATATGAGTTTTATTTAAGCAAGTACGAGAGCCGTGTAGCTCGCCGTAAGATTTCAAAGCACAGGAACAAAAGTGTTCGAATCCCGCGAGGACTAATGAAAATGGTAAGAAAATTTAATTTGCTTATTTTCCACGTGCTCAGTGAAGTGGTAAAGAATAACTTGGCGGCGAAACCTTGATATCTGCCCTGTGCACAGTCGTAAGACGCATGTAAGCTGCTTCTTTACTTTTTTACTTTCAATGAGACTTATAAAACAGTTTGTCATATAAGATAGCTTTCTTAATTTCAGACATACCTACCTATTGAGATTTTTGTGACAGTCCCGGTTTCATAGTTGACATGAGTAAATGAACAGGCTCTTGCGAAAAAGTACTATAAATACCAAAGACACCAAATTTTAAACGCATGTTTATTTTAATTTTAATATTAACTAATACTAAATTTCATAGTACGTAAGGAACCCAATTTCGATCCGCACGGACACGACTCATATTTTAATTGCAATTTGAAGTTTCGATTTACCACGTTCTCGGTGGTGAAGGAAAATATCGCGAGGAAACCTGCATATTTGAGAAGTTAAAAAAATATTTCGGAAATCATTTTTAGGTATACTTATGTGAAGTCGGTCAACCCGCGTTGGAGTCAACTCAATCAACTCTTTTTCGTCCTAAAACTCGCTGCGGCCTGTCCCCAGTAGTGGGATGTATGTAGGCTGCTACTTTTTTACTTTTAATAGGCCTATCCACTGCTGATCATAGGCTTCTCCCATTGTTTGTCAAATAGGCCGGATATTTGCAGTAGGTAGTAGCCACGCTTGGCAAGTGGGTTGGCAACCGCAGCTTTTTATTACTCTGCACTGTTATCAGGAAGATGCTGCCTCCCATCTCCTGTTTCAGTTTCCCTTCTGTCGCCTCTTACGACACCCACGATACGAAATGTGGTATTGGATTCTATTTCGCCGCCCACTACTATTCTCTACATTGCTAATATATATCTACCCTCGTTCATCATTTCCATTCCCACCATAGATTATGAAATAAGTTGGATATTAGCCGTCGTTGCCACGCTTGGCAGGCGGGTTGCCAACTGCATCTTTTTATTATTTTGAGCTATAATCCAAAAGACGCTGCTGCCCATCTTCTCTATATTTCTACTCCCGTTCATGAACATAGTTCCTCTCACACGTTCATCGTGAAAAGAACTACATTTATGAAATTTTAACTTTAATTGGAGTAGTAGTTTAATTGTAAGAGAGACCACATTCACAATCAAGCTTGTACACTCCTGCATCTTGTAGAGGGTCTTATAGAGAAGATGGATGGGTGCTGCCATCTGCTTGGGATCCTATAATTAACAAAATTAAATCCAAACCCAAGCATACCACTGCAAGACTTCAAGATACTGTAAGCTCATTCTGCGTAGATCGGACCAAAAATTAATATTCAAAAAACTGAAGGTAGCCGGGCTAACTATGACATTAGGACGTCAAACACCTCAGTCCCCCTGTGACCATGGGTGTTGTAAAGCACCCGAAACGTCGGGAATCAAAATTAGTAAAATTAAACGCGATAAAATCCGTAAAAATAGTTTTATTCAATGTGTAGTGTTCGCGTAAATATAAGAAACCATTATGTATTACTGTTGTACATAATTTGCCAGAACAGCAATTAATACGTCGTAAAGCGGCTTCGTCTGCGATTGCCAATCCACCTTCAAGTGTGGCGATTTCGGTAAATATTTTCAATTGCAAAGAGGTTTATCGATTGATGGGTACAAACAAACGTTTTGGATTTCGGTGATTTAATAACTTCAAATGTAAACTAACGAAAACGAAAAATCCAAAATCCCGTTTGTCACCACATCGATTAAGTACTAGTGGGGTTGAAGTTTACATACTTTCACTTACATCTCCTTAACATAAAATATTATATTGTGGTTGATATAAGCTTGAAAAACGGTGTTAAGAGGTTAAGCAAGAGAGCATGACTAACGTAGTGATGTCATTCAAAATCACCGCTGCATTCATTCGCAATCAGAGTCGTCTACGAGTTTATGTAAGTTGTATTTAAAGTACTGTGGTTATCGTCAACTACAAAGTTAACGATAACCACAGTCCTACCGACTGCGCCATGTAATGTTGTCAATAAAACCATAGATTTGTTTGCTTCTAATAGATTATATTTTAGTTACTTTTGATACAGGATCCGACATCTTGGTCGGTGTCAGTCGAGTTAAAGCCAAAGATAACAACTACCATAGACACGTACAGTAGACGGCCACAGACTATACTACAGTACTATATTCGATAAGTAAAATCTAAAAAATTAAATGCATTACTCTACAACTCACAGCTTGCAACTTGCCACCGTTACCGTTACAGCCTATTAAGTCCATTGCTGAATATAGGCCTCCCCCATGGATTATCTCATAGTTGCCACGCTTGGCAAGCGGGTTGGTGACCGCAGTTTTTTTATTTTCAGTCGTTATTAGGAAGACGCTGCTGCCCATCTCCTGATTTGTTTCCCTCTGCAGCCTCTTACGACACCCACGGGATGATATGGAGTTGTGAATGTTCTTATACCGCCACTACACGGTTATTACCCACGAACAAATTAAATCTGAGAATCACTTACATGTCCTAGTACTTTTGCGATTAGGATGATATCAAATTAAGGGGACAAAAACTATTACTTTATGTTTTCCTAGTCGCTTCTCATTAAAAAAAAGACATTTTCGAAGTATATGATATCCTTTGTGTTAACTTTTAAAAGAATGGACCATCGTCTACCTGCACGAAGGCAGCGATAGAAAAGCATTTTGCTGGAAAAGTCGCGATCTAATTTTTAACTGGCTTAAGTTACAAGATCTAGTTTCAAAGAAGAGGTTTATTATTGAAGGATCATATTATGTTGTATTTAATTACTTACACTTAAAGAGAACTATTTAATCCTTATCTTTTGAAATAAATATTAAGAGTAAAGTTGGTCTAAAAATGCAGTTACTTTGTCAGATAGTAAAATTGCGAAAATGTCGCCTACGTACCGCTTGTAGAATATTGGGATTTACAGGAGCAGTAAGAAGGGCTATCTGCTAAAAGTCCTCCACGAATATGTCGGCGATTATGGGAAATACAGGTGAGCCCATCGCCACACCGTCTACTTGCTTGAAGAACTCCTCCTTCCACAACAGATAGCCGTGAGGTGATCAAGATCAAGATAGAAGTGAGGCAGTGTTTGAGTAATACTGCACATTCTGCAGGTTGTTTTCTTCTAGGTACAGCCTATTAAAGTCCACTGGTTAACATAGGCCTCCCTCATAGATTGCCTCATAAGGAGGTCGTTATTAGCTAGTTTAGTAGCTATTACCAAGTTTAAATGTTTTGTTAAGCTGAAACTGTATAAAAAGGGTTATTATAGTATAAATGAATACATGATTGATAATAACCCCTGGGAATGAGGTGGTCGCTACCAAGCAGTTTCCAAAATAAATTTTGTACTTAAATAGTTTGTACAACCATTAATGTAAAATTTACTTTAAAAAAAAGTCCCGCTGGGTTTCTTGCTGGTTCTTCCCAGGACAGAGGTTTTTTTTTCGAACCAGTGGTAAAGTAAAAAATGACTTTCAATAAGAATTACACATGTAATCTATATTGAATAAAAAATTATTTTATTCTATTCTATTCTTAGGAAGACGCTGCTGCCCACCTCCTGATTTGTTTCCTCCGTCGGCTCTTACGACATCCACGGGATGATATGGTGTAGTGGATGTTCTTATACCGCCACTACACGGTATTCGATATCTATAATCCATAGAAAAGAATAGAACTTCACAGACTGTTGACGGAAAGCAGTATTAGAAACTAAGTGGTATGATTCCTTTTCTGCCTAGGAGTCCATCGTATAAGTCTGTAGTAGTCAGTCTATAGTACCACACTCTTACTTGTTTCTGTCGACAAATAGCAATGCCTGCATTGCTGTGTCTTGGTCTGAAGGGTTTAGGGAGTCAGCATAGTTATGGACTGTGAGGCATTTCATCGCATCTACCACGAGGAGTTGTTTGGATTAATTCCAGCCGCCAAATTTCACGAACGCACATCGCGACAAAACTCACGATGCACACCATCTGGATGCTTGGCGGTCCACTAACGTGCGTATTACTAGGAGTTTTCTTTCTCGCGCAACTTTGTGTGGATTGTTTGCCATCGGCGATTTTTCCGGACCGATACGACTTAGGTGAAGGTCCCTTAAAAGGGAAAGAGCTTACTCCTTTCTAAAAGACCGGCAACGCACTTGCAATTCCCCTGGTGTTGCATTTGTTCATAGGCGGCGGTAATCACTTACCATCAGGTGGGCCGCATGCTCGTTTGTCCCCTATACTATAAAAAAAAATGTCATCTTAGTCATCAAAGGTGACAACGCATCTATAGCCTTCTTTGTTTGAAGTTGGTTGTTGGTGTCCATGTACTGCAGTAGCTATTTATCAGGTGGACTGCATTTAGTTCGATCTTCACTTCAGTTTTTTTAAACAGTACAAGGATGTCGGCTGGACAGTCCTGGTCCACTAATCCGACCGTAAAGCGCTTAAATTAACGGATTTTTTTAGCAAAACCCGGCGACTCTGTCTTAGAGTGACCTACGTAGGTCACTCAATAAGTTTTGAGATGCTCGAAATTTAAAATGGAACGCACCCGTGTTATATATTTCTAAAAAGCAAATTTATTTAAAAATAGAACTCCATAAGCCAATTGCTCAATATTAAAAAAAAAACAAAGTTCTATTAATTTTCCTGCAACGCTTCCCGCACTTTTCATTTAAAACGATGGATCTTAACCGTGAACATTTGCGCACTATGATATATTATGATTTTAAATTTAGTTTAACCGAACAATTAAGTTTACAACGGTTACAATCAGCATTAGGAGATTCAGCTCCATCACGCGTAACAATTTTAAGGTGGTTTGCTGAATTCAAAAGGGGTAAAATTAATCTTAAAGATGACCAAAGAACCGGGGCCCGCAAACAGCAGTAACGGCAGTAAATGTATGGACTACTGAAATGTTGGTGCGAGAAGACCCACGAATCACATATACGGACATCGAAAAGATTATAGGCATTAGTTCGGGGAGCATTCATACCACCCTACATCAACATCTTGGAGTGAGGAAGCTTTGTTGTCGATGGATCACTCGTTTGCTCTCCAAAAGCGAAAAACTGACTCGTGTGGATTGGTGCCATGAAATGCGTTTACGTTTTGAAAACAGGGCATCTAAGCGTGTTTCAGAAATCGTTACTGGTGACGTGACATGGATCTATCAACATGATCCGGAAAATAAAAGGCAATCATCGGTATGGGTCTACTCAGAAGGACAGTTACCTACAAAACTGCAAAGACCTCTCAACGTCGGCAAAAAAATGGTGGCTAGTTTTTTTTCGCGGAGCGGATATTTGTCGACGTCAATGCTGGAAAATTGTAGGTCAGTCAACTCTGAATGGTATACTACAGTTGCATTACCCCAAAGCTTTTCAAGTTGTGCGGGAGAGAAGACCAAAGACCGGGCTTCGGGGAATCATGCTGCATCACGATAACGCCTCTTGACATACCTCCCTTAGAACAAAAGCATTTATTGAGGAATCTGGTGTTGAAACTCTAAGTCACCCACCCTACAGCCCTGACTTAGCTCCTTGTGATTTCTTTTTTTCCCAAGAGCTAAAGAAAAAATTAAAGGCAATTTTTTTTCAAGCGCCGAAGAAGCTGTGGCTGCCTATGAAGAAGCGATTTCCGACCTGTCAGAACAAGACAAGTTGGTTTAGGCGAATGGAACTTTGTATATGATGGAGAATATTTTGAAAAGATGTAAAATAAATATTAATAGTATCTAGAATACTTTTTGTATATCTCAAAACTTATTGAGTGACCTACGTACTCGTACATGTCCAGACTTAAAAAGACTGATGATAATGACAACGACAAATAAATTATACATACTTGATTTTTCTACTTAAGTAACGTGAATATTTGTAATTAGAAATTTTAAAAGATTTAAGTAGGTAAATCTATACCATATAATATTTGAATGCCATAAACAATTATTGATTTAGTTGTATAGAATGATTATAAATAGATTATAAAAAATTAATAACTAGCTCAGGTTTCTTTCTAGCAATCAACGTAGGCATGTATATTTACGCTAAAAATTACATGAAGCCTTAAAACGTCAACTTTCTTTAGAAATCTAGGCATTTAATTTTCTTTCGTAGTTTTTCTTCGACGGTTTCGTTTAATTTAGATTTAATTCATCATGCGCCCTCAACGTGTACTTATATATTTTATTACAGATTTGAATAGAAATACGTTCTCTATTTATTTACAGTTAGTGGCACAAGTTTTGAGTTTTGTGTAATTTCACTTAGTATCATTCCACTTTCATTTTTATTTTTAATAAAATTCTCTTGTAGGTATAATTAGTGATCTATGTAAAAGACTATACTCGGAGTATGTCCGCGTAATAGAATCTTTAATCAAGTAACCGAGTAAGCCCAAAAGGTCAGCCAGCCTGTACCCTTCAAAACCGTGTTCTGAATCAATCGAGTTTTATTCGAACTCAAGATAATTAGGCGATATAATTTCTCCGTTAATTTTCTCAGTTTTTATAAACTTGATCATATCTACTCATAATTGTTCATAACATCTGTATGCTGGCGACCTCCAAATTTACTTGTAATCGTCTATCGAAGAGCTCTGTTACGTTATTAGATTGTTAAATCAGAACTAGAAATTAACTACTGAAAGAAACTAACTAGAAGCAGTAAAAGAATGCTCTAAGTGTTTTTGAATATCAGTAAATCCAACGAAGTGTCCAATATTGTCCAAAATTGATTTGACAAGTCTACCTGCAGTCTATTACAGTGATATACTGATACCGTTCTCTTCCTCTGTAAAAATCTTGGCCTATATAATATGAACAACGCAATGAACTGGTGTACGCATGTCACCGAAATTAGCCGCAAAGTCTTTGCCACCTATCAAGACTAAGCTAACACTTGTGCAAACACTAATAATGCCTATTATTGATTATACAGATGTGTGCCACCCAGATTTGAACCAAAATCTTCTTAACAAGCTAGAGCGTCTCCTCAATAACATTTCTTATTATCGTGATCGCCTAAAATGGCTCACTATCCACAAAGACGTAACTTTAGAATTCTGCTTGTTCTTTCCTCAATTTTGAATAATCCAACTTCTCCGACATATCTGAAGGATAAATTCCAGTATATCTTTTCAACTAATGATAAGGTTCTTCGCTCATCATCTAATCATAAGATTAGCATTTCATCTCATTTCACTGGGTTCACCAACAATTCCTTTCCTTTTCAGGCAACACTACTCGAACTCCTTGTCCGAAAACGTAAGAATAGCGCCAAGTAAGGGCTGTTTTAAAAAGTTCGTACACGACTTCTTTTTTATACAAAGCGGTGTTGGACGTTAAGATGATTATGATAATATATTATGATATATTTAGATGTTTTATTATTTGCAATTTTAATATATATATTTTATTATTGTATGTAACGTATATTTTTTTTGATCTAATCAACCGTCCACCCCCGCGAGTGATTCTCGCCTCACCTGTCCGCGCATTAAATGTTACTATTTTTTTACGACCGCGCGAGATTGTCTCAACAAAAACGATTACTACTGAAAAACTACTATAGCTACATTCAAATAAAAAATATTGTCAAAAGACTCAAAGAATTCAAAATTTAATTATGTTAAAAGAAAATTGTTCAAATTAAAAATAAAGGCTGAAAGTAACGCTTAAAAATGGAAATATCAAAAAAAAATCGTATTTATTTTTTATTTCGAGTTTTACAAGAAAAGTATAATATTTACTGGAGAATTTATTTTATATTATAATAGTACATGATATTACCTTTAAAATGACACCAATATCAATAATATCTTATATACTCAATATACAAAATTATATAATGCTTACTCAATATAAATTTTAATAAATAAGTAAATAAATAAATAAAAATAAGTTTTAATAATTTCTAGGCATATCTCAAGAGATATTTCGTTTATTAATGGCTATCAATGTGTTAATAGTGAAGCATTATTTTATATTTAGCATTCATTTAACACAAAAAACTGATTAAAATACCTTTTAAACAACATATAATCAATAAACGATGATGGCATATAGTGATTAAAATGACGAGCTAAATTATTATATGTAAACGTTTTGGAATTGTCGGAATGATACATATTTCCTAAAGAATATATCTTCACAATCAGTTTGATGTACAATAACATTAGAAATAAGGTATGAAAACAGAAAAGTTATCACATTTTTGATCGAATTTCTCACACTTTAACAGTCCACAAACAAAAATGGCGTAATTTCATTTTCACTTTTTTTTCTAAATATTTTGTTTCTATTATACAGATAAAATTCACTCTCACAGATAGATGACAAATTTAAAATAGCACCATCTATAATTTTTTACTGTATTAATAACAGCTATCTTTTGCGCTGTACACGTTTAACCCGAAAGATGTCGTTTGGTGACTGTAGTCACCATGGACAGGTGTGGTAATAATTTTTTGGGGACTGTAGTCACCGTGGACGGTTGAGTAGTTATAGAAGAGGTGGCAAACGAGCATGCGGCTCACCTGATGGTAAGTGACTACTGCATACCAGGGGAATTGCAGATGCGTTGCCGGCCTTTTAAAAAGGAGTAGGCTCTTTTCTTGAAGGTCCCTAAGTCGTATCGGTCCGGAAAAATTGTTGGTGGTAAGCGATTCCACAAGGAAGTTGAGCGAGGAAGAAAACTTCTTCTAAATCGCACAGTGGTGGACCGCCAATCATCCAGATGGTATGGATGGTATCGCGAGTTTTGTCGCGATGTGCGATGGTGAAATTGAGCGGCTGGAATTAGCGATAGAATACGCAAAGAGATGCAACATCTCTACGCAGTGCCAGTGAGTCCAGCCGATCGGAAAGAACTCGGTCGTCGACGATTCGAGCCGCTCTGCGCTGGATGCGGTCAAGTGGAAGGAGCTGGCACTGGAGCCCTGCCCAGAGATGGGAACAGTATTCCATGTGGGGCCGAACCTGCGCCTTGCGTGAAGTTGCAAGCGGTGTGCCGGCATGAAATACTGTCCCGCTCTGCTGAGCACGCCAAGCTTTTTAGAGGCCAATTTGGCTTTCTCTTCCAAGTGACCACGAAACTGCACATCACTCGATATGTCGACACCGAGGATTCCGATTCTGGCTGAGGCAAAAAGGGGAGTGCCTTGAAACTGAGGAGATACGAAAAAGGGGTTCTTTTTAGCGGTAAACGCGCAAACTTGTGTCTTCTGGGAATTGAACTAGACTAGATTTAGTCGCCCCCAATCCGAGACTTTGTTCAGCAAAGACTCGACTTCAGACACAAGTTTGTCCCGGTACTCGGCGACGTTTTCCCGAGAAATTTTGGCACGGCCGGTGTATAAAGCATCACCAGTGCTGTCGTCTGCATAGCAATGAATGTTACCGGTTTGCAACATATCATTGATATGCAGAAGAAACAGCGTTGGTGATAGCACGCAGCCTTGTGGAACACCAGCGATAATGGGCTTGTAATCGGAGCATGCACCGTCTACTACGACCTTGATGCTCCGATCTGCAAGAAAACTGGTGATCCAATTGCACACCGAAGCCCATAGGAAGGAGCTTTGAAAGAAGCGCTTTGTGCCAAACCCGATAGAAGGCCTTCGCTATGTCCAAACGAACGGCCAACGCCTCCCCCTTGGACTCTACTGCCTCCACCCATCTATGAGCTAGGTAACCTAGAAGATAACCAGCTAAGCGACCTCGACGGAAACCGTACTGGCGGTCACTAATCAGGTGGTGATCCTCAAGGTACCGCATGAGCTTGCAGTTAATAATAGTTTCCATTACTTTGGAGAACAAGGAGGTGATAGCGATAGGCCTGTAGTTGGACGGATCTGAGCGGTCGCTTTTTTTAGGGATCGGGTGCACCAAAGCTGTCTTCCATGAGTTCGGGACTACGCCTAGGGAGGAGGAGTACCGGAAAAAACGCGTTAAAACCGGTGCCAACTCCGGAGCACACGTCTTCAGCACAATAGGTGGGACTCCATCAGGCCCACTCGACTTGTTGACGTCCAGGGAGAGGAGTGCTTTACGCACCGAGCGCTGTGTAAACAGCACTTCCTGCATGGAGCACTCACACCGCGGGATGGTCGGCGCTGTGTTCCTCCCGTCATCGGATCGAGTTGGAAGCAAAAAGAGAGCCTAGCAGATCGGCTTTCTCCTTTGCGTCATGGGCCAGTGAGTCGTCCACCCTGTTCAGAGATGGCAGAGATGGCTGACAGAAGTTTCCTTGGACAGCCTTGGCGAGAGACCAGAATGCACGTGTTCCCGAAGGGAGGCGAACTAGTTTCTCACCAATTCTGCCGATGTGCTCTGACTTTGCCTTGGCAATGACGCTTTTGAAGGACCTGGAGGCGGAATTATACTTCTTTTTAAGAGCGCTGGTGTTTACATCCCGGAACGTTGATGCGTCAGCCCAGACCCGGTAGCACTCCTGCTTATAGCGTGATGCAATTTTACAGGAGTGACCAAACCATGGCTGAGTTCTGCCTCCGATAGGCACCACAGATGATGGAATAAATAATTCCATTCCCTGAAGCACCACATCAGCGTCAGAATCAGTAACAACGTTGGGATCATCCGGCGAGAAGCAAATCCGCCCCCAAGGGTAGGATGCAAAAAAAGACCGCATCCCGTCCCAATCGGCCGACCTATAATGCCAAACACGGCGGCGAGCTGCAGATCGCAATTGCGATGGGAGCGTGAGTGGCACCGTACTCCGGATCAGACAATGGTCCGAAGAGCCAAGAGGGGCATCGAAGGAGACCTGATATCCGTCCGGATGAGAGGTCAGCAGAAGGTCCAACAGGGAAGGTACATGATCCTCCACATCTGGGATCCGCGTAGGCGAAGTAACCAGCTGTGTCAGACCATATGCCAAGGCAAAGTCATAAACAGACCTACCGCGCATGATCGGTTAAACGCAACCAAGCCATTCGGCGTGGTGGGCGCCAAAATCACCGAGTATCACGATCTCTGCGGATGGGACATGTTGTAGCACGGAGCCATTTGGACGTGGTGGATGAGTCGGTCTGTGTCAGCATTACCGCTATGGGACCTATAGAGGCACCCGTAGACGCGGGGATGGACGTCGCTGTCTACGCGCAGCCATAGGATGGACAGGTCCGTACCTTCAAGACTGCCGAGGCGTCGAAAACAGATGTCTTCTCTGACGTACACGCAAACTCTAGCCCGGGGCACAAAGGAGTGTTCTAATTTGTACCCGGGTAGGAGAAATACGAAGTATCAGCCGGAGAGGACACCTGCGTCTCGGTTATAGAGCAAAGCCGGCTTTGCCGTCTCCAGATGGTAGAGGACGGCGTTAAGGTTTGAATGAAGTACCCTGATATTGCAGACATTAATGCAAAGCTTGGCAGGGGTCGCCTTTGTCTTTTTGCTCCGCTTGCCCCGAGCAGGTTTCGTCTTGAGCGGAATTTGGCCCCTCCTCAGAATACGCGGGCAGCTCAGGCTACCCTACTTTACTTCTAAGAAGTAGGGTTGCTTGGGCGTGGATGCTCAGCGAAGGATTCTCCAGGGATGCTGGTACCCTCCTGGGGTAGTCTTCCGTTTAATTCCGCTACTGATGGGGTAGGGCCTCCGGCCACCTGCATTCACCAGGCGAAATGCAGAAGTAAACTTCTACTTCACGCTGGTATTCTGCGAGGTCGTGGTACCACCCCGGTTCGAACCGGCCCATCCGTGCGACAACAAAAGCTGCCGCGTGGCTCTACCACTGTTGCCACGTGGCTCTGCCATCTTTTAAAGTCACTTGCCAAACTCGTGTAGTACTTTTTTTTCAGGACAGTCATTTAAAACTGGGCAAAGTACTCATTTTGAATACTTGGTTGGGAAAAAAATTACATTTCCTTCTGGACTGGAGCAGTTGGCTGTAAATTTTAAGCAACAGTTTTCAGAAGCATTATTCAGGATTACATAATAAAAAGAAAATTAAAAAAGTTATAATTTGTAGCAACAGTAGTTAAAAGACTGTTACAGGCTGTAGATTTTATCGATTTTTTATAAATGCCTGTAACTTTTAAAATACATAGCAAAGATTTTTTTTTATATTTTCTTGTAACTATTATGACTTGGCCGGACTTTTGGGACAGCCTATATATTAGTATACATTATAGGTATAGATACTATGATATACATATAATAATGTATATCATAGTATGTACATATAATTGCACCTTCCACAAAATCACATTACTCCACGGATTGTTACCCTATTTATTAAGGTGTTAACAATAAAGATTAAATAAATAATAAAAGATTAAATAAATAAATAATAAAATAATAGAAGTAATATAATCAAATAATAGATAATAATGGTACAAATTGAAATTATTAGTAGGGAAGTCCTACTATCCGTCGCTAGATGGCGCTCGTAATCGCAAGCGAAGAGAAGGCTTTTCAGCTTTTTCTTGATAAGTCTAACCTCTTTATGTAATATGATATTTAAGAAGTGAATTTTTAATTTATTAAAAATGATCTGACTGTGACTGTGTGACTCAATTATGTTTCTCGATTCGAATTGATTCGGGAGTAAGCTCTTTAAAGTTCCAAACGACGTTAGTTTGTATCTAATATATCAATTTTGGGAGTAAGCTAAAATAGTCATTGGTCGGCCACGTAGGTCGAAGAGCTCTTCGTTCGAAGAACGTTCTCGAGTGGCAGCCTCGTACCGGTAACCGGATTGCAGTTTGCAGTGCGGCTCCCCACTAGATGTACCGTGCAGTGACGGTGTAAGAATATCCATTAACCCATATCGTCCCGTGGGTGTCGTGGAGGCGACAGAGGAAAACTGAAACAGGAGCAGATTTGTTGGGCAGCAGCATCTTTCTGATAACATGAGTTGTTTCCAGTATATCGCAGATACTGGAAACAACTCATACATATACAACACAATTATAACAACAGAAAAAAAAAAACAACCGGGATGAATAGTTATGAACAAGCATATTATAATTTAATTAGGAGACTAATGGTATGAAACAATTATTATGCTAGTAGATATATAGAGGTAAGTGTATAGTCAACACGTCAATTTCATACAGGGTTTATTTAAGTACTCTTTGATTTTATAAGCCACAAAAGTATTTAAAAAAGGAAGGTATACATTTTAATTATACTTGTAGTTTTGGCGGGAACTTAACCGCTGGCTAACGATTTTTGCTCCCATTTTATCGTTATATTTAAAACAATTATTAAATGGATTTTAATACATAAAAGTGATTCGATTTTGTGTATTAAGAGTCTGTTCCCGTGAACTATTAGTGAAAACGACGAAACAAGTGCTCCGATGTTGACATAAGCCTCAAGTTATTTAGTCCGCTTAGGCGCCTTAAGAATTTGAGATACTATCATCATAGTCTTGTCTGCTGGCTTAAGCTATCGTCGAAATCTTCCAAAAACTTCGCAATGTGATGGCATCAACACATTATGGGAACTTTTTAAACTATATCTTAACACTGGCAAAAGTACAACCGTACGAATCCATTTCCAAAGAAAGAAAAAACACTTGCTTAGCACATTCGTAGAATACATTTTCATTTTGTAGGATTCTGGAATACGAGTATGTAGTAAAATTAATTGAAAGTTAGAAAATATTTCAAACGTTTAAATAAATCCTAAAACTGGAAAAATGATTGATGAATGCTTTGCAAAACCAATGTGTGTTTTTATAGTAAGCGTATAAAATAATATCATCTATGATGTAAACCTAATAATGTGCTGAATTCTTATCGACATTATACTTTTTGTGCGGCTTCTCAAATTACACTTATAATTAAAACATACTTTGTTCCATTACAAAACATAAGAAGAGAGTAGTAGTAGGGTTAATTTTGATGATGTTACGACACGGTAGTGATTTTATCGGACTTTAACTCAGACGTTGCTTTTCATCTTGTTTGCGCGTAACGTCATTAAACTATCATGGAATCGAAAGTCAAACATCACTAACATTTACATAAGCAAACCTGGCAGCCGATAAAATTTTACTTTTGTAATTTATGAATTTGCATCGTTGGAGGATAGGTTTGCCTTTTTAAGCCTGTTTGTTGTTGCGCTGCGTGCTTAAAATGGATGGTGGGTAATGGGTCATTGGACGCAAGTAAAACCTAATTTGCGTTCATTGCGAACACTTCATATAAGTGGAGAGCGGTTGCTTCAGGTTTATGGAGGGTAGATGCTAAATGTAAGGAGGGCTATCTATGTGTATGAAAAAGTGTCCGTCGAAATGCGTTAAATTAGGGTGGCGCTACAATAGCAGCAAGGTAAATTTTAAAAACAGAAAATATTATTTGGACTATATTTTAATAAGTTTTTTAACTGTTTACGCTTTAAGCGTATTTGAAGCTCACAAAAATAAAATCACTCCCCACGTTTTCTCATAGCAGTTATTTGGATATATTTAAAAAAGTATTTTTGGACTACGTGAATAGTTAAAGTTTTGTATACTGTACCTACTGTAACTCTAGTCACCAAAATAAATTTTTTAACTCTGCACACTTCAACCCATCTACAACTGCTACATTTATACCATACCCTGTATCTACCCTAGCGCCATTATGGAAGGTGATTGAACTGTTATTCACAGCTTACAGCTGGACACTTTTTCATATTGCCCCCCATATGAGATGGCCCTCCTTACCTCTATAAGAAGGCTCCTATCCTCCATAAGAAGGCTGTATAATTGGGCGGTGGGTTTTCATTACTACTATACTCTTTGGCTGCAAAGAGTATATAAAACATTACGTTTATTTGGTTGGCTTTCCGCTTAGTTAAATATTTAACGGTAAGCCCACCATAATATTAATAATCTGTGGGTTACCCATCGCAATGTCTATTTCTCCTGGGGATGCCTCATTTAGAGGCGAAACCCGTGTATAATCTACAAATTCCAAAAGTACTATGTCCCAAATACTACTCAATGTACTAATTCGCTACTAAATATGTGCCTTCCTTTATTCGTGAATCTGTTGTGGTTTAAATTTATTTTTCACATAGAAAACAAATGTGGTTTTCACGCGAAAACTTTATCTTTAAAATAATACCAACATTAGCATAATATTTACCTATTTGTAACATGTTTTACATATGTATAAGATCATTGTGCCAAAATCGATACTTACGTAGTGATAATTTAATTAGGCTAGTGTTTTTTTAACGTAGCAGTGAAAATATTTATACGTAGGGCGGTTACTTTATTTTTATTAAAACCTTTAAAATGAATACTTTTTATTTTATTTCTCGTCGAAATCATCTTAACCTGACCAAAGGAAGTATTGATAACAAAAAATACCAAACAATATGCCTGCCTGAAAGCCTGAAATGTCCGTCATAGATCCTTAGTTAGAGAACATTATTTTTCAGATATTTCTTTGCTGCCTTGTTACTGATTTTTAACAATTTTGTTTTCCGTAACGTTCTATTGTATTATGTATTCTCAGGTGTGTGTCTATTGTTGTATGTGTCAGGAAAGGCGTCTTGAACAGGCAGAGCGTCAAGCTACTTTAAGAACTTCTGAAACACCTTCTCAAAGTCAGCGAAGGCGTCTTGAACAGGCAGAGCGTCAAGCTACTTTAAAAGCTACTGAAACACCTGATCAAAGTCAGCAAAGGCGTCTTGAACAGCCAGAGCGTCAATCTAATTTAAGAGCTACTGAAACACCTGATCAAAGTCAGCAAAGGCGTCTTGAACAGGCAGAGCGTCAATCTACTTTAAGAGCTACTGAAACACCTGCTCAAAGTCAGCAAAGGCTATTCGAACAAGCGGAACGTCAGGCCGCCTTAAGAGACCGGGGCTGCCTTCAGGCGGCTCCTGCCAAACCTGGGGGGGCCAAACGCCTCCTGCCAGAGGCTCTACGCGGGGATCGTGAGGTCCATGGCCCTTTACGGGGCCCCGGTGTGGGCGCGTGGTTTGGCGCGGCTTGCCGTCCACCACCTAAACGCGCCCCAAAGGGTGGTTGCCGTAAAGATGGTTCGCGGCTACCGCACGATCTCCTCGAGGCGGCGAGCCTCCTGCTGGATTGCCGCCATGGGATCTGGAGGCGATAGTCCCCGCGCGCCTGCACGAATGGCGCGCGGAGGCACTATGCCGGGGAAACCCGCTGCCGCGGCAAGTCGTCGCGCAGCGGACAGACTTCCGGCATGATCTCATGGCGACATGGAGAGAGCGACTGTCGCAGCCCTGTGCTGGGCACGCCACTATAGCGGCGATAAGACCCTCTTGAGGAGTGGCTTGAGACGCCACGGTGTCCTCACCTTCCGCCTGACGCAGGTCCTCACCGGACACGGTGTGTTCGGGAGGTTCCTGCACCGAATCGGCGGGAGGAACGCCTGGTGCTCCCACTGCGAGGATCGACGGAGGACACGGTGGAGCACACCGTGGAGGTGTGCCCTGCGGGCGGAGCACCGCCGTGTACTCGTAGCGGCGATAGGCGGCGGCGACTCGCGTCCGGCCCTGGTCGAAGCCATGGTCCGGAGCGAGACGGAATGATGTCACCACCTTCTGCGAAGCAGTGATGCTAGCGAAGGAGGTGGCGGAGCGGGAGAAGGAAAGAGCAACAGCTTTCCTTCCCGGCCGCCGCGGAGACGCCCCGGGCGTCGGGGCTACGTCGTGGCCCCTGACCACCGTAGGCGTGACCGTGGACGGCGAGCAATGGTAGCTCGCCGTCCGTCCGTCTAACGACGACAGGCCGTGTCGACGGCGCGTTTTGTTCCACGCGCGCCTCAAAGAGCTGTCAGCAGCGTCAGCTGTCAGGGCCGACGCCTGCCGGGGCTGCGGGCTGTTCGAAAGAGATACCGCGGCTCCGGAACGTAAGGGCACTGAAGGAACACGGATGGTTTTAGTCAGTAAAGTTCGACACCCTTCCGCTCCACCCACAGCGAAAGGCGTCATTAGATGATTTTCCATCCGCAAAAAAAAAAAAAAAAAAGGGTTATTTTTCAAAGAGTAGACAAATCTTAAACTTAAGTTCAAATATTAGGTCCTTACATATGAAATTGGTGTTTTGTACGGGAGGAATATAAAATCATTTTTTTTTGTAAAATATATTTAATTAATCAAAGTATGCACCGTTTTTATCTATGCACTTTTGGTCATAGATAACAACGGTGGTTCATAGGTAGTTCATTGATCTCTTTACTAAAAAAACCATGGGGGCGAGAATCAATAAACTCTTTGAAGGCGGTTTGGACTGCCGCATCGGAGCTGAATTTTTTTCCTTGTAAGAAGTTGTCCAAATTCCGGAAAAAATGGGGAGTACGGCGGATGTCGCAAACATTCCAATTGTAGCTCATCTAACTTAGTGGTTGTTTGTTGTGCAGTGTGTGGTCTTGCGTTGTCGTCAGTGGCCTAGAACGATTGACCAATCTCGGTTGTTTAGCAGCTAGTTCTTCCTTCATGGTTTGCAGTTGCTGACAATAGATATCTGCCGTAATCGTATGGCTAGATTTTAGAAAGCTGTAGTGAATGACACCGGCGCTAGTCCACCAAACACTCACAAGTAACTTTTTCTGACTCAATTTTCGTTTAAGGCAGGATTTGGCTGGGTCTCCATGGTTCAGCCATTGCGACGAGCGCTTCCGATTATCGTACATTATCCACTTTTCATCACAAGTAATGATTCGATTTAAAATCCCTTCATTATTGTGTCGGTTGAGCAAAGTAGTCGACGCGTGTTTGCAAGTTCGATTCACTCAATTCATGAGGTACCCATCTTTCAAGTGTTTTTACTTTCCCGATTTGCTTCAAGTGGATTAAAACAGTTTTATCACTTACCCCAAAGCCTGCAGCTATCTCTGAAGTGCTTTGTGATGGATCCGCTTCCACAATAGCCTTTAATTCTTCATTTTCCACTTTGATCTCCGGCCGTCCACTGGGTTGGTTCTGAAGGTCGAAATTTCCAGAACGAAAACGTTGAAACCAAAAACGTACCGTGCTTTCTTTTGTGACACCAGCGCCGTACACATCATTAATCCTTCGAGCTGTTTCTGCAGCACTGGTGCCACGGTAGAACTCGTACTCGTAAATATACCGATATTTCATGTTTTCCATTGTGCGGTAATAAGCGACGCCAAAGAATAAAATAATGAGGAAAAAACAAATGAATGACTGTTTTCAAAACTCAAAGGTACCAGCTAAATGAATTTATAAATTTGAATTTGGAATTCTTAACCAAAGAGGAGATATACAAATAATGATATACCGATTATGTGATAATGATTATGATTACCGTTTTAATGCAGTTTTTGAAAATACGAGTAAATAAGGCTTCTACTTTTATTTGAAATGATCCCAAATTGAATGTGACTTATGGGCAACAAAGTTTTTGCCTACCGATCGACCCTTACAAATGTGTGCATCCGCAGTAAAATCAGTTAAAGTAATGCATTACCATGCCTTTTGAATTTAAAAGATAAAAAGGATAGAATCATTGAGATTTTTTTTTATTAAGTTTTCTTCACCATTTGCCTATATTACTTATTCTGAATCTTCTCTGCAAATTTGGTCGGTTATAGGAAAATAACCCTGTATGTAAATCTTAGGAAATTTGTTATAGTTAGCCTATTGACGTTATAAAACCCGAGTGCTTTTTTCATAATCTAGTCTCTGAGAGATGATTACATATTTCTTCCATTTTCTGAACAGATAATAGGCCTTTAGTGCGGTAAAGTTCCTAAAGAAACTGTATCCGGGACTAGTCATCGCCGCTTGTGACAAGAGGGCTGGTTTTTTCTCTCCCAAAGGCTAAGAATGGCCGTTCAGTGGGGAAACGCAGCAAGCGTTCTTAGCACTTTACTGCGGGGTGTAGGACATCATAATGATAATTTAATTGTTTAGTATTAATTTTTATTATTATTATTATAAATATAGTATATTATTTTGTTAGGTAAATAAATATATTCAATTTATACGTAAACGTTTTTTATTTAATTCGTACTATAAAACCCGTTAAACTATACGTTTTTAAAAGTCACAATCCGTAGTGACTCATCTCTACTCGTTTCTCTGTTTCGGTGTATTTGCAACCGATTAGCTCCTTCGCTTCTTCGAATCATATAGATTGGAAACAAGTGACGGCAGATGTCTAAAGGACGTTATTTTCTTTAAGTTTAATTACCATTTCTGCATAATTGAAAACCGATATCAGTGAGCCGCGTCCATTGTCGATACCTTCGCACTAGTAATGCTGCCCCCAACACCGCTTAGGCTTCGTCAAATTTAAATACATATTGAAATCACTCTTTGAATAAAATAGAATATGATGGAATGATATATAATGGATAAGATACACAAGTGGTAAAATTAAAAATTTTGTACAACCGACTTCAATATAAATTATTAAGGATAACTCAAAAACTATTAATTAGACCGTGATCAAATTTATATGGGACCACATGAGAAGCACCAGCTTTCAAATAAAAATCGATTCACCTAGAAAAAAGTTATGAGGTATAGTAGATACAAAATATAAAAAAATACAGTCGAATTGAATACCTCCTCCTTTTTGAAGTCGGTTAAAAAGAACAAGCCAGGGCAGTTCTATATAAGATAGGTTAGGATGGAATAGAAACATCTCCAAAGAGTTCCCGCCTTGTCGTGGTGTGAGGGCTTAGTAGCCGTGGCTTGACCACAACAGAGGAACCTACATGACTGGCACGCATGAGGAGGGGCTGCCGGCACTGGTGCGGCTGCGGATGTGTGCGAAAGTGTTCCCAAGTCCTCGCCGATATGCGACGAATGTGGAACGGCATGGGGTTTTAGTCGGTAGAGTCCGACATAACGCGCCCTTACCTCCGCGAGGTGGGGTATGTGTGGGCATATACCAGTGTAAAAAAAAGGGATAGGATAGAATAAAATATAAGAAGTAGAATTATATTTATTCAAAAACAATATTATAAATAAATATAATATAAAATTATACCCCCAAACAAAGGTCTATCAATATCTACAATTGTACAACTCCTATAAATAGATGCTTTGGTACTCTTTGAGAAGAATTTTTCAGACAGAAGTAAACATAAACATTGTACGTGTGCGTGTAGTAGGATTTTATAAAAATTCATAGCTTACAAGGCTACCTTTGAATGATGAAAGGTACCATCCATACCATCTGGATGATTGGCGGTCCACCACTGTGCGATTTAGAAGAAGTTTTCTTCCCCGCACAACTTGCTTGTGGAATCGATTACCACCAGCGATTTTTCCGGACCGATACGACTTAGGGACCTTCAAGAAAAGAGCCTACTCCTTCTTAAAAGGCCGGCAACGCATCTGCAATTCCCCTGGTGTTTCAGTTGTTCATGGGCGGCGGTAGTCACTTACCATCAGGTGAGCCGCATGCTCGTTTGCCCCTCTCCTATAAAAAAAAAGGTTTTTAATAAACACAATATGTTTTTTTAAAAGTATATTGTCCTTTTTCATCAATCCGTAACAGTCGTATTGTAGTGATTGTATATCATGAATCATCATAATTGGTAGATGGATTGCCGGTACATTATTTTACATATGTATATGCGTACATACATACACACATAATACTGCTTGTTTGGTCTACCTGTCGTAAACTTGCTCAACCAACTCCTTCTATTTTTATTTCACATATTGTTTCACTTTCTTCTCTTTCAAAAACCATCACTTTCGTCTTACTTGCGTTCACTTTCACTTTCCTCAAATTTTTCCTCAAATAATACGCCAGTATTATACTCTCTATACCGTTCAGACCGGAAGTCAGCAGTGCAGGCGCTACTATTTGGCGGCAGAAATAGGTAAGTGGGTGGTATCTACACAGACATACCCTGTGAAGGAGTCCTACCATTTACAAATCTAATTTTCTGGTAACATTGCATTCTTGTAATGCTCTGATAATATTGCTTACAGACACCTAACGTATAGAGTACGCCTAAGTATCTTTTAGCCAATGTTCAGTAATACATTAAAATATTAATGTTGTTTTGCTATGTTATTTTTTCTTTTATAGAATAAGGGTGACAAACGAGCACACAGTCCACCTGATGGTAAGTGGTTGCTGTGGCCCATAGACATCTACATCTATCTTCGTTTGCGAATTTAAATGCAGATGCGTTGTCAGCCGTGAGGACTAAGATAGAATGCCTCATTTCCAGTAAAAAGGGTCTGCGGTTCTCTACACTCACCATACGAAACACAGTAGCATTAAGCTGCTATTTTACGCTGGTATTCTGTGAGAGCGTGGTCCTTCCCCGGTCGAGCCGACCAAAAATGTCTCTTTTATAGCTTATCAAAAGCCCACTTTTAAACATAGGCCTCCCCCATTGAATGCTTGCCACGCTTAGCAGGTGGGTTGGCAACCGCAGTTTTTATTTTTCAGGGTGGCTTCTGCCAATCTTCTTATCCTCTTCATTTCCCTCTGTCCCTCTTACGACAACCACCGAACGAATGGGATAGTGAAGTAGCGATAGTAGCCTAATGGCAAGATGCGGACCGCGAATTCAAAAGGTCGTGGGTTCGAATCCGCCATTCGACTACTGTAGTGAACAACTCCTAACACAAGCATTTTAAGCTTACCAGGAGTGGTTTTATACGTGCTAGAGCCATGCTGCAGCTATATGAGTAGTATAATTGTAGCACGAATGGGTCGTCTCGTCCGGGGAAGGACCACGCTCTCACAGAATACCAGCATAAAATAGCAGCTTAACGCTGCTGTGTTTCGTATGGCGAGTGTAGAGAACCGGAGACCCCTATTACAGGAAACGAGGCATTCAGCTTATTCCTCACGGGTGACAACGCATCTGTATTTTGATACGTAGTTGTTGGATGTAGATGTCTATGGGCCACAGTAACTACGTACCATCAGGTGGACTGTGTGCTCGTTTGTCTCCCTTAACATATAAAAAAATGTGGTTAAAGGGAATATTGGTATTTTTATTAGTATTATTTTAGCAAAAAAACATTTTTAAGCTGCTTATTTTTAATTACTGTATATAATTTATAAATCTTCACTTGTACAGAAAAATAGAAAACTAAAGAAGCGTGCATCTAAAAATGGGAGTAGGCCTGTACACAACTGTTATATAGGCAGTTAAGTAATTTTTAATACAGTATGCTCGCTATAAAAGCTTTTAAACGTTGCTGTGTGAAGTAGATAAAGCGCGTAAGGATCCCCTGTCAACGTTTCTTGCGCTATGCAAACAGTCTTTTGAACTCCATTACGTTAACGAGTTTCTTTAGAATGTTTTACTAGAAACGGCATTAATATTTATTTTGTTGAACGAGCGATCATCAAATGAGCATTCGATTCACCCGATAGCAAGTGATCACCGCCGGCCGTGAAAATCTGCAACACAAGTGGAATCGCAGCTACGTGTTCGGTCATTGAGAAAGGATCTTTTCTTGAAGGTCTCTAAGTATATATTAGTCCAGAAAAATCGCAGGTGACGGCAGATTCTCCCTGGAAGAGCCATGCTGCAGCTATATTATGGTTGTAGCACAAATAGGTGCTAATTTTTTAACCAATTTCATCAAGCGTTAGGCAACCCTCGTGAAACATTGGTTAACGACTTAACATATAATTACGGTTGTAACAGGAAAGTGTGATATAATCTTAATAGACCCTCAAGGAAAATTTGTTGCTATGATTAATTTTATCATAAGGCATTAACTTGGGACTTCGAGATTTGTTAATGGCTATGTGGCGCAGTGGCTTAGCAATGAGTTGCGGCTTACGATGTTGAGGGCCGCGGGTTCAAATCCCGCACGGAACAAGCATTTGTAAGGCCTAGAAATATTTTACCGGGTTTGGATGTTTGTGCTTGTGCAATTTATCTATGTCCACTACCTCCACGATATTTGAGGAAATTCTAGTGTGGGGGATAGTGATAGTAGTGGGGGTAACGCGATAAAAAATTTGATTTAATAATAAAATACCGTGCAGTGGCGGTGTAAGAATATTCACTACCCCATATCATCCCGTGGGTGTCGTAATAGGCGACAGAGGGAAACAAATCAGGAGATGGGCGGCAGCGTCTTCCTAATAATGACTAAAAATAAAAATAAACTGCGGTTGCCAACTTCATAGGGGATCCCTATGAGACAATTTATGGGGGAGGCCTGTTCAGCAGTGGACTTTAATAGGCTGTAACGGTAACGGTATTAATAAGATAATTTCCAAGTGCTCTACATTATCCTTTCTTATGGTAATTTTATAAACATTATAAAAATAAAGTTACAGTCTATAGAAGTCCCACAGCTGGGCGCAGGCCTCGTCTTATTTCTGAGCGCAGGTATTGAATGATTTAATTCCTCCCTCTCAATTACACTATTGGACCTTCAAACGTTCGGCTGGTCTACCTCCCTTTGTTGTCGATATATCACGCATTCGAACCAAACGGTTTGCTTCGTCGTTCATAATGCTTACAGCAAAGGATTGGAATGATTTACCAGCATCTGTCTTTCCATCCGATTATAATGTGCATGTCTTCAAGGTGGGAGTGAATAGGATTTTGTTTAGCTAAGTCAGTGCGCTTTACCATCTTCGATTGCATTACACAGTAGGCAATCACTCGCTTATAATAGTAAAAAATAAAGTTTTTTAACCGACTTCAAAAACGAGGAGGTACGCAATTTGACTATATGTTTTTTTATGTGTTACCTCATAACTTTTTCCTAGGTCAACCGATTTCGATGATTCTTTTTTTATTTGAAAGCTGGTGCTTCTACTAATTTGATCTGGCCAGTAGTTTTTGAGTTATCCTTAATAATTTATATTGAAGTCAGTTGTACAATTTTTTATTTTCCACTTGTTTGGGGCAAGGAAGTTCCCGCTGCGCTGCTAAATTTTGTATTGGCGGAGTTCTTGGCGGACTACGAAATGTTTTTTAATTTCTTAGTCATACAGGTTTCCTCACGATATTTTCCTTTAATTTTTAAATGCATTTTAGTGTGGTAAATGTGTCGAACCTGGGTCGATCGCTTACGCGTTACTTCGAGTGCTTAGTCCCAAAGCATTCATATTTATTTACAAGTACACCTTTAATACACATAAGATATGATATTATCACAAAATCATATTAGGGCATATAAGGGAGTATAAAAATAACCATTTTTATACTCCCTGATATACATATCAATTACAAGTGTACATAACATTCACAGATTGAGTCATGCAACTTAATTTTGGATTAATTAGGAGTAGGAATAACATCCATTCTATACAATGAGAAATTAGTCAAGTAAGTTATATAACTAAATAAGAAAAAACTGTTTAAGGAAAAAAAAACGGGATCAATTAATAGGAGAGAACATGGTATCTCTCTCTTATTATGGAGCCGTCATAGTTTAGTGGTTATGTGCTCACCATATATAAATGTTTTAATAAATATACATTTCAAAGATTTAATTAAACCATAATTTCATGAGTCTTTAAGACGTGTCAACGCTGAATATACGAAATTGATTTGACTAGAACAATTGGGATGAGATCCAATTACTGGCAATGTGACATTCCATTTTGGTCCTTAGAGATGACAATAAACCTATATCTCGATTGTTAATCTAGAATTAATGTCATCTATACATAATATATAGGCCATTGTGACCATTTTCAATAAAAAGTACATGCAAACAGTGTGTTAAATAAATACCAGAATTTGTGTTGATTTTATAATACTTGAATACATAGGGCCTACGAAAACGCGTAGACTAAGATATCCTTATGATAGAGAGAGAAAATGATCTCATATGTATTATCATATATGTTCATCCATCCATCCATTTCAACCTGTAAAAGTCCTTTGCTGAACATAGGCCTCACCAATAGATTGTCCCATAGTTGCCATAAAAGTAAAGTAAAGTAAAGTTACAGCCTATATACATCCCACTGCTGGGCACAGACCTCCTCTAATTTCTGAGAGGGTTTTAGGGCAAGGAAGTGTCCGCCGCGCTGCCCCAATGCGTGTTGGCGAACTTCACATGTCTTCGAAATATATTTTTTGATTTCTCAGACATGCAGGTTTCCTCACGATGTTTTCCTTCACCGCCGAGCACGTGGTAAATCAGCACTTAAAATTGCAATTAACAATTTCATTGGTGCCGGCGGGGATCGAACCCGGGTTGCTCGCGTACTGTGAAACTTACAGCGGGCGCTAATCATCTGAGCTACCACGGCTCTTATAGTTGCCATAGTTGCCACAATTGTCAGATGGGTTGACAACCGCAGTTTTTATAATTTTGAATTATCATCAGGAAGATGTTGATCCCCATCTCCTGGGTCATAATCTCTATGCCGCTTCTATTAATATACCCACGGGACGATATTGTGGATATTCAAATGCTAAATAAGTTCTGATTTACCACGTGATAACGGTGAAGGAAAATATAGTAAGGAAACTTTTCTCAAAGGAACAAACAACTAAAATAAATAGGTCATATATAGGCTTTAACTTTACTTTTTTATTTAAGTAAACAAGATTTTTTTACAGTAACTTGCAAATTAATACTTTTTTTTCTTTCGCTTTAGTGTTGTCACGCTAAACTAAGGCTAGTCCGTGTGTGTGAAAACGGCGCGTTCTTAGCCCCTGAGCTACCACGGCGCTTTATGGTAAATAGCTAAATATAATAATTGAATTTAACAATTCCTCTTTAAAACCAAACAACACAGGTTATACACTTCAAAATAAAAATGTATTTTCACAAAAATCCGCAGCATAAAGTAAGGAAATAAAGTGAGACAGACAGACAATCGGAAGCGCCAGCTCGACACAAAGAATATTTTTGATAATGACTCATGATTTACTACCATTACTTTTCCTTTTTAAGCCAACATCAAAATATACTCTGATCTACTTGTTAATGAATTAAGATTTTCTTAAAGTAGAACCACAAAACAAATAATAGTACTACGGTAGAACTTCTATAGGCGCGATTGAGGGTAAACCACCTTTTTCCGGGCGGAAGTAACGTTCAGTAATAAAATCAAAATCTATATGTTATATAAACTGACTATAGTATTTCGTGAGTATGTGTCATATATGTTACAGTTCAATCGCAGAATTGGCCACATCGTGATATGCCTGGGCATTTCATGATACGCCCCCATTTCATAATTTGGCCGATAATTATATATTATATTAGCTGTGGTATCAGGTTAAGCGCTCGTTATAAATTTCATAGTACGCGAGCGGCTCGATTTTCGACAATAAAATTGTTCGTTGCAATTTAAAGTGCTAATTTATTACTTGCTTGGTGAAAGGAAAACATCCTGAGGAAACCTGCATGTCTGAGTTAACATTAATCCACGGAGATTTTTACTAAGCTATTTAGAGAGCAGATGCCAAAGGTAAGACTGAAAAATATTCGCGATTCGCAAAACACTACCTCAAAAATCCATAACAGTTTTACAATCATTATAGGTAGGTAGATAGATAGCTTTTATTGCGTTAAAACCCATAAATTGTTGCAATCACAGAAAAACATAAGAACTACGAATGGTGGCGATTTCTACATAACAGACCGACAGTGAAAATAATTTTACTTTCATATTTTAAATAGGTATAATCAAGTATTAATGATAGTCATCCATCACAGAAACAGAAAATGAAACAGAAACTTTTTTATTCAATATAGATTATAAATAATACTTATTGAAAGTCACTCTTTTGTTTAATTACCACTGGTTCGAAAAAAATACCTCTGTCCTGGGAAGAACCAGCAAGAAACCCAGCGGGACTTTTTTTTAAGTAACAGCTTACAATCATGTATGTTACACAATTAACCACACAAATAACACAGCCTATAGAAATCTGCTGCTGAAGATAGGCTTCCCCTTAGATTACCTCATAAGAGGGATATTTTCCATAGCTTGGCAAGCGGGTGTTGGTAACCGCATTTTTTTATTTATTTTTGTTATTATTAGGAAGATGCTGCTGCTCATTTCCTGTTTTAGTTTCCCCTCTGTTGCCGCGTACGACCACGGGATGATATGGGGTAGTGGATATTCTTACACCGCTACTACACGGTAACATAATAATATATAATGATAATAATATAATGAAAAAGTAAAATAATATTCTTTATCTAATATATTATGGGTCTGTGGATGTTTGCTAAAGTGAAATTGTTCCTTAAACAATACACAAAAAAGTAAAGAGAGGGTAATATGAGCATTCCGACGAAAGCGGATTGGAAGCCACTTGAGTTGATTTAGAAATTCGGATACGTGGTCATATTTGCGTAAAACAAATAAGAATCGAATGGATAGATTCTGCAGGCGTTCAAGCTTGTTTAATTGCTCATATGCTGTAATGTGAATTTTGTAGTTAAGAGTGTTGTGAAGTGCCGATACGCGGCGTTATTTAAAAAAATAATGCTATCTGTTTCATACAGCTCCCTCTGCCTCCCGTTTATTTATTCTGTGCTGCCGTATCGTGCGATAGAGTTGCAAGTCTTGGATGCGATTGCGATAGAGAGAGTTGCAAGTCTTGAAGGGAATTCCTAAATGTAGTGATTATATTCTCTTTGGAAATTGCATATATTTCCTTTTCTACCGACTTCAAAAAGGAGGAGGTACTTAATTCGACTGTATGTTATTTTTTTATGTGTTACCTCAAACTTTTTTTTAGTTGTATCGATTTCGATGATTCTTTTTTATTTGAAAGCTGGTGCTTCTCATGTGGTCCCATATAAATTTGATCAAGGTCTGACCAATAGTTTTTGAGTTATCCTTAATAACTTATATTGAAGTCGGTTGTACAAAATTTTTAATTTTATATTATTGAAATATTCATATAACAATATCAATATAATGTTAATCAATATAATATCAATATTCATGTTAACTATTATTGGAAACGACGAAACAAGTGTTAAAATATTGATATAAACCTTATAAGTTATTTTGTCCGCTTAGGCGCCTTAAAAACTTTAGATGTTGTTGTCATCGACTGGCTGCTGACTTGAGTTGCCGTCAAAGTCTCCGCAATGTGATGCATCAACATATTGTGGGGATGTTTTGCGTACGAATCCGTTAAGAACAAAAAATGTACCTAACCAAAAAAATACTCCGGTACTTGATGAATTCTTAATACCTTTTTGAAGTTCATCAAGTACTGGAGACCCTTTTTACTGGAAACGAGACATTCCATCTTAGTCCTCAGGGGTGACAACGCATCAACCATCAGGTGGACTGTGTGATCGTTTGTCACCCTATGCTAAAAAAAAACACATTCACTGAAATTTTCTTAGAATATAAACATGTATTTATCAATTCAAAAGTTTTAAATGCTCTGCCTTGCTTATCTAAAACCAGTACCTACACCCAATGATTTTGTAGAAAAATATTTCCTGAAACTAACTCGTAAAAATCCATGGGTGTACTGCAGGTAACGCGAAGAAATGGGTAATAGATACATAGATATATAGATAACACTTTATTGCATTTAAACTTAAAATAACCTTATGGTCTAAAAATTGTATTCTTATTGCTTGAAACAACTAGGCTATATTGGCAGACTCCTAGATAGAAAACATTTCACTTCAATAAACAATTATTCATCCCACTAGTCGAAATGTGGTTCTAGCTTTTTGAATAGAATACTGAGTATTACAAAACTACCCGTAAAGCCGAAAGGAGGTTAAATGGGGCCTTATAACGAGTCCATTCACAACATTTAAGAACCGTAGTAGCGCTGTATAACATACCCCAAAAAAATAAAAAATATTATTATTTTCACTGATGTGCAAACCCTATTTCAGTAAAATTAAAGAGTAAACTTCGCAGAATGTACCCACATTTCTACCTAATTCGCGGAACTACAAAAATTTTAAAAGACCTAACCTAACGAAACAACCTAAACGAACACTTACTTTTTCATAATAAACGTCAAATTTACAGAAACGGCTCAAAGTGTGCTACGCCTTGCTCAATACACAACCTCGCTCGTCGGGATATGGCTTGTGTGGCATTTCGCACCATCGTCGGTGATATTGATGCGAAAACCGATCTAACACGCTGTTCCATCTCGGCAACCGTTGGGCAATTGGAGACATACACTCTGTCCTTCACATAACCCCACAAAAAGAAGTCCAAGAGTGTGAGGTCCGGAGAACGAGCAGGCCATAGCACTGGTCCCCCGCGGCCGAACCATCCTCGCGGAAAGCGAACGTTAAGATGTTTTCGTACGTTGCGAGCAAAATGTGCCGGAGCTCCATCATGCTGAAACACCATGTTTCTTTGGTTCTCAAAGTAATCCCAGTCAGCCACAGGAAAGTCGTCAATCTGCTCTTCGAATTCCGTTTGTAAAAACGTTAGATAGTTGCTACCGTTCAGACGTGATGGCATAATGACGGCACCGATGACATGCCCGTCATAAAGACCAGCCCACACATTCAGCCGCCACTGGTGTTGGAATCTGCCCTGCCGTGAAGCATGTGGATTCACGCGAGCCCAAACGTGATCGTTATGCATATTTGAAAGTCCTGACCTCGTGAATGTTGCCTCGTCCGTCCAAAGAACATAGTTTACGTAATTAGGGTTTTCCTCTAACTGCCTGAGGTACCACTCGCAGAAGTTCCTCCTGGGTGCAAAATCGAAGGGTATCAGCTCCTGTGTACGGCGATAGTGATAAGGGTAACGATTGTCGTCACGAAGAATTCGCCAAACTGCAACATGGTTTATACCGAATCTTCTTCCGGCTCGCCTCGTACTTGTGGTCGACTCTTCTTCAAAATGCTCTAACACTAATTCAGCCTGCCTGGCGTCGACTGTGCTTGGACGTCCACTTCCAGTAGGCCGATGAAAAGAGCCGGTGGAATGTAGTCGTCTTGACATGTTCAGAAAACACTGGTACGAAGGCAGCCGTCGCTGTTCAATGGGGGGTCTACCATCGATAAATCGTTGCCGATACAGTTCGCGAGCACGATTTAAATTGCTATCTTCATGGCCTACGCATAACATCATATCGCAATATTCCGAGTTAGAAAGCATCGTAATTTTGCAAAAAATGTTGGAAAAAAACTCGAAACAGTTGTAGGATATCGATTAGAAGATTTGAAATTGACAACATATTTTTTTTCCAACTTGAATATAATGACATCCTTGTATTGAGGGAGCAAACATTTATGAATGAAAAATAGAAAAACTATTAAAGTAGACAATTATTAGGTAAAATAGGTACGTAGGCCTTTCTGTTAAATAATCTGTTTCCCTGACATGACAGCTTACTTATATTTTTTACGGGGTATTTTGTAAGACGTTGTATACCTAGTTATTATATAAAAGGTCAGTTTTAGCAGGCGATATTAGAAGCAATGAAATTAACTGGTATTATGTTTCCCGCAATTACACTACTAAATTAAAATATTTGAATAATATTTAAAACTACTGACTAACGTTGAACTTAACCTTAAATAATTTATCACTTAACCTTTATTATCATTTAAACAAGCCCAAAGCTAAAGCTTTAAAATAGTAGTAAAAAATTACTAAAAAGAGGTGAATTCAAATAATATGCCCTATGTCGACAACTACGACCAATCTAACGACACGCTATCCTTTCCCTTTCAATATCCTTGTCATCCTTCAAGTCCTCGGTAACCACATGACCGATATACTTTAAGGATGGCACCCTTACAAGTTCGCTACCGTTAAGCTTGACAGGCGGTACATACATCACCGTACGAGTCCTAGTTTTAAAAACCTTCAGCGATCAGCCTTCTTAGAGCAGCAACTGACGGACTCAGCAACACCATATCGTCGTAACTGATGCTGTTTACACAGTGACCATCAATGAAACAGCCGACACTGGTGCTGCTAAGCCAATCCGTCAATCCGCCTTGCCTCACCCCACACTCCAACCCGTACGCATCAGAAAACTGATCTAACCATTTGACCTGGTTAGTCTGGTGGCCATACTAATATTTAAGAATATTTATAATCTCACCAGGCGCACCTGAATTTTATAGTTTTTTCAACAGGATGTCATACCTAACCATGTCAAACACCCAATTTATTTTTAGTAATAACTTTTAT
Source organism: Parnassius orleans (assembly GCA_029286625.1). Classification (NCBI taxonomy): domain Eukaryota; kingdom Metazoa; phylum Arthropoda; class Insecta; order Lepidoptera; family Papilionidae; genus Parnassius; species Parnassius orleans. The sequence goes on from JAGSMP010000037.1 coordinate 5,489,376, forward strand.
TAGTTTATTTAAGATATAAGATTTTATATTTAAAAAATTTGTAGTATATACAAAAATAGTAGAATATACATACTACTAAGATTTCTATCGTTTTAAAATCCTGCCTATTAAAAGTTTTTCGGAAAAAAATCGCTTTTAGCGATAAGACTACCCATTGTAATCCCTTTGAACATTTTGTATTGATTATTTTAATTTTCTCTTATTTTGTGTTTTAGTTTGTGAAATAAAGAATTATCTATCTATTTATATAACCAAGCTTGTTGAAATTTCTTACAAAGACATATACGTACTCCCCATTACGCTAGACGCACCCTTAGAAATCTAAAGCTGACCAGGGTGCGTTAGATCACCGCGGGTTGCTACACGATTCGGTTCTGTCTGTCGTGTACTCTCCTCGATCGCTAAGATTCGCGTAAAAAGTTCCCGCCACTTTCGAGTATTTTGTGCTTGGAAACTACCGGTGAGTTCTTTATAATTATACAGGGTTTGTTTTAATAATTAATTCACCGGATTTTTAGTAGTTGTAACCGATACTTTCTTATAAAGTATGTGCTTATAAAAAAACTTTATTCTATACCTAAAAATGTTGGTTCATTTCATTTTATTTTATATATTCTGTCTCCTGCACAGATTACTATATACCAGTCTACGAGTCTCCTGAAACTAGTGTCATTTGCGTTAAGAAAATAATGTGCCAACTGTGAAGGTATTATATATTATCAATGAATTATATAAACTTTATGCAAAAAGGTAAATAAAAGGTAGAATAATGGGGCATAGATAAACTAGTGGCAATTTGTGATGTTTGAATTTCTAATTACCATTTTTGTTATAATAAATTAAAATCTAATTTTTTGATAGTCAACATCCATGTCTTAAAGGAATGAGCTTCAACGCTTGGGAATATTCCTATGTACTCGTAACTGTAAGCTCGTTTGTCTGCCTTCCTTCTACCTTTTAAAAATATGTCTAACTGAAGTCATACTGGTACTGGAAGCACCGTTATCAGTACACGAATTATACCATACCAATTACCAACCTGGTTGAACTTGGCTAATCTTTAAAAAAATATTGAAAATCCTTAGTGTTGTACTACCTATGTAACATGTGAATGTGTGGTCTTAATAGATTTAAAAGATACAAAAATAAGAAGTTCAAAACATTGACAATCATTATGTACCTTCAGTCTATTGATATTTCGTTATATCATTCACTCTGATTTCGTTTGTATCAAGCGGAAGAAAGCCAACATTTTATATAAAATAAACAAATTATCGCCTGACACGAACTCTTTGCCAAATTACTATCTTCTGTTACAAGGTCATACTTATACAACTACCCTCAATCGGTAATATATTCTAGTAATTGTTGTCTGTTATGTCAATAAATGAAATGTAAAGTTTTATTTATCTACAGTTTTAAATTTTAACAACTTTAATACCAATTATTGCTTAATTGCTTTCAACCGAACTAGGTCGACTACAATTTTTAGGCTAACTGTTTCATGTTTGGACTGAACGAAAGGCCAATATTCAGTTCTTATAGTGTGAGCATACACTTTGCCATTTATCTTGATTTAGTGCTGTTGAATCGTAAATTGACAGGGACTGCTTTAGCATATGTCTTGTATATCGACGATAAGCATCTTGTCTTGTTTAGTAGTCGGAAAACTGCATTTCAAGCGATATTTTTAGCCTTTAGTCAAACTATAGCTTTGTCAGTGTTCACAGTCCGTCTGATTCCAACAGCGAAGCCCGTTTTTTGGCCTTTGACAGAAAGATTGGTGTTGTACATGTCGATAGTGCGGTAACAAACATACGGCTAATACCTTACTTTTGAAACGTCTATAATGACTGACGGTGCCATACCCACTTTGTTTAAAGTAATCACTGCAATTCTGTTTTCTTTAACGCCCCTCAGTAATGTAATTTAGTGTTCACAGAGAAAAATAATATGTTAAATGGCAACATATCAATTAAAGTTTTTATATTATAATATTTTTTAATATACATAAGTATATATAAGTATATTTCAAATTCAAATTTTTGACAATTGTAACGTTATTATATAAGTATAGTTTAAATTTGAATAAAGATTTTGCTTTAGAGAACGAGATTAGTGTAGTGACGTACATATATATCTGCTGTAAACGACGGCGTCGCAATTTTCGAAATAAGCCTTCCCATGGAATCCAAGCAATTAAGAAATGCAGTGAACGCAAAGGCAAAACGAAATCTGTCATAGAGAAGGGTAAGCTCATTATTTTTAATAAATAGTGAACGTGAGCAGCTCAAGAACCCCCCAGGTGGTACAACTATCTGTAACTGACTTTTATTCGATGTTTAAGAAAAACGTCAGGAGTTGCAGATTTTTTGAGAGAATCTTTCTGTAAAATAAAAATCAAAGAGAACGTACCACAACGAAACAATTGGTATTAGCTGAACAAATACGACTGCGCCCGACTGATAGCAGGACTTTATGCACCAGCTCCACTGGGCTGTTTTTTAACAAAACCAGTTTTTAAGAGAACTTAAACAACACGCAATGATAATAAGACAAAGTCATCTAATGTCTGCAACATTTCAGATTATTTAAATGTTTGGAAATGGGTGAAAATTTAATTAATTTATCCCATTACACTCATACATAGATAGAAACATATAAGTAACGCTAATATAAAGAGCGTAAAATATTGTGTCAGCTGCTACAACTACAGATCTTACAAAATTGAGAGGTATGCTTCCCAGAAGTAAGCCAGTGAATCTTAATGTACGTTAGTGGACAGTTTATTTTTCGTTTTACTATGCGATTCAAATAAGAATAGGACTGACCTGGCGCCATATTGTGACGTCATAGCTGTCAATTCAAACCATCTAGGTAGGGTGAGCAAAACAGATATTTATGAAATAATATTTATTTACAAAAGAACCATGAACGAAAAAGTATTAATCTGAATCTAGCATTTCAATTTCGCTCATCTCTGCATCACTGTCTTAGTAGTCATCATTGTCATCATTATTATGCTGCTGCTTTCCCTTATAAATATAGAACATAGATTTATGTAGGTATTTAAAATATTCTACCGACTAGTATCAATATTTTAAATTAATTTATAAAAATAATTATGAGTTCAAAAGATTTGTTAATACTAAGACGCAGCGATAAAGCGAAAACAAGAACGATATTAATACGCAAATTGATTTTCTTTGCAAACCGTACTTTTCAAGTGACAGTTGACAGATCGCGGTTATTTGAAGTCATTGACGTTCCTATTCTTATTTGAATCGCATTGTATAACAAAGTTTTGTTAATAGATTTCGACACCCTATATTTTCCAAAGAGTGTTGCAAAATCAAGTGAGTGAAAATATATTACCTAAATCATCATCACAATCAGCTTATTAAGCCCAGACTGCATACAGGTCTTTCAAATAAGGCGCCTTGCCTATATTCACTCTTGTGCCGTTCTGGACTGTATTACTAGTATTACTTTAGGATTGAGTTTGGAATTTCTGAATATATGTCACGCTAATATTCCATAGTAAAAGCTTCTGCTACCACCAATTATGAGGTGTGCACCGTGAAGGCAAATAATATATAACATTATGTGCAGGTGAGGTATATATTTCGAGAAAATAAAAGTATTGCATGTTCTCCCTCTTCTACACCCAAATATATATATATCAAATGTAAAATATCTTAGATATGTGACAGGGTGTAGAATACTTTGGTACTTCAATTGCTAACCCCCCAGCCACGGTGATGATTGTACAAATTGAGAGAGATGAAGTTGACTGTTACAAAGTAAGGAGAATATTAAAGACAAACAAGAAATTCGCAAATAAAGAAATCAAATAGTTAATTGATTTTAAACTGATTATAACATTTTTGTAATATTACATGTAAAGAGGTCGGCCTTCATTCTAAAATAAAAGATAAACCCTCTATGCGTCCCTGGCATAACCTCGGCTCACAATGAAAGTGTTTCAAGCGTAGACTATTACGTCACCTCAATGAGGCCTCGCAGACTTTACACACACATAAAAACATTGTCTTATCTTTTACTTCATATGATCTTTTATGAGTCATAATTATTTATATAATTTGAATGTATATTATGAAATATTTACAATAAAAAGAATCTACATATTGAAAGTATCATAGAGACATATGCTTCCGCTAAATAACTCACGGTTATGATAAGAAGCTGGCTGCATTCTTTTGCTGCATTGCTATAATAATGTTCTGAAGACCGAGTTTCAGTCATGGCGGCCAGTCTCAACAATTACTGCCTGGGACTAGCGCAGGACAGGATTATAGTGCGCGAGTGTGCAAGCACACAAGCGTAGGTGCACTCCCTATTCCCATACTCTCACAGTCCGATGGGATGGCAATCCGATACGACCGGGGAGAGATCAGGCGGAGGACCAACGGCTTTCCGTGATTTTCAATGCACGGGGGTGAAACACCGCCAATTTCCTGACTCTGAGAGTCTGAGATGCTACTGAGAATTTCTTTATAGAAAAAAAATTCAAGAAATAATTTTTGTCCGACCCGGGATTCGAAGTCGTGAACTCATGATCAGCAGCCGCGTTAACGACCACTAAACCAAACAGGCGGTCATATATACAAAGTTATTGCTATATTTAACCTTTGAGCGACGACAAGTCATGCGCAACGAAGAGTGGACTAAGGATCATGCGGCTTGGATGCTGGTAAGTGTCGATCGCCGCCCATTAACACGAGGAAAATTGCCTGCCCGTGAACGATCAGAAAAATCGTGAATAATATGCTTTAGAACTCTCACCGCGTGTGGACGTCGCGGACCTATAACCTCTTCAACAAATGACACGATGACATGTTATCTCTTCCAATTTATTAAAAATAAGAAGCAAATGTTGTTAAATTATAACAAATAAAAAATTAATGTCGAATTTTAGCATACTCGACTAAGGCTGACTTTTTATTATCAGATAAGAGTTATTAATGGGATGCAATTACAACAAATAAATTAAAAAATAAAGTTTTTTATAAATCAAATACCGTGAAACCTGGCAACTTTGCCATTTTTGGAAGGACTTAAAAGTTTAGGACCAATTTTCCAACAAAAAATGTACTGTCAGACTGGGCGTCAATGTTAAATGTGACATTATATTCTTCATAGATTTGGTATTTATTAGTGATTTAAACAAATACTAACATTAAATAGACAAAATACTCAAAAATAGAAAATGGCAAAGTTAACCTCACTTTGTGGCAACTTTGCCATCAGGGTTTATAATGAAAATAATAGGATTTGACTTCAAGGTTGAAGGTAAGTTTACCTCATAATATAACTTTTTCTCAGAGTTATGATTTGCTCCTTTAATTGTGAAACCTGGCAACTTTGCCATGTTTGGAAGGACTTAAAAGTTTAGGACCAATTTTCCAACAAAAATGTACTGTCAGATGGGCGTCAATGTTAAATGTGACATTATATTCTTCATAGATTTGGTATTATTAGTGATGTAAACAAATGCTTACATTAAATAGACAAAATACTCAAAAATAGAAAATGGCAAAGTTAACTCACTTTGTGGCAACTTTGCCATCAGGGTTTATAATGAAAACAATAGGATTTCACTTCAAGGTTGAAGGTAAGTTTACTTCATAATATAACTTTCACTCAGAGTTATGATTTGCTCCTTTAATTGTGTTGCAAATAGCAAAGTTTACGCTTGTAATGTTGCCTCACATTTTTAATTTTTCATACAAACTTGAAAATATGTGTGAGGATTGTCAAAAATCATTGATTACGTGCTTTACTAATTTTTTTTTATTTAAATCTTGTCACAATCATTTTTTAAGCAAAAATCTAAAATATATGAAACAAAAATACTCTCGTCTAAAATTTAAAATCAAATTGGTGCAATAATAAACTTAAATCAATTATAGTATAGGTAAAAAAAAAGCTTGTCACAATCATATTTAACAAGTATGTATTCATTTTTTTATTAGTCATCATCATCATTTTATTACGGGTCGTAATAAAATGATGTCAGGTAAAAAAATAATTATTGTAATCAATCTAAATATTATTTTCCCACAACAGCAAAACATTCATAATCATTAAAAATTACACTGTTTTTTGGGTGCAAATTAATATCAATACCCTAAGTTGAAATTATGAGAAATACTGAGAACATTACTCTAACATTACGCCCTACGCAGTAAAAATAATACAGAATTCTCTTTTCTTTTCCTTCACTTTTGATAAAGATGAATTGATTGACGACTCATTTGGTAAAATCGGTCTAATGGGCTGCTACGGTGAAACATGCAAACGTGGTATAGCCACGCTGCAGCTATTTTATGGTTGTAGCAGCAATCGGTCGGCTTGACCGGGGTAGGACCACGCTCTCACAGAATACCGGCGTAGAATAGCAGCTTAATGCTGCTGCTTAATTCGTATGGTGAGTGTAGAGAACCGAAGACTTTTTTTACTGAATATGAGGCATTCCATCTTAGTCCTCAGGGGTGACAACGCATCTGTATTTTGATTAATTTCTTAATCGAGGATAAATGTCGATGTCTATGGGCCACAGCATCCACTTATCATCAGGTGGACAGTGTGCTCGTTTGTCACCCATATTCTATAAAACAAACATCGATACAAACATACATACATAGAATGTCAAGTACAGAAGCTTTTCTTTAAATAGCCGTAATCGGTTTAAAATATAGGTTGAAAGTGACAACCCCTGGTTGCGTAACTTGCCAAGTTAGTTTTATAGATAAATGTTAAGACCAACATGTTAAAACGATATATTACATTTGATAACCATTAATATTACGTTACTACAAAGATATAGATACTACATTCAGTATTTCAAACAAAATCAACAAAAGTTCTGGAGTACTGAACAAGGAGGTTATTCCGCAAAATTAACTCTCATGTTGCCATATCGAAAGTAATACTGTCAATTAGTTATTGTATTTTCATCCAAAAAATCGCATATCTCGAAAAACGTTACGTTTTCCGTGTTAATCGTAATTTAATACAAGTACACCCCTGATGGCAAAGTACTGTAATGCAATTGTTTCACTTTAATATTTAGTCGGGTTATAATATAGTTGATGGATACATTTATCTGACCGTTTAGTGGTGGTGTAAGAATATCCACTACCCTAAGTCGTGTGGGGGCGTAAGAGGCGACAGAGGGAAACAAACCAGGAGATGAGCAGCAGCTTACTAATAACAATTAAAAATAAAACAATGTGGTTGCCTTCTCGCTTGCCAAGCGTGTCTACTACGGCAAATAACCCCTTATGAGGCAATCTACAGGGAGGCCTATGTTCAGCAGTGGACTTTTGATAGGCTGTAACTGTAACGGTAACGGTATACATTTATTGAGCGTGAAACAGTAGCTTAATGCTGTTTCGTTCGTGTTCGTTCTCTACACACACCATACGAAGGTGTGTGTAGAGAACTGGAGACACTTTTTACTGGAAACGAGGCATACCATCTTACTCTTGAGGGATGATAATGCATCTGTATTGATTGATTCTTAATTGTGGATAAATGTAGACGTCTATGGACCACAGCATCCACTCAACATCAGGTGGACTGTGTGTCCGCTTTTCACCCCATTCAATAAAAAAATATGATGATTGAAATATCAGTCTCTAAAGTCTATCTTTCTGATCGAAGTTTAATTAAAGAGTAATAAGTCAATCGCATGCCAGACGTAATCGTTCGTGCCATTAGTCTCCCCCCTGAATCATTGACTAGTTTGTTTGCGACAGTACAAATTTTAAATCCTCTTGTTAAAAATTTTGAATACTCTGATTTTCAATTTCATCTTTTTTTGAGCCATGTTAGCTCAGGGACTAATCGCTCGCTGTAAATTTTACAGTACGCGAGTAGCCCGGGTTCCGTCCAATGAAATTGTTAATTGCAATTTTAAGTGCTGATTTACCACGTGCTTGGCGGAGAAGGAAAACATTGTGAGGAAACCTGCATGTCTGAGAAATAAGAAAAAATGATCGAAGACATGTGAAGTTCGCCAACAAACATAGGGACAGCGTGGCGAATATTTTCTGGCCATAAAACCCTCTCATATCTGAGTTATTCGTGATTTTTATCACGAGGTTATGCTTAGTGATACTGAGGAGCAACTGTGCTGTGCTTAAATTCAGAAGAAAGCGAATTTTCCTACAATCTATACTATAATAAAACTCTAACACGACGTATGTCTGAACACGCATCAGGCAAAAACCTGTGAACCGATTTGGATGTGACTTTCTGTGGCAGATAGCTGATGTTACAAGTAGTAACTTAGGCTACTTTTATTTTAGGGTTCCGCAAAAAAAAATTCCACGCGGGCGAAGTCGCGGAGAACAGCTTGTATATTAATAAATTACGCCAACCATAAAAACATTGTACCATGATCGAAGATTACATTTTCTGCCAAATAAAAATGGGGGGCCAAGAGAACGTGATTTATATCGAGGAATGTTCAATTGATTTCAGTCTAAGGATTTACCAGAGCCGCTTTAAATCAGCACTCTTAGCAAATCAGTCGCTATAAGCTGCGTTATGACGTTTCTGTTTGCCTATGCACTCGTAATTATGCGTTCTCTCTTGACGCAGTGAATACAAATAAAACATGGAAGTATTACTTTAAGCCGTGTAACATAGCACAAAATTTCAAAGAAAGTAACTTTTTGAAACTTCTTCGCTTATAAGCATAGAGTAACCCGGTCCGCCGGTGGCCGTGTTGCTCTATGCTTATTAGCTTCTATTTTATTATATACTCGGGACGTACAGTCAAAAGTTGACTTTATTTCGCGATGGTTTTAGGTTTAAATTGACACAGGTACTTCAAAGTCGTTTACTTTATTATTTGAAAAGATGTTGTGGTTAAGCCTACTGGTACCAAAACAGTTTTTGCTAGTAGGCAATTTAGCTCATGTTTTGCATTCCTATATAATAAAATAAATAGAGAATTGAACATATACGACAAAACATACAGGAATGTAAAACCTGATACTAAAGTGGGTGCAGTCGAAAACTTATGAAGAAACCAATTTCTGCTGTACCGCATTTCATAATTCACTCCTATGTACAATATAATATAACTAAATAATTCTTCATACACACACACACACATATACACTCACACTCTCTCTTTCACACACACACACACACACACACACACACACACACACACACATACACACACACACACACACACACACACACTTTTGTAATTTTTGTAAATTTTGTTGTTAAAGTCAGTAATTTGTTTTTGTTATTTTGGTTTTTATATTAAAAATGTATGTTTAGATAAGGAAGAGCAGGATTTCCAAACACAAGCATTACTTGCTTAAATGGAGATCCCAGTCAATGATGTCATTAATTTAAATTTGGTGAACAAAATAAATTATTTTATTTTTATTTTTTATGACACCATTGTGCTCGTCACTTGTAGCTAGGGACGTTTTATGTAATATAGTGCAATGCAAATTACAATGAATCGGCTCGACCAGAAAAGTGCCAGTGACTTATGGAATTGAGACGTGGTCCTTCACTGCTGGCTATATGAGGAAGCTCATGGTCGTTCAGCGTGCTATGGAGGGTTATGCTCGGGGTTTCTCTGCGTGATAAACTTGGAAATGAGGTTATCCGCAGTAGAACCAAGTGACCGACATAGCCCAACGGATTAGTAAGCGGATTAGAAGTGGCATTGGGCTGGCCATATAGCTCGAAGAACCGACAACCGATGGGGAAAAAAGTTCTCGAGTGGCAGCCTCGTACCAGTAAGTGAAGTGTGGGGCGACCCTCACTAGATGGATTGACGACCTGGTAAGACATGCAGGAAGTCGATGGTTGCAGGTGGCTCAGGACCGTGCTTTGTGGCATTCCTTGGGGGAAACCTATGTTCAACAGTGGACTTGTGAAGGGCTGTAATGATGATGATGAAGACAAGTACCACGTTCTAACAGAATAACAGAGTAAAATGCCGTTGATGCTCTAATGTTTTTTATGGTAATAGGGCATCTACGACTTTTTCTGCCACCAGGGCGGCGCCAATTAAAAATTTGGTGTAATATTCGACCCTTTGACCTGATATATGGACTGGCTATACACCGTGACATAACAAAGCGATTTGATTTTCGCCATTTGGTACTGACAGCAGAAGTGAGCGTCTACGGAACTAATAATAGAGATAAGACAGTGTGATAAAATATATCGATAAAAATTCTATACACAGGCCTACCCGTAACGTCCATTCTATTTATGTATCATATTAATATAATGCCACACAATAAATAAATGTATCAATTAATACCTAGGCCTTAGATGCAAGCTTTATACCTCATATATAAAACCACATAATTATCTTTTGTCAGCGACTTTGGTTGTTAACTGGTATGGGTAGAAAAGAACATCGATAAGTATTATAGACAAGGAACTCGACAACCCTAATGAATTTTATTGTTTATCAAAACTCAGTAATATAAAGTCAAACATGTTGGTAATTACGATATTATGATAAGTAACAATTTTTAAGTACCTATATTATCAAATAGTTTTTTTAATATTAGTTGTAAATTCACTTACTTGTGGAATGTTATCCCACTTTCCTTTTGGTAACGAGTTTTAGAAATTACGCATACTCTCATTATTACTAAAAATAGTTCTTATTATATAACTAAAATCAAACATATCAAACTACACAAAATACTTTAATTTTTTCGTTTAAAAGTTATAATTTACGATTTAAACAACACAACAGACTAGCATATTATGTCGATTTTAGTTCCCAGTACGTACAATGGCGGCGCTTCAAATCAGCTCGACCAGAAAAGTGCCAGTGACTTATGGAACTGAGACGTGGTCCTTCACTGCTGGTCATATGAGGAAGCTACATTTGGTGAGCGGAAAATTATAAGCCCTCATTGACGATCCGGAGACACTTTCATAATGGGTACAAAGTATTCCATCTTAGTTTTCAGGGTTAATATTATATCTGCATTTTGATTCTTAATCGAGGTTAGATGCAGATGGCTATGAGCCATAGCATGCATTTCCCATCCCCACCGGATTCATTCCACTTTCTGGTCGTTTGCCACTCATATAAAAATGTTGACGCAATTACTATTTTGTACCTGTCCTCGTTCGAGGTTCCATGTTCTTATACCGGCCGGGCCAAAATCAATAATTAGGTTTTTCTGTCAAGAAATTCTTAGTAGCAGCCCGGGGTCAGGAAATTGGCGGTGTTTCACACCCGTCCCTCGAGATGCACGTAAAGCCGTTGGTTTTCCGCCTGAACTCTTTCCGTTAGTGTCGGATAACTGTCCCATCGGACTATTGAGTGCACTCGTGCTTGCGCACTGTAATCCTGTCCTGAGCAGATGGCTGGTCTCCGTAAAAAATTCGGTTTGGAAGACACTATTATTACAAAAGAGTACAAAGGGTGGACTTAATGCCATTAGGCATTTCTACCAGTCGACAAATCGATTTTTATGAAGTCTAGAAATCGTTATCACGGTACTATACCACGATATCGTACATAAGATGTAATGGGTATTACAAGATACCTACACAATATTTAGTTATCTTCGGAATGTTCTAAATTATTACTACATGTATAAAAAGAAGTGCCTTGGTGTTAAATAAGAGAGATCAGTTTTATCTTGGACGAGAGTAAAAAAAATCTTGTACCACTTTATTATATTATGTATGTATGTAGGTATGTTTCATTTAACTATAAACGACAATAATTTCTCCATATAATTCGGCATTATTACATTTTCTGTTTACGCAGATTTTGATGACAAAGATGGGGTGAGGAAGGGGAGTATATGCGGACGATTTTCGAAAACACCTTAGGGGAGCAAAAATTCAGGAAAAGCATCGTCTGCAGTATACAATGAATGAGATGTGTTGTCATTTCTCATTTCTCATTTCAAATGAATTTGTAATGTTTAGTATATTTCACTTTTTGTTGAAATATGTTCTTACTCCACATTCAACAAGGATCACGGTCTTTATTTACTTTGTCAGCCAGCAAACATCATTTCCAAACCCAGTGCTGGATTTAGGCCTTCTGAAATAGAAACAAATTGGAATAGAAAATAAAAGAATTAAAAAATGCGTCAACTAGCAGATATGACAGTAAGGAATTTTTGTACATAGTCATAAGGTTGAAGAAAAAGGTTCTCAAGTGTTTCTCTAAACGCGCGCGGTAAACAAAATGTAGGGGTCTCCCAGTGACAGATGGTGGAGTTACGACCTGGTAAAAAATGCAGAAAGTCTATAAATGCTGGTAGCTCAGGACCGTACTTTGTGGCAAACTATGAGAAGGATGTTCAGCAGTGGACTTGTAATGAGCTATAATGATGATGATAATGGTGATGAGTCATAAGATTGCATCCCCGCACTGGTGATGATGTTCGCCATCACTATTCAGTGAGATTTGGGTTTGTCATTTTTAATGGATAAACCATTTGTCGGTTGCGATCGGTTCAGGTGAGTGTGGCAATTGGAAAAAAAATATCTATAACATCACCCATAGCCATGTAGCGGCTGCGTAGGGGAATCTAATACCTCATATTTGTGCCGTAGAAGCCGACAAAGATAAATAAAACAGGGAAGGACAGCGGCATCTTACCAATATAAATATAATAGCAAATAAAAATAATATAACTAAATTAAAAATTTAAAAACTCTCGAAACAAAAAGAGTTGATGATCTTCAAACGTCTGTAGATTTTCTTGAATCATAGCTTAGAACACCGGCTTGACTGTGACTGGGAGAGAATGCCAAAAGGCATTAAGTCTGCCCTTTGTAACACTTTTATTAAGGTGTACAATAAAGTGTAAATAAATAAATAAATAAGCACTCTCGATCAAGTCACATTTCAACCAAAATAACTAAATAAAAATCGGTTTGTCCGTTTGGCTGCTACGATGCCACAGTCAGATACAGATACACACGTTAAACTTATAACACACCTCTGTTTTCGTCGGAGGTTAAAAAACTACGGCTGGCAACCCGCATGCCATTATCTCTATGGGGCAATCTATGAATAAAATGAGGCAATGAATTAATTAATGTTTTTAAAGGTAATATTTTCATTGTTTTACAATGCTAAGACTCTTATATTCACAAGATCGATGGTCAAGCTAAAAATAATATTTCAACAAAAACAATGTTGGATAAATTCCAACGCCCTGTCAATGTCGGCTTTCATCATTCGTTACTACTTAGTTATTAAGAAAATCTTGTTTTCCGAATCGATGCGTCGTAAGCTATCGTATATCCAAACATTTCTATCGAAGGACCGTTATTTACACTTTTTGTGGCAAAATGGTTAGGCAACCACGTAAGTAAAGTAGTTAAAATTCAAAGGAATTAATTCTTTTAACTATTTATTTTAAAGAATTTTACAATCGAGCTAATAGTCCACCTGATGGTAAGTGCTTGCTGCGGCTCATAGACATCTACATCTATCCTCGATTAAGAATTAAAATGCAGATGCGTTTCACCCCTGAGGACTAAGATGGAATGCCTCGATACCAATAAAAAGGGACTTTAGGGGAAACAATACGAAGTACAGCTTTATTCTGCTATTTCTAGCTGGTATTCTGCGAGCGCGTGGTCCTACCCCGGTCGTGCAGACCCATTTGTGATATAGCTATTATATAGTTACATCTTAATTCGTAGCTCTACTACATAAATAATTTTATTCCGATATTTTTAGGTTCAGTCTATAGACGTACCATTTATTACTGTATTTACTTTATTATATATACTATACTATACATTTAATGATAATCCATGGGAAGAGCAGAACCATTTATACGAGCATTTTTACATGCTTCCTAGGTGGTTCTGGCCACGGCATAATACTGTAACTAATCAATGTTAAGGAAATAAACTATATTTAATTTTTTTAAATTTTAATTACTGATATAATAGAAGAGTCCACAGACATCATATAAAAATGTAATGTAATAAAAATGTAATTAAGAATGTGCTTTAAAAAATATTTAATGTGAACGTTGCATAGTGTATAAGTGATTGTTTTAAATAATAATTACGTGCAGTCATAGCTTGCGAGTCACCTTGTGTGGCTCCGACAGAATATCAGCACTGCGGTATGTTTTCAGCATTATGCTGAGTCGGCAGACTTTACTTTGTTGCAATCTAGTGTGAAGTTCGTTTTTATAAGGTCATTATTATGTTATTAATGTTGTTATGTGTTTGTACTAACGAATAAATACTTATCTTCTTTTTTTCTCACTATTTGTATAGTTCAGTTAAGGAAAATGTTTAGAAACATATTAACTTGTCAAACATTGATTAATGAGTACGAAGTTGGAATCACCTAATCGAATATTTTTGCGCCAGCTAATCGTTAGTAACTTCGAATGCGTTGTTTCCAAACACTATTAGTAGAGTTGTGATATTGACGTAAGACATGATTTTCGTTTTATCCATGATAATTTTATGAACTTGCTATGGGAACCACTATTGAGTACCTTAAACGATTTTGCTGTAATGACGATGTCGTCGGCGAATGGAAGATGAGTGATGTATGTGGCTTTGACCTTGTTACCATTTTCTTTCCAGTCCAGTAGCTTGAACATATCTAACAATGCAGCGGTGGTGTTTTTTTTATATAAAGAATAAGGGTGACAAAAGATTACACAGTCCACCTAATGGTAAGTGAATGCTGTGACCCATAAACATCTACATCTATCTTAGATTAAGAATCAAAATGCAGATGCGATATTACCCCCGAGGAATAAGATGGAATACCTCGCTTCTAGTAAAAAAGGGTCTCCCGTGCTCTACACTCACCACACAAAACACAGCAACATTAAGTTGCTGTTTCACGCGGGTATTCTATAAGAGCGTGGTATTTCCTCGGACGAGCCGATCGAAATTCGTACTACAACCATAATATAGCTGCAGCATGGCTCTACCACGTTTAAAAGAGAATATAAGAGAGTTTTGAGCATATAACGTGTAACACTCTTCTGCAGTCAGACAATGCTTGTCTGACTGCAGAACACTTTCGCGCCTGAGTGTTACCGTTACCGTTACAGCCTACTAAAGTCCACTGCTGAACATAGGCTTCCCCCATAGATTGCGTAATATTTATATTTGCCACAGTTACCATACTGGGCAAGCGGGTTGGCAACAGCAGTTTTTAATTTTTAGTCGTTATTAGGAAGAATCTGCTTCTCCTGATTTGTTTCCCTCTGTCGTCTTTTACGACTCCTACGGAATGATATGAAGTAGTGGATATTCTTACACCGCCACTACACGATAACCTGTCAGTGTACTGACTGTTAATTTAAATGAAAGAAACGCGCTAGTTTCGACTGAATTCTAAAACTCTAGACCACATTATGTATAACTCTAAATTTACCCGAAATAAAGTTTTCTACTTACTTAAATTTTATTGACTTTTAGTAACTGGTTAATATTAAAATATGCTTCGAAAGAAAGTATATTAAGGAGAAATGAACACAAAGACGTACAAAAGGTTTCTACTCATAAGCCTTAAATCTCCAGAATTTGTAGACTGAACAAAACGGTTCATTTAAAATTAGGTTCTATTTAGAAACGATTGTAGTTTAAGTTCGCACAAAGAAGCCAATCTCCTCTCAAAGTTCCTTTGTTCTTTAAGATTAAGGTGATTTTTATTGAAATTTGGAAAATGTGTTTGTACGAACGGCGAGCTATTGATATTATTAAAAATTAAGTGGTTAAGGATTAAAATTTCCGTCCCACAAAATATATACGTCTAAAATGTTTTTGTTCAGAGCAAACACTTTAGAACTCAGTAAAAACCTACGAAAAAAACTACTAAGGAAGAAAAAAAACTGTTTGCGAAAAAAATAAGCCAAAGTACATAAGTATTGCCCTATCACAATCTCTTTAACAGAAAAGTTTGTAGAAGTAATCAGATGTTAGGTTATTTTTTATAATCTGGTATGGGAAATTTCCCGAAATTTATTTTTTAATTTTCTGCATGTTAATGTTCTGGAACAAAATATTAATATCATATCCTCAAGGGTTCACGTATTGTCATGGTAAGGAGACGAGGGGTGAGATGGTTAACAGCCTGATCCGCGCAGATATTTAGAAGCAAGCATGCACCTAAAATCCAAATTACTCCTCTTGTCAAGTGTGAAAATAAAGATAAATTCTCTCAATTTCGTAGGGGTATACGAGTATATAGGTGTGTACTGAACATTCGCATATATTGATATATACAAAAATAAAAAAACGATTTCCAAGTAGGTATAAAACTAGAATATATTCTATTTATATTGATATGAATTTGCGGATTTTATCGCATTTAATTTTAATTTATTTTTAATTTGCGACGTGCTACGGTGCTACGAAGTTTTGAAGTTGATGGTATATGTGAAAGTGGTAAAATTGCTTTCATTCAATGTGTAGGAGGAGTATTCGCGTACACATAAGAAACTTTATTTACTTTTTGTTCGTATATCGAAAAACGAACCGATGAGCAAATCCCAAGTGTATTTTCCTAGTCATTGCCAATTTATAACATCCGTAACCGAAGTAGTAGGTACGAAAAGATCTGGATTTCCATTTCAATGCGTCACAGCTATTCAAATATGTGGATCCTTTCATGTTTATTAGATTTTTTCAAACGATTTAATGACGTAGTATGTAGAATAGGGTGAAGTAAATTGTTCTTGGGTTGGTTACATCCATCGCGTAAAATTCTACATAAGTCGCTGACGTGTAGACTTAGTAGAATTTCCGTGGCTCGACCAAGGAAGGACCACGCGCTCAGAGAATACTGGCCTAAAATAGCAGCTTAATATTGAGTATAGAGATACGAACTGGAGACTCTTTTTCTGTAAACAAGGCATTGCATCTTAGTCCTCAGGGATGACAACGCATCTTAAATTTGATTCTTAATCTAGGATTAATGTAAATTTCTATGTGCCACAGCATCCACTTACTATCAGGTGGACTGTATGCTCGTCTGTCACCCGTATTATATAAAAAAAAACCCTAAGATTTTTCGGGCATTTCCCGTAGTCGTTTCTTACGATACCCACAGGATAACATCTAGTAGTGGTTTCTCTTACGCCGCTAATTACACGGATATAACTTTTTAACAACTGCTAATCTACGGTTATATCCAATTAAATGTTATTACTTAACCGTTACCTTTCTTTGTCCACGTAATACAATGACCCTATTAAATCCTAATCTTCCCTCCATTATCGTAAACGTTTGTCGTCACCACTTTGTAATGGAAAGAAGACGATCGTATCTAAACTCATTCAATTTAGTCGAAATTGTTGAAAATGGAATTTAATACGTCCCGGTAATCCCGTGAAGGTTTTAGGTCAGAAATAAATGACTTCAAGTTAAAGTTATGGCATTGCAAAAAATATTTTGGGTTTACTTCGTTTAATATTGTAATTGAATGATGTGAAAGTTCAAAATGGCCTAAACAATAAATTATAAGGATTCAAATTATTCATTAATTTCATAATCCATAGCAGCCTATAAAAGTCCACTGCTGAACATAGGCTACTCCCATAGATTGCCTCATAGGGAGGATTTTGCCATAGTTGCCACGCTTGACAGGTGGGTTGACAACCGCAGTTTTTTAATACTTTGAATTATTATTAGAAAGATGCTGCTGTCCATCTTCTGTTTTAGTTTCGCTCTGTCGCCTCTTAAGATACCAAGAATATGGGGTAGTGGATATTTTTACGCTGCCACTACACGGTCAAATAATTAATTGAATAAACTAAATAAGAAGTTAACCTTTCCTAACATTATGACCTCATAAATAATTATTTTGAAACTGAATGTATAAAAGACGGTGAAGATCTGAAACTGAATGAAGGCCAAAATAGACAGTGACAACTTCGAATTCTCTTCTTCTTCCGTTACGTTTTCAAACTTCGTAAGTTTGAAAACACAATAGAAGAATGAGACTAAGAACTTCTAACTAACTTTGCTCCTACTGGTGCTTTGAAAGTTTTTCATCATGCTTTTAAAGAAAAAGAGAAGGAGTTTAATGAAAAATATATCCGTCCTACTCTTCTATTTAGAAAATGCTTATAATTTTTTTTAAACAAGCGACGCAAAGAAAATAATGACTTTGATGAAAGAAACAAAGTATGCCGACATGTAATACCTATTTAGTATTTTTTTTCTAGGGGAAAGATAATGACGATTAATTATATATCGCTAGACAATGTAGACGGAACTGCAAATAATATACACTTGGGCACTATAATCCTGGCTACCATTACAAAAAAACTGCAAGACATTTAACACGGGTTTTTGAATAAAATATTAAATAAGTCAAAGTTTGATTTAAAAAAAAAAGCTAGAAAGATAACAATCTCGTATTTTACCAGATATAACTCAACGGTGGCATAAATAGAATAGAATGGAATAGAACAGAAAATAATAGAATGGAATATAATGGAATAGAATAGAAGAGAATAATTTTCATTCAATATAGATTACATGTAATTATTATTGAAAGTCATTCTTTACTTTCACCACTGAAAGTTTGGCGGGTGTCACAATATCATACGAGTTAAAAATATGCGAACGGGAATGCAATAGCTTTTGAAGTGTATATTAAATATGTTTTAGTGATCTTAATGTTAGTCTTAGTTCACCTGATAGTAAGTGTTTACTACGGCCCATGGAAACCACCAAGAAACTTCAAATAATGAAAGCTACATGTGCTATCACCTCTGAGGAAGATTAAATGCCTCTGAACTAGTAATTACACCGCGTACACTCGTAATCGCATACATCGAAAATCGGCAACATGTTACGCCGCGTTAATATCGAGGGGTTACTTACGCTAATAACGCCGCGGCTGTGTCGCTTTGCTTAGAACTCAACCCTAAAGCAAACCCCTAATCTAGAATTTGGTAGGCGGCAGTTGCATACAAATTAATGGGATGTCAGATACAGGCACCCCAATGCACGGGCCCAAGTGATAGAACACACGGCTGCAGCGCGTGGTCTAAGTAGAACAAACGTCCTTAAATTAACTAAAGGAGAATTTCAACACTCTATGCGACAATTTAACCAACAACAGAACTGGTGCGGCTTGTGAAGCGGCTGAAAAAGCTAAAGCATGCAAATACAGGGGTCTAGGCTCCGAATATGTTTTTGTCCCATTCGGTGTCGAAACCCTTGGTCCGTGGGGTCCTAGCGCTATAAGGCTTTTTAAGGAAATAGCAAAAAGGTTAGTCGACGTCACAGGAGACTGAAGAGCTGGCAGCTACCTCGGACAAAGAATTAGTCTAGCTATTCAAAGGGGGAACGCTGCCAGTATCTTCGGAACCTTGCCTAAAGGTCCTTCATTTTAATAATATATTTTAGTTATTATAATATTTTTTTAAGGTTTTTAGTTTTAGGTTCATTGTTCTAGTATATATTTTGTTTTTAATATTGTATATAATAAAATATTGTATATTATGTTAAAAAAAAATTAACAACTTATCGGCGATGTAACAAATATTTTATACCTATGTTGTATTCATAATCAAACAATTTTTTTTCTAGTAATTGGTTTTTCGAGAAAAGCAGCGAACTTGATGGACCATGTTTATCCAAAAAAATATGGGTTTAGAAGAAAAAATGCGAAAGAAGTAATTGGTGGCTAGCCCATCGCTTACACAATCAGAAACCCAATATCCTATTAGTTGCCTATTACGACATGCTAGGAAATTAACATACATTTTCAGACCAACATAGGACTCGGAAAAAATCTCTATAAAATTAGACGATTAGTTTTATTTTTCATAATTTTCAAAATATTTTTGTACCTTTGAAACCTTGTTTAAAACGCTTATGGTTTGCACTACAATGAGCTCCAAAGGGTGGCTAGTGAAATATTATTGGAATTCCTCCAGCCAAGATAATCCAGATCTGGTACGTCACGATCGACGGCTGTGACAAATGCCGACCGTTATCGAAAGCCTATCGTTTCGTTTCCTTAATAAGATTGGTAATGTTATTCCACTTGTGTTTATTACTGCACATAACATATTATTTATATAAATTTTATTTTATAATTAGTGTTTTTCTTTTATTCACTTTATTTTAAATTCGTTTTTCTACCGACTTGAAAAAGGAGGAGGTACTCAATTCGACTGTATGTTTTTTTATGTGTGTTAACCTCATAACTTTTTTCTGGGTGAACCGATTTCGATAAATCTTTTTTTATTTGAAAGCTGGCGCTTCTCATGTAGTCCCATATAAATTTGATCAAGGTCTGACCAATAGTTTTTGAGTTATTCTTAATAATTTATATTGTAGTCGGTTGTACAAAATTTTTAATTTTTAATTATTTCCCTTTTATTCAGTTTATTTTATATTACACGTTGCATCTATCCGTCAAAATATAAAATTACAATGTCCTTTTGCGTTCGGTTTATCAGGTAGAAATCGCTTAAAGACCACCAATGATAAGACCACCGTTTGTAGTTCATAAGTTTTCCGTAATTGTATCAACTTTATGTTTAAATGCGATAAAGAGTTATCTATCTATCTACCAGTTTTTTTTAAATATTTTACACCCTTTTAATGTTCCGTATAAAATTCAGCAAAACATTTTATAAAATGACCTCGTCGTCTCTCTCTCTTTTCCTATCTCTCTCTCCCTTTCCCTCTCTCTCCCTTTTCATATCTCTTTCTCTCTATCTTTATCTCTTTCTCTGTTTTTACAGAGTTTTTTCTTTGAGACTGAATTCTAGTTGTGCACGACTGATTTAATACCTAGACCGGTGACGGGCTGTAGCGTTAAAATATGAGACATTTGATACGATCGACAACCTGCCTGCCTAGCGTTTCACTGCCTAAAAGAATGCGTATATTTAATTATTTGCTATGTTGTAATTAATGATTTCTCATATATACGCGAATACTACACATGTAAATAAAACTGGTTTTACGGTTTCTGTCGCGTATATTAACTTATTGTATGTTCGTTTTTCTACCGACTTGGAAAGGGAGGAGGTACTCAATTCGACTGTATGTTTTTCTGGTTTAAAATTTATTTCTCATTAGAATAAAATATTCATTTGTCTGAGAAACACAAGATTGACTTAAAATAGATACGTATGTTTGTCTGAATAAATGCTGGAGCGACATTATTTTATCATTGGTGATCATTATTGTAAGTTGACAATTATTTTCAAATTCAGATTAACATAAAATAAAAATAGAAATGTGGGTAAGTTGAAAACAATTACATCGACAAATTCAAAACATTGCACACTTTATAATATTGTTAAACATTGAGTAGCAAATTGCTATCGTCTTATTACGTGTCAAAAATCGACACACATCTATTACTATCGTAAATATAATATTAGGCCAGTTTTATTATATACTATGTTTGTCGGTGTTAGATAGTTGAAGTGGAATAACAGTTTAATTATTTTATTTTGGGATATTTTTAGAAATTTGTTTTTGCATAAGCCCCAGAGTTCTATAAGATAGCATAGGTGAGATTTGATTAAGGAGTTATATATAGTGTAGCAGACAGATTTTGGAAAACAACTAACAGTATGCCGATGCCTACCCATAAGGGCAGAAATTTTTGATTGGATTTTCTCTATGTGAGGCTTCCAAGTAATTTGACTGTCAAGAATAAGTCCGAGATATTTTTCAGATTCTACCCTCGAAAGCGGTTCACTATTGATGTACAGCATTGGGCATTCAGAAATTTTCTTATTATTCTTTATATAATTGGTATTGGATACGTTTATAGTTAACAGGTTGTACCGAAACCAAGTAATTAGCACATTTAGGTCGTTCTGAGCTTTTTTAAATATTGTTTGTAAGTAAAAGAGACTAGTATCGTCAGCGTATAATGTCACTTCTCCAGCTAAACCTAGTTCGTGAATATTGTTTATGTAGATGGTAAATAGAAGGGGCCCAAGAACAGAGCCCTGTAGGTGATAAGTTGAGGTGTACTGTGAGTATTGAGAATTTTAACAATCTGGTGCCTATCAGAGAGGTAAGACTAAAGCACACTGCGCGCAGTTCCTTTGATACCGATATTAAATAATTTGTTTAGAAGTAATTTGATGGCTTATTGTATCAGAAGCTTTTTTCAAATCGATAAAGTCTCCAAGAGCTATTTTCTTTTTATCTATATTGCTTTTTAGATTGGTGACTAAGTCTATACAGGCCGAAAGAGCAAACACTCTTTCTATTTGGAGTGAAAGCCGTATTGTTTGGTATTAATGAAGTCAACCGATGTTAGATAGTTATCCAAGCGATTGTATAGAACTTTTTCAAATACTTTTGATAGTACTGAAAGTCAATACTTTCAATTCTCAATGAGATGGGGCGATAGTTTCCTGGATCTGTTCTACTACCTGATTTAAATATTGGACTAACTTTCGCCAATTTTAAGGAATCAGGAAAGTAACCACTTTCTAAGCAATTATTTATAGAGCATGTTAATTTTTCTAAGATAAGAGGTTTTATATATTTTAAGGCTTTACATGTTAAACCATCGAGACCAGTACTTGTATTTAAATTTAAATTATCTATGATTTTGTTGACTTCATCTGTTGTAGTAGGGGTATAATTTGTAAGTTCCTTAGTTTTGATATCTATTTGCTTGTTGTATAAATTAGTATAGGTGAAATTATCGTGATACTTATGTGGAATTTTACTGGCAAGAGTGGAGCCTATCTGAGAGAAGAAAGTATGTATTAAAGTAATTACATATATCAGTTAATTCAGTGATAGGACCTGAATGTGTTTCGAGTTTCGACGGAGCGCTGTTAAGTTTCGGTTTATTGGAACATAAGGAGTTAACACCATAATCGGTTCCTGTTATCGATGGCTGCTAAAATATCATTATTTATCCAGTCTGATCGGGGTGGGTTTTGAATTTTCGTTTTCTTGATCTTGCTACGTTTGAGAGCTTCAAAAAGTTTTGTATCTAGTTCTTCAAATTTAGGTTCATAACAATCGGATAGGCATTGCTTTACAGTTTCGTTTAACTTATTGTAATCAATAGCTTTGTACACAGTCTTTTTAGGCTTCTCTGGTTTATATTTGTGAATCTCTAGGTAAATGTGTTTGTGGTCGGACATGGCTGACTCGACAATAGCAAGATGAAAATTATGGTATTGCAGGTTTGCGGTATTGCGGGGTGAAGAGGACACTCGTTCACATTTAAATTTCTTCTTCAAGACGATTATGTCGTTTGACGCACTTAGTAACGCAATTAACAGGATACACTAGCACACTATAGATTGGATGCAGTTTGCTTTGACTAATCAGTTTAAATATTCGATAATTTAGTGACGAAATTACAGACACGTCCGCTCCGAGCACTTGTCACAATGCAAATTTTTTATGTGTGTTACCACATAACTTTTTTTCTGGGTGAATCGATTTCGATGAATATTTTTTTATTTGAAAGCTGGTGCTTCTCATGTGGTCCCATATAAATTTGATCAAGGTCTGACCAATAGTTTTTGAGTTATTCTTAATAATTTATATTGTAGTCGGTTGTACAAAATTTTTAATTTTTATTCAGTTTATTTTATATTACATGTTGCATCTATCCGTCAAAATATAAAATTACAATATCCTTTTGCGTTTGGTTTGTCAGGTAGAAATCGCTTAAAGACCACCAATGATAGGACCACCGTTTGTAGTTCATAAGTTTTCCGTAATTGTATCAACTTTATGTTTAAATGCGATGAAAAGTTATCTATTTATCTACCAGTTTTTAAAAAAAATATTTAACACCCTTTTAGTGTTCCGTATAAAATTCAGCAAAAAATTTTATAAAATGACCTCGTCGTCTCTCTCTCTTTCCCTATCTCTCTCTCCCTTTCCCTCTATCTCCCTTTCCATATCTCTTTCTCTCTATCTTTATCTCTTTCTCTGTTTTTACAGAGTTTTTTCTTTGAGAGACTGAATTCTAATTGTGCACGACCGATTTAATACCCAGACCGGTGGCGGGCTGTAGCGTTAAAAGTATGAGACATCGGATACGATCGACAACCTGCCTGCATAGCGTTTCACTGCCTAAAAGAATGCGTATATTATCATGTAAATAAAACTGGTTTTTATGGATTCTGTCGCGTATATTAACTTATTGTATATTCCCGACGTTTCGAGCACTTTACAGCACCCATGGTCACGAGGGGACTGAGGTGTTCGACGTCCCAATGTCATAGTTAACCAGATAAAAATTATTAATTTTTGTTCCGAGGTTCATACGCAGCATGAACTTATAGTATCTTGAAGTCTTGCAGTTGTATGCGTGGGTTGGGATTTAATTTTATTAATTATAGGATCCCCAGCAGATGGTAGCACCCAGCCATCTTATCTATTGAAATTAGGATGTTTTTTGATTTCAATAGCCTCGCGGATCATTCTTGGAAGGAATCGGTGTTCTTTAGCGAGGATTTGTGGTCTATCAAATCTAATGTAGTGACGGGGTTATCCTGTACGTGTTCACAGTCTGCAGACATCTCGAAGCGTCTATTCTACACATCAGCTATGTTTTCTTTAACGTGGGTTTTTATTGGTCTTTTAATGTGTCCTATGTAAGAGAGACCACATTCGCAATCAAGCTTATTTTACGCTTCAAGATGTAGCCAATCTTGTTAGTGACACCTCTGACATATGGCAGTACAGCAGGCACACGCTCGACTGTGGCCGGCGTCACTGTGACGTAGATGCGGGATCCGAAGCTTGTTGTCGTGCAAAACTTGCTTGACGTGTTGGAGCTCGGCGACCATGTGTTTACTGTCACAGATCTCTCGTGCTCTCTGAAACAAAGATTTACCCACGGTAGCTAACAGTGAAAGATGGTGGTGATAATCACCGTTTCAATATCTATCTGTATGGGTCTTTTTTCTATACAGTGTGGCTTAAGGTGTTAACTATGATATTGGGACGTCCAACACCTAAGTCCTCCCAGTGACCATGGGTGCTGTAAAGTGCTCGAAACGTCGGGAATATAAAATAAGTATATATGATATTTTTAAATTTATTAATACAATAGGCGCGTCTTTACTTATGCCTTGGTAACCTATATATGTATAAGACAACATAGAGTTTTAATTATAAGTCAGACATTTCGTAACATAATATATTTTGTTGGTTACTTTACTTAGGATAAATCAAAATAATAACTCATAAATCAAGCATCTGTTGTGCATTAATTCCAAAGGTGTAAATTGTTTTATAAATGACTAAAGAGGTTCTGACTTGATGGTGGAAAATTTATCCCAATTAAATTGAACCCAAATTCATAGACTGTTGTAGAGTAGTAGCATTATCAATCAAAGAGAAAAGAGAGAGATTTCAGCGTAGTAAACATTAGCATAACATAACTTTTTAGATTTGGTAATTTGGGGTGTTTTTCAAAATGCCAAAATACAAGATACAGCAGTGTTTTACGAGGCTCAGAGAAGGAGCAATCAAACAAAGATAACAATTCATGTAAAAAATAACTATCTATTTGTGAGTTTTGACGTGAACTTAACCACCGGCGGATTTTTGCCTTCCATCATCGTTTAAATAATGGTTTAAGTAGATTTCGATACAAAAAGTGGTGCAATTTTGTGTATTAAATGTCTGCGTATGTGAACTCTTAGCGAAACGATGAAACAAGTGCTCATATGGTGATATAAGTCTCAAGTTATTTCGTCCGCTTAGGTACCTTGGGAATATTATATATATATATATATATATATATATATATATATATATATATATATATATATATATATATATATATATATATGGTAAAGCCACGTTGCAGCTATGTTAGTTGTAACATGAATGGGTTAGCTCGACATGGGCAGGACACTCACCATACGAAACACTATACTGTGTTTCGTATGGTGAGTGTAGAAAACCGAAGACCCTTTTTACTGGAAACGATTTCCATCTTAGTCCTCGGGGGTGACAACGCATCTGCATTTTGATTCTTAATCGGGGATAAATATAGATGTTTATGGGCCCCATCATCCACTTGCCATCAGGTGGACTGTCTGCTCGTTTGTCATCCTTATTCTATAAAAAGAAAAACTTGGCATACTATCGTCATCGACTGCCTGCTTGTTCAAGTTGTCGACAAAATCTCCTTCGCTATGTGACTCATCAACATATTGTAATTAAAAAAATTATATACAAATTATTTTTTATTTTATAGGATGATAATTGCTTATTATTCGACACTGGCAAAAATACCACCGTACGAATCTATAACCTACGGCTGTGGAATTGGGAATTTTAATTTGCTAAAAAAAAGGGAAAATCTATTTATTTTATTTGAAAACTTCTTAGGGTATTTACATACAGTAAACATCAAGACTGTCATTTTTATAGCTTGATGTTAACTTCAAGAAAAAACTAAAATGCTTGTGCTTGAAGTAGTTCACCATAGTAATCGAATGGCGAATTCGAACCCATTCTACTTAATCGAATTTCAAATTCAAATTATTTTATTCATATGTGACATATGGGTTACAATAGATCTTAATAATTTCAACAAATTACTGCTATATTCTACCTTCCGGTGCGCAAACTAATTAAATACAAGATATTTTTTAATAATCAGAATGGAAATTTCTGATAATTCATTTACATAAAATAATCTTATTTGTATTACTAACATCATAACAATTTAACACATAATAAAATAACTAAAATTTAATTATAATGTCTTAAATCAAATAACATATTCAAATAATTTTTTTAGTTCTATTCAATAAATTTTATAGTTAAAATTTAAAAATTGTCAAAGGAATAATCGTCAATATTATAACATGCCTTTTTGGTTAATATGTTTCGTTGATTCTAAATTAATTTAATTTATACATAAGTTGATGATTAAGTTTGCAGTTAGCACTTAACCATTAAGCTACTATCGAAATAATTTATTTACAATAATCTTTACTGATATTGAAATATAAATACAATATTTTAAAAAATATATAAATAACCAAAAAAAACAAAAACGAAAAACGTAAATTATCATACAGTCCTACTCCCCGTGGTATCGTGCCAAAAACGCTGGTTGCATTTCCTCGCTGAACGGCTATACTTAGCCTTCGAGCGAGAAAAGAACCAGCCCTCTTATCACCAGCAGCGACGACCAGTCGCGGATACAGCTCCTTTAGGAACTTCATCACGTGTGGGCCCCACGGACCTATAGCCTCAGTCTCTACAGCAAATGGCACAAATATGTAGTCATCTCTCAGAGACTCATATTTCCACCACTTACTTAGTTCAGCTGCCTCTGATGCCGCTCCGGCTCTAAACGAGGTACCGCTGAGTTGAGAGGCTGCCAAAGTGCCTACGCAAGTAGCATCCCACACTAGGGCTTTACCTCTCTCTCAAGGGACCAAAGTCATACTGTCCGGTCTCTTGCCATCGTCTGTAAATATTCCACAAGGCTATAAAACTGAGGGAACATTTCTAGACACAAGAACTCTTCTGATGACATCGTTCAAACAACCGTAACGGGAAAACCTACCAGCACTTTTCTTACATGAAAGTCCGTGGAGTCCAAATTCGTCGACATTGCTACCATAGGGACAAATTATTTATTTATAATACTTTTAAACAAACTAGCTGGCCAAGCAGACGTTGTTCTGCCCTCTCCGACGACCCTTTGTCCTGTAAAAAATCCTTAAATTCGTATCAAAAAACATTGAGGGTCACTTATAGGGATAATAACTATCCTATCTCTCAAGTTGGACCAAACTGCACACAGTGTGCAAAATTTCATTAAAACCAGTTCAGTTGTTTAGGAGTTCATCGCGGACAAACAATGTGACACGTAATTTTTATATATATATATAGATAAGTCCGAAGAATAGGCAAAGTGCAATAGCTTTGCAATTTAAAACATTAAAATGTCGAACAATACTTCAAACCTTTTGAAAGGCGCCCCGTTCCGAGCTAGAAATAAAGTTGGTGTTACATTTTACGAGACTATGAATAATTAATTTGGGTCTTAAACTTTATATCCGATTAATAAAATAGTAGAAGTTTCAAGAGTTTTGTTGAGAGTGAGTGCTCTACTTTGTTACTTTCGTAGTATCATCTCAAGAATTTGTCATAGTTTTTGTCCTAAGCTAGAATAGCTTTAAACAAACTGTGAACAAAGTTATGTAATTTAAAAGAAGATGACTGCATTTTTGGTCTATTGGTTGTAAACGCGACTGATGATCTTGAGGTCCCAGTTCGAATTCCGGGATAGGTCAAAATCAATCACTGGGTTTTTCTGATAAGAAATTCCCAGTAGCAGTTCGGATTCAGGAAGTTGGCGGAGTTTTACCTCCGTGCCTCGGAAAGCATGTGAAACCGTTGGTCCTGCGCCTGAACTCTCTCCGGTCGTGTCGGATTACCGTACCATCGAAATATGAGAGTAAGGGAATAGAGAGTGCACTTGTGCTCGCGCATACACTCGGGCACTATAATCCTGATCTGCGTTGATGGCTCATCTCCGTTAAGACTGGTTGCCGTGACCGAAATTTGGTCTGGAGAACATGACATATCAATTTAAAAGATGAAAGAAAGAAAAGTGCTTAAATATAAAAAATAAAGATAAATAGAAGTTAGAGTAAAATTCAGTCCCGCTCACTCGTTTTAGCAGTTCAACGCAGGCAACGCGCTGGGTGATTCCGTGAAAGTTATTTTAATCTCGTTAATCGATAGCTTGTTCATCGTTATTGTTCTTGTGTGTGAGTGTTGCTGTTGCTGTGGTATGTATAACTAATTTTTTTGGCGTTGTCATGTAATGACGACCATCGCGTTACACTACATATAGGTACATAGGAGTATTACGTTACAGCACTCTTACTGGTTACCATTACACCACCACTGGGGTGGTGGTGAGGTAAGTCACTGATAAGATTAAATAATAGAATGCTACTGAATATACGATGTAAATAATTGAAAATTCGTTCGTGGCATCGTTAGATGTGTAATGTGTAAATGTACAAAAATTAAGTAATAGGTTACATACCTATTACTTAATTTTTCCTTAAGTAAGTTTTCCTACACGTGTAATGGCGGTGTAAGAATGTCACTACCCCATATCATCCTGTTGATCTCGTAAGAAGCGGCATAGTAAAACTGAAACAGGAGATGGGCAGCGGCATCTTCCTGGTAACAGCTCAAACTAAAAACAAACTTAATTGCTTACCCACTTGCCAAGCGTAACAACTATGGAAAAAATCCCCCTTATAAGGCTATCTATGGGGCAGCCCTATAATCAGCAGTTTCATAGGCTATAATGATGATGATGATAACGAAGTACATCGATAACAAAGTCTTAGTAAGAACTTAAAACTATTAAAAAACGTTTAAGGACTTAGTTACGGTACAACATAAAAATCCCGACAAAACGCCTTTTAAAAAGATACACTGTTACGAGCTTCAAGTAATAAAATGTTGCAAACGCGACTTACGAAGGAATGAATAATGAATTCCATACCACAGAATACATAATAGTACTTGAACTCTAAATTCAATTAATAAAATAGTTGGAAATCCTTTTGAGAGATTTAGATTTAGTTTACTTTGTTGAATCAGCTTATGAAAAGTGAGATACCTCTCATGTATTTACATTCTGTAATTATTATTAATTAGAATAATATATTGATTTTATTAATGAAACACTGTTATTTTTTAATTTATCTTACTCCATATTTCTTTAGTGGTTTTTATTAATTATAAATTCTATCATCAACTATGATGTTTCACAACTACCGGGCGTCCCGTGACGGCCAACTTTTTTATGTAACTACTATATAAATACTTTGTTAAAGGATTAGAGATAAAAATTATTTATTAAAATAGGATAAAAAGCCATGTTACGCTTATGAAGAATAACGTATGAGCGTGAGGCTAGGAAAAGATTGATCTTGATAATGTAACGTTTTGTGTTGAAATTAGGTATATTATATTATCACTATTTGATTGCCTCGTTGGTCTTATGAATCTAGGTTTCTGTGTTCTTAGGTTCTATGTTCGAATCACGGGTCGGTCCAATAGTCAATAAATTGGGTTTCCCTGCCAATAAATTCTTGGTAGCAGCCCGCATTCAGGGAATCCGTTAGTTTTGCGCCTGCTCTCTCAGGCCGTGTCGGATTTTCATCGCATCGGACTATATGAGTTAAGGAATAAAGAGTGCACCTGTGCTTTGGCAAACATTTGTGCACTAAAATTCTGTACTGCGCAGATGGCTAGTCTCCGTTAAAACTGCCGTGACCGAAGTTCAGTCTAGAGAAGATTATTATTTTATTTAGATTTACAATTTCATTGGTACCGCGCCAGCACCAATGAAATTGTAAAATTCAAATTCAACTACTGATTTACCACGTGCTCGACGGTGATGAAAAACATCGTGAGAAAACCTGCATGTCTGAGAAATGAGAAAAAAATATTTCAAAGACATGTGAAGTTCGCCAACACGCATTAGAGCAGCGTGGCGGACCTCTCCTTGCCCTAAAACCCTCTCAGAAATGAGAGGCCCAGCAGTGGGACGTATATAGGCCGTTTCTTTTAGCTTTAAACTTAAATCTTGGCCTATTTATGTTTCTGTGAAGTTTTATTATGTACTAGCTTTTTACCCGCGGTTTCGCTCGCATAAGCTTCAATTTAGGAACATCATTAAATGCTGTTCCGTGCCAAATTTAGCGAAATTCATCACTTTTAGAATCACCTCGGTGTCTGTGTCTCTATGTCTGTCAAAGATTTTTTTTGAATTTTAAAAGACTATAAGTCGTAGATGATTGGTATTTGGCATAGATATAATATGCTAAAGGAACACGTGAATATATATGTCTAGAAACACCTACTATTTTTTATATCAGGCGTGTCTTCCGATGTATCCATAAGAAAGGTAGGTAAATTGTCTTGGAATCAAAATTTATTATATTATAATTATTCACATTTTACTCTTTACATACATTCATATTTGAAGTTAATTTAGTTTTAACAAAATGATGAATTTCATGTTCTTATATCAATTTACGGTATAATATTTATTTGAGATATTTTATTCATATCACTGCTACTATTTAATGTTGATTGGCACCATAAAATAGATGTAGGTAGATATTTTTTTACGTTCGAAGACTTCAAAATTTCATAAATGCAGTTCTATAATGATGTATACTACACATGGAATTGAACTAATGTTACGGATTTTATCACGTTTAATTTTAACTTTTTTCACATGGCGTTTTTCTACGTTCCACAAAAACCCGCGTAAAAGAACATATCGTTGATGTGAAGCACCGACCCTCCGGGAAGTCTAAAGTATGTCAACATGCTTGGTATTGTCCCAACCAGTATATCGGATCTGATAGACAACAAATCCTTGCAATAGAACACTGATTCCTACCAATAATGATTCGCGAGCCTATTGAAATAAAAAAAAAACATCCTAATTTTAATACGGAAGATGGCTGAGAGCCACCATCTGCTAAGGACTCCATAATTAATAAAATTAAATTCAAACCCAAGTATAATACTGCATTTATTCTATTCTAACTATGACATCAGGTCGTCAAACACCTCAGTCCTCCCGCTCCTCCCGTGACCATGGGTGCTGTAAATTGCCCAAAACATCGGGAATTAAAAAAGTTAAAATTAAACGCGATAAAATCCTTAAAATTAGTTTTATTCCTTATTTATGTTATTCACAGTGAACGTGGGAAGCACTAAACTTATGAACGGGAATAGAAAAATGTTCGACTTGTTGTGGCGGTGAAAGAGAATCGGCCACCTCATATCGTACCGTCGTAAGAGGCGACATAGGAAAATAAACAGGAGATGGGCAGCATCATCTACCTGACAACAGATCAAAATAGCAGCGGTTGCCAACCCTGCCAACCCCAGCGTGGCGACTATAGCAAATACCCAGCTACTTTACAATTTATGAGGGAGTCCTATGTTCATTTCAGTGAACTTTTGATAGGCTGACGATAATGTGTTCTACTTATCTTTGCAACCCTTTACGGCAGAGTGAAAACAAAAAAGTAACATACATGTTACTTTTGGCCAAAATAGTGTTTGCTGCGCTGATTCCAACACGGGATGACCTCAACTGGGGAAACTTCTCAGATATGCAGGTTTTACTTCACCGCCGAGAACGTGGCAAATCGACACTTCAATTTACAATTAAAATATATGCTTAAATATAAAATAATGCTTAAGTACCATGAGTTTTAATCAGTTTGATTACCGCCTTTGACAAGTAAAATAAAATGAACCTTTGTTTAAGTAAAATCTGCTTTCTTTAATTAAAGTATTTTTCCGCAAGAGAATTACACATCTAACGATGCCACGAACGAATTTTCAATTATTTACATCGTATATTCAGTAGCATTCTATTATTTAATCTTATCAGTGACTTACCATTTTTAGTTTATTTAGAAGTAAGTAGATGGCGCTATTATTAGATGAAATAATGAAAGCCAAAACTATACTATCTAGTAATATCAGCGATAAAAGCGAAAATTTATTTATTATATCAATAAGCCATAAAGTGATGTCAATTCTGTTAAAAGTTCTGTTTCTATTAAAAAGTACGCTATCAGCGCCGCTAGCGGTGATAAACAATTTAATGATATCGTCATATGACTATATCATGAAATAGAAACGTTGTGTTTAGTTATTAATGTCTTCAAACGATTTCTATTCATTGATTTGGTCAAGCTATATCATGACATGGTCAACAAACAGTGTTAAATATTATGAAATGACCACACCATTTCACGAAATGATAGACTACTTTATAATATATGAAAATGTTGCAATAATTGCAGACAGACCAGTTTTAATCAGTTTACATATAGATTATTAATTTAAATAAAACCTTCACAATCTTGGGCAACGGAACCCAAGAGGCCAGCAGCTGGCTGACTTCATGGAGAAAGAGGACTCTTTATGATGAACTCTTTCTTCCAGAAGCGGCCCCACAGGAAGTGGACCTGGTCAAACCCGAGGTTCGACAAAATGAGATTGACTTCATTATGACGACCAGACGACAACTGTTCAGTGATGTCTCAGTGATCGCGAGGGTGAAAACTGGTAGCGATCACAGAATGGTTAGAGGCATACTGAACCTAAACGTTAAGTTAGAGAGGTCTCGTCTAATGAAGTCAACGATCCGTCCCCCTCGTGCTCTAGTCCAAAGTCCCGAAACCTTTCAGCTCGAGTACCAAAACCGTTTTCAGTGCCTAGAAGATTGCAACGAAGTGGACGATATAAATGATAAGCTCGTGGAAACTGTTCATGCGGTTGGAGCTAAGTTCTGCAAGACCCGCCGCAGAAGAACACAAAAACTCTCCGATCACACTCTTAATCTCATGGCTGTTAGACGGGAAATGAAGCTGCAGTCTTCAACGAATTTGACAGCATACAGGCAACTGAACAGACAGATCTCCAAATGCATGCGGCGGGACTTACGCAACTTCAATACAGCTTGTATTCAAGAAGCGATCGAGCTCCAATCAAGGCTCCAAAGTCTTTGCCAGAGATCTGTCTGCCAGAAAGAGCCAACTGTCAAAGTTGAAGACCGAGTGTGGCAGCATCGTTTCCGGGACACCTGAGATTTTGAGTGAGATTGAGAGGTTCTATGAGCAGCTGTACACGTCATCGTTGGAGCCACACGCAAGTGTGAGTAACGATCCAAGAGCGAGTCTTATCCGACACTATTCCGAAGATATCCCGGACGTCAGTCTGAGCGAGATTAGAATGGCTCTCCAGCACCTTAAAAACGGCAAGGCCCCAGCTGAGGATGGAATTACATCGGAGCTTCTGAAAGCGGTTGGAAAACCGGTACTTGAAGTCCTTCAGAAGCTCTTTAATTCCGTCCTCCATGGTGGCACTACTCCGGAAGCGTGGAGCAGAAGTGCGGTGGTCTTGTTCTTCAAGAAAGGCGATAACGCTCTCTTGAAGAACTACAGACCTATTTCACTTCTGAGCCGCGTCTACGTGCTGTTTTCGAGAGGATGGAAGTCGTCTCGCACGCAGACTCTACGACTTCCAGCCTCCCGAACAAGCCGGTTTCCGAAAAGGCTTTAGTACCATAGACCACATACACACCCTTCGGCAAATTGTACAGAAGTCCGAGGAGTACAATCTGCCACTATGTCTGGTGTATGTGGACTATGAGAAAGCCTTTGATTCCGTCGAAATTTGGGCGGTGCTGCAGTCCCTTCAGCGTTGCCAAATTGACTGTCGGTATATCGAAGTGTTTGTACAGTAGGGCTACGATGGCTATCCGAGTACAGAATCAGAGTACGGAACCTATCCAGCTGCAGAGAGGTGTAAGACAGGGTGACGTTATATCCCCGAAACTCTTCACCGCTACATTGGAAGACGTTTTCAAGCTGGGCCGGCCATATAGCTCGAAGAACCGACAACCGATGGGGAAAAAGGTTCTCGAGTGGCGGCCTGTACCGGCGGACGAAGTGTGGGGCGTCCCCACTAGATGGGTGACGACCTGGTAAGACATGCAGGAAGTCGATGGATGCAGGTGGCTCAGGACCGTGCTTTGTGGCATTCCTTGGGGGAGGCCTATGTTCAGCAGTGAACTTGCGAAGGGCTGTAATGATGATGATGATGATGATGAATTATTTAAACATATATTTATATTATTTAATTTATTAGTAACTGAAGGCAAAACATACTACTTTTTCCATTTAATGATAGATGGCGCTGTTTTGATAGCTAAATCGGCGGAGTTTCAAATTATTTTACCAAGGTTATTACTATAATTAAAATTTTATTTAGAAATGTGGTATTTATTTGAAAAACACCATCATCCCGCCTATTACTAAGATATAATAGAAGAGTAACATCCAAAGGAAGGAAAATACTTAACCTTCTTTTTTTGAAGTTACGTAACCGGATAAAAAGTAGCCTATAAGTTGCCCCGGGTTACTAACTACTTACATACAAAATTTCATGTAAATCGGTCCAGTAGTTTTTGCGTGAATCCGTAATACTCAGACAGACAGACAACAATTATAAAAACAACTAATTTGGCTTCAGCTTTGGACTTGTGTTTTCAAGAATATATTAGAATTACAGACACGACTTTTCTACAGATTTATTATATGTATAGATTAGAAATGGTTGAACTCTGGTAAATTGTCTTTGAGCTACCATAGCTTTGATCTAGGTATCGTAAAATAAAAGTAACATACAAGTAAAGTAAGATCCTAATAAGTGCCAATGCTGGGCACATGTTTTCTCTCATTTCTAAGATTTTCATTTTTATACTTGATAATAGAGCCACGCTGCAGCTGTGTTATGATTGTGGCACGAATGGTTCGGCACGAACAGGCTAGAACCACGCTCTGACAGAATACCAGCGTGAAATAGCAGCTTAATACTACTGTATTTCGTATGGTGATTATAGAGAAACCGGAGTCCCTTTTTACTGGACACGAGGCACTTCATCTTAGACCTCGGGATGACAGCGCATCTGCATTTTGATTTTTAATCAAGGATAGATGTGGGTGCTTATGGGCCGGAGCATCCATTTACCATCAGGTGGACTGTGTGCACGTTCGTCATCCTTATTCTATAAGAAAAGTTGGAGCGATTAGCCCGCTACGTTGTTCCACTGCATGTTTGGTTAAGATAACATTCCAGTTGTTAGCTTGGACTTGCAATATTCCTGAGTCCAATAAAAGGTTATAAATAAAAAAGACTTGTAATAAAAATTAAAAGTGAACTACGAAGAGCTTACAGTAATTAAATAAATTACACATAAATAGCTTTTGAAGAGGGGTTTTTAATACTTCTAATACTATGTTTTAGCACCGACTTCTGAATCTATTATGTTTACTTTATTTTGGTTCCTTGAGTCCGCTTTTACATTCTTACAGTCAAATTTTTTAAACAACTTGCAGTTTATTCTGACGGATTACATTAGAGCGAAAAGCCCTAAAAACCCTCTTGAAACGAGCCCAGCTGTAGGATGTGTATAGGCTGTAATTTTAATTTATTTTAAACAATAAATAATATCACATAATCACACAGTACGTAGTAGAGCCATATTGCAGCTATATAATGCGTCGGCTCGACCGGGTAAGATCACGCTCTCGCAGAATATCATCGTAAATTAGCAGCTTAATGCTGTTGTGTTTCGTATGGTGAGTGTAGAGAACCGTAGACCCTTTTACTTTGAGTGACAACGCATCTGCATTTTGATTCTTGATCGAAGATAAATGTAGATGTCTATGGGCAAAAGCATATTCTTACCATCAGGTGGACTGTGTGCTCGTTTGTCCCCCTTACGCGATAGATAAATTTCGAGATGACGAGAGATAAATTATATCAAATTCTAATGAAACACGAAAAAGATCCGACTCATTTGACGGGATGTGACGGCTAGCTTTATCTGCTTTGATCTGTGCTAAGCCTTCGCTAATGAGACGATTAAGAAAAAAGATGAATGCCGTTTTTGACGGCTTACTCGTAGCTACCGCGTTAAAATGTCTTTTTTCCTCCGTTTATATCTAACTTTGTAACGACCTTGTGGCCTAGTGGTAAGAATACAGGGTTTCTAGGCTGCGGATCCTGGGTTTGAATAACAGTAAATGCAAATTTATGTGATATTAAAAAATATAAAAAAAATTCTACCGCTCGTAACCGCTAAGTGGCACAGAAATTTTTAAGCATTTTTTTAAAATAAACAATACGTTAATTGAATAAAACTAAAATTACTAAAAAAACTTTATTTACGGATTTTACTGCTTGTAAGTTAATTGAATTTACTTATTTTCTATTCCCGATGTTTCGGGTGCTTTACAACACCCATGGTTACGGGGGTGGGACTGAGGTGTTTGACATACCGTTGTCAACATAGTAAGCCCATCCCAGTGAGCATACAAGATCATAGTCATGAAATTATTGTATTGTCATCGGTTCTTAATATATCTGCAAAATTTCAGATTATACAGACGTCCAGAAGTGGATCAAAACCAGATTATAAAATTGAATTACATTCAGAGTACGTTGAAGTGAAGAAAATAAAAGCGTCTTTAATAAAGTTTCATTTCAAATCTGACAGTTTCAAATTTAATCGAAATGATAGCAAAAAATCTAGTTCAAGTTCTTTTTCGTTCAGCCTTGCAGCTGCTATTTTTTAAATAATTTCTTATATTTACTGAACACTACACATTTAAATAAGACTAGTTTTACGGATTTTATCGCGTATTTTAACTTATATTCTTTAGCGAGACCACAAATCCTCGCTAAAGAACACCGATTCCTTCCTAGGATGATTCATGAGGCTATTAAAATCAAAAACATCCTAATTTCAATAGAGAAGATGGCTGGGTGCTACCATCTGCTTGGGATCCTATAATTAATAAAATTAAATCCCAACCCAAGCATACAACAGTTCATACTGCGTAGATCGGAACAAAATTAATAATTTTTAATCTGGAGGTAACCGTGGTTAACTATGACATTGGGACGTCAAATACCTCAGTCCCCCGTGACCATGGGTGCTGTAAAGTACTCGAAACGTCGGGAATATAAAATAAGTTAATATACGCGATAAAATCCGTAAACTAGTCTTATTTAAATGCTATTTTTGCTCTTACCTAAGACAGAAATAGACTTAGAACTAAATGGCTAAAAATAGGAAATAACTAGGCTACCCTTTTCATCTCTTAAGAGTATTCATTTGTATTGTTGTCGTGCGAGCCGGAAGAATATAAAACCACATCCATTATAAGTAACAAACATATTTTGCTTGGTGATAGAGCTCTTTTATGTTCATTTGGGTTGATACCATTCTCTTGCTGACTTCCGTCACCAGGCAGCAGTGCACCCACTCGGCTGTCCCATTTCAAAATTGAGTAACTATAACTTAGTAGTTTTATACGTGGTAGAGCCATGCTGCAGCTACGAGTGTATTATAGTTGTAGCACGAATGGTTCGATTGTAACACGATTGGGTCGACTATACCGGGGAAGGATTTCGCTCTCACAAAATACCAGCATAAATACTCTAAAGATGTAGAGGTGTAGATGTCTGTGGACTATAGCATCCACTTACTATCAGGTAGACGAGCACACTCGTTTGTCCCCTTTATTCTATAAATAAAAATCATAATTCCTAATTATTTTTTAAAGATT
This sequence comes from Parnassius orleans, assembly GCA_029286625.1. Classification (NCBI taxonomy): domain Eukaryota; kingdom Metazoa; phylum Arthropoda; class Insecta; order Lepidoptera; family Papilionidae; genus Parnassius; species Parnassius orleans. The sequence goes on from JAGSMP010000037.1 coordinate 5,527,583, forward strand.
AATTGCAATTTTTAAACCATTTACTACAGATGTACTGGCTTCTGATATGGAAAAGTCGCACTGCTTTAGCATGCAGCGGGGCTGGATATCATGCAAATTATATTGTTCTCCAGACCGAATTTCGGTCACGGTGGCCATTTTCAACGTAGACTAGCCATCTGCGTAGGACAGGATTTAGTGCAAGGTTGTGTGCGCAAGAACAGGTGAACTCTTTATTCTCTTACTCTCATATTAAGATGGGGCGACAAAACAGAGATAAGGCGCAGGGCTAACGGCTATACGTGTTTTCCAAGGAACGGGGGTGAAATACCGCCAACTTCGAAAACCCAGTTACTGATTATGGCCTGACCCCGAACCCGGAACCTCGTGATCAGGAATCGAGCTTACGACCACTAGACCAACGAGGCAGCCAATATAATGATCGAGGTGATGCAAACATTACATTAACTAATAAATAAATGGATGCTGCTATCAGCAAAGATAAATTGCGATTAAGAACGTTACACCAAAAAATATTACAGTTAGACATTTCAAGCGCCGTCGTGTTATAGTAGCTTGTTAATATGCTAGGAAAGAAGTAGCATTGGATTTTAAGATCTTCCTTACAGCCTATCAAAGTCCACTGTTGAACATAGGCTCCTCAGAGATTGCCTCATAAGTCGCGATTGGCAGGCTACTTGGATTGGCCACCGCAGTTTTTATTTTCTAGTTGTGATTAGGAAGACGCTGAGACGACATTCACGAGACGATTTAGGGTGGTGGATATTTTTACAAGGCCGCTATCAGAGATTCAAGAGGTAAGATCGGTTGACTTATCAAAGTTGTTTTCCAGAGTAAAACAAAATTTGTAGTGCAGTGTGTAAAGATTAGTCAAATAGATGTCTGCAACTTACTAAAAGGAGTTTTTCCTCGTTGCAAATTTAAAATCTCCCATGTGTAAAAAGTAACTTATCGAGAAAAACGCAAAAAACTTCCCCCTGAAAAATTTTCTTTGAAAACATTTTAGTTCCATTGGTTATTTAGTAGAAACTAGAAATTGAAATGTAAATGAAGAGGAATTGTTTTGTATTAATAAGTAAAGCTGACGATAAAGCCTATTTAATTATTTTTTTACACATGGGAGATTTTGATTGTAAGATTTTTGTCACATAGTAGTTTTCGAAAGGACATTAATTAAAATAAAAGTTAATATTTTTGTTGTGTTTAATAAATCAACGAGGTATTGACCTTTCATATTTTGACAAAATACAAATTTAAGATATTTTATACTTAACTAAATAACAATAAATGTAGACTAAGTTCCCGGGATGAATGAAATTGAATCATGAAATGGATGTTAATTCTTATCAATTACAATTCTGTTGGACGATATGAATGACAAGCTCGTGGAAACTGTCCATGCGGTCGGAGCTAAGTTCTGCAAGACCCGCCGCAGAAGAACACAAAAACTCTTTGATCACACTCTTAATCTCATGGCTGTTAGACGCGAAATGAAGCTGCAGTCTTCAGCAGATTTGACAGCGTACAGGCAATTGAACAGACAAATCTCCAAATGCATGCGGCGGGACTTACGCAACTTCAATACACCTCGTATTGAAGAAGCGATTGAGCGGAACCAGGGCTCCAAAGTCTTTGCTAGAGATCTGTCTGCCAGAAAGAGCCAACTGTCGAAGCTGAAGACCGAGTGTGGCAGCGTCGTTTCCGGGACACCTGAGATTTTGAGTGAAATTGAGAGGTTCTATGGGCAGCTGTACACATCATCGTTGGCGCCACACGCAAGTGTGAGTAACAATGCAAGAGCAAGTCTTATTCAACACTATTCTGATGATATTCCGGACGTCAGTCTGAGCGAGATTAGAATGGATCTCCAGCACCTTAAAACGCAAGGCACCAGGCAATGATGGAATTACAGCGAAGCTTCGGAGAGCGGATGAAAACCGGTACTTGAAGTCCTTCAGAAACTCTTTAATTCCGTCCTCCATGGTGGCACTACTCCGGAGGCGTGGAGCAGAAGTGCGGTGGTCTTGTTCTTCAAGAAAGGCGATAACGCTCTCTTGAAGAACTAAAGACCTATTTCACTTCTGAGCCGCGTCTACGTGCTGTTTTCGAGAGGATGGAAGTCGTCTCGCACGCAGACTCGACGACTTCCAGCCTCCAGACCACATACACACCCTTCGGAAAATTGTACAGAAGTCCGAGGAGTATAATTTGCCTCTACGTCTGGCGTATGTGGACTATGAGAAAGCCTTTGATTCCGTCGAAATTTGGGCGGTGCTGCAGTCCCTTCAGCGGTGCCAAGTTGACTGTCGGTATATCGAAGTGCTGAAGTGTTTGTACAGTAGGGCTACGATGGCTATCCGAGTACAGAACCAGAGTACGAAACCTATCCAACTGCAGAGAGGTGTAAGACAGGGTGACGTAATATCCCGAAACTCTTCACCGCTGCATTGGAAGACGTTTTCAAGCTACTGGACTGGAAAGGATACGATATTAACATCAACGGTGAGTACATCACTCACCTTCGATTTTCCGACGATATATTACTTATGACAGAATCGCTGGAGGACCTAATCACTATGTTCAATGACATCAATAGTGTCTCCCAACGGACAGATCTTAAGATGAACATGGACAAAACAAAGATCATGTATAACGTCCATGTCACACCTATGCGGTAGTTGTTGGTAGCACTAAGCTCGAAGTTGTTGACGAGTATGTTTACTTGGGACAAATATTCCGCCTAAGTAAGTCAGATTGTCTATTCTATATATTATGGATTTAACTCGGCTGGGCAGCGTTCGGGAAATCATGGTATATCTTCTCGTCAGGTATACCTCAAAACTTGAAAACGACACTGTACAACCACAGTGCGTTGTACAGTGATGACCTATGGAACTGAGACGTGGTCCTTCACTGCTCGCCGTATGAGGAAGCTCAAGGTTGCTCAGCGAGCTATGGAGAGGGCTATGCTCGGGGTTTCTCTGCGTGATAAACTTAGAACCAGAGTGACATAGCCCAACGGATTAGTAAGCTGAAGTGGCAATGGGCAGCCCATATAGTTCGAAGAACCGACAACCGATGGGGAAAAAAGGTTCTCGAGTGGCAGCCTCGTACCGGCGGGCGAAGTGTAGGGCATCCCCCCACTAGATGGAGTATCGACCTGGTAAGATATGCAGGAAGTCGATGGATGCATTATCCCCGATGAATACTTTTCAGATATAATTAACATTATACTATCACAGTCTCTTATTAAGTTCGCACAACGTAACAACTCTAGTATAATAGAAAAAAACTGATGGTCTGTGTTAGCGCGCGACAAGTTGTAGCTGCACTGATGTCAAATGACGTGTAGCCTTGCCCTCTATTTATTACCCATCTTACCATAATGCGTGAATGATGTAACATTGTGCTCTCTTTCTAAGAAATAGACGCAAATTTGGCAGAACGAAGCGTCGAGTGCCACATAGGAGATTACATGTTTTTGAAAAATAACTGTTATTAAAACATCCTATGTGTGCATCAGGCACATAGGAGATTTTGGTGAACAACTAAATACGGGCTAACACTTGAGATGTTTTATAAATGAGACGTCCTTCAGTGAAGCAATAAGATATTCACATAGGAGTTTTTACAAACGGCAGCTATTCAAAATAGCTTTTTAAAAATCTGTAAATCTCATTTTCAAAGAAAATGACAGATAGGAGATTTTAAATTTGCAACGACGTTTTGAACTGGCTGTTACTTTAACGGTAAAAAAAAAACTTTTATTGGGACGTTGTAGCTGTTTGTTGTACCTTTTGTTCACCAATTATCACGAGTGGGTTCACGAAGCTTGTGCAAATAATTCAAAATGCTCATGGCAGTTATAGACTATTGGCTTCAACATTGAATATGTTAGTTATAGGTGCCAGTTTATTTTCTTTCTTTTCTTTACATGGGTATTATTGTGACTTGTAATGTTTAACACTTCCGCTTATTTGTTTAGATTTCTTATATTGTTTACTTGATTATTTCATCACAAAATGATTTAATAAATCGATGTGGATTTTCTAATCTTTAACATACCTTAAGTTTTCTCTACTAGGGCAACTACCCTATGAATCTATGATGAAAACTCCTCTACATACGCTCCACCGAATGCTGTCCCCTGAGGTTTAGGCTAAGAATTACATATCTCTAATGGTATGATACAAACTATTCCTTACATATCGTCCCATGGGTCGCTACATACGAAAAGTTTCTGAAAAAGCGTAGCCTTTTGTAAATCGCACAGTTAATTATATCATAATGTCTACTATTAAAAGCCATTAAATATATACACGTAGCATGAGCACTCGCGCCTATCACCCAGTGTGGTAGGCAGAGACTTTGGACTTCCATTTGGCACGATCCTGACACACCTCTCCGGTCTCCTTCCCGTCCATATTTATATACATGCTCGTCGATTAAGGGTATTCTTAATTTAGCCCATCTTCAATATCTCGCCAATTGAGTCGATAACCTTTACCATTAAATACGTTTTTGTTATTTTAATATATAACTAACTGGAAACAGAGCACAAAAAGTCCTAAATGTAGAAATGTTAAATTGACTGAGTCCCGAGACATATTAAGCTATCAATGTCACTGTGCTAAAAGAAAATACTTTCACTGCGTAAAATTTCATTCCAAATATTTTTTCCAACTACAATCATTACAATATTAATCACCCAGCTCTTACCTCTCCTGAAGATTATGTATAATACATTTTATATGCATAAGTAAGAAACTTTTTATTTTATCACATTTACGAAGCAATCGCGAAATTCTTCATTGAATTGCAAAGCGGGAACACATTTGTCATTGCGTCACTCAATGCCACTGAGCAAATGCTGTTTGACTGACAATAGATGTTTTTAATCCATTATTTTTGTCTTACCCTCGATATTTAGATGGATGGAAACGCCGGAACGATATCTTAATAGAATTATTTGAAAATAATATTTCGCATATATCACAACATAGTAGCCGTGGTAGCTCAGATGGTTAGCGCTCGCGTAAGTTTCACAGTACGCGAGCAAGCCGGGTTCGATCCCCGCCGGCACCAATGAAATTGTTAATTGCAATTTTAAGTGCTGATTTACCACGTGCTCGGTGGTGAAGGAAAACATCGTGAGGAAACCTCCATCTCTGAGAAATAAGAAAAAAAATATTTCGAAGACATGTGAAGTTCGCCAACACGAATTGGGGCAGCGCGGTGAACATTTCCTTGCCTTAAAACCCTCTCAGAAATGGAAAGACGCCTGTGCCCAGTAGTGGGACGTATATAGGCTGTAACTTTTAACTTTATATATCACAATATTATGTGTATATAATTATAACCCACATCCACCCACTTCCATTACAGCGTATAAAAGTCCACTGCTGAACATAGGCCTCCCCCTAGATTGCCTCATAATTTTGTCATAGATGCCACGCATGGCAGGCGGGTTTGGTAACCGCAGTTTTTTTATTATTTTAAGTTGTTTTCAGGAAGATACTGCTGCCCATATCCTGTTTCAGTTCCCTATGTCGCCTCTTACGACACCCACGGGTTTATATAGGGTAGTGGATATACTTATCCACCCACACCTAAGTTTAATCTGATTGGTATTTAAATTGAAACAGACATCGTTAACTAACTACCAAAAACTAGTTGGGTTAGTTTCAAAAATAAATAAATAAAAATAAATAAAGGGAATAAGCACTTTCCTTAAAATTCTATCAAATGGGCAAATCGACTTCGAGCCTTGTCGGCACCACTAATGAAATTGTTAATTATAATTTTAAGTGCTGATTCACCACACGTCTGGTGTACCTGTAGGAAAATATCGTCGGGAAATGAGAAGTCAGAGAAATTCTCAGTAAAGTAAATAGAGAATGTAATAAGTAATGTGACTACTTCCTTTATCGAAACTTAATATGTATTGAAATAATAATTTATAATAATGACATTTGCATTATCATTGACAACTTATTTAACTGTAGAGAATATTACTACAGAAAGATTAATGTAATGGTTACTCGGGAACAGTCCCACCCACCTTTTATTACTTAAACGTAAGTTTAAGGTTAGGATGCTATCTTTATTTATTAAAATTGACATGTAGTGGCAGTGTAAGAGAATCCACTACCACATAACATTTAGTGGGACTTGTAAGAGGCGACAGAAGGAAATGAAACAGGAGATGGCCACAATTTTGATAAAAATAAAATAAATTGTGCGCGTCAGTTCCGACGCGTGACTGGAGTTTACTCCTGAAAAACGATTGTCTTAAAATTCACTAATACACTATCTAATAGGCAATGGAAGTAAATGAACCCATATATTTATTTATGTTGATTTGATAAATTATATTACATAAAAATATATGACTTATATTACATTATTCATTTCGCGCTATGAGATGCGCGAATAGGCATTTTGCGCAGAGGAAAACCATAACGGCTTCACTTTTTATTAACGCTTGATTTTACTACCCATGCATTTTTCATTCTGTGCGCTATATATAAAACGATTCTTAAGGAGTATACTCCAGAAATAAAAACTTCGGATGCTAATCTGCTTGCCAAGCGTGGTAAGTAATAGCACATGAGTAAAGAAACCGTACCGTACAAAGGCAAAGCTTCATACAACCGTGCTATGATAAAGACACTACTACAAGCTTGAGGCGCATGTGTGCGTGAGCACTGGCGGCTCGTCACGTACAGAGAGAAACTGCTTTAAACCGGCTCGGCCAGTGTTCAAACCACATGAGTAAAGAAATCGTACAGAGGCAAAGCTTCTAAAGAGCTGTCAAAATTTTTACCTATTTTGGAAGGGTTGGCACAGGAGGATAAAATTAAAAAACAAAACGTTTATCAGCTTTTATTATATACTTAAGATACATTTTTTTTAAAACTACTTTTTCTAAATATTTATTTTTAATTTTATTTTATAATTTTTGTTCTTCAACAATTTGTTGCGCCTATTAATTAAATGGTAAATTATATTTTATTATTAATTATTTTATTTATAAATTATTATTAATTTTGAATAATCTATTAAATCACATATAACAAATATACAATCTTGCACGCGTTTTATAATATTTCAATACCAATATTTACAATATTTCTTTCGAGATCAAAATATTCGCAAAAGTTTTGTTCTAGCAATTCATAAATTCATTTTAGATACATTCTCACATTGGATGGAACTCGATAAGCACCGTCGTTTGTTGGCAAGTAGAGTGTTGGAAAAGCATTTCCAAATAAATATTTTACAGTTATTTTTTTAGAAAACTTAATACAGGATTTTTTAAAGTGATCCTCACAGATTATATGTTATTACCTTATTTATATTCAAAAAGTTTTAAAAGGAGATCTCGTCCGACAGCTTTTACCACTCTTATCGTCTGAAATTATATTAAAAAACATGAACCTAAAAATCTTTAATTTATAAACGTAATTATTCTATTACAAACATTATAAAAATAACTATTCAATCACTTATAGGTAATTAGGTACATTTATGTTTTCTTTCGATGTTGAGGTATATGTATGAGGTATCTATCTGCTACATTAAAAATAATAAATTATAGTTTAGTTACTACTTACCTAGTGGAGTCTTTGGGATAATTAAAAAATGATATATTTTTTATTTGTTCTATTATTGTTCATGCAAACAGTACAGTAAATCATATTTACACTTTTTATATTTCATTTCATACGAATAATAATTCTTTGAAAAATAAAATTTGGCACTTATTATTCTTTACATAACACTGAATTTGAGCACTGGCCGAGCCGGTTTAGAGCAGTTTCTCTCTGTGCGTGACAAGCCGCCAGTGCTCACGCACACACGCGTGTCTAGTTTGTAGTAGTGTAACTATCATAGCGCGGTTTTATGAAGCTTTGCCTCTGTACGGTACGGTTTCTTTACTCATGTGCTCAAACTCAGGGTTGTGTAAGGAATTATAAGTGTAAATTTTTTTTTTTTAAAGAATTATTCCTCTCACATGAAATATAAAAAAGGGTTATTATGGTTTACTGTACTGTTTGTATGAACAATAATAGCACAAATAAAAATTATTTTTTTTAAATTATCCCAAAGACTCCACTAGGTAAGTACTAACTTGACTATAATTTATTATTTTTAATGTGGTAGATAGATAACTCACCTATAAGTGTCCTACCTACCTGTACCTTATAGCGATAAAATCCGATAGATTAGTTTAATTCAATGTGTAGTATTCGATACTGAAGTAAAACCTTACTTAAACCGTCTTTATTTGAAACAGAAACAGAAACTTTTTTATTCATAATAGATTATAAATAATACTTATTGAAAGTCACTCCTTTGTTTGATTTACTACTGGTTTGAAAAAAACCTCTGTCCAGGAAGGACTATATTAACATGTATGATTGTAAGCTATTATCACAATTAACAACACAAAACAAATAAGAAATAGCATTAGCTTGTGTCTGTTCCTAGTATTTACAGAATGAATATCTCTTATTTTTTTAAAACTACTTTTATTTTTATGTACATACGTTACATTTTCGTAAATGTAACGTATGTAAAGGCCAAAGTAAATATTAATTTCCTTAATTTTTTTTCTGAGCGTCTCTTTATGTTTTAAATCATAGATTGCTGTTATGACCCTCTTCTGTAAAACAAATATAATTTCAGTGTCAGTGGCGTGTGTGTCCCCATACCAATATTTTGCTATGGGGACACGCTACTGACAACCAAATGACATTATGCTATGGAAATAGCTAAAGTAAACTAGTCAAGCTGTTTCAACCTGGTAAGATTTCTAATCTTTTTGCAGCATATGCTGCAGAACTAAGTCTGCTTGCTAGTTTTGATATATTGAAGTTTGTTTAGTGCGGTTCCAAGAAAAATGGTGGTATTGACAAGACTCAGCTCCTCGCCATTTACAATTACTCGTACATTAGTATTTAGATGTTTGACATTTGGAGTTATGAATTTGAGACATTCAGTTTTATTGCCTTAAATGCAAACCAATTTACTAATTAAGATATAGCATTAATCCAACCGTTTAATGTGGGTTTGAAGACACAGGAATTTATTTATGTTTTTTTCACATGGTTGCGGCACGAATGCGTCGGCTCGACTCGACCACGCTTTCACTGAATACCAGCGCAAATATGTGTGAAGAAACGCCATTTGTGTTGCGGCGATAGAAAATCTAATCCAAATCTAATCTCATCCCGCGTGTGGCGTGGAAACTGGTGATGAGTAGCGTCAAATACCTAATAAAATCTCAATAATAATAAAGAACCGCGGCAAATTAAACGTGGCAGCTATCGTAAATAAAAGCAATCTATGGGAGGCCTATGCTCAGCGGTAGACTTATGATGTAATAAATAAATAAATAAATAGTTTATTTTCTAATTGATTCACTTTCGATTACATAATAAAAAATGTAATTAAAAAATATGAAATGCCGTCCATTGGTCTATGCGTCGGTGAGTCTTCTCGCTTAATAGAAATATAAACAATATATTGAGATACATAGTATCAAATAAGATTCCATATATTCTAAGGAGAATCCCTATTGATTTTGCTATTGAACTCAACACCGCTTAAAAGTTATTAATAAAAGTCGATCAGATTCTCTGCTTTTTTTCTTGTAAAAGTTATCGTCACTATTTTTTTTTTAATCAAAATTAAATGAAACGCTCATGAGGCGTGCACTTTTGGGTTTTCCAAACTATATTTGTTATGCCATGCGAGTGCTTTCCAATAGATTATTAAAAAAACTTTACATTAAAATTCATAATTTACCATTTAATTAAAAGGCACAACAAATTGTTGAAGAACAAAAATTGTAAAATAAAATATTTAGAATAAGTAGTTTATAAAAATATTCTATCTTAAGTATATGTATAATAAAAGCTGATAAACATTTTGTTTATTTAATTTTATCCTCTTGTGCAAACCCTATCAAAATAGGTAAAAAATTTGACAGCTCCTTAGAAGTTTTGCCTCTGTACAGTTTCTTTACTCATGTGGTAAAAGTTTCTTCGTATTTTGTTTGTATAAAATTGAAGAAGAATCTCTTTGGTTGTACTGTTTGTATCTGGCTGGTTTTAATATCAATACATATAGGACATTAAGAAAAAGAAAAATAAAAAGAAAAAAAACACGTTCCCGACATTTTTCAATTGTTTTTCTGTGCGCCAAAATGAGTGAATCTAACGAAGAAATTAAATACATTCTGAAGTTTTATTACAAAAAAGGGAAATATCAAAGCGAAATATCTCAAGCCGCAAAAAAAAATTGTGACGTTTATGGACTTAATACTAATTTATGGTCAGTAAGAGTAGCACAAAGTTGGTTCAAGCGTTTTCAGTCGGGGAATTTTTATGTCAAAGATGGAGGTCGCTCTGGCTACCCTCATACGGATAAAGTCGATGCCATTTTTGAAAAAGCGGAGCACGGTGGGAATATTAGTAGTTACGACATAGTTGAGGAATTGAGGGTTGACTACAAAACAGTTTTGACCCATTTGAAAAAGTCTGGCTATACAAAAAAGCTCGATATTTGGGTACCATACGAGCTTACTGAAAGAAACCTATTGAATCGTGTACTCATTTGCGATTCTCTATTGAAACGTAATGAAACCGAACCATTTTTGAAAAAATTGATCACTGATTTTAAAAAGTGGATCGTGAGAACGTGCAAAAAAGATCATGGTCAAAGGGTAGTCAAGCTCCACAGACTGTAGCGAAACCCGGATTAACTTATGCTGTGTGTGTATGGTGGGATTGGAAGGGCATCGTTTATTATGAGCTTTTACCGCCAGGCAAAACCATCGATTCGGATCTCTACTGCCAACAACTAATGAGATTCAAGCAAGAAATTGAGAAAGATCGGCCGGAATTGATCACCAGAAAGGGAGTGGTCTTTCATCATGATAACGCCAGACCACACACATCTTTGGCCACTCAGCAAAAATTGAGAGAGCTTGGTTGGGAAGTGTTAATGCATCCACCATATAGTCCTGACCTTGCACCCACAGATTTTCACATGTTTCGGTCTCTTCAGAATTATTCGGGCAGTTTTAGGTTAACATCAAGAGAGGACTGTCAAAACTACTTGTCGAATTTATTTGATAAAAATCCCAAAATTTCTACAGCAACGGGTAAAAAACAGATTGAAAATTAATTTGGCAATAAAGAATCGACATAACCGCGCGAATTAGTAAGCTGAAGTGGCAGTAAGCTGGCTCTATATCTCACAAAACCGACAACTGATGGGAGGGAAGGTTCTCGTTTTTCGAGTGGAGGCCTCGCTCCGGCAAACGTTGTTTAAGGCATCCTAAATTAGATCAGAGAGCGTTCATGATTAAATAGAAAAATATAAAGTATATTATAATGCCGTAAGACATTAAGTCCCACCTTTGACTTCTAGGTGAAGGTGTTTGCATTAAAGGTAAAATAAATAAATAAAAAGAATAAGATTCGTAGTTAGGGTAACCAAATAAAATTTTCAGAAAATCATGAAAATTAGATTTTAGAGGAATTTTCTTAAGGGAAAGAATAAATAATTGAAACGTATATTTATAAAGTCAAATTACTGTAACCAATAAAGATCAAATCCTAAAAATGAACGAGCTGAGTAAATATTTCGTAGAATTAATTTGGTATTATATAATGATTTCTTATATTTACGCGAACACTACACATTGAATAAAAGTTTTTTTACAGATTTTAACGCGTTTATTTTACTATTTTAATTTATTAGGGAATTAAAATAGTAAATTAAACGCGATAAAATCCGTAAAAATAGTTTTATTAAACATATAATACCAATTGAATAGTGAATTAAAATAGTAAATTAAACGCGATAAAATCCGTAAAAATAGTTTTATTCAATTGGTATTATGTGTTTAAAAGTCAGGGATTTTGTCAGGAAATATTATTTTTTGTTTTTTAACAACCCTACCCATGGTAGCTGAAGAGCCGCGGTAGCTCAGGGGCTAATCACTCACCGTAAGTCACAATCGCAACCGCAAGTAAAATGGTGAATTACCACGTGCTAGACAGTGAGGGAAAACGTGAAGAAACCACACTGTGCGGGGCAGAAAAATATTTTTAAGAACTGTGAAGTCCGCCAACACACACTGGAGCAGCAAGGCGGAGTGTTCCATGATCCTCCCAGAAATGGGAAGAGGCCTGTGCCTAACACTAGGACCATTGACCTCCTACTAAAGGTCAATGACTAGGACGTACACAGGTCGTAATTTTATATAGCTCTATATAGTATAATGCATCGCACTCAGTTATATGTCAGTTATACATGGTAGTGCCACGCTGCAGCTATATTATGGTTGTAGGACAAATGGGTCGGCTCGAACGGGGAAGGACAACGCTTTCACAGAATACCAGCGTAAAATGGCAGATCAATGTTGCTGTGTTTCGTATGGTGAGTGTAGAGACCCGGAGACACTTTTTACCAGAGGGTTGCAGATACTTGAATTAAATTGTAGATTAATATTATTGAAGTAATTAATATTAAGTAGTTTTTATGTTAAATAATCGAATTAAGTTAAATTGAATTGAATTAAATTGAATAAGATTAAATTAAATTAAATTAGATAGATAGATTAGACTGAATTGAATTAAATTAAATTAAATGAAATTTAATGTAATGTTTTTTCTTATGTCACTTGTATGGTCTCTGTCTGAAATAAATTGATTTAATTTTTATTTATTTTACTGGAAACGAGGCATTCCATTTTAGTCCTCAGGGGTGACAACACATCTGCATTTTGATCAAGGATAGATGTAGATGTCTATGGGCCACGGTAACCACTTACCATCAGCTAAAATATGTGTGCTCGTTTGTCACCTTTATTCTATAAAAAAAGTTAAAGTTTTTATATTGCCATAAAAAGCCATTCATCCATCGATAAAACCCACTTATTACAGTCTATAAAATCCACTGTTCGACATAGGCTTCCCCATAGGGGGGATTTTGCCATAGTTGCCACGCTTGGCAGGCGTGTTGGTAACCGCAGTTTTTTTTAAATAATTTTCAGTTGTTATCAGAAATCTTCTGTTAAAGTTTTCCTCTGTTGTCTTTTACGACAACCACGAGAAATCCCATAAAAATATTACAGACTATTTGTTTACTTGATATACAAACATCGTTCCCACGATTTAAACAAAAGCGCAGAAACTGATATATTTTTTGCTACGACTTTCGATCTTTTAAGTTTCCGGATCAAGATCATGTTCTTTATTACAAAATAAAGCACTTTAAAATGCTAAATGACAAACGATATCCGACCCTCGTCAATGAGTTACGGACGCGGCGATTTGGAAACAATACTCGTGTCTATAATCCGCCTCAAATTGACACTGAACCTTCATGATACTGAGTTAATATTCACGATAATATTGAATTAATGATTATTCTAACTCCAATTAACTTATGACCAATATAGCTACCTTATCCTTATTGAAATATAGGTGCAGAAAAAGCATTTATTAAACTAACTGTAAGCTCTGTAAATAATGATATAACTATCTGTCATTTATGTTTCTGTAAAAGTGGTCTATGTGATAATGGTTACCTTATCAATTTAATTTAATTTAAATTAATCTTATATATGCTCGCTTCTATATGTATATTGTATGCATGTTTAAAACATATATTATAGGAATAAAAATAAAATTTTCTCCTGTATCGTGTAGGCAGCTTACATACGTAAATTGCACAAATTAAAAGTGTTGTTTTAGGCTGTGTTTCCACCAGAGATGTGCGAGGTAGCTGGGCGGTGCGAGGATGCGTAGCGACGCTGTGAAATAGTGTGCAGATGAGCGGTGCGAGGATGTGTAGCAGGCTCGTTTGAGACGCGAGCGGGTGAGGTATGGTGGGAGCGGAGGCGCGCGCTACCGCCCGCTACTTCTTGTATCCTTCCTAGCACTCATCCTCGCAACACATCCCTCGCACACATCCCTCGCACACATCCCTCGCAACACATTCCTCGCACATATCCTTCCCTTGTTTTCTATTTACAAAAACCTCGCTCCGCTGAGCCGTTTCCACCAGAGCTGCGCTGAGCGAGGCTAGGTAAATGAAGTGATTCTATTGGTTCTTAACAAACACATCCGTCGCTACGCATCCTCGCACATCTCTGGTGGAAACGCAGCCTTATCGCGGTGGAGCCGAACAATTGGTACTTGCCATGATACAGCTGTAACGTGGCTCTACCACGTACAAAAACTTATAACTAAAACAACTTTGATAAACTACTTGTATTTACACATACATCGGAAGCATTAATGTTGCCTCTTGCAGATTTTTTAAGATAAGGGGCGAGCCTAATAACACTCATCTCATTCATTCCTTTCTTCACTAAATTTTTCACCGCGTACTACTTCTGCGTCTTTATACAAGATAAGGACCATAAATACAAGTTAGTGTTTGTTCACGTGAACTCGCGGGCGCGGTGGCAGGCGCGGTCACGAAATATCAAACACATAGCATTATATGCAAGTGTTCACGTACAAAACGCAGTTGCGGTGGAAGTAGCGGACAAGCTGGCAACTATCGCGCGCGGCGCGCTCGCGACAATATCAAACGTGTGAAGTTGTTTGTGTGTGTTCACATCGAAATAGCGGCAGAGCGCGCGATTGTCTCGTGACTTCAGGTAAGATCAACAATTTTGAACTTGTCGCTACAAACGATCGACCATTCAACCCAATGGACTCGCCTCGCATGATTATTTCCCTCTGCCAGTTCTCGTTCTTTATTAATTTCGTGCACACCAATTCTACTTTTGTCATCTCCCACTTTAGGTAAGAATTTTCGATTAAAAATAAAAGTTCTTCGTCCATGTTCACAACCTCTGACAACACGTCACACTCGCGCAAACGCCTGTCGACCAACGTGAACATGAGCTCGCTCAAACCACTGCGCCGACTGCCGCCCCCGCGCCCGCATGTTCTACGTGAAGTATGAAATTTTCACTATTAACGGGACTTTTTTTTTGTACACAAACGATAAAATGTTAGTAAAATCTCATAGGGAGACAAAGATGTCTGTCTGTTTCTCCGACTGGATTAGTACCTCTATTTTCTGTGATTTTAACGCTGTCAGTCAGTTGGCTTTTACAGCTTCATCGGACACAGCACTCTCGGCTTAAACGGCCACAATAGATATTAGCGACAGACGGACATCTTTGAGTAACGCTACGTCAAGCATGTCCGGTTGATGTCAGGTAGAGAATGGTTACGAGTCACTGGTGCGATATCATCAAAACTTAGTCGCTTCGTGAGATCGAACAGTGTGTTACCGTTCCCATTTTTTGCAATCGAGTTCCAGGAAGAATTTTTGTTGTTTGGGGCTCCAGCTATTATAAGAATGGGGCCCTAATTTTTTAGAGCTGAGATATCGGTCACTAGTGTTTGTTATAATGGATTGGTATGCTTTTACCCAACTACGTTACTAAGCATCGGTGCATCCAGGGTTGTGATTCCTTTAGACAGGAGTATAAGTTAATGAAGAACACTCGTAAAACAAAACAAACAGGCAAAGGGATTATCCGTCCCTCTAACTTCTCTCTCTTTCATCTTTTCCTATCCAGTTTTGGTTACTAGTATGTCATTTTTAGTACGTTGTCTTCATAGTACATATTATAGATTTTTTTTTAAATAAAATTGAAGGGACAAACAGAGTCATAGTATTATTTATATTGCACTGTGCTCATAAATTTTTATTCCTTTATTATTTCCTTTTTGAAGGTATCTGGAAGAAATTGCCGTGTAAAAATAAGATCGCTTTTTATTTTATCTCTGTTTGTGTGTTTTATTGTCAGATTTGTTATTTCATTGGTGTGCACATATGAGAGAAATGTATTGTTTTGTATTGTAAATTATTTATTTATTTATTATTAGGGCTACCGACATTATGACACAATAATTTATGTAGACAATTATTATGCAATAATTTTAATTAAAATTATCAAAAAGTATACACACGAAGTAAAATTAATAATATATATTTCTTTTTAAAGTAAAGTTGTTATAGCACTGACTTCAGAAACAATTAAGTAGAAATTATTTTATTCTTTTTTGTTTTTGCAGTCGGTTTTACTTTTTAATTTTAGTTTAGTTTAAGTTTAATTATTTTAACCTTGAGTATAATAAGGAATATCACAAATTCAACAATACAACAAAAATACTTACATTAAAAAATACACCCTCTGTTTGAGTTTATCGAGTCAAAGACCAAAGTAGGAGCAAGGAAGCAAGGAGTCCTTGCAAAGGTGCGGCGGTACTTCATGTCGGGACAGCTGCTTACTCTGTATAATGCCTAAGTCTGGTCGTGCATGGAGTATGGTTGCCAGTTATGGACTGGTGTAAGCTTCTTAGCACTCCATTGATTCCAAATAATAAATATTATTTGGAATCAATGGAGTGCTAAGAGAAAACAATAACTAAGATAAAACAGCGTAACGCATTATTCAATTAGTATAGAGCAATTACAGTTCGACCATACCGTAATATGTCCCCGTCACAATTACACATTGGTGTAACGTGAAGGACATAATAACATGATAACACCAAAGTATGCAAATCAACAACGACACCACTCATCTCAACGTAACACAGCCTCTCACCAACACCATCCTCCTTGCCTGCACCAGAAGAATACCCACAACGGACACAACCACGACGCTATCTTAGCACTCGTAGGATGACTTCACTCGTAGAATGACTTAAGCGGAATCTCCTGCGCACAGCACCCACATTGAACTTTATACTGCACAAATGAGTGGAGGTTTTCGATATACCCTCAAAACTACCACGCCAACATCGATATGACACTCCGCTAAAGTGATGCAACCTCTCGCTCACTCTCGATCCATCCGGTATTTTATAGGCGTGTTCTCTTAGAGAGAAACTGCCTTTCTTGTCATCGGTGATGGCGACCAGTCACAGGTATGAGGAAGAACTATTATCTTGGAAAACTGAAGAATAGTGTGATTATATTGTTAAATAAATTTAGAAATGTAGGTATTCTCAGAGACTTTAAAACAAACACAGGTCTCCAGGTAAATCAAAAAATGGGCTAACATATGCACCCATCAGTTTTGTGCGCCACCTACTCAAAACTGCCTCTGTATAAAATGTTTTTTAAATTATTAGAACGAATATGTTCTAATTGAACTTCAGAAATTTTGAGGTGTTGCAAATATCAGTAAAAAAAAAAAATTAAACCCTTATTTTCATCATCACATTACTGTTTTGTGTGTAACGGTCTTTATCCTTCTATAAACTAAATTTTACAGATTGTTGTCAGCGACTCCTTTTTACGCCGTTTATTACACTCTAGTCGAGATTCCTCGCCACTCGGTCACGTCCTGCAAATAAGGGATTCGTGAAAGGTTATTTTTATTACATTCTTTTTAAGACAAACTTTATATAGGTACCGTTTTCGCAACGTGTGGTAACTCAATCGAATAATATAAAATAGTTTTTTTTTGTTATATAATATAATTTTAATGCAACCACTTCCAACTGTAGTCTCACTTTATATTTGAATTATATGAGTTTATGAGTACATAAATTTAATGCTTAATAAAAGTCCTGCTGCTGGAA
The DNA here is from genome assembly GCA_029286625.1 of Parnassius orleans. Taxonomy (NCBI): domain Eukaryota; kingdom Metazoa; phylum Arthropoda; class Insecta; order Lepidoptera; family Papilionidae; genus Parnassius; species Parnassius orleans. The sequence goes on from JAGSMP010000037.1 coordinate 5,545,225, forward strand.
ACAAGTCTGCTTTCGCTATAGAGATAAAGGAGATAAAAAAGCGGAAACGGTAGTAGAACTTGTTCCAGAGCGTATTCACGTCACCAAAAATATTTTTCTCAAATATGTCGACCTTCTCACGACATTTTCAGTCTTGCGATTTATGTTTGTCAAACTCCATCATGATACAAGGGAAACTCCTAGTATGAGGGTGTCCATTCATTATAGTCTTTCAAAGTCTACTGCTGAATATAGGGCTCCTCCATAGATTTGCCATAGTTGCCACGCTTGGCAGGCTGGTTAACAACCGCAGTTTTTTATAATTTCGAGTTGCTTTCGGGAATCTGCGGCTCATCTCTTGTGTCAGATTCCCTCTGTCGCCTTTTACCACAACCAGGGGACTATATACGAGTATATGGTAGTGGATATTCTTACACTGCCATTACACGGTTAGTTGGAGTGTATGGGGGTGTGGGGGGTGACGTTTTTTAAAAGAGATAACATTGCAATTCTTAACAACCTGAAATAGGTCTATATAATCTAAAATAGATTTGAAATGACAAAATAACTTAACAATTTTAAATATACAATTCACTTATTCAGTCATTTACCACAGCCTATCAAAGTCCACTGCTGAAGATGAGCAAAGGTCATAGATGCGTCATAGGGGGAATATTTCCCATAGTAGTCACGCTTGGTAGGCGGATTGGTAACCGCAACTTTTTATTAAATTTATTGTTGTCAGGAAGATGCCGCTGCCTGTTTCTTTTTTATATAAGAGAGGGTAAACGAGCATACAGCTCACCTGATGGTAAGTGACTACCGCCGCCCATGAACAACTGCAACACCAGGGAAAGGAACGTCTTTTCTTGAAGGTCCCTAAATCGTATCAATTCGGAAAATCGCTGGTGGTAGTCGATTCCACAAGGAAGTTGTACGAGGAAGAAAACTTCTTGTAAATCGCACAGCCAATCATCCAGATGGTATGGATGGCATCGCGAGTTTTGAGTGAAATTGAGCGACTGGAATTAGTTCAAACAATTCCTCTGAGTACTCTCCGTGCGGTAGAATACGCAAAGATATGTAACATTTCTTCGCAGCGCCAGTGAGTCAAGCTGATCAGAAAGAGCTCGGTCGCCGACGATTCGAATGCGCTGGATGCAATCAAGTGGAAGGAACTAGTACTAGGGCACCCCAGGCCCAGAGACAAGCACAGTATTCCATTTGAGGCCGAAATTGCGCCTTGTAAAGTTGCAAACGATGTACCGGCATGAAATACTGGCCTGCTCTACAAAGCACGCCAAGCTTTTTAGAGGCCAATTTGGCCTTCCCTTTCAAGTGACCGCGGAACTGAACGCCATTTGATATGTCGACGCCGTGGATTCCGATGCTAGCTGAGGCAACGAGGGGATTGCCTTGAAATGGAGGAGATACGAAAAAAGGGTTCTTTTTAGCGGAAACTTGTGTCTTCTGGGGATTGAACTAGACTAGATTCGCCTCCAATTCAAAACTTTGTTCAACAAAGACTCGACTTCAGACACAAGTTTGTTCCGGCACTCGACGACCTGTTTCCGAGAAATATTAGCACGGCTGGCGTATAAGGCATCGCCAGTGCTGTCATCTGCATATCAATGAATGTTATTGGTTAGTAACATATCGTTAATATGCAGAAGGAATAGGGCAGGTGATAGCATGCAGCCCTGTGGATCACCAGCATTCAGAGGCTTGGAGTCTGAGCTTGCACCATCGACTACGACCTTAATGTTCCGTTATGTGAGAAAACTGGTGATCTAATTGCATAATTTCTCGGCAAGCCGATAAAATGGAAGCTTCGAAAGAAATACTTTGTGCCAAACCCGATCGAAGACCTTCGCTATGTCCAAACTAACCGCCCAGGTCCAAACTAACCGCCCCTTGAACTCGATCGCGCTGATGAAGCTGAGCGACGCGACGCACTCCTCAATGCCTTATTAGAAGTTTTACGCAGTCTGGTTAAAACTAGCGAAGTACACGTCGTTAAAATAAACTCTAAAAATATTTCTTTTTTGCTGTTTACTTAAAAATATTTTTAAATCGTTGATCTTTAAAGTAGTGTAACTGTATAAGTTAGTGAAAAAAGCCTAAATAATCTTGGTGAAGTAAGAGATCACTTCTTTTGAAAAAAGGCAAAATTTAAGATTTAAAAGGACGGATCTGTTCCAATTCACACGAAAAACTCTTTTCAATTAAGGTTATTTGATACTTAGCGAGAAGCCTTTACGGGTATTGAAAGCTTTCTGCATCGGTTACCCTGCTAAAGCGTCTAAGTTACAAAAGAAGAGATTGAAAATAAAGCGTTTAATATAATATAAGTATACTTTCTAAAATACTTAAAATGCTTTAAGTTAAAAAGACGACACTGTTCTCCTGGATAGTTTAGTGATAGTCATGACTTACATTTTCTGTTGGCAGCCATTCATCGTATTGGGCATGGCAGTGGCACTATCGCATGAGTAAATACAGAAGAACTCAATTATCCCAACCAACCTATGATCTTCATACAATACACAGCAGCATTAAGCTGCCATTTCACGCTGGTATTATGCGAGAGCGTGGTCCTACCACGGTCGAGCCAACCCATTTGTGCTACAACCATAATGTAGCTGCAGCGTGGCTCTCCCACGTATATAAATATGTAATAATGTATGTAATAATATAATTGCGATGCTAAGGCCTCAATGCATAGCAGAGCGTGCGGCGTAGTGAAATGTAGATACGGAATAGATATACGATAGAATATATACGATGAAGATTTGGTGAGTTTTGAGAACGCCCGCGAATGTTTTGAACAAAAAAGGTACTGCACATGCCTGGCACAGGGCATATTAAAAGTAACCTAGGTACCAATGCATTTTTGATCTATACATGTTATAAAAATAAAGTGTCTGTAAAAAATCTGTAATATCGAAAAAATGAAAATTTTATTGAGCTGAGGGCTGATTAAGACATAAATGTAAAAAAAAATCGGTCTGTCTGTCCGGGCTAATCTTCGGATTGGCTATACCGATTAAAATGAAACTTGGCGAACAGATAGAGAGTAGTGCCAGGAGTGATCTAGGCTATTATACGAAAAACTTGGAGAATGTTTTTTTAGAAATCTAAAATTTATTGGTCATTGATTATTATTTAAAATAATCTTGCTTTATTTAGATTTTTTCAGGCTAAGCCGGGGCGGGTCGCTAGTCTCTATATAATAGTAAAACATCATTTGTTATTTTGGAGATAAATAAACCTGACGATAAATCGGTGTAATTTAGTTCAATTTTCTAATCAGGTGATGTCGATTTCCGGATAATATTTAATCATTTAGTATAAAAGAGGGCTGTATAGAAAGCGTGTTGTTGACAGCAAATATTACTCTCTTGGGGTGCAATTAATAATTTGTTCATTTATATGACTTGTTCGCCGTTTTCGCACGGGTTTCTCTGCGTGATAGACTTAAAAATGAGGATATCCGCAGTAGAACCAGAGTAACCGACAAAACCCAACGGATTAATAAACTGAAGTGGCAATGGGCCGGCCAAATAACTGCAAGAACCGACAACCGATGGGGAAGAAAGGTTTTCGAGTGGCAGCCTCGTACCGGTAGGCGAAGTGTAGGGTATTCCCACTAGATGGAGTGACGACCTGGTAAGACATGCAGGAAATCGATGGATGCGGGTGGCTTAAGACCGTGCCTTGTGGCATTCCTTGGGGGAGGTCTATGTTCAGCTGTGGACTTGTGAAGGGCTGTAATGATGATATTGATGATGCTGCGATTTATTCGCCGTGTAGAGGCGGCGTAAGAAAATCCACTACCCCATATCATTCCGTGGGTGTCGTGAAAGGCGTCAGAGGGAAATTAATCAGAAAGTGGGCAGCAGCATCTTCCTTATAACAACTAAGAAATAAAAACTGCGGTTTCCAACCCGCCTGCCAAGCGTGACAACTATGGCAAATATGGTCCACAGTCACGGGGGCGCCATGGGTGCTGTAAAGTGATCGAAACGTCGGGAATATAAAGTAAATTAATTTAAGCGATAAAATCCATTAAAACTAGTTTTATTTAAATGTGTAATGTTCGCGTAAACATCAGAAATTATTATGGAAAATATTGTCCCAATGAGGAAATCAATTGGGGAGGCATATGTTCAGCAGTGGACTTTTGATATGCTGTAATGGTAACGGTACGTTCGAAACGCTATATAGAGTTATCTTTTTTTTATATAATTCTAAGCCAGTCAGCCAGCCTAAGATGGTGAAGCGCGCTGACTTAACAAAAGCCTATTCACTCTTGCAGACACCCACATTGTAATCGGATGGAAACACAGATGCTGGCAACTTATTCCACTCCTTTGCTGTACGCATGAAGAATGATGTAGCAAACCGTTTGGTTCGAATGCGTGGTAATTCAACAACGAAAGGGTGGAGACTTGCCGAACGTTTGGTTATCCGATGGTGTAAGGGAGAGGGATGAATTAAAATGTGCAATTCCTGCACACACTCTCCGAAATTTATCCTGTAGAAAACCGAAAGGCTGGCTACTTTGCTTAAATAGATATACAATGAAATAAAATAGTCTCTGCCTGTAATGTCTATACAACTTGCTTATATTAAGCTCAGAGGGTTATTTGCATGGTTTTAAAGACATAAGAAACCATATTTAAAATTTTTGTCCGTCTGCCAAAGGTTGGCTGGCAGAGAATGCTATTTCGACATTAAGTTCGCTATTGTACCCATTATTTTGAGTGCAATAAATAATTTTTGTCTGTACAGACTAATCTTCGGAATGGCCAAACGATTGTGATGAAACTTCACGAACAAATATAAAGTAATGCCAGAGTGATTGGGACTATATTTTATCCGACAAATATGGAGGATCTTTTTGTGAACTTGAAAAACTGATAAAATGAATGATTTTTGATGAATATCTCTCAAACTATAAGATATATAAAAAATAGAAGAAGTATTGATGCAAAATCGATTTATACCTTTTTTTTAGTTCAACACCATTTTACAACAAAATAGTGTTAAAAGATATGTTTCAAGGATAGACCTTCAATTTTTATTGTAAACATATATAGTTTTCGAGATAATAGCAAACAAGCTGAGTTTAAAGTGATTTTTTGATAAGTGAACTACTTGCTCGAAGACTTCTAATATAAGTTGCAGGTAAAGGCGTAGGCTTATTAATGAGTACAGTTTGAATGTTCTCATACCTTTCATGTTAAGTACAGGATAAGTCTGATTATTATTATTTGTTTAGATCAGTGGTTGTTAACTTTATAGTGATAAAGGACCGTTTGACCAATTTTTGTAAAGTTGATTATGAGTAGTTGAAATTATTGTTATGGTAAAGTTGATTTTTAAGCAAAATTATGCTTGCGTGCCAGTGGCGGAGTCGTCAAGTGACGCTCTATACGGAAGTTTATCGGCCAAATTGATATGAAGAAAACCTTTAATCGACGATGTATGCGTAGATTATTTGGATGTGAAAGAAGCCAGAGTGAGAATCAGGATCGTGCCAAATGAAAGTCCGTCTACTGTTCTCTCTAGGAGACGTGAGAGTGTATGAATATGTATATTCTACCAACACTGGAAAAATATTACCACCACCACCACATCACCGGTGCGGCCCCGCCTAAGTTGCGGAGGTCAGGGTGAGTGACGCATCGCCATACCAACACTCCTGTACTTTCGCGACTCCTTTTCTGCAACGGGCGTGGGAAGAAGACAACCCTTCCGTCGAGTTTAATAACATGCAACACGCTTCCAGAGTTAGCGAGCCAAGTCTATTCGGATTTCTCCATACGAAATACAGCAGCATTTAGCTGTTATTATACGCTGGTATTATGTAAGAGCGTGGTTATTCCCCGAACGAGTCGACCCATTCGTGCCACAACCATATTATAGCTGTAGCGTGGCCCTACAATTCAAAATGGCTTCCTCTTTGTTCACAGTGGGTGACCAAACCACGGCTACAAGCCGTGGCAAAAGGGGGGCCTTTTACACATGGTAAGAAAGAGTTATGCAATTTTAAAGATTACCTGTACAGATTGTTTTATCATGATCATCATAATTATTACAGTCCTTCACAAGTTCACTGCTGAACATAGGCCTCCCCAAAGGAATGCCACAAAGCACGGTCCTAAGCCACCTGCATCCACCGACTTCCTGGGTGTCTTACCAGGTCGTCACTGCACATATTATTTATTGTTGATATTTTATTATATAACATAACTAGCTGTTACCCGCGGCTTCGCCCGCATGGTCACTGGAAATGATCTATCCATTGCTTTTTGAATTGAAAAGAAAACTGAGTTTTATAGATTTGTCAGAGATGCATCCATTAAAAGGAAACTGAGCAAAACTGATTCGTCAGCCTATTTAAATGTTTTGAAACGCAGCGTATAGGAAAGCATGAAAATAGCCTGTTTATTCCAAATGGAAATGGGATATTTTTTTAATTAAAGGAAACTGAGCATAATTATCCGTCAAGGATGCAGACTTTTGAAAAGAAACTGAGCTAAATTGATTCGTCAGAGATGCAGTTTTCTGAATTGAAAGGAAACTGAGCCAAATAAAAGATCCGTCAGAGATGCAGCCTTTTGAGTTGAAAGGAAACTGAGCTTAATAGGTCCGTCAGAGGTGCAGCATTTGGAATTGAAAAGAAACTGAGCTAAATAGGAAATTTTGAATTGAAAGGGAAGATCTGTAGGAATTCTGATTAATTGATTGTGGGAATTTTGGAAAAAAACTAACTGAACACTATTTTAAGACGCTACTGTACACAATGTTATATGTTTTTCCATTCGGGGAAAGAATGTGGAGATTCTGGCATTTGACACACGCGAACATGCTACATACAGCTGACCATGAGAGAAGCACGGTTTTTCTAAGTTGACCCCGCTACCTGTAACGTTTGCCCTTCCGCTTTATTAATTGTCATTGCAAAACTGAGCTTAATAGTGAACTGCAACCTTTTGAATTGAAAAGGGAGATCTGTGGAATTATAGGGATCCGTGGTATAATAACATTTTCATCTTTTCCTACGCCTGTCAAAATTGTAGCACCGATTATGTTCCATCCAAGATGTGTGTACTACTAGCTACGCTAGGGATAACGTAACAGGTAAATAAAACGCCTTGATACGTATCCTGAACTAATTTATTAAACTATAATTTAATTTGACCTTATAGCATTACGATACGCAGATAATAGCGTGCAACAAAGTACTACTAGCGCCATCTAGAATTTACAAAATAAAACAAAATTCTTAACATTTAAAACATTACTTTGCTCTTAAACATACCGCCCACCAAGGACATTTAATTAAAATGTCCTTAATTATGAATGCCGCCCACCATGCCCTATTACATTGACAGTGGTGGGTATATTTTACACACAACAACACATAACAATAAAATTTTAAATTTAAATCTATGATAAATATAAACAATAAAATATAGAAGTAACTAAACAATAACACATGCTGATACAACGGTAAATTGAGACAATAATCTAAAGTTTTTTATATTACTTTTCAACTGGCAATATGCACAATTTTGAGGTTGGTCGTTTCAAAATTGAAGATCTAGTACGCAATGTAACCACACGGGTTATATTGTCCTCGCCCGGATGTTTTTGTATAACGCGACCAAGTAACCACTGTCCCGGGGGAAGATCATCCTCCTTTACTAACACAATGTCACCCAAATTTGGTTCTGCAATTTGACGCGACCATTTATATCGGTGCATTAACATGACCAAATATTCTTGTGACCAACGTTTCCAAAATGATTGCAACAATTTTTGTACTAATTGCCACCTAGACAATGAATTTACGTTACTCGAATCATAATTCCTATCGATTGCATTAACTAATGGTTCCCCAACCAAGAAGTGACCTGGAGTCAATGGCAGTGATTCGCTAGGATCGTCTGAATTAACAGTTGTCATTGGTCGAGAGTTGAGGCATGCCTCGATTTGAGTAAGAAGAGTGCTCATCTCTTCAAACGTTAGAGTCGTTTCTCCAATAACTCTTCTCAAGTGGTACTTGGTAGACTTTACACCCTTCCCAAAGTCCTCAAAATTTGGTGCCGGGGGTATAAGTGCCACTCTGTTCCGTTTTTCTAGGTGTTCTGCAATTTCCGGCTGAATGGAACTTAGTTCTCGTAATTCCTTAGATGCGCCTACGAAAGTAGTCCCGTTATCCGACCATAGGTGAGCGCATTTTCCACGTCTGGCTATAAATCTTCGGAAGGCTGCTAAAAGGCCTGACTAGTCATATCACTAACAACCTCTAGATGTATGGCTCTTGTAACCATACATATAAAAATACAATATAGCCTTTGTATGCTCGGTGGCCGCGACCCTTGGTCGTTCTGATCTGGATAGGCCCCGCATAGTCCACTCCACTGTTGAGAAATGGCCTCGCAGGTACTGCCAGATGGTAAATCACCCATGAGCTGATTGTGAGTAGTGCACTATTTTTTACATGTAACGCATTTATGGATATGTTGTTTTATCAAAGCCTTAGCTCCTATCACCCAATAAGCTGTCCTTAAATAATTGAGCATCAACTGCTGTCCTCCGTGAAGAGTTTGAATGTGTGCATCTGCAATGATCAATTTAGTGAATGGAGAATCACGAGGTAGAACAATAGGGCGCTTAATGGTATCCTCAATCACTGCATTTCTCAGGCGACCGGCAACTCTAATTATTCCGTTGTCATCCAAATAAGGACCTAATGTTCTTAATTTGCTTCCTTTCTTTTTTATAGGCCTTCCAGATTTTAAGTCTGCGTATTCTTCCGTGAACTCCTCCAGTTGTGCCTTTCTTAGGCAACACTGTAAAGCCTTCTCTATTTCTGTCTTTTGTAAATAGCGATTCTTTACGGACCCTTTGAGAAATTTTTGGCAATAAGCGACAACTCTCAAAAGTTTTGCAGTGATGAGTACCGCTTAAAAGTGAGTCTGCTTCACCTTCAGTAACTACCTCCACATATGTTTTACCGATTCTTCTTCTTTTGTATATAAATTCTCTGGTCTATTATAGGATATATGTTGTTCTTTCAAAAACTAGGTCCTGAAAACCATAAATCATTTTCCGCCAGTAACGCAGGTGAGACACCCTGGATGCGCAATCTGCTGGATTTTGCTTGGTGGAGATATGACACCATTGTGATGATTCTAGGGTAGTCAGAATTTCTGACACTCTATTTCAACAAACGTTTTCCAGCGGCTCGGATGGTTATTGAGCCAGGCCAGAACGATGGTGGAATCAGTCCACGCATGCACCTCGTTCTTAGAAATATTAAATACTTCTGACGTTTCCGCTAAAAGTCGCGCCAACAAAACTGCTCCATAGTTCCAGCCTTGGAATGCTCACTTGTTTGACAGGAGCTACTCTCGTTTTTGCTACCACAAGTGATGTTTTAACTTTATTTGAACTATCGATAATTCGCAAATATATAACTGCTGCGTATGCCAATTTCGATGCATCGCAGAAGCCGTGCAATTCTACAGCAAGATCATTATTCTTCGTTCCGAGCCAACGTGGTATTCGCACCTTGGATAATTCATTTAACTCTACCATGTAAGTATCCCATATCATTTTTAATTCATTTGAGATCTGTTCATCCCAACTGATTCCTGACAACCACAGCTTTTGAATAAATACTTTTGCTATGATTACACTAGGTGCAACCCAACCTAGTGGATCAAATATTCTCGCAATTTCTGACACTATCTTTCTTTTGTTTCAGGTCCTGTCACCGGTGAAAGCTGTACTGCGTACTTATATTCATCTTCAGAGCGGCTCCAGGTTAGTCCTAAAATTTTATTGTATCATCTGATCTTATTTTGACTTCACTTATTTCATTTTCTAATAGTTTTACTTCTTCTTTATTGTCCTTCATTTTGTTTTCTTTATTATAGTGTCCTTTCCTTCAAATTGCTCTATGTGTTTCATCAGCCCTTTACTGTTGCTGTTCCATTTCTGCAATTCAAATCCTGCCTGTCCTAACAATTCTTTTAATTGTTTAATAATTACGCAACCTTCTTGAACCGTGTCACAACCTGTCATTAAATCATCCATATAGAAGCTGTTCAAGACTTGTTCCGCAGCGATTGGGTACAGAACTCCAGCATCATATACTACCTGATAAAGCGTTCTCACAGCTAGGTAAGGCGCCGATGCAGTTCCAAAGGTGACTGTTAAGAGTTCATAATCCTTTATTTCTTCCTTAGGATCTTCTCTCCACACAATGCGTTGATACATGTTGGCATCTGTTTCGGTTACAAGCACTTGGCGATACATTTTTACAATATCTGCCACTAAGGCAATCGGATGGGTTCGCCAGCGTAACATCGTGTGTCTGAGATCTGCTTGTAAGGTAGGTCCTACCATCAATGCATCATTTAATGATACACCAAACTTATTTGGCTCTGAAGCATTGAAGACCACTCTAACCTTTGTGGTGGACTTGTCTTCTCGTACCACGGCATGGTGTGGTAAATAAATAGGTTCGTTAATCCTTGGTTCATGGTTACTTATTGATCTCATGTGCCCTAACTGTAAATATTCCTTTAATACATTATGATATTTTTCCCGTAGCTCTTGATTCTTACTTAGTCTCGTTTCTAATGACTTTAGTCTCTTTATCGCTATTTCTCTAGAATTGCCATTCTTGCAAAGTAGCTCTTCGTCTCGCAATGGTAATTTTACTATATATCGCCCTTCTGGCGTTCTTTTAGTCGTAGTCTCATAAATTCTTTCACATTTTTGCTCTTCTTCGGTAAGTATTTTCTTTTATTATAAAATGTACCTTCTTCTATTTCCCAGAACCTCTTCAGCATTTCATTTTCCATGACCTGTGCATGCATAACTTGAAGTTTCATTATAGATGTATTATTTTTTCCATTTACATTGTTTATTACACCGGAAAGAATCCACCCAAGCGTGGTATTCTGTGCTATCAGGGACCCATTTGTGCACTTCTTTATCCCATGCTTTATTATGGTGCTGTAAACATCCACCCAATAAAATATCAATCTTATTGGGTACGTTGAACTGTGGGTCGGCTAACGTCAATTGGTTAAGCTCTTCCCAATCTATTGCTTCTATCTTCCTTTCAGGTAGACAGTCGGTGATCTTGCTCAAAACATAAGCTTCAATTCCCACTTTAAAACTAGGATCAACACATGATTGCACTTGGAATCGAACCTTGGATTGAGCGCGCATAACTTTATTATTTGATAATCCTGAAATCACCCCGACTGCTGGAATTTTCTTCAATTGAAGATATTGAACTATTGCTTCTGTAATGAAGCATCCTTGAGAACCTAGATCTATAAGGGCTCGTACTAGCTTATGTTCTCAGTTTTAGATTCAACTCTTATTAGTGCTGTAGCTAATAAGACCTGCCTGGGCTTAGGGATGGGACCAGTAGAAAGGCAAGCTACTACCGGAACTTCAGATTCCGAAGTGTCAGTGCAACTGGCCGACTGGTTTAAAACAGCAGCCTGGTCCTTTTTCTCCTGATTTTTTGTTGGATGCAATAGTGTGTGATGTCTTTTTTGACATATCCTACACTTTGTTGGTTTTGCAATCGTAGGAAAGATGGTTTCGACCCAAACAATTAAAACACATCTTTCTGGTTGACACAAATTCCGTCTGCTGTCAACATCTTGACTCGAAAACTGTTTGCAGAAACATAATTTATGATTCTGCGAGCAGTATTCACACTAAACTAAAAGACTTAGTCGCTAGCAAAACTTTCGTGTTCGGAGTGGGTGGCATTATGAGTGTATTTTACGCGGTTCAATTGTTTCTAATGCTCTAAAACGATTTTCTATAAATATTTTGAACTTATCAATTGTAGGTAAGGAATCATCACTTGATATAAATAATTCCCTGCTTACGTGTTTCAGCATCCAGTTTATAGCTTACAAGATAAATGACAATTATATCCCATTTGCTTACATCTATATCTAAATTTTTTAATGCACTTAAACAATCCATTGTGGTATCTAACAATTCTTTTAAGCTGGATGCCGATTCACTATATATCCGTTTTTGACCAAACAATCTTTTTAAAATACAATTAGACAAATACCTTTTGTTATTATATCTCCTTTCTAAAACATCCCAAGATTCTTTATAATTTGTTTCGGTAACTGGAGTATGCTGAATCAGTTGAGCCGCCTCACCAGTGAGATGACTCTTTAAATAATGAAGTCGCTGCACATTATCAAGTGATTCATTTTTATGGACTAATGACAAAAACAAATCTCGGAATGTTGTCCATTCCGAGTATTTACCCGAGAATGTTGGAATTGTAATTCTGGGTAATTTCACGGCGCATTGTTTATCTAGAAAGGAGTCGAATCACTGTGCTGTGGCTTCTCCTCTGATGGACATAATTTATTTTTTGCAGATTTCATATGAGATTTGTAAACAATGTAAACGTCCTCAGTTTTATCATAAACCTCTAATTTAACATAATCAGATGATAGTAAGTCATCCGGTTTAACATTTTCGTACAACTTTTTATGATTATCAATAAAAGATTGCCAATTACTGTCTAATATTTCTAACCTCGTCTCTAAATATTCGTACGTTAAACGTTCCTTGGGACATTTTTTATAATTACTATAGGCTTTATTAATAACATTTTGTGTTTCCCTTTGGAGATTAATAATTTTATCCATTTTTAAATCAATATCTCCTTCCCAATTTCAAAAGTAAAAATTAATTAAGTATATTTAGAAAGAAAGACTTGAAAATGTTACAAGAGTTAATAACCCTTTGGACAAAATCGAGCATTTATACTGCTAGTTTTGAACGTATTTCACATTTATTTTAAGTCCCATTCAAAGTTATTAAGTGTGTATACGGCTATACCCATTGGCAACTTATTCAGAATATTATCATAAGTTTTAAATTAACACAATTACAAATTTAAAATGTGAGATATTTTAATGCTGTTTTTTTTTTTTTTTTTTTAACACAATTATAAATTTAAATATAGAAGTTATTTTCACTTTATAGTTCCAAATGGCTTGACATACAAATTCAAAAGTACTTACAGTTTTTTTTTTCTTGCACTCACCACTAAATGATTACACTCGTCGCGATTGACAGCTCCTGTCCGACGTTGACGTTGAACTCTTGTGTCCTCCACCACTGTAGCGGTAATGTATCCTGCCTGGCGAAATAAACACCACCACTAACCAGTGCCTGAACTCCTGCTGCAGCGATCCACTGCGAGTCCAGGGGTGTGATCCACAACTACTGACCACTGCACTTCACTGACTAGACCTCAGATCCCGACACTTTATCCGGTTCGAATTAAGGACCAATGTACTACTAGCTACGCTAGGGATAACGTAACGGGTAAATAAAACGCCTTGATACGTATCCTGAACTAATTTATTAAACAATAATTTAATTTGACCTTATAGCATTACGATACGCAGATAATAGCGTGCAACAAAGTACTACTAGCGCCATCTAGAATTTACAAAATAAAACAAAATTCTTAACATTTAAAACATTACTTTGCTCTTAAACAATGTGTCACGCAGCCTTGTCCCGTCACATAACCGAGGAGCATCTAAATTTCGCATTAGCATGACTGGGACGCCTAATTTTAATTGAAGCTTATGTGAGGCACACCTGACAACTCTAGAAATTTAGAAACTCTACGGGAAATTAAGTGCTCTGTTCTGTGTCCATAACTGTGTCTACTGACAAATACTCTGTTATTTCTCCTGCTACATCGCTTAATATATCTGAATTTATTTTATTAACGCTCTCATTTTTGGTGCAAGAATTGCCTTTCACATAACCATTTGTCTTCATGCATGTTGTTCGTTAAATCTGAATAAACGCTCGCAATTAATTCGGAATGACTCTGTACTAAATTACGAAAATCTCTCGTCAATTTAACGCATCCGTTTCCAACCGCCCATCGCCAATTTTTAATAGTGTGTCAGCATAGTTTCCAACATTGATATCATTATACAAATGCACTCTCATATCCGTAGTTAAACTGAATTTTGTCACCTTGTTCCATAAAATAGACGACTTGAGGCATGCTTTAATTTCATCTGCAGATGTGCCTTTTGAATGACAGGTAAGTTTGGCGAAAGTCACCACCAGTAAAACCACCATTCCTCCCATTACATCGGTATTGCTGCGCAAATCCTGGAGCGTTCGATTTAGTGCTTCTACAGCTTTTTTATGCGACATTGTACTTTCGTCCCACACTAAAAGTTTGCATTGTCGTAGCATTATACCTCGTGCACTATTTTTGCTAAAGTTGCAGATCGGCGATTCTTCCTGGGCTAGATTTAGAGGAGTTTAAAACAGAATGTGCAGTGCGGCCCCCGCTTAGCAGCGTGGCGGCTATACCGGAGGAAGCTACGGCCACAGCAATGTTTTTATCTTTCCGTACTTGTGCTAATAATAAATTTAACAAAAATGTCTTCCCAGTTCCTCCAGGGGCATCTAAAAGAAAAGTGCACCATTTCCAGATTCAATTTGTCCTAATACTTTGTCAAAAACTCGTTTTGTTCGGGAAGCAAGCGGGCTACAAATTCGGCTACTTGCTGCTGCAAAGCTGGTATATCGTAGTTTGTTTCACGTATAATTTCATCACTTTGTTCATTTTCGGTTGTTCGCTGAGGGCTTATCATTCCAAAGTCGCTTAATTTTTGCCTACCATTGCCATTACTTTATCTTCAATTTTTCCAAGTCCTTCATTATAAATGTGTTCATTGTATGTCATGTTCGCGTGTGTCTGCTGTAACCTTCATAAAATATCTTCCGCCATGTACTCTTTATATTTGTCCCACAATTTATGTGCATTAGATAGCCCGCAAGATGATATGAGAGTTGCATAAAGATCCCTAATTTTGGCTGGTGACTGGCACTGCACAGCTTCCTCGATGGTTTCATCCCAGTGATTATCGTTTTCTAAAAGATGCAGAGCTCACATGCTTCTCTATAAGTTGAGCATTCCTGACCGTTGACAGTTTTAAGGTCTTTATATCCTGTAGGACCCCGAACATGGTGCAGCAGCAATCGTAAACAGAAACATTCAAAATTAGTTACATGGACGGTATACACACGACCAAGGGCATCTGATGACTTTACACCGGGCCAATTTGCAACAGGCGCGCCTTGAATACGGCGTTTCCACTCCTTCCTAGATGTGTTCCAAGTATAATAGCGGGGGACTTCAGAATATAACAACGTTTTTGCAAAGGGTCGGTTTGACAAAGTTAAAAGAAGGCTGTTAGTGTAGTTTTGGCGGTGATGCAATTCTTTCTTGAAATTTCTTTCGGTGAAATATACACGCTCTCCATTTTCTAAGTGCACAGCAAGGTGAGTAACTGTTGGGTGCCTTTCGTGTAAAGGAAGCCAAGGAGACGCCACGTTGCCTCGTTACTGCTGACATAACGCCCTGCTTGAAAGGTCTGTACTTCATTAACGGTTTTGCCTCACCTTCACTCCTGAGATTAAATATTGCTTGGTCGCTTCCTTTATTTATGTACTTAAAGATATACTTGATTGCGCGGACAGAGCTACATGCTTCTACATTAATGTGGGCATTAAACATTTTACATAGAATGGGCGAATACGGGACAATCCAGCTGTTATCTAAGGTTTCGAACGCTCCAGAGCGAGATTTGATTGTAACTTTCCTGCCACCATCTTCGGAAGCTCTGCGTCTGTATAAAGGGTAGCCATTGTCATTGTGCACTGTTTCTTTTAATAGCTGTTTAGGGAATTTCTTTGTACATTTCCTTCTTTCATACATGGCGATATTGAATTTCGTGCTCCACATGGACCGTGAATCATATTTCGGACGATGGTATCATACAATTCTTTATCTTGCTCAGGATCCGGAATCTCGGCGCTTATTATGTCGTCTATTTGGCTGGGCCGCAACTTCTCTTTAAGCCATATTAGAATGTGGGCATGCGGTAATCCTCTTTTTTGCCATTCAATTGAATACATGAAGCACTGCACCTCTCCGAAAATTTTCCCTTTGTTAATTACATACATTAATTTTGTACTTTTAATCTAAATACTCTAGTAACTAAATCGTGTCTGTCAGTACTTTTTGGCTTTTTAGCTCCTCGGTTATTTCTTTCCATGTGGGATTGCAAGTAAAAGTAACAAAAGATCAGGTCTTCCGTAAGTTCGTACATAGGCGAATGCGTCTTGTGTGTACTCATGTAGGTAGCAGGGACTATTAACGAATGATGAGGCAGAATTACCATTTTACCTAAATCTCTGGGGCTTACATTGGCGTCGCTAGGAACTGCATCTTGTAAATGTATATAATTCTCAACGCGCAGCTTTTTGATTTAAAGATATATAACGGAGACGTTCACTTTCTACCTTCACATACATGTCTACCAAAAATTGATGAAATAATTGTCACACCGGCTAAGAGGTTAAAATCATTTTCTCGCAACATCATATGATACGCATAAAAATCCATACATGATACTTTTTGTTCGGAGTAGGCTCCTTTGTGACCAGGTTAATGAATGGAATTTGAAAATGATAACCCTCTTGTCCTTTGCAATAAATCAATGGGTATTGCAGAGCGTCATAAAACTTGTGTTTATCGGCTACCCGTTTCAACGTATCATCACGTGCTCGCAAGACAATGTCTCGTGAAGAAAATTGATCACCACTAATTACGGCTGCTATTTCGTTTATCAAGGTGCATTGTAGCGCCTTTCATGCTCTCCTCGAGGGTCCGATCTGCATGAATGACGACTTTATAATCCTCTTCAGGTAGGTTTTCTAAAGCAGTTTTAAATGTTTTGACTAAAATGTTACGTTCTTGCAAGAATCTTTGAATTTTCAACACTGTGTCTCTCAACACCCTGGATAAATTGGCAGCGACGGTCTATCTCAATTTCTTCGTCACCCATAAACTATACTTGTAAAAATTTATGCTGTTCGTTTTCAGCTGGAAAAGTGAACCTATTCTATGATAAATTTGCCCTTGCACCGTAAATGTAGGCGAAAATCCCGGCATTATTATTTCCCGGTCAACTCGAAGGACGTCATTTGAAAGCATGAGTTATATTTCCGGATCCTGTTTAAAAGCGCCGTGACTCATTAGCATCATATAAAAGAGAGTTTTCAAAGGTTCTTCTGGTTCCCCAAGTAACGGAAGAGACACTTTGCCATTGGAACAGCACATGCTTGCGGTCCCATCTTTCCATTTTAAAGCGCTGCAAAATCGACACGCCTTGTCCATCAATCCGATAACAACTAACCTGTGATTTTTATAATCAATCAACGGATCATAATTGAATGCTGCGTCATTAAAACCGACCAATTGTTTCTTTTAAAATTTTTCGACGTTCAGCTTGAGCTGTGCATTTGCATCTCTTCGCGCCTGTGTCTGTTCTGGTGTTTCAGATGCCCTTATAGTAGATTGACGTTCAGCTTGCTCAATGAGTCTGTGTTGAGTTTCATCAGGTGTTTCCGCGGCTCTTAAGGCGGCCTGACGTTCCGCTTGTTCGAATAGCCTTTGCTGACTTTGAGCAGATGTTTCAGTAGCTCTTAAAGTAGCTTGACGCTCTGCCTGTTCAAGACGCCTTCGCTGACTTTGAGCAGGTGTTTCAGTAGCTTTTAAGTAGCTTGACGCTCTGCCTGTTCAAGACGCCTTCGCTGACTTTGAGAAGGTGTTTCAGAAGCTCTTAAAGTAGCTTGACGCTCTGCCTGTTCAAGACGCCTGCTGACTTTGAGCAGGTGTTTCAGTAGCTTTAAAGTAGCTTGACGCTCTGCCTGTTCAAGACGCCTTCGCTGACTTTGAGAAGGTGTTTCAGAAGCTCTTAAAGTAGCTTGACGCTCTGCCTGTTCAAGACGCTTTTCTTGACTTTGAGAAGGTGTTTCGGAAGCTCTTAAAGCAGCCTGACGCTCTGTCTGTTCAAGACGCCTTTGCTGACGTTGAGAAGGTGTCTCAGATGTTCTAAAAGCAGCCTGACGCTCTGCTTGTTTTGCCTTCTCAGTTCAGCATCTTCTAAAGATTCTAGCGATCGAGCTAATCTTTTCGCTTGTCTTTGAGAAGATACTCTTGAAAGGCTGGACTTACGTTTGCGAGGCATTATGAAGTAATAAAACCTATTTATAAAAAACTTAAAATACCTAAAAGGAATTAAATTTCCTTTTAAATATTATTTTAAAGCAAATCAAAATATCTAAAAGGAATAAATATTCCTTTTAAATATTTTTAAAATCAAAACAACAAAACCAATTCAAGACACAACACAAATCCGAAAACGATAGCCAAAAAATCACCAAATCACAAAAACAAAAACTTAAACCAAATCACAAAACAAATCGCAGAAAACCGAAATCGAAAGCAGTAGTCAATATAAATATAACCAACGAAAAGAAGTAAGTGTATAGGTACCGTATACACTATCTATACTATTAATATTCCTTTGAAATATTGTTAAACAACCTAAAACAACGAAAACCAATTCACGATTCTAAATAAACAAAATCCAAAATCAAAGCCAGAGTCTAAATATGTATAAAGGAATACCAACCAAATCAACAAAACCGATCCAAGAAAATACACAAACCGAAAATGAAAGCCAATATAAATCCATTCAACCTTAACCAAATCACAAAGAAAATAACAAACAACCGAAATCGAAAGCAGGTAGTCGAATAAGCTACGAAATAGAAACAATTTAAGCGTATAGGTACCGTATGTACTATAAGTTGACGCGCGGCTCAACGGCGGGAGTTAAGTACATGTCAGAAACATTTCGTTACCGCGTTTTAAAAACCTAGTAACGACATCTAGCGGAATCAATTTAAACTATGTATACGTTAGTTAATAAGAACTCTCAAAAATATTTTTCTTATAATTTCGCACAATTTTTCTTATTGTAATACCGATTCACTCATAACCATATAAGAACTGTATTCATTTCCGTTCAATAAATATTACTAAGGCTTATTAATAAGGCTTACTAAGAACTGTTTCTACCATTGTTAAGTAATAGTTAGGGTGAAAGCGTGACAGGTGGTGATAGTATTTCTGATCCATACTTATAATCACGCCTGTAACCCTTGCGGGTAGGCAGAGCATCAACGGATTACTTAATATCGTCTGCGAGGTTATCGCTTATTCTGTGAATTACGATGCACCAAAACGTTTGAAGATAATCAGCTGGTGAATTTTATGTTTTTATCGCTCTCTTCCCGGTCCTGCGGAAAAATACAGATCCATACATTTTTATCTTAATTTTGGTAAAAGACATAATAATCCAGATATTCTGACCTTCTGTGTTCGTCCATCGTACCGTCGTCCGTCTTGTAGAATCACGGTGGCGCCACCTAGCTGAATTTAATTTTGCAACATATTCGATTTTCCCACGGAATGATATGTTTTCCGCTGAAAAAAGTAGCCTATGTCACTCTACAGCCACCGAACTATCCCCATCAAATAATCATGCCATGCCGACACTCTGTTGCGACGTGAAAGAAGGACAAACAAACAAACAAACAAACACACTTTCGCATTTATAATATTAGTATGTATAGTATGGATTCAGCGCCATTTTAATAATGCACCTTGCTAAATGTTTACCATTTATGCTTGAAGCGCATGATTAATAGACCGCATTCAGTTTCCTGAGACTTCAACATAAAATATTATATTAAAACTGCAGACCAGCCTTTAATATTCGAATAAGATTTTTCCTATGCATCATTTACATATTTAAATAATTAAATTTACATTGAAGAAAACTTCTTTGGAATTAGTTTTTCTAATTTTACTTCATGTGTGGTATTCGCGTAAATATAGGAAATCATTATTGTTATATTTTATGTGAAGTTTTCGACATATTTTTTTTCACATTTATAGTTTATGTATAAGTTAATATATATACTTCATAGATAGTTAAATTAATAAATTTACAAACATTATTTATTTATACATATAATAGTTTTTTACATTTTTAGTACTTAAAAATATATAATTACGATGGTTATTTGACTATAATAACTATAGTGTTATTATTACACTTTTTCCTCGTACAATTTTATCATTTGAAAAATTTAAATGTTTGTATTGATAACTTTAAATTTTTTTCATTCAAATCTTTTTTCATAAGTCATGGAATTAGTTGTTCCGTGCGGGATTCGCTGAAATACTGCGCTACCGAGTTGTCCTCGAACCAACTCATTTCACCCTGTGGGTGTCATTAGAGACTACAAAGGGAAATGATAATAATGGAAGATCTTTTTTCCTTTCAATTGTGTATATATAGTGTCGTATTCGGCAAACTGTCGGCGGATATATCGTATATGCCAAATCGCACACAACGCACTACAGCCAAAAGAATGTAAAACTGAGTTTTTTATATATTCTTGTGCTACTACAGCTGCAACCACTATGATGATGATAATGCAATGTAATAATATAATATCATGTATTTAAGTTTTGTAATAATTAACTTTCTCCTCCATATGGTAAGTGGTCACTGAAGTCCATGGACACCTACTGGTTGTTGTTCTTCTAACAAAGAAAACTACAGATGCGTTGGCGCCTCTGAGGACTAAGCAATTACACTGGCTCTCTAACCTTTCAAACCGGAACGCAACAAAAACCTGAGAGGATAGTACCTACCCAAACAGACTCTTAGGCAGACACAGATTGCGTATAAATGCAAAAAGCGGACAAACACTATACTCTGCCAGAATAACAGCGTGAAATAGCAGCACAATGCTGCTGAGTTTAATACGGTGAGTGAGGACATCCTTAAGACCATCCATCTGAGAAACGAAAATCCTTTTCATTGGTAACTAGGTAGTTAAAAAGGTAGTTGAAAAGTTCCATATTAGTCCTCAGGTGTGACAATACATCTGAATTTGATTCTTAATCGAGGATATATATAGATATATATGAGCCACAGTATCCACTTAATCTCAAGTTTACAATTTTAACATCGCACATCGCGACTAAATTTCTGATACCATCCATGCCAGCTTGGCAGTCCACCACTTTGCGATTTACTAATAGTTTTTTGCATCTGTAACCACCAGAATTTTTCCGAACCGATATAACTTAGGGACCTTCGAAAAAAGAGCTTACTTCTTTTTATACGGCCGACAACGCACCTACAATTCCCCGGGTGTTGCAGTTGTTCATGGGCGGCATTAGTCACTTTCCATCAGGTGAGCCGCATGCTCGTTTGCCCCCTCTTCTATGAAAAAAGTGGACTGACAATCCACTACTCGACATACACCATCGGCCTCGCCCAACATTAGATAATTGTGTGTGCGGAGGCTAGAAACAAATACCTAAAAAAAAGAAAATGCAAAATTTACGATGGCTGGTGTAAATTGATAAAATTATATAATAAATTGCTTCCGAATCATCACATCTGTCATGTTATGACGAGGGTCAGGAGTTTTTTTTATTGGTACGTGGATAAGGTTAAAGTAAAAAATTATATTACAGACACGAAGCGAAAACTCGTTAAAGTCAGCTTATTTTAATTAAATTACCTTATTTAACGTGGTTTAGGAGCAGAATTTTAATGAATTTTACGATAGCCGTAGTAAACCAGTAGTGAACGGGCTCAATTTTTGTACTAGACTACGGCGTATGTGCGTCCGTTATTATGTGCGCCCGAAACTTCTTTTACGTAAACTGTTAAGTAAACTAATCGTCGGATTTTGCTAAATGATATCTCAATCAATTTTTCATAATTGTGTGAGTAACATAAATTATTCTCATTTATCAGACCTATTCGCGAACTTCGTTGACATCAAAATGATAGTCATTTTGTGGTACATTGCGTATTCAATGTAGCTTTTTATAAGAGCTAGCTAGACATGTGTCAATCGTGAATGATTCGTTCATTTGATCTGGGTCGCATCAAAGTATTGATGAATGCAATAACTTTTTTACCCACGATCATAGAGCATTTTAATGTCCGACGACCGGCATTATTGAGCGGGTCTCACAGATCACAGAGTACTGAAACTTTAAATGATCCATTTGAATGATACACCCGAATGACCCGGTTTGTAAGACGAATCAATACTTGAATGATCGGGTCACTAGAAGTGAATGTATGACACATGTCTGACAAGAGCTGCCACGGATTATAAAGCATACAACGCAATGTAATACAAAGTCACGATCATTTTTATGCCAACATAGTTAGCGAATAGGCCTACAGAACGATCAAGCTTTCCATGGCGTTGGGTAAATCTA
This sequence comes from Parnassius orleans, assembly GCA_029286625.1. Classification (NCBI taxonomy): domain Eukaryota; kingdom Metazoa; phylum Arthropoda; class Insecta; order Lepidoptera; family Papilionidae; genus Parnassius; species Parnassius orleans. The sequence continues at coordinate 5,567,507 of JAGSMP010000037.1, forward strand.
CACCTATCTAGATAAACTTAGAAAGTAAATCTAAATATAAAATTTCATCCAAACGCTAGAGACGTTTGACGGGTTAGAGAGGTTTCTTTATTTGTTGTGATACTCGACATCGTAAATTTTTGACTGTTCATTTCCACTATATTTTCATCATCATCATCATTATTACAGCCCTTCGCAAGTCCACTTCTGAATATAGGCCTCCCCCAAGGAATGCCACAAAGCACAGTCCTGAGCCACCTGCATCCATCGACTTCCTGCATGTCTTACCAGGTCGTCACTCAATCTAGTGGGGGGTCGCCCTACACTTCGCCTACCGGTACGAGGCTGCCAATCGAGAACCTTTTTTCCTCATCGGTTGTCGGTTCTTCGAGCTATATGGCCGACCCATTGCCACTTCAGCTTACTTATCCGTTGGGCTATGTCGGTCACTCTGGTTGTACTGGGGATATCCTCATTTCTAACTTTACCACGCAGAGAAACCCCGAGAATAGCCCTCTCCGGCTTCTTCTCATACGGCCAGCAGTGAAGGACCACGTCTAAGATCCATAAGTCATCACTGGCAACACGCACTGGTTGTACAGTCTCGTTTTCAAGTTTTGAGGTATACCTGACGAGAAGATGTGCCGTAATTTCCCGAACACTGCTCAGCCGAGTTGAATCCGTCGATTGACCTCTCGGTCGAAGTTGGACTTACCTAGTCGGACTATTTGTCCCAGGTTAAACATACTCGTCAACAACTTCGAGCTTTGTGCTCCCAACAACTACCGGCATAGCTGTGACATGGACATTAAACATGATCTTTGTTTTATCCATGTTCATCTTAAGACCTATCAGTTGGGAGACACTATTGAGGTCATTGAGCATAGTGCTTAGGTCCTCCGGCGATTCTGCCATTAGGACTATATCGTCGGCAAATCGAAGGTGAGTGATGTGTCTTACACCTCCCTACAGTTGGAAAGGTTTCGTACTCTGATTCTGTACTCGGATGGCCATCATAGCTCTACTGTACAAGCACTTCAGCACTTCGATATACCGACAGTCAACTTGGCACCGCTGAAGAGACTGTAGCACCGCCCAAATTTCGACGAAATCAAAGGCTTTGTCATAGTACACATACGCAAGGCAAAGTGGCAGATTGTACAAAATCTGTACGCGAGTGCAGGGCTCGTGGGAGGAGTACCTTTACAGATTAAGTTTGAGCCCGTGGGCTCTAACGCGTGTTGCATGCGGCCAAGCTCGGCGTCTTTCTAGTTCCGACGTAGTACATCGTATTACTTCAATGCACGGTGCATTCATTAATTTTGTCCCGTGGGTGTCGTAAGAGAAGACAGTAGGAAATTTCAGAAAAATCTTATGGCTAGCAATAGATGTCGGTATAATCATCTCGTTTACTACCAACGTGAGATACTCAGACCAAGATACTCAGACCGATGAATTAAAATTGAACATCAATGAATTTAAATCTCAGCTTTCACTTATAGACTGGCGTACTATTCTAAATGTCGAAAAAGCCTTAATGAAAACTGTAATATATTTCATGACATATTACAAAATTTGCTAAATAAATGCATTCCTAAAATAACCGTTATTATAAGAGCAAGACAAAAACCAATTGGTTAACAAAAGGCCTCAAAATATCATGTCAAAATAAAAGAGTTTTAAAAGTCCTAACTTCATATACAAAGAACCCGAATTTAAAAAAAAAACACTATAAAACATTGGAAAAAATACTGAAAAAAGCAGTAAATAAGGCCAAAAGAATAGATTATGCGAATAGATTAAAACAATCTGATAACAAGGTAAAATGTATGTGGGCCATTATAAAGGAACGTACTAATAAAACAACAAATAAAATAAAATAAAATATTGAAATTTTAGTGGACAAACAATATGTATTAGAACCAAAAAGGGTAGCTAATTCATTTAATATCCGTTGGGAGACACTATTGAGGTCATTGAGCATAGTGCTTAGGTCCTCCGGCGATTCTGCCATTAGGACTATATCATCGGCAAATCGAAGGTGAGTGATGTGTCTTACACCTCCCTACAGTTGGAAAGGTTTCGTACTCTGATTCTGTACTCGGATGGCCATCATAGCTCTACTGTACAAGCACTTCAGCACTTCGACATACCGACAGTCAACTTGGCACCGCTGAAGAGACTGTAGCACCACCCAAATTTTGACGGAATCAAAGGCTTTGTCATAGTACACATACGCAAGGCAAAGTGGCAGATTGTACTCTTCGGTCTTCTGTACAATTTGCCGAAGGGTATGTATGTGGTCTATGGTGCTAAAGCCTTTTCGGAAATTGGCTTGTTCGGGAGGCTGGTAGTCGTCGAGTCTGCGTGCGAGACGATCCGTAATGACTCGATCCGAAAATAGCACGTAGACGCGGCTCAAAAGGGAAATTGGTCTGTAGTTCTTCAAGAGAGCGTTGTCGCCTTTCTTGAAGAACAAGACTACCGCACTTCTGCTCCACGCCTCCGGTGTGGTGGCACCATGCAGGACGGAATTAAAGAGCTTCTGAAGGACTTCAAGTACCGGTTTTCCACCCGATTTCAGAAACTCCGCTGTAATTCCATCCTCACCTAGGGCCTTGCCGTTTTTAAGGTGCTGGAGAGCCATTCTAATCTCGCTCAGACTGACGTCCAGGATACCATTGGAATATTGTCGAATAAGACTTGCTCTTGGATCGTTACTCACACTTGCGTGTGGGTCCAACGATGATGTGTACAGCTGCCCATAGAACCTCTTAATCTCACTCAAAATCTCAGGTGTCCCGGAAACGATGCTGCCGTACTCGGTCTTCAACTTTGACAGTTGGCTCTTTCTAACTGACAGATCTCTGGCAAAGACTTTGGAGCCTTGGTTCCGCTCGATCGCTTCTTCAATACAAGCTCTATTGAAGTTGCGTAAGTTCCGCCGCATGCATTTGGAGATATGTCTGTTCAGTTGCCTGTATGCTGTTAAATCTATTGAAGACTGCAGCTTCATTTCCCGTCTAACAGCCATGAGATTAAGAGTGCGATCGAAGAGTTTTGTGTTTTTCTTTGGCAGTTCTTGCAGAACTTAGTTCCGATCGCATGGACAGTTTACACGAGCTCGTCATTCATACCGTCCACAGTCTTCTCGGCAGTGAAAATGGTTTTGTAACTCAAGGTGAAAGGTTTCGGGACTTTGGATTAGAGCACGAGGGGGACGGAGCGCTTATTTCATTAGACGAGACCTCTCCAACTTAACGTTTAAGTTCATTGTGCCTCTAATCATTCGGTGATTGCTCCCAGTTTTCACCCTCGTGATCACTGAGACATCACTGAACAGTTGTCGTCTGATTGTCATAATGAAGTCAATCTCATTTTTTGTTGAACCGTCGGGGCTCAACCAGGTCCACTTCCTGTGGGGCCGCTTCTGAAAGAAAGAGTTCATCATAAAGAGTCCCTCTTTCTCCATGAAGTCGGCCAGCTGCTGGCCCCTTGGGTTCCGTTGCCCTATTCCAAATTTCCCTACCCTCAGCTCGTCGTTCTCTCTTGTGCCTAGTTTTGCGTTGAAGTCTCCCATCAACACCCTATAGTGGGTTTTGGAGGAATGCATGGCTTTAGACACATCCTCATACATTTCCTCCACCTCCTCATCGGGATGTGCCGAGGTTGGTGCGTAAACCTGTATGACCTTCAACGAATACCGTTTGGTGATTCTGAGTATAAGGTACGCAACCCTCGTCGATACATTTACAATCTTTACTACGTTGTTAACGAGAGACTTGTGGACTATAAATCCGTAACCTTCTTGGGACAGATGGTCGCCCTCCCGGTGATAGAACAAGTTGCCGGATTCGAGGATTACCGCGTCCTCCCTCTCTCTTTGGACCTCAGATAATCCTATAATATTCCAGCGCAACTTGTCTGTCTCTTCTTCCAGCTCCAGGATCTGCTCGTCAGTCCTCAGGGTGCGTGCGTTGTATGTTGCCAGGTCGAGTCGTTTTAGGTGGCAACCGAACCTCCCAACCTGCCCCGAACCTGCCCCGCCGTTACCATGGTCGCCACCCTAGCCAGGAATAGCGGGGCCGCCGGGGACTGGGGGCCGTCTTTTTGTAACTTTTGTCATGGTGGGGTATAATAACTACTATATCCTTATTGAAATATAGGTGCAGAAGAAGCATATATTATACTAAATGTAGGCTCTGTAAATAATAATATCACTACGAGGGCGACACTGAAAGTTTTTAGAACTGGCCACTTGTAAACAATATAATAAAAAAATAAGTTCAAATTTTAAAATGGAACTCTTTGCAAATATTATTGTGTACATGTATTTTATTAATTTGTCATTTGTTTACGATTTGGCGGCAAATTGAAAATTGTCTGTGTCACGTCAGCATGAATTAAGAACACACGCACACTTATTTATACATTTATAAAGTTATGCTTAAGGTAATGTGGGAGGCTGATGCCTTAATTAGGCGAAAAAACTGTATTTCAAGTCACCATATCGCCCTCCAAGTTGATGAAACACGTAATTATATATTTTGGCACGATACCGCGTGGAGTAGGACTGTTTGATAATTAAATTACTAGTTTTAGTTTTTTTTTATTATAGTTTTTAATATTGTATATAATAAAATATTGTATATTATGTTTTGTAATTAAATGTATTTGGTTTGAATTAAAAAAATAACAGTGATATATATCATTTCTATATGTCATAGATTATTGAAGTTAGTTTACTGCGGTTGGGTTCCATGTTTTAAAAATATAATCGACTGACTTGTGACGGTATAAGACAATTCATCACCGCATCATTGAAGTAATATGTACTTCGTACTAGAATAGATACCGAAAACAAAATCTGTACGCGAGTGCAGGGCTCGTGGGAGGAGTATCTTTACAGATTAAGTTTGAGCCCATGGGCTCTAACGCGTATTGCATGCGGCCAAGCTCGGCGTCTCTCTAGTTCCGACGTAGTACATCATATTACTTCAATGCACGGTGCATTCATTAATTTTGTCCCGTGGGTGTCGTAAGAGAAGACAGTAGGAAATTTCAGAAAAATCTTATGGCTAGCAATAGATGTCGGTATAATCATCTCGTTTACTACCAACGTGAGATACTCAGACCAAGATACTCAGACCGATGAATTAAAATTGAACATCAATGAATTTAAATCTCAGCTTTCACTTATAGACTGGCGTACTATTCTAAATGTCGAAAAAGCCTTAATGAAAACTATAATATATTTCATGACATATTACAAAATTTGCTAAATAAATGCATTCCTAAAAAAATCGTTATTATAAGAGCAAGACAAAAACCCATTGGTTAACAAAAGGCCTCAAAATATCATGTCAAAATAAAAGAGTTTTAAAAGTCCTAACTTCATATGCAAAGAACCCGAATTTAAAAAAACACTATAAAACATTTGAAAAAATACTGAAAAAAGCAGTAAATAAGGCCAAAAGAATAGATTATGCAAATAGATTAAAACAATCTGATAACAAGGTAAAATTTATGTGGGCCATTATAAAGGAACGTACTAATAAAACAACAAATAAAATAAAAGAAAATATTGAAATTTTAGTGGACAAGCAATATGTATCAGAACCAAAAAGGGTAGCTAATTCATTTAATAATTTCTTTACATCAGTTGGCCACGTCCCACAAGCAAACATACCATCTCAACAAATACTATCCTTTAAAAATACAAGTACACTAAATACTATGTTTTTATGTCTTGTTAAATCGGAAGAAATTAGTAACATTATCAATAAACTAAAAAATAAAAATAGTTATGGAATAGATGAATTACCACCGAAATTAATAAAAAAATGTGTTGATTCATTAACTTCTCCATTTAGTTTTTTAGTCAACCAATCTTTTACTGAAGGAACGTTCCCAGATAAATTAAAAACTGCTATTGTAAAACCTATACATAAAAAAGATACAAAAACAGACACTACAAATTATAGACCAATTGCAATGTTACCTACATCTTCGAAAATCTTTGAAAAGGCAATGTCAAATAGAGTTTATGCATTCTGTGAAAAATTTAAACTATTTGATAATTCACAAAATGGTTTTAGGAAGAAACGGTCAACTACACTTGCAGTATACAAATATATACAAAAAGTACTTGATGTTCTAAATGAAAAGAAATACGCCGTAGGTATATTATTAGGTATGTCCAAAGCCTATGATAGAGTACAATACCCAATACTGTTACAGAAGTTATATGACATCGGTATACGAAATGGTTTAAATATTATCTAGAAAACCGCAAACAATATGTAGAGATAGTGCATTATAACCATGACACTGGCGAAATCTGCAACGTTAGATGTGAAGCAATCCACACTACTTGCTCCATCGCTTAAGGCAGCGTTTTGGGATGTTTGCTATTTATAATTTACATAGACGAACTACCTAGGGTATTGAGTGAAACCTCTGTTATATTTGCAGATGACATCTCTATTCTTATTTCACATACAAAAGACCAGAATTTAAATAATAAATTGAATCATGTATCATCACAACATCACAACCTAGAGATCAATTTTAATAAAACCAAAATTATGCAATTCCGACCAGCTCTAAAATCACCTCTAAGTATCGCTTTTAATTATAATAAAACACCTATAGGAACTGTTGAAAACGTCAACATGCTAGGCCTGGAAATTGACTGCCATATAAACTGGAAAGCCAATATAAATAAAGTAAAAAGTAGGCTATCCAGGTTCACATACGCATTACGTGAAATAAAGAAAACCACAGATGTCCCCAGTGCCCTATCGGCATATTACGCATACACATCTTCGTGGCTATCATACGGTGTCATATTGTGGGGAAATAGTACTGATGCGCAGCAATTATTTAAAACCCAAAAAAAAATTATAAGAATTTTGGCAAATATAAAGATTCCAGAAAAATGTAGGCCTCATTTTATAAACTTTAAAATTTTGACTTTGACATCTATTTATATTTGGGAAACATGCAAATTTGTAAAAAACTTTTGTATATTACTTTCAAATATATTTGTCGGTACGATACGCGCGCCACCTATTGGAAGTTAGTTGTAATATGCCTATAACCTTCTCACAAGTGCAAGCAATAAGTTGACAAAGTTTTAGCGTAATCTGATGAACGGTATGGCAGCGCATTAAATACGAACAAACAAAAATTAATTTTTATATATTAGATAATTTTTGAAGTAAAAACTTCTTTAGGCACGTTGGGCACTTTTGGGATGGGGAAAAAGCTTCACGTTTATATATACATATTATACAGATGTATATATAAACATGAAGCTAAGAATTTTTCAATTCTGACGTGCATCATGTGGACTATAAATAGTTAGAAATGGGTAGAATTCGGAGCCTCCTAGCTAGATTAATAGGCGACCTATATTTAGGAGATACAATCCTATCCCCCTTTAGATTTGGAGTACACAGTTGTATTGTTTAGAGTACATTTCAACTTTTACAGGAAAAGAAAAAATTAGTCCGCAGGATTGACCAAAGCATCTTTGGCTTTGTCTGTTTTGAAGATGTTTGTGACCGTGAGATGTAGTAGCCAAAAGCCATCGGAAGGACTGTTGACTTGTCTGTCGATTTAATATTAAAAAAATATTTTTAACAGGAAAACCAACAGCTATTAATGAACACTGTATGGTACATACGTAAGACACAAAGTAAAACGTGTTAAAGACAAGGCTTGACAAAAATAAGTACCATGACTTAAATTATTATAAAATATTAACTTACTCTTATCTATTATAATATAAGAGCTACATATTTTAAGGGTGAATGTAATTCGGAACTCCGGTTATCTTTTCTACGACTGTTTTCAGTGTGAAGATCACGTAATATTGACCTTAATTAGAAGCCTCTGAGTGATATTCGCGTGACGATGTCCTCGTAAAGCTTGACTCATTAGTTTAAGAGGCGTTTTAAGAACAAAGACCCTTGACATTTCAGGAATATATTTTTTTATATATTTAATGGCTACAAGTGCCACCTGCTAAAATTGTGATTTTAATAATTCACGGACTTAAAAATCATTTTTATAGCATGAAGGTGACAAACAAGCACAGTCCACCTGATAGTAAATGGATGCTGTGGCCCATAGATATCTACATCTATCCTCGATTACGAATCAAAATGCAGATGCGTTTTCACACGTGAGGACTAAGATGGAATGCCTCGTTTCCAGTAAAAAGGGTCTCCGGTTCTCTATACTCACTATACGAAACACAGCAGCGTTAAGCTGCTATTTTACGTTGGTATTCTGTGAACGCGTGGTCCTTCCCCGGTCGAGTCGACCCATTCGTGCTACAACTATACTAGTAATATAGCTGCAGCATGGCTCTATCACATACAAAATCTGATTATACCTTTTAATGATGACCATTTTTTTTCCATCCAGCCATCCATCCATTACAGCTCATAAAGCTCCACGGCTGAGCATAGACTCCTCGTAGGCGAGATTTTTCCATAGTTTCTACACTTGGCAGGCGGTTCGGCTTATGATATAACCAAGTTTTTTTTTTTAATTGAATAAAATTCAAATGCTTCTTTACAATCATTTATTAACCTGACTTCTAAGTATGTGCGTAAAATGTACATGCATGAATACAATGAAGTCTTGTTATGCAATTTTCACCAACTTCTAGAACTTCTAGATGACGCTAAATAGCAGTGAATGCTTCCCTCCGTTCAGGTTTGAAGGGTATGGAGAGCTAATATGAGAGGCTGTGAGGAATTTTATCCTAAACCTCAGAGATGACAACACACCTGTAGCAGCCGCTATAACCCAACACCCTACAACGCTTTCCCTCTCACCCACTTTACAAAGCTGCTCTAGGTTTTTTTAGAAAGTATATCCTCTATAGAGCGCAATTTGTTGAGGCCCTAATTTTAATAAATTTTAAAAAGAGCAAATCACGAAATGAGCAGCAGCGTCTTCCTAACAACAATTAGAAAATAGAAAAAATGCTTTTAACCCGCCTGAGAAGCGGGTTAAAGGTTTTATACGTGGTAGAGCCACGCTGCAGCTATATTATGGTTGAAGCACGAATGGGTCGGCTTGACCAGGGTAGGACCACGCTCTCACAGAATACCAGCGTAAAATAGCAATTAATGCTGCTGTGTTTCTTATGGTGAGTGTAGAGAACCGGAGACCCTTTTTACTGTAAACGAGGCATTCCATCTTAGTCCTCAGGGGTGGCAACGCATCTGCATTTTGATTCTTAATCGAGGATAGATGTAGATGTCTATGGACCATAGCATCTATTTACCATCAGGTGGACTGTGCACTCGTTTATCACCATTATTCTTAATAAAAGTATATAAGAAATATTCTAAAACCGAATTATAGCCCGTCAAAAAATAACGGAAAGATGTAATATTATAAGTGTTTTGCATTACAACAAAACATGTATTAAGTGTTGAATAAAACACACAGCGTTTAGGTGAAGAAGCTGTCTGTGAACCTCGTTTTTTAAACTAATTAAATGCGTAATAACCTCACCAGATTATCTATGGTCTGTCACTTTCGTCCAATCACTCACCAGCTAGAGCGCCTGTCTTGCGCGCTGTCACTGTCAAGTGTCGTGTGTTTTATTCAACACATAATACATGTTTTGTTGTAATGCAAAACACTTATATTATGTGTCTTTCTAAAACACACAGCGTTTAGGTGAAGACATGTTTGATATCTGCTGGTGAAATCATGAAATATAAACACAAACGCTATGTGATAATTCTGAAAACAATTTAATAATTAAAAACTTCAAACCGGTTTAAGTTATAACAATTTTTAAGAAACATCTTAGGACAAAATCATAATAACTGTGAAAAATTAAAATTACTTCTAATTAAACTCAAATTATATCTCAGAGTAATCATCATAGCTAATCCTAATCTAAAATCACAAAATTACTATAAATATATTAATATTGAACTTAGCAACACTTAAAACATTATTAAATCTGACAGTATGGGGATATATTTAAAACAAAAACTTAATTAAATTATAGGAACTTATAAAATAATTCAATTAAACCGGACAAAAATTAGAAGATAACATATCAGATTATTCCTTTTTTTTCTAAAATAACTGGATGACAATAGAATTTTTTAAAGGTTTTTTCACTGCGCCAGTTTCCTCTTTCTAGTATTTCTTCTACCGGTCTGTTTTCAAGCCAACTCCTGGAAGCTACTGCTGACCGTATACTACCTGGAGATGCTTCTATGTTTGCTGCTTTAAATATAGTTTTAATCCAACCAGATATCACAGTCCTTGAGGCGGGTTTAATTTTGCTTGTGACTGAAATAAACAACTGATCTATGTTTTCTTTCACTCTTCTTACTTGTGAAGATTGAATTAACAAATAAACATGTCTAACTGTACAAATATTTGCATCAGGATGTTTCAACAAATGCCAACCAGATTGTTGGTAAGTAGAAGAATCTGTCTTGGATCCATATTCTGGCCAAAGTATTACCTCATCATCCTTTTGTATCAATTTATCTTTTGAAATGTGTAACAGAGTTAGGTCATGAATTCTACGTCCACATGCTAAAAGTAAGATTAATGCAGTTCTTCTTGAAATGTCAAAAAATGAATTTGTACTAGGAGTCTCCTTCAAACAATTAAAAAGCAGTTTAATATCCCAAATTGGTGGTTTTTTAGGTTTTGGTTTAGCCACAGATATTGCCTTTAGAATTTTGGACAAAGAAATTTGATGAAATTTTTTCAATGTTAGCACAATAAGTTGAAATAGCTGATTTATGTAGAAGGATGGTGCTATATGCAAAGTTTTCGTCTAAGTATAATCTAGCCAAAAATTGGGCTACATCATTTCCACTAGGAGACCTAGGGTTTATTTTGTTGGTTTTACACCATGTAATCCACCTTCTGATTGGTGGACCATATGTTACTAATGTAGACTTTTTCCAGCTAGTGGTTAATAAATCTCTTTTTTCTCGCCTCCAGTGAGCTACTTGGTTATCCCACCCCCAATCTTCCACGCTAGGAATGTTAGCTCCTTTATCTGTGGAGGAAGTAGATTCGTAGTCAAGTCTACCAGGTTTGTTTCCAAATTTGGTATCGGCAATGGATCTGTTAATGCTCTCGCTTGTAGACCTGGAAGCCAATAGCATTGTCTCCATTGAGGAGCTATTATTATGTAAATCCCTCTTGCCTTGTTGAGGTGTGCTGTACGGGTGTTAACCCGTGGGATGAGATTTGGTGGAGGGAACACCCAACCTAGTTCCCAGTCCCATTGGCGACTGAAGGCGTCGTAATACTCTGCGCAACCATCTTTTGAGTCTAATGTAACGGAACTACGCTGCTTCTTTTTGATGCAAATAAATCTATGTTGGGTGTGCCCCACTGATGGAATATGGCCTCCGAGGCCTGGGGCAGTAGGTGCCACTCTGGTAGGGGCCAACCTCTTGACAATCTATCTGCTATTCCGTTCAACCTCCCTGGAAGGTAACACGCCGACAGAGTCACATTGAGCTGATCGGTCAGTTCTAGCAATTTTGTTGTTAAATCCAGAAGTGCTATTGATCTTGTTCCTCCTTCGTTTCTTACGTATGCCACAAGAGTTTGATTGTCTGTCTAAACTAGAATGTGGGCATCTTTCAGAATGTCTTGATAATGTGCAATAGTGCCAAAAACTGCAAACATCTCTTTGACGTTTGAGTGCCATCTCTTTTGTTTCTGAGTCCACTGACCTGACAGGTAAGACCCGTTCAGGTACACTCTCCAACCTGCATCCGATGCATCGGTGGTGAGAAAATGTTTGTTGAAACCCTTTTTTAGTGATGTTGTGTTCGTCTCTATGGAATTGAGCCACCATTCTAACTCTCTCACAGGTAGAGGTGGTAAGACTCTTTGCTCCCTCACTCTGTCTTGAGAAAATCTTTTTAGAAACCTCTGCAGTCTCCGACAATGCAAACGGCCTCTTTGGACTGTAAAGTTTGCAAAGTTTAGGAGTCCCAATAAACTTTGCAATTTTTTTAGAGTACAATTCATGTTTTTTTTTATTTGTAAAAGTATTTCTTTTATTTTCATAACCTTCTTTGGGGGCAATGCTACTGTCATTTTCTGTGTGTTCCAGTCTAGACCAAGATATTCCAGCTGTTGTGATGGCTCCAGTATTGATTTTTGGTAGTTTATATGCCACCCTAATGTCTCCAAGGTACTCACGGTTTCCGCAACATGAGTTTTTAGCTAGGAGCAGTCCTGATTGACTAAGAGATAATCGTCTAGGTAAACTAGAACACGAATACCTCTGGCTCGAAGGATTTCCGCAATCCAATTTGTTACAGCTGCGAAAGTACGAGGTGCTGAGGAGAGGCCAAAGGGAAGAGCAGTTAGTTGTAGCACTTCTCCATTGTAAATTATTCGAAGATAACGGCGATGGCTCTTTGAAATTGGTAGATGGCAGTATGCCTGATGGAGGTCTATTTTTTAATATATTGGGGAGTATTGAGCCAAACCTGAGGGCCACCTAAAGACTGAATAATAGGTAGCAACGCTTCCCTGCTGAACAAGTGTTCTGCACTTGGTGGTACATTCCTTAATGTAGCCTTTAAATTTGTATTCGTTATCTGTTTTAATAAATAATCACGACGAATCTCTATACACTCTGACCTCTTGCCACACACAATTTGCATTGTTTGTTCTGAATTTTTATATATAGGTGTACCTGGTCCAAATGTTTTTGATATTTTCTCAAAAAGGGGGTTAAGTTCTTGTGGGCTGTCTGCTGCCCAATTAATGAGTGTCTGTAAACCTGTTTGTAACATCTGCCGTTGTTCAAGTATGACATTGATATACCTGCTAGAACCTGTTCTGTAGTTGCTAGATAGTCCTTGGCGGTATTAGCCAAAGCCTGGGGTAGCAACATAAGCTTGTAACGCCTTTTTGTATCTAATACCTTTCCAGGCTGCAGAATCAAATTGTTGAAGTCGGTTTATTGAAGCTAGTCTTTCCTTATCGGCTGCAGGTATTATTTTGTTGTCATCAAAGGCTGTATTTAATTCTTCCAGACTAAGGCTGGGGACTGTGGTAGACACCGGATTTTTTAGATAATGTATGTCATGACTAGGTGTATTGATGTGATTAATAGTTGGCTGAGTAATTTCGCCTATATATTGTGTTAAGTAACCCACCTGTGCAATAAGGGTGTCAATACGAGGATCATTGCAAATCATGTTTGACGAATTTCGCCGTCGTCGTTTATTAGGCGGCGGAGACAATATACCTTCTTCGTCTGAAGAATCTGACGAACTATTCTCGGATACAACGGCTTGTGGAGATTCATTAGGAATATTTTCTTGAGAGCAAGTCTCAACAGGTTCGGCTTCACTAGCACTGCAATTAGCACTCATTTTGACAATACGATACTTTTTTAATCACTATTTAATACTATCTTAAACCACTGTGTGTAAATTCAACTCAAATTCACGTAGAATTAAGCGAATTAATAATTTTTTCAAAAAGTTTTTGAATTACCGAAGTTTACTCAAAGAGTTTCACAAACGCTATGCCCATAGAGACACTTGACAGTGACAGCGCGCAAGACAGGTGCCCTAGCTGGTGAGTGATTGGACGAAAGTGACAGACCATAGACAATCTGGTAAAGTTTTTACGCATTTAATTAGTTTAAAAAACGAGGTTCACAGACAGCTTCTTCGCCTAAACGCTGTATGTTTTAGAAAGACACATAATATCCGTATTATATGACAGTTTTTGAAAATACGAGTAAATAAGGCTTCTACTTTTATTTGAAATGATCCCAAATTGAATGTGATTTATGGGCAACAAAGCTTTTACCTACCGATCGACCCTTATGAATGTGTGTGTAAAATCAGTTAAAATAATGCATTACCACGCATTTTGAATTTAAAAGATAAAAAGGACAGAATTATGAGATTTTTTTTAATTAATTTTTCTTCACTATTTGCCTATATTAATTATTCTGAACTTCTCTGCAAATTTGGCCGGTTATTGCAAAATACCCTATGTAAGAAAGTTATACGAGGAAGATTTAGGCCGGTATTCAGAGATAATCTTGAGCTTAAGCTCATTCACAATTTTAGTATAGGTCATACTGTTCTACAAATGTGGAGTTTGAGTTTAAACTCAAGTTTGTCTCTTAATACCAGCCTAAAAGCAACGGAGAGATCAGTAACTAATAAAAAATAAATAAATATGTAATTGATATTCTACAACATAGAACTAAACTGCGATTAAAATGAGTGGGAAATTTATCACGATCGGAAAATGCAAGATAAACTAAAACGATAATACAGTTGGAAGGCCTATAAGAAAAAAAAAACGATAAGAGTAAAGACCACAAAACTTTACCAGATTAAAATAACCAAACACATATAAAGTGCGAGACAATTACAACTTCAAACGTTAATCTTCCTGCCAGCATTCAGGAAAAACCCTTGAAGGATTAAAATATTTAAATTACGCAGCAAGATATCAATAATTTTATATCACAAGTTTACGACACTATAGATTGATTGGCGACGTTCTTACACTTACAGAGATACTGGTATAAAATATTTTAAATAGCGTATTTATAATAAAATTAAACAATAGAATTGGAGCAATTAGTGGTTTCCATGTAAACAGTGTGGACGTATCGTCTCCCGAGGAACGTAAATAAGAGATATTTACACAATGCGATAAACTTTAACATAATATGAATGGCTTGTTGTGCATAGTTTTGACAGACGTTAAAAGGTCGGTGGTATAGTCGACAAAACAAAATTGATTTACATTTTTTTTATTTTATATTATTGCCGACTAAGAAAGAAGATGTTATTGATTACACTGTACGTTTAATGTATGTTAAGTAATATATTCGAGGTTGCTTAAGCGATTTCACTATTTTTTCATCAAAATATACATTATTCTCATAAACATTTCTGACAGAGCGGTGAAAATTAAAGTAATTTTTTTACCTAGTTATTTATCCATCTATACATTACAGCCTATGCAAGCCTCTGCTGAACTGGATTGCATCATGGGGGGATTTTGCCATAATTGCCACGCTTGGCAAGCGGGTTGGCAACCGAAGTTTTTAATTATTTTGAGTTTTTATCAGGAAGATGCAGCTGCCCATCTCCCGTTTCATTTTTTCTCTATCACCTCTTACGACGCCCTCGGGGCGATATGGGGTAGTGGATCGACGCATGGTTATTTATACAATAATGTAATCTTTTTATAATATCTAAATCAGTGATTCCCAACCAGTGGTCCGCAAGAGCTTAAATATGGTCCGCAAAGATTTAAGAGATTAAAAGATATTTTACATATTTTTTAAAACGATTAGTTTTAAAAGATATGTAAAATATTTTTTACACATAACACATTTCACGCGTGACGTTAGTAAGTACCTCCTAGCTTTTACAATAAATACACAAATAATACTGTTAATGAATGCTTCTTTTCAGTTTATTATATAATTATGTTAAAAGTTGTGATTATAATTTATTGTTAGATCAACACAGTTTCTTCTTTCACCTTGTGGTCCCTGATAACTACAAAAAGCAAAGTGGTCCCTGGTCAAAAAAAGGTTGGGAAACTCTGATCTAAATAAACACATTTTACTTTCTATATATGTATATTTTTTATACAAACAAAAAGAATGATTATTTTTGCAAAAAATCTGCTCAATGGCTATTAATTTTAATTCCAAAAATATTATAGCGGTAGTTACACATCCATAGAAATCTTTATTAAAAAATTTAAATGGTATAAGTTATATTAAGTGTTTATTAACTTTTCACTTTTCACAAAACCACTGAATCGAATTATAAATCCAATATCTAAATATATTATTATTTGAAAGTGAACGCAAGTAAGACGAAAGTGATGGTTTTTGAAAGAGAAGGAAGTAAAACGTTATGCGAAATAAGAATAGAAGGGGAGTTGATTGAGCAAGTGGATGAGTTTGTATATTTGGGATGTGTATTTAGCAGGGATGGTAGATATGATAAGGATATATAACGACGAGTGAACGCAGGAAATAGAGTGAATGGGGTTCTACACGCTATTATGAAAAAACAGAATGTGTCAAAAAAGGCACGTTTGGCAATTCATAATGCTGTGTTAGTCCCTACTATAATGTATGGTAGTGAAAGTTGGGTCTGGCAGAAGAAGCATGTGAGTAGAATAAATGCTGTAGAAATGCGGTCATTAAGGAGTATGCTAGGACTGAATCTGAACGACAGGGTGAGAAAATGTGTGGTAAGAGAAAAGTGTGGTTTGCAAGATGTCGATGACCAGGATTAAGAAAGGAATGCTTCGGTGGTTTGGTCATGTAGAACGAATGAACGAGGAAAGAGTGACAAAGCAAATTTATGTTGCAGAAGTGAACGGCAGAGTCGGGAAGGGACGCCCTAGACGAAGGTTTATCGACCAAATTGGCGTTATATTGAAAATGGGCCAGATTAGGAGTACCCTTAACCGACGAGCGTATATGCGTAGATATATGGATGTAGAGGAGGCGAGACAGGTGTGTCAGGATCGTGCCAAATGGAAGTCCGTAGTCTCTGCCTACCCCTCTGTGTGACAGGCGTAAGTGTTTATGTTTATGTTATTATTATTTATATAAAATACTTATACACAATATTTATTATGATTGGTGAATTGATCTCACTAGCAGGTGGATCGATATTAATTGCAATGGGGCGTTTGGCTTGCATCTTTGGACAGACAAAAAACTTTTAGGCTTGGCCTATAATGATATTATCGTATTAACGTTTAAATTCAATTTCCCGAGTGTTTTGTACAAGGTCTCCTTGTTGTATTACGCGTATTAGTTACTGAGCTCTTTTGACTTTTTTGTATTTAATTTCGTCCGATAAAAGTTATGTTATGTTTGTGTTTTAAAATTTTATCGATCGAAATGTTCATTAATAAATTGCCTATCCATTAGTGTCAATCGCAAAATAAAATAATTCTTACTTTACGAGGAGATGCATGTTATCAATAATTATTCCACATTTATGTGGTTTCGTTGTAAGGAGATTATTCAAATATTTACTCCTTTAAAAAAATTTGGATATGACTTAAATGGAATCAAAATTATGCAGAACTTTAATGTGAGTTTTATTAGTTGATATATCTTTTTAATAAAAAGTAGATAGCTCCTAAAAACCGCACAAATAACGATTAGCGCGACGTTTTGCTCAACCACGCACCTTAACCATTACTACCGTAGCGATTCCTTTATCTGCATGGGTAATCGTGAATTTTGGTTATTTACGTGAACTGTTTAACGCTTTGAATGCGCCTTTGTAGATATTTAGTTAATTTCAATTAAATAATGGGTACTACTCTCTGTTGGAGATCATATAATTAAAGAAAATTAACTCAAAACCGGGTATACCACTACAAGACTTCAAGTTCATCACACACTTTCATTCTGCGTAAATCAGACCGAAAATGCATGATTATAAATTGAAGGAGGTCCGAGTAAACAGGTGATAGCCCGTTTTCGTAATTATTTGTATTTAAACAATTATATCACCGTTTTGGCGGCGTAAGGTAATCCTCTGCCTCATATCATGCTGTGGATGTCGCAAGAGGCGACAGAGGGAAATTAAACAGGAGTTGGGCAGGGCATCTTCCCGATAACAACTCAAAAATTATAAAAACTGTGGTTGTCAACCCGCCTGCCAAACGTGACAATAATGGCAAACATCTTATCCCTGTGAGGCAATCTATGTCGGAGGCCTATGTTCGTTAGTGGGCTGTAATGAATGAACTGTACAATATAATGTCACTGTTGCAAAAAATAAAATTTTAACAAAAGGTAAAAAATTACTTTGAAGTCGGCTTTTACTTTTTTTTAACCTTTCGAGTGGACAAAAAAATATCACAATTCCAATATTGTCTAAATAGTTAATATTTTGCCACACTTAGGAGTGGAATTTTTGCTCCAAATTACCGAATATAACGCGTAATATATGCTTATTACGCGGTGTCTTCGCCAATTGTGAACCGATTTTGATGGTTCTTTTTTATTAAATAGGTTATACTTCAAGGGTGATATCATATAAATTTGGTGCAAAAATTCCACTCCTAAGTGTGGCAAAATATTAACTATTTAGACAATATTGAAATTGTGATATTTATTTGTTTTCCTCTATATATTTTAATGGTGTTGAAAAATGAAATTAAAAAAGAAAATGCTTAAAAAAAGGTTTGCTGCTAATTTTTAGCGTGACTGTACAGGCAGATGCTCCCGAGCATAACGGGCGGGTGCCAGTTATCCTCGGGACGCCGTCAAGCGTGTCCGCATCCCGCGCTAATATCCCGTCTGCCAGCATTCAATGTCGCGAGTGTGTGCTTGTTGTTTAACTTTTTAACACGGTGTACACTTTGTGAGTATATTTTTGAGTCTATATTTTTTAACAAATAGGTTATCTTAGTTGAGTCTATTTTATTATTTCTATATATAAGTTGATGAATTATGAAAATAAATTGTGTCTACGACTTTATTTACGTAGACTTTAGACCTTAAGGAAAATTGCTAGAAATATTGAGACTAAACTTAGACATAATTCATTCAAACTTGCTCTTGAAATTGTGCAAGTTACAAGGAAATAAGTTTAATTATTTTGTATTGAATACTGATTAAAAAGACATAGAGCAAAATAAAAGTTAATTATAAATGTTAGTAAATCGTGCAAAAAAAATAATAGCAAGGTGTCACAATAAATTAAATTTTAATTTAAGTTATGTAGAGAAGAAAATAAAGTTTACGAATAAATTAAAATTAAATCAACCACGTAGACTCTTGGTTTGTTCGCTATAATTTTTTTTATGGATAAGTAACATTTTGTTTCATATAATTGGTTATAGCAGATTATACTGGTGATAAAAACTACATTGATACGGGAACTAAGTTCCTATTATTATATATTCAAATTCACAAGAAAATCCAATTGTTTCTTGAGAAGTTAATACGGATTTCTATCACCGTACTTTAAGTTTCTTTTAAGAACTTCGATTTCGTTTTACGGCTTCCTTGAAAATCCCTAAATTTTTTTATTTTACATTACCTCAGATCTACGAATTGATTTCAATAATATGTAATATAACTTAAAGCATTATAATAGATATTTAATATGTGGTAGAGCCACATGTAGTAAACCTTTACAGTCACTATGTTACTCTAAGCACAGTCTCGTCCGTCAGTCACGGCACACAGCATAATTGAATATTTTATACAAAATTAAATATATGGTAGAGACTTGAACGAAATTTCAGGAATAAGTCTTTAAAATCTTTAATTTGATTGTCGCCTAAATTAAATATTAAATGTATTCGTTAGATGGAAATGGTTTTTAAATATTGTATTTTTTTTTATAAAATAACTTTACCTGCTTATTTTTTGTGAAAAAAAAAAACTATTTTGCCTCTTGTAACTTTAACAGAATTTCATTGTTATTTGTATCTAATTACTTGCATAGTGTCGTTGCCAGCAATTGCCATTACCATTACTATTACAGTAAATCATAAGTCCACTGCTGAACATAGGCCTACCCCGTAAATTGTTTTATTGAGAGCAGGGAGGGATATTTGCCGTAGTTTCCACGCGTGCAAAGCGGGTTGGCGACCGCAGCTTTTTGTTATGTTGAGCTGTTATCAGAAAGACGTAATTACATCGACGCTTGGTCTGAATTCGTACCTCAGTATTTCAATAATGAGTGGCAATATAAAATGCTAATAATGCGCTGTATTTTGGCTTCTTCACATCAAGAAAACAGATGGTTTCTTGATGTGTAGTAAATATAATATACCAGTTTAGATTCTATTAATACAATAGTTAAGAAGAAGACACATAGAGGCGCCAATGTCTTAGATAAATATATTGCAGACATAATATGTTTGACCTGGAGCTTATAATTGTATAAATAACTCGCAGCGATCGATTATTAAATGTTGTATAACGTAAATATACTAAATAATATGCTATCTATTTATCATATTTTTTTTTTTATAGCATAGGGTGACAAACGAGCACAGTCCACCTGATGGTAAGTGGGTACTGTGCCCATAGACATCTACATTTATCCTCAATTAAGAATCAAATGCACATGCGTTGTCACTGCTGAGGACTAAGATGGAATGCCTATTTTCCAGTAAGATGGGTCTCCGGTTCTCTACACTCACCATACGAAACAAAGTAGCATTGAGCTGCTATTTTACGCTGGTATTCTGTGAGAACGTGGTCCTACCCCGGTCGAGCCGACCCATTCGTGCTACAACTATAATATAGTTGCAGCGTGGCTCTACCACGTAAATATTACTTACTCTTACTTAAAATAATAATATAAGAGTTAAACAACAAGCATTGATCACGATCTCTGGTGAACCTGATAATTATTTTATTTTATCCTGGTGATCCTGATCGTCCCGTGATTCCCCGTGTAGTGGCGGGTAAGAATACCCACTACCCCATATCTTCCCGTGGGTGTCGTAAGAGGCGACAAAGGGAAACTGATACAGAAGATGGGCAGCAGCATCTTTCTGATAAAAGCCAAAAAACAATAAAAAACTGCGGTTGCCAACCCGCTCGCCAAGCGTGGCAACTATGGCAATATACCCCCCATGAGCGACGACACAAAGAAACGGCCCCCAGTCCCCGGCGGCCCCGCTATTCCTGGCTACGGTGGCGACCATGGTAACGGCGGGGCAGGGGTGCTAAGAATCTCCGGTGGAGGTCGGCTGCCACCACGACGACTCGACCTGGCAACATATAACACACGCACCCTGAGGACTGACGAGAAGATCCTGGAGCTGAAAGAAGAGATAGATAAGTTACGCTGGAATATAATAGGACTATCCGAGGTCCGAAGAGAGGGGGAGGACACGGTAATCCTCGAATCCGGCAACTTATTCTATCACCGGGAGGGCGACCATCTGTCCCAAGGAGGTGTCGGATTTATCGTCCACAAGTCTCTCGTTAACAACGTTGTAAAGATCGGGAGTGTGTCGACGAGAGTTGCGTACCTTATACTCAGAATCACCAAACGGTATTCGCTGAAGGTCATACAGGTTTACGCACCAACCTCGGCACACCCCGATGAGGAGGTGGAGGAAATGTATGAGGATATCTCTAGAGCCATGCATTCTCCAAAACCCACTATACGGTGTTAATGGGAGACTTTAACGGAAAACTAGGCACAAGAGAGCGGTGAGCTGAAAGTAGGAAATTCGGAATAGGGCAACGGAACCCATAATAGCAGCTGGCCGACTTTATGGAGAAAGAGGACTTTATGATGAACTCTTTCTTCCAAAAGCGGCCCCACAGAAAGTGGACCTGGTCGAGCCCCGACGGTTCGACAAAAAATGAGATTGACTTCATTATGACGACCAGACGACAACTGTTCAGTGATGTCTCAGTGATCGCGAGGGTGAAAACTGGCAGCGATCACCGAATGGTGAGAGGCACACTGAACCTAAACGTTAAGTTGGAGAGGTCACGTCTAATGAAGTCAATGCTCCGTCCCCCTCGTGCTCTAATCCAAAGTCCCGAAAACTTTCAGCTCGAGTTACAAAATCGTTTTCAGTGCCTAGAATTTTGCAATGAAGTGGACGATATGAATGACAAGCTTGTGGAAACTGTCCATGCGGTCGGAGCTAAGTTCTGCAAGACCCGTCGCGGAAGAACACAAAAACTCTCCGATCACACTCTTAATCTCATGGTTGTTAGACGGAAGATGAAGCTGCAGTCTTCAGCAGATTTGACAGCATACAGGCAACTGAACAGACAGATCTCCAAATACATGCGGCGGGACTTGCGCAACTTCAATACAGCTCGTATTGAAGAAGCGATCGAGCGGAACCAGGGCTCCAAAGTCTTTGCCAGAGATCTGTCTGCCAGAAAGAGCCAACTGTCGAAGCTGAAGACCGATTGTGGCAGCATCGTTTCCGGGACACCTGAGATTTTGAGTGAGATTGAGAGGTTCTATGGGCAGCTGTACACGTCATCGTTGGAGCCACGCGCAAGTGTGAGTAACGATCCAAGAGCAAGTCTTATCCGACACTATTCCGATGATATCCGGACGTCAGTCTGAGCGAGATTAGAATGGCTCTCCAGCACCTTAAAACGGCAAGGCCCCAGGCGAGGATGGAATTACAGCGGAGCTTCTGAAGCGGTGGAAAACCGGTACTTGAAGTCCTTCAGAAGCTCTTTAATTCCGTCCTCCATGGTGGCATTACACCGGAAGCGTGGAGCAGAAGTGCGGTGGTCTTGTTCTTCAAGAAAGGCGACAACGCTCTTTGAAGAACTACGAACCAGGATTCTTCAAGAACTTCATTATTTACGTAGACTTTAGACCTTAAGGAAAATTGCTAGAAATATTGAGACTAAACTTAGACATAATTCATTCAAACTTGCTCTTGAAATTGTGCAAGTTACAAGGAAATAAGTTTAATTATTTTGTATTGAATACTGATTAAAAAGACATAGAGCAAAATAAAAGTTAATTATAAATGTTAGTAAATCGTGCAAAAAATAATAGCAAGGTGTCACAATAAATTTAATTTTAATTTAAGTTATGTAGAGAACAAAATAGTTTATAAATATTACGAATAAATTAAAATTAAATCAACCACGTAGACTCTTGGTTTGTTCGCTATAATTTTTTTTTATGGATAAGTAACATTTTGTTTCATATAATTGGTTATAGCAGATTATACTGGTGATAAAACTACATTGATACGGGAACTAAGTTCCTATTATTATATATTCAAATTCACAAGAAAATCCAATTGTTTCTTGAGAAGTTAATACAGTTTCTATCACCGTACTTTAAGTTTCTTTTAAGAACTTCGATTTCGGTTTACGGCTTCCTTGAAAATCCTACATTTTTTATTTTACATTACCTCAGATCTACGAATTGATTTCAATAATATGTAATATAACTTAAAGCGTTATAATAGATATTTAATATGTGGTAGAGCCACATGTAGTAAACCTTTACAGTCACTATCTATGTTATTCTAAGCACAGTCTCGTCCGCCATTCACAGCACACAGCATAATTGAATATTTTATACAAAATTAAATATATGGTAGAGACTTGAACGAAATTTCAGGAATAAGTCTTTAAAATCTTTAATTTGATTGTCGCCTAAATTAAATATTAAATGTATTCGTTAGATGGAAATGGTTTTTAAATATTGTATTTTTTTTTAAATAACTTTATTGCTTATCTTTTGTGAAAAAAACTATTTTGCCTCTTGTAACTTTAACAGAATTTCGTTGTTATTTGTATCTAATTACATGCATAGTGTCGTTACCAGCAATTGCCATTACCATTACTATTACAGTAAATCATAAGTCCACTGCTGAACATAGGCCTACCCCGTAAATTGTTTTATTGAGAGCAGGGAGGGATATTTGCCGTAGTTTCCACGCGTGCCAAGCGGGTTGGCGACCGCAGCTTTTTGTTATTTGGAGCTGTTATCAGAAAGACGTAATTACATCGACGCTTGGTCTGAATTCGTACCTCAGTATTTCAATAATGAGTGGCAATATAAAATGCTAATAATGCGATGTATTTCGGCTTCTTCACATCAAGAAAAGAGATGGTTTCTTGATATGTAGTAAATATAATATTTCAGTTAAGATTCTATTAATACAATAGTTAAGAAGAAGACCCATAGAGGCGCCAATGTCTTAGATAAATATATTGCAGACATAATATGTTTGACCTGGAGCTTATAATTGTATAAATAACTCGCAGCGATCGATTATTAAATGTTGTATAACGTAAATATACTAAATAATATGCTATCTATTTATCATATTTTTTTTTTTATAGCATAGGGTGACAAACGAGCACACAGTCCACCTGATGGTAAGTGGGTACTGTGGCCCATAGACATCTACATTTATCCTCAATTAAGAATCAAAATGCACATGCGTTGTCACTGCTGAGGACTAAGATGGAATGCCTATTTTCCAGTAAGATGGGTCTCCGGTTCTCTACACTCACCATACGAAACAAAGTAGCATTGAGCTGCTATTTTACGCTGGTATTCTGTGAGAACGTGGTCCTACCCCGGTCGAGCCGACCCATTCGTGCTACAACTATAATATAGTTGCAGCGTGGCTCTACCACGTAAATATTACTTACTCTTACTTAAAATAATAATATAAGAGTTAAACAACAAGCATTGATCACGATCTCTGGTGAACCTGATAATTATTTTATTTTATCCTGGTGATCCTGATCGTCCCGTGATTCCCCGTGTAGTGGCGGGTAAGAATACCCACTACCCCATATCTTCCCGTGGGTGTCGTAAGAGGCGACAAAGGAAACTGATACAGAAGATGGGCAGCAGCATCTTTCTGATAAAAGCCAAAAACAATAAAAACTGCGGTTGCCAACCCGCTCGCCAAGCGTGGCAACTATGGCAATATACCCCATGAGCGACGACACAAAGAAACGGCCCCAGTCCCCGGCGGCCCCGCTATTCCTGGCTACGGTGGCGACCATGGTAACGGCGGGGCAGGGGGTGCTAAGAATCTCCGGTGGAGGTTCGGTTGCCACCTACGACGACTCGAGCTGGCAACATACAACACGCACCCTGAGGACTGACGAGAAGATCCTGGAGCTGAAAGAAGAGATAGATAAGTTACGCTGGAATATAATAGGACTATCCGAGGTCCGAAGAGAGGGAGGACACGGTAATCCTCGAATCCGGCAACTTATTCTATCACAGGAGGGCGACCATCTGTCCCAAGGAGGTGTCGGATTTATCGTCCACAAGTCTCTCGTTAACAACGTTGTAAGATCGGGAGTGTGTCGACGAGAGTTGCGTACCTTATACTCAGAATCACCAAACGGTATTCGCTGAAGGTCATACAGGTTTACGCACCAACCTCGGCACACCCCGATGAGGAGGTGGAGGAAATGTATGAGGATATCTCTAGAGCCATGCATTCCTCAAAACCCACTATACGGTGTTAATGGGAGACTTCAACGCAAAACTAGGCACAAGAGAGAGCGGTGAGCTGAAAGTAGGAAATTCGGAATAGGGCAACGGAACCCAAGGGCCAGCAGCTGGCCGACTTTATGGAGAAAGAGGACTCTTTATGATGAACTCTTTCTTCCAAAAGCGGCCCCACAGAAAGTGGACCTGGTCGAGCCCCGACGGTTCGACAAAAAATGAGATTGACTTCATTATGACGACCAGACGACAACTGTTCAGTGATGTCTCAGTGATCGCGAGGGTGAAAACTGGCAGCGATCACCAAATGGTGAAAGGCACGTTGAACCTTAATGTTAAGTTGGAGAGGTCGTCTAATGAATTCAATGCTCCGTCCCCTCGTGCTCTAATCCAAAGTCCGAAAACTTTCAGCTCGAGTTACAAAATCGTTTTCAGTGCCTAGAATTTTGCAATGAAGTGGACGATATGAATGACAAGCTTGTGGAAACTGTCCATGCGGTCGGAGCTAAGTTCTGCAAGACCCGTCGCGGAAGAACACAAAAACTCTCCGATCACACTCTTAATCTCATGGTTGTTAGACGGAAGATGAAGCTGCAGTCTTCAGCAGATTTGACAGCATACAGGCAACTGAACAGACAGATCTCCAAATACATGCGGCGGGACTTGCGCAACTTCAATACAGCTCGTATTGAAGAAGCGATCGAGCGGAACCAGGGCTCCAAAGTCTTTGCCAGAGATCTGTCTGCCAGAAAGAGCCAACTGTCGAAGCTGAAGACCGATTGTGGCAGCATCGTTTCCGGGACACCTGAGATTTTGAGTGAGATTGAGAGGTTCTATGGGCAGCTGTACACGTCATCGTTGGAGCCACGCGCAAGTGTGAGTAACGATCCAAGAGCAAGTCTTATCCGACACTATTCCGATGATATCCCGGACGTCAGTCTGAGCGAGATTAGAATGGCTCTCCAGCACCTTAAAAACGGCAAGGCCCCAGGCGAGGATGGAATTACAGCGGAGCTTCTGAAAGCGGGTGGAAAACCGGTACTTGAAGTCCTTCAGAAGCTCTTTAATTCCGTCCTCCATGGTGGCATTACACCGGAAGCGTGGAGCAGAAGTGCGGTGGTCTTGTTCTTCAAGAAGGCGACAACGCTCTTGAAGAACTACAGACCAATTTCCTTCTGAGCCGCGTCTGCGTGCTGTTTTCGAGTCATTACGAATCGTCTCGCATGCAGACTCGACGACTTCCAGCCTCCCGAACAAGCCGGTTTCCGAAAAGGCTTTAGCACCATAGACCACATACATACTCTTCGGCAAATTGTACAGAAGACCGACGAGTACAATCTGCCACTTTGCCTTGCGTATGTGGACTATGAGAAAGCCTTTGATTCCGTCGAAATTTGGGCGGTGCTGCAGTCCCTTCAGCGGTGCCAAGTGGACTGTCGGTATATCGAGGTGCTGAAGTTTTTGTACAGTAGGGCTACGATGGCTATCCGAGTACAGAACCAGAGTACGAAACCTATCCAACTGCAGAGAGGTGTAAGACAGGGTGACGTAATATCCCCGAAACTCTTCACCGCTGCATTGGAAGACGTTTTCAAGCTACTGGACTGGAAAGGATACGGTATTAACATAAATGGCGAGTACATCACTCACCTTCGATTTCACCGACGATATAGTCCTTATGGCAGAATCACTGGAGGACCTAAGCACTATGCTCAATGACCTCAATAGTGTCTCCCAACGGATAGGTCTCAAGATGAACATGGACAAAACAAAAATCATGTTTAATGTCCATGTCACACCTATGCCGGTAGTTGTTGGGAGCACTAAGCTCGAAGTTGTTGACGGATATGTTTACCTGGGACAAATAGTCCGACTAGGTAAGTCCAACTTCGACCGAGAGGTCAATCGACGGATTCAACTCGGCTGGGCAGCGTTCGGGAGATTACGACCCATCTTCTCGTCAGGCATACCTCAAAACCTCAAAACTAAATTGTACAACCAGTGCGTGTTGCCAGTGATGACATACGGAACTGAGACGTGGTCCTTCACTGCTGGCCGGATGAGGAAGCTCAAGGTCGCTCAGCGAGCTATGGAGAGGGCTATGCTCGGGGTTTCTCTGCGTGATAAACTTAGAAATGAGGATATCCGCAGTAGAACCAGAGTAACCGACATAGCCCAAAGGATTAGTAAGCTGAAGTGGCAATGGGCCGGCCATATAGCTCGAAGAACCGACAACCGATGGGGAAGAAAGGTTCTCCAGTGGCAGCCTCGTACCGGCAGGCGAAGTGTAGGGCGTCCCCCCACTAGATGGAGTGACGACCTGGTAAGACATGCAGGAAGTCAATGGATGCAGGTGGCTCGGGACCGTGCTTTGTGGCATTCCGTGGGGGAGGCCTATGTTCAGCAGTGGACTTGTGAAGGGCTGTAATGAATTAATGAATGATCCTGATTGGGATGCTAAGACGAAGTTATTTCTTCGGTCCTTGATACGAGTGCAAATTATCAAGTCAATCGGCCGTTAGTGAAAATTACATTAAAAGATTCCGTTACATACTTAGATAGACACACGCGAAGCTAATAAAAGCGTGTTAATATTTGTGGTACGAGGTTGTACAATACCGAAGTTCTAATCTACGCCGTTAAATTTTAAGATCAGCATCATAAACCAGGCCAGTATAAAACTTACTTATTGTTGAGAAAGGATAAAAATTTACTAAGCTGTCCCTTACAGTTCGTAGCTTCACGCAGCTACGCACTGTTCACCCAAAAAGTAAAAGATTTTAGAAAACATTGGTTAACAGACAATCAGCTCTTGATGTAACACATCAAGGTTTGATTTTAATTTAAATATACAGTTAAGTCACAAAACCGTATGTGTGATGACGTGTGGGGTATTAAGTTAAATTTAAAATATTTTTATTCAAAGTTGGCCTCTTCAAAGTAGTTTTTAAAAGACAAGAAAGCTATGCCAATGTTTTAACAAGTTCCTACTGCGGGAGACCTTGTGAGAAGAAACGGCAAGAAACTCACAAGTAGACTATTTTTGTCCCAACCGTTACAATTATTTAACCTTATAAAGTTTATATACATGGTATATAGGTTGTAACATATCTTAAGTTTATTTTACTTTTTTATAATTTACTAGCCATCCGCCCGGCTTCGCACGGGTGATTACTGGACAAAAGCGCCACCTACCGGGTCCAAATGTAAATCTAAACCATCTAGGGACCCATTCAAACACACACATAAAATTGCATTAAAATCGGTCAAAACCGTTTTTGAGTTTTAGCGAGACTAACGGACAGCAATTGATTTTTATACATAGAAATATTTATATTAACTGTTACCTGCCCACCGCTTTAGGCATGAATTAAACTATACATAAACACTCACGCCGTCACCCAGAGGGGTAGGCAGAGACTACGGACTTCCACTTGGCACGATCCTGGCACACCTCTCTCGCCTCCTTTACATCCATATATCTACGCATACACGCTCGTCGGTTAAGGGTACTCCTAATCTGGCCCATTTCCAATATATCGCCAATTTGGTCGATAAACCTTCGTCTAGGGCGTCCCTTTCCGACTCTGCCGTTCACTTCTGCAGCATAAATTTGCTTTGTCACTCTTTCTTCGTTCATTCTTTCTACATGACCAAACCACCGAAGCATTCCTTTCTTAATCCTGGTCACAACGTCATCTTGCAAACCACACTTTTCTCTTATCACACTATTTCTCACCCTGTCATTCAGATTCAGCCCTAGCATACTCCTTAATGACCGCATTTCTACAGCATTTATTCTACTCTCATGCTTCTTCTGCCAGACCCAACTTTCACTACCATACATTAAAGTAGGGACTAACACAGCATTGTGAATTGCCAAACGTGCCTTTTTTCTCATTCACTCTATTTCCTGCGTTCACTCGTCGTTCTATATCCTTATCATATCTACCATCCCTACTAAATAAACATCCCAAATATACAAACTCATCCACTTGCTCAATCAACTCCTTCTATTCTTATTTCACATAACGTTTTACTTTCTTCTCTTTCAAAACCATCACTTTCGTCTTACTTGCGTTCACTTTCATACCTCTTTCTTTTAATGATCGGTTCATTAAAATAACCATCATTTGCAACTCGGCCGCCGACGATGCAAATATGACTTGATCATCGGCGTACAAAAGGCATTTGACGGTTAACTCACCCATTCTCAACCCACATTCTTCAACTTTCAAAGTTTGCAAACAACTGTCCATAAATAAGTTAAACAGCCAGAGGCTACACAGCTCTGTCTGACACCTTTTTGGATGCCAAACTAGTCCGAGTAGACCCCGTTGATCCTGACACAAGCACTAGAGTCCCTATAAAGAGACTTCAATGCCTGTATCAACCCAGCGCTCAAACCAAATGAGTTAAGTGTTTGCCATAACACATTCCTGTCCACTCTGTCATAAGCCTTTTCCAAGCCCATGAAAGCACAAAAAACTTTCTGGTTTTTGGCCAAAAACTTCTCCGCAATCATGCGCATGGAATGCGCTTGATCCGTACACCCCATTCCCTTTCTAAATCCAGCTTGCACATCCCAAATTTTTCCATCAGTTTCTTCCATAACTCTTTCAATTAACACCTTAGCATACAGTTTACCCACAATGCTAAGCAAGCTGATCTACAGTAGTTTTACAGTCCTGCTGTGACCCTTTTCCTTTATATATTGGGACTATAACGGCTTTGCACCAGTCTTCGGTACCCGCTTCAGTTCCCAACATAAATTAAACAAGGTGTACAGCAGGCCTGCCACCACTCTCTCTCCAGCCCTTAGCATTTCGAGTGATACTCTATCATATCCGGCTGCCTTACCTGCTTTCATGCTTTTCATTGCTTTCATTATTTCATCTACACTTATCTCCCTACCTCTCTCCACTTCTTTCGGAATTTCTTTTTCACTTAATTCAGACGACCCTTCACTCATAAACACGCTTTCAAAGTATTCCTTCCATCTCTTTAAATTAGATACTTCATCATTCAGCATACAGCCATTCTCGTCTCGTATAGCATTCATTCTAGGCTGTTTTGAATTTCCCTTCATTAAACTGAATTAAACTTCAGTAATAATTATAAAAAATGTCCTATGTTTTACTCCATGACGGAATCTCATTCTATGACAAATTTAGTGGAGTTATATATTATCAAATTCAATAAGATTTTTATTATAAAACTAAAATAACAAACGAACTTGCAGTCCACCTGATGGTAAGCGGCTTCTGCAGTCCATCGACACCTGCAACCAACTTCAAACAAAGAACGCTACAGATGCGTTGTCACCTCTGAGGAATGAGATGGAATCCTTCACAGTCTGTAATTATACTGGCTCTCTATACCCTTTAGAGCGGAACGCGGCAGTATAACCACTGCTATTTGGTGGCAGAAATAGGTAAGGGACTGGAAGAGGAAGAGACCAGGCAGTTCACCTGCTCTCTTGGCAGAAAAAACCACTAGTAAAGAAATTCTTCTTCAAATGACAACTACACTCGCACTCGCAGCTCAATGCGAAATAAAAAAATAGGGTCTGAAATGTATAACTGTATTAGTTCAGTTCACTGTCAAATATATGTTATATAAATAAGATTTGAATGTATATACATATATATAATAGAAGTAAGTGTGATAAACGAGCCCACAGTCTACCCAAAGATACCTACATCTATCCTCTTTTTCAGAATCATAATTCAGAGGCATTGTCATCCCTAAGGACTCGGATGAAATGCCTTGTTACCAGTAAAAAGAACTACCAGATTTAGTCACTCAACATATAAAACACAGCAGCATTATGCTGCTGTTTAATACTAGTATTCTTTGCGAGCGTAATCCGTCCCCGGTCGAGCCGACTCACTCGCGCTGCAGCCAAAATACTGCATGGTATATTTACACACAACTAGCACACAGTAAATGGATGCTGTGGCTAATAGACATTTATATCTATACTCGATTAAGAATCAAAATGCATGCCTCATTTTCAATGAAAAGGATTTCATTGAAAATGAAGTCCCGCCGCATGCATTTGGGGATCTGTCTGTTCAGTTGCCTGTATGCTGTCAAAACCATTGAAAACTGCAGCTTCATTTCCCTTCTAACAGCGATGAGATTAAGAGTGTGATCGGAGAGTTTTTGTGTTCTTCTGCGGCGGGTCTTGCATAACTTAGCTCCGACAGCATGGACAGTTTCCACGAGCTTGTCATTCATATCGTCCACTGTATTGCAATCTTCTAGGCTCTGTAAACGGTTTTGTAGCTCGAGCTGAAAGGTTTCGGGACTTTGGATTAGAGCACGAGGGGGACGGAGCGTTGACTTCATTAGACGTGACCTCTCCAACTTAACGTTTAGGTTCAGTGTTCCTCTCACCATTCCGTGGTCGCTGCCGGTTTTCACCCTCGCGATCACTGAGACATCACTGAACAGTTTTTTAGTCTGGTCGTCATAATGAAGTCAATCAAATTTTTGTCGAACCGTCGGGGCTCGACCAGGTCTACTTCCTGTGGGGCCGCTTCTGGAAGAAAGAGTTCATCATAAAGAGTCCCTCTTTCTCCATGAAGTCGGCCAGCTGCTGGCCCTGGGTTCTGTTGCCCTATTCCAAATTTCCCTACCTTCAGCTCACCGTTCTCTCTTGTGCCTAGTTTTGCGTTGAAGTCTCCCATTAACACCGTATAGTGGGTTTTGGAGGAATGCATGGCTCTAGATATATCCTCATACATTTCCTCCACCTCCTCATCAGGATCTGTGACCTGTATGACCTTCAGCAGGACTCCCGGAACTGGGGCCGTCTCTTCGTAACTTTAATCATGGGGAGTATATTGCCATAGTGGCCACGCTTGGCGAGCGGGTTGGCAACCGCAGTTTTTATTGTTGCTTTGCTGTTATCAGAAAGATGCTGCTGCCCATCTTCTGCCTCAGTTTCCCTCTGTCGCCTCTTACGACACCCACGGAAAGATATGGGGTAGTGGGTATTCTCACCCGCCACTACACATTTGTACTACAACTATAAAATAGCTGTAGCATGGCTATACTACGTAGCATCTTACACCATATACATTATTCACGGCAAATACAATATAATTGTAGTAAATCCTATTCATCACCCATACACAGACCATTGCTGGAATATCAGAGTGGTCCCCTACCATAGCAGGGCATTGCAAAAGTCACTACCATACTCAGCAGGCAAATAATCTTAAGCTGAAATAAATATTCACATAAAACAGAACATTTATATTAACCAAAGTCAAAGAAAAGTTGAAACAATACCGTATTGAAAGTAAGAAACATTTTTATTGTTACTTCATCTTAAAAACCGCTTCAGGGTCAATTAAACTTTCCAATAAAAAAGTTTGAAAACACAAACAGTTTTATAACAATACCTTCCACTTTTTGTTTACAATTATACTAACAGTATGGTCCTTTAATATATACGTTTAATCTACTGTTGTAACAAGAGTGATATTAAAAACGATATTAATTATTTTTTTTATATAAAATAAGGGTGACAAACGAACACACAGTCCACCTGATGGTAAGTGGACACTGTGGTACATCTAACATTGTTTAAGAATCAAAATGCAGATGCGTTGTCACCCCTGAGGACTAAGATGGAATGCCTTGTTTACGTTAACATTCACCATACGAAACACAGCTGCATTAAGCTGCTATTTTATGCTGGTGGTCCTTCCCCGGTCCAGCGGACCCATTCATGCTATAACCTCAACATAGCTGTAGCATGGCTTAACCATGTAAATTAAGTAAATTAAAAAGTATTTGAAACATTTGGGCGGTCACATTTGACAGTCAGTAGAGTTTATGTGATTACTTAATAACATGTACACACAGTATACAGTCACTGGACTGGTCTGGTAACAGAACAAATAAGAGAGAGGACAGACAAGAGAATCCGCTTCTCCATATCGTCCATTGGATGACATAAGAGACGAGAGAAGGAAATGAAACAGAAGAATACATACAAAATCTTCCTGAAAACAACCCACTTGCCAACCGTGGCAATAGCCTAATGGTATGGTTCGGACTGCAAACTCAGAAAGTCGAGGGTTTGAATCCGCTATTCGACTACTGTGGTGAACCGCTCTTAACACAAGCATTTTAAGTCTTCTTATGGAGTTTAACGGGGGTATAAGTAACGTTAATAGCGTTACTAGTATTCTGTTTATATAATTGTAACTTTTAACAAAAAGTAAAAACAGACTTCAAATTGCTAAAAAAGAAGTTATTTATATGCTTTTATTTATTTGCTCCCTAAAGGGAAGGATTTTTTTCCAAATTTATATGGGACCATCCTTGAAGTATGACCTATTTAATAAAAAAATTATCATTAGAATCGGTTCTCAATCTGCGAAGATATCATATGAAATTCCTTAAATAATAGTCCAATATGAAACTTTTTTTTCCCCTATTTTCGATCTTTGGGGGCTGAATTTTTTCTTCAAAATTTAATGGGATCATCCTTGAAGTAAAGCCTATTTAATAACAAAGAATCATTGAAATCGGCTCTCAATCTGCGAAGATATCATATGAAATTCCTTGAATAATAGTCCGATATGAATTTTTTTTCCCCTATTTTCGATCTTTGGGGGCAGTATATTTTCTTCAAAATTTAATGGGATCACCCTCGAAGTAAAGCCTATTTAATAACAAAGAATCATTGAAATCGGTTCACAATCTGCGATGATATCACGTAACATACATACAAAAAAAACATACACTCGAATTGAGAAACCTTCTCCTTTTTGAAGTCTTTTAAAAAGAAATCTATGTGGGAGGCGTGTGTTCATTAGTGGACATTTGATAGTCTATAATGCTTATGTACTTAATGCTTTATAGGTATTTCTAATTGTACTTATTATTTTACAGACTCATGTTAATCTTTACTGTACAAAAGTTTATAAAACTGCTTTTCCTAAATTTTCTTGTGAACAGTGTGTGCATGATGAACATGTGACAGATTTCAGATTTAGTAACTGATCACGCGTTTCTTCTTCTTCTTCTATTTCTTCGCTTTAAAATAAGAGTCCTATATACTTGATTCAATGTTTTTGTTTCTACTGCCGCCCAATAATTAATTTTAATGCCCAATTTGATGTTCATACATTCAAATATTTATAAGTGTTGCTTTCGGTTTATTTCAATTTCGTTTACCGTTACAGCCTGTTAAAGTCCACTGCTGAATTGTGTCCCCTATATATTGCCTCATAGGGGGTATATTTGCCATAGCTGTCACGCTTGGCAAGCGGGTTGGCAACCGCAATTTTTTATATTTAGTCGTTATTACGAAGGCAGCCCATCTCCTGATTTGATTCCCTCTGTCGCCTCTTACGACACCCCCTGGATGATATGGGAAGTGGATATTCTTACATCGCCACTACACGGTAATTTCATTTACTGCTTACATTTAACTTTCCAATCCGTTATTGAACATTTATTTTTTAAATATATTACGGACTGATAAAATGATAGCCCATTGAAATATTATTTATCAAAATTATTCATTTGCGGATGTTCCAGAATGGGTCAAGACTGAGCTCGATGTTTTGTTTTCAATCAATTTCAATTTGTAAATAAGAATTATAGCGATTTCTATTTTTATCAATTCATCGAAATTGTTCGTTTTTTAGAAACCAATATTTTTTTGTTTACGTTAGGATTAACTATCAGCAGTAAATTAAAGTTGCTACACTCTACAGCTAGACAAAGGTGACTAAAATAGTTCTCCATGGCTAAAACAGTTCTTCTTCTTCATCAGCCCTAGAAGTCCACTACTAAACACAGGCATCCCCTAAGCAATGCCACAAAGCATGTTCTTCTGCATATCTTACCAGGTCGTCACTCCATCTAGTCGTAGTATCACTTACCGGTTGCCACTGGAGAACTTTTCTTCCCCATTGGTTGTCGGATCTTTGAGCTATATGGCCAGCCCATTGCAACTTCAGCTTACTAACTCGTTTGGCTGTATCGGCTACTCTGGTTCTACTGCAGATATTCTCATTTCTAAGACTATCACGCATAGAAACCCCAAGCAAAGCCCTCTTCATAGCTCGCTGAGCGATTTTGAACTTACTCATACGGCCAGCAGTGAAGGACCACGTCTCAGATCACTGGCAATACGTTCTGGTTGTAAAAACTTGTTTTCAAGTTTTGTAGTATACTTTAAGAGAGGATGTGTATAAGTAATCTCCCGAACGCTGCCCAGCCGAGTTGAATCCGTTGATTGAGCTCTCGGTGGAAGTTGGACTTAACTAGTCGGACTATTTGTCCTAGGTAAACATACTCGTCGATAACTTCGAGTGTAGTGCTCCCAGCAACTACCGGCATAGGTGTGACATGAACATTACACGAGACGATAGAGTAATGGATTCTCTTACGCCTTCTTCACACGGTATCATTACTAATATTCCGTTGCACGGTCCAGAAACCATACATTTGACATTATGCTGACGCTGTTCGAACTGCCGCACCTTGAAATACTTTATTGTTACTTTTTTATTCAATTTATATTATAAATAACACCTACTTATTAAAATCACTCTTTTGTTAATTTAATACTGGTTCGAAAAAAACCCTCTGTTCTGGGAAGAACCAGCAAGAAACCCAGCGAGATTTAAAAAAAAAAGAAATAACAGCTTACTATCATATATACAATTAACAAAACAAAACAAATTAGAAATAGCTTGGTATCAATCACCTCATTCCTAGGGGTTATTATCATCCATAAATTCCTTAAACCCTTTAACTTAAATAACCTTTTTTATACAAACTTTTAGTTTATTTACCTATTTTCAAATTAAACTCGGTGTGTGTAATAAACTGTTAAAGTAATAACACGTGTGCTTACTTTATACGCCACTTGTACTTACGTACTATCTTCTTAAACTATCTTTAAATTACATAGCTATAAACTAATTTAACTATCAAAGAAGCTATACGAGTCGCAAACTGTGGCCTGTACACCCGTTAACCACTCCAAGTTGTGAGCTTTAAATTTATATTCTTTCGGCAATAGTCAAAAGATGGATTCGAGATTCGGATTGATTGGAACTCGCTACTTTTAAGTTTCCTTAAGTTTTCACTTTTAACCGTGGTAGGAGTTTTTTTATATAATAAGGCTGATAAACGAGCACACAGTCCACCTGACGGTAAGTGGATGCTGTGGCCCATAGACATATATATCTATCCCCGATTAAGAATCAAAATGCAGAATGCGTTGACACCTTTAAGGACTAAGATGGAATGCCTCGTTTAGAGTAAAAAGGATCTTTACATTCTTCATAAGAAACTCAGCAGCATTTAACTGCTATTTCACGCTGGTATTCTGTGAGAGCGTGGCCCTTCCTCAGTTGAGCCGACACATTCGTGCTACAACCATAGCATAGCAACATGGCTCTACCAAGTATAAAAATTATAATTATAAGAAGTTAGTCAAGAAATAATGATTTGCCATGCCGTCATCACCACAATTATTTTATTTAACTAACAATTATAATAATACCAACATTACAATTATAGATAAACGTCAGAGTGATATATGAAAGTACCAGTGTCTGGTACAAAGAACAGTAGATGTGATAATTACTTAACTCACGCATATTCAATTAAAATTAATAAGGAGCCAGAGAAACAATTAATGTGTGTACGAGCTTAAATACTGTCAAATGCACAAGAGTCTAATTATACGAGTATTTTAAAGAAAATTATACATATATATTTAGGGAAAAATATAGAACTTGCATGTAGTAATGACTAGGTATTGACAGCTACGAAAGTGTTAATTTTGTTTTTTAAAATAGTTTGTGTTAAATGTTTTTTTTTTCAACTTAAACATTATACAATTATCGCGTATATTAACTTATTTAATATTACCGACATTTCGAGCACTTTACAGTACCCATGGTAACGGGGGACTGAGGTGTTTGATGTCCCAATGTCATAGTTGACCACGGCTACCTCCAGATTAAAATTATTAGGTAAATATAAGAAATCAAAAGTTAGAATATAGTTACCTAAAACCAAAAATACCAAAAGTTTGCCAAGAGTTTTGTCAAAATCATAAAAATATGTAGTTATTATTTACTATTGCCAACATGCCACATCAAAAATTGTAAAATTAAACTTTTTTCCCAAAAATAACTCAATCAAGTTTTAAGTTTTTGTCATGAAAATAATTTTAATCTTTATATCCTTTCTTTTCTTAAGTAAAGATTTATTTAGGATTTTTCTTTGTACGTCTACAATCCTGTTATAAAAATTTAAAATCTATACATTGTTCATAAATCTGCACATACACAATACAATTCCCATAATACGTTTATTTTCTATTTATGTTATATTATATCCTCCTATCCCTTGCTCCTCGGCTCCGCTCACACTCCATTAAAAATTATCTAAATCTTCGATTAGTCCACAAGTTTCACAATTAGGCGGATCAAGTGTTCTTCATCACATAATTTTTTTTCAATGGAATGTGACCTGATCTTGTTTTAATTGATATGTGCCTTTTACTATGAAAAGTCATAACATAGCAGCAGCATACTGCTCTTGTGTTTTTGAAAACTGGATGTTTACTTGTTAATAAGGCATCTGCATTTTGATTCCTAATATCGAGTAGGTGTATGACACAGCATTCACTTATCATCAAGTAGACTTTGTGCTCGTTTGTCACCGTTCTTGTATAAAAAGGCAGTCGCACACAAATAAAATATATAAGTTGTGACTATTTTTTACAAAACTAAATCAATTATTATCAATATATTCAATTGTTCGGATTAATCCCAGCCGCCACATTTCACGAACGCACATCGCGGCAGAACTCCCGATACCATCCACACCATCTGGATGATTGGCGGTCCACCACTGTGCGATTTAGAAGATGTTTTCTTCCTCGCACAACTTCCTTGTGGAATAGTTTACCACCAGCGATTTTTCCGGACCGATACGACTTAGGGACCTTCAAGAAAAGAGCCTACTCCTTTTTAAAAGGCCGGCAACGCATCTGCAATTCCTCTGGTTCCCCTGGTGTTGCAGTTGTTCATGGGCGGCGGTAGTCACTTACCATCAGGTGAGCCGCATGCTCGTTTGCCCCCTCTCCTATAAAAAAAATAGTTATTTGGGCGTAACTACTGCGTGTAGGTAATTTTGAAATTTTTCCAACCTGACTTGCACGTAGTACGGATGATTGACAAGATATTTATGACCTAATGATGACAGAAAATGCATCTAAAACCATCCATCACCCATCCATTACAGGACTCCTCATAGATTGCCACATAAGGGGGTACTTGCCGTAGTTAACACCTCTTATTTCAGTTTCCCTCTTTCGCCTCTTACGACACCCACGGGATGACTTTAGATAGTGGATTTTTCTAAGCCGTTACTACACGCCGTTTACTGTTTTGTTATCTGTAGTATTATTATATTATTAAGGGCAAAAAAGATATAAATTAATCTTATTTTAAATATAAATATTAAATTTATAAAATTATGAAAAAATGCTAAACGAGCATACGGCTTACGTGATGGTTAGAACATTTGCAATAGCAGAGGAATTCCTGGTACATAGATGGCCTTTAGGAAAGGCGTAAGCTCTTTTCATGAAAATAATAAAGTCATATCAATCCGGAAAAAGAGCTGGCGACAACAAACTCTAAACTATAGTCGTATAATATATATCATTACTTTATATATTATGTATAACGTATCACAAACTGACACTTTATTATTTTTATTTTACCTTAAAATTGTAATAGGAGGTACGGCTCTACTTTTCTTCATAGGAGTCCGCCTGGGTTGGTATCACACTCCTACCTGTTTCTATCGCTAAATAGCGGTGAGTATACTGCTGCGTTCCGGTTTGAAGAGTATAGTGAGCCAGAACAGACTGTGAGGCAATCCGCCCTAGTTCTCAAAGGTCACACAACAAGGCTTTCTTTGTCTGAAGTTGACTGCATGTATTCATGGATTACAGTAGCCACGTACTGTCAGTTAGACTGTAAGTTCGTTTGTCACTTCAGTTTTATAAAAAAAATAGTAATTATATTTAGTAGCAATATCATGATTTTAGCACTAATAGATAATTTGAATCCATTGTCTGTTCAAAATCGATCGACGAGACGGACACGGGAATTCCATCATCATGCAGAGACGTCGTACGTTTTATACATTCTCATAAAAAGATTTATTTTGCTTTGTAGGATAGTCGTGAATAGTTTTGTAAAAATCTAAGTTACAATTTTCACACTAATATATTAAGTAGTTACAATTAAACTAAGACACTAAACTACATTAACAAAGAAATTTCAATTTAGTAATAAACATTACGGAAACAAGACATTAATAACAAAGTTTTATATTTTAGCACAATTTGCGGAGGCTAAGAATGGTAATTCGTCTTATGAATTCTCCATAATGAGACAACAAGCCGTATTTTCTCATTTTTATAATTCCATAAATAATGTTTGAAAGAACACAGCCATTATTTGCAGTGAAATATTGTTAAAGCTATTATGAGGGATACAAACATTGCGTTTAGTGTTTGTCCCTTATCTTGTAATTGCTTTGTAGTACACTTTTTACTTATAAAAACTGTTTTTTTTTTTATAGAAGTAAAAGTAACCGATGTGCACATAGTTCAGATGTATTTTCATGCCCTAAGATAAAATGCCTTTTTACCAGAGAAAATGGCTTACGGCTTTCGCTTCTCAATACAATTTACGAATACAATTATGCGACTATTTCTAACCTACCCATTCGTGCTACAGTGCAAGCTAATAGCTTAGCCATGCCACGTACTTGTCTCTACAACGTAACTAATACACTGAACCGTGGTTCTACCACATAACTAATACGCTGAAGCGTAGCTCTACCACGTAACTAATACGCTGAAGCGTGTTTGTTCAACGTAATTAATACGCTTATGCGTGGCTCTACTACAAAACTAATACGCTGAAGCGTGTCTGTGTAACATAACTAATACACTGAAGCGTGGTTCTACCACATAACTAATATGCTGAAGTGCATCCCTACCAAATAACTAATACGCTGAAGTGTGGCTCTAACTTGTAACTAATACGCTGAAGCGTGTCTGTTCTACGTAACTAATATGCTGATGTGTGGCTCTACCATGAAACTAATACGCTGAAGCGTGACTCTAACTTGTAACTAATACGCTGATGCGCATCTATACCACAGAACTAATGCGCTGAAACATGGCCCCACCACGTAACTAATACGCTGAAGCGTGCCTATGCAAAGTAACTGATACGCTGAAGCGTGGCTCTACTACATAAATAATACGCTGAAGTGCGTCTCTACCACATTACTAATACGCTGAAACGTGGCGCTAACACGTAACTACTATGATGAACCAAGGCTATACCACGTAACTAAAATGCTGAAGCGTGGCTCTACCTCGTAACTGCTTAATTTATATCCCACCCTATGGCAAGTGGCGATGCAGCCGAAGATGTTATGACGCACTATATGATTTAGCTTGACAAAACCTCTTCAATCACCGAAAACCAATTCACTTTGGCCTTGTTTACATAATATATTGATGAATATTAACATGTTTTTAGAT
This sequence comes from Parnassius orleans, assembly GCA_029286625.1. NCBI lineage: Eukaryota > Metazoa > Arthropoda > Insecta > Lepidoptera > Papilionidae > Parnassius > Parnassius orleans. The sequence continues at coordinate 5,608,133 of JAGSMP010000037.1, forward strand.
GACTTACTGTTACCGTTACCGTCACAGTCTACTAAAGTCCACTGCTGAATATAGGCCTCCACTATATATTAGCTTTTCACTTGGCAATCACTTGGCAAGCGGGTTGGCAACCGCAGCTTTTTTATTTTTAGTCGTTACTAGGAAGACGCTGCTGCCCATCTCCTGATTTGTTTTCCACTGTCGCCTCTTACGCCAGCCAAGGAATGATATGGGGTAGTGTATATTCTCACACTGTCACTGCACTCTTAGGATTAGATTTTTCAGGTGTTTTAAATGTTGGTTTAGATGTTTTAGGTGACTAAGAATTTTAAAAATAATCCTTGCAAACTTATTTATTGACTGTTGTGGGAACACTGGTATTAGTTCTCAGTTTAGACTTTTTTTAATATATTTATATAGTTTTAGTAGTAACCTTAATTTACTTGCCATAATTGCCACAATTGGCTTGTGGATGCGCAGTATCAAGTGACTTGCTACTATGATGTTGATTCTCGTCGACAAGTTGGTTGTGCTGCCATTTATTGGAAGCCATGAGATCTTTGTAACTTTTAATGTAATTGTCTCTTATGACACCCACGGAACGAAATGGAGTTATGGATTCTATTATGACGTTAGCACACAACATGGAATACACAACGATACCACATAAATTACACAGTAAATAATTCATAATTATCTCCATTTTTATCTTGAGCAACATAATTTTACTCTTTAAAAATCGAAAAGAAGGTTAGAACTACGCATAAAAACGCGTATATACTATTTCTTGAAAGTGACATCTGCCTTCTTAAATACCTTTTTATCAAATTATCAAGCATTGACTCCCGTCCATTTCCTCTCGTATTCGGTTGTTCCGACCTGTTACCCGACAGAACACAAAGAAAGCAAGCACTTTATTATTGGAATGTATCTATGTTATCACACTGCGATAATGTTGACCGCCGCTCTATTGCATTTCGCGAAGAACAATGTCGTATACGCCACAAATAGGAAAATTAATGTGGACAATAATAAAAGTGCGCAAAGTTTCGGTTTGTGTGACACAAAAATCTAGATATTTCTAGCAAATATGAATGAAAGGTCAAAGAACAGGAGCTGATACATGTTATAGCGAATTGCTCGTGTACTTATAACAATAATTGTTCTATTTTCATTGTGAAACGCATGTATTGCAAATCACATTCTTACCATTGTATATGTAACAGGTGAATTCATGTTTGGAACATGTGATGCACTTCAGTCAACTCTTTCTTTTGATCTGATCTACGCAGAATGAGCTTATAGTATCTTGAAGTCTTGCAGTTGTATGCTTGGGTTGGGATTTAATTGTATTAATTATAGAATCCCAAGCAGATAGTAGCGCCCAGCCATCTTCTTTATTGAAATGAGGATGATTTTTTGATTTCAATAGCCTAGCACGTGGTAGAGCCATGCTATTAATTAATAGTATAGTTGTAGCACGAATGGGTCGGCTCGACCGGGGAAGGACCACGCTCTCACAGAATACCAACGTAAAATAGCAGCTTAATGCTGCTGTGTTTCGTATGGTGAGTGTAGAGAACCGGAGACCCTTTTTACTGGAAACGAGGCATTCCATCTTAGTCCTCACGGGTGACAACGCATCTGCATTTTGATTCATAATCGAGGATAGATGCAGCTGTCTATGGGCCACAGTTACTACTTACCATCAGGTGGACTGTGTGCTCGTTTGTCACCCTTATTCTATAAAATAAAAATAAAATAGCAAATCATCCTTGGAAGGAATCAGTGTTCTTTAATTGAATCGTGTTCACAGACTGCGGACTTTCCGGGGCGTCGATTCTTCACATCAGCTTTCGTGACTATGAGTGCTGTAAAGTACTCGAAACGTCGGGAGTTTAAAATACATTAACATACGCGATGAAATCGCGTAAAAATAATAAATCATTATATTAAGTGCTGATTGACCATTTGTGTGACTATTTGTGTTCACTGAGGTGTTCGACGTCCCAATGTCATAGTGAATAACAGCCACCTTCAGTTTAAAATTATTAAATTTGTTGCGATCTCCGCAAAGAGAACATAATAGTAGCTTGAAGTCTTGTAGAGTGCTTAAAGTATCCTGAAGTCTTGGGTTGGGATTTAATTTTATTAATTATAGGAAGGTAGCGCGCAGCCATTGTTACCGTTACCGTTCTATTAAAGTCCACTGCTGAACATAGGCCTCTGCTATAGATTGCCTCATAGGCGAATGCTACACACTCGATAATTATCACGATATTTGGATCGTAATCCAGGATTACTATATTTATCGAGTGTGTAGTATAGCGTATCACGGATCGTGATACGGATCGCTGGATTTCTAAATATCCAGAAATCCCACGATCTGTATCAAGTATCGTCGATAAATATCGAGTGTCTAGTGTCTGGTCGATATTTATCGTGTCAGTATTGGTCAATATTCATTCTGTTATTGCGATGAGCGATGGACACTCGAAAATAATTTTCATAATCATCCATTTCTTGGTATTCCCGAATCTAATTTAATAAATTCAGGTGTGTATATTGATCTCTGTCTTGAAGCCAATAAAAAAGACGTGTAAAGAGAAAAATCATCCATTTTTTTCTCTTTACACGTCTTTTTAATGCTATAGCTAATATAATAGCAACGTAAGCTTTACTTTTATAGTCACTCATTACGTTATTGGATTCGGAGTATGTAACGTACACGTCTTTAATGAATAAAATCTACCGTTGTACTGACGCGATTAGTATCGAGTGTGTAGTATGTAGATTCGATCTAAAATATTGCAAGATAAAAATCACGTTAAATATGGTGATAATTATCGAGTGTGTAGCATGCGCCATAAGGTGGATATTTGCCATAGTTGCGGGTTGGCAACCGCATTTATTTATTTTTAGTCGTTACTAGGAAGACGCTGCTGCCCATCTTCTGATTCCTTTCCCTCTGTCGCCTCTTACGGCACTCACGGGAGGATATGGGGAAGTGGATATTGTGACACCGCCACTACACGGACTGCCCAGCCATCGTTTCTATTAAAATTAGGATGTATTTGATGTCAAGAGTCTCGCAAATAATCCTGGGTATAACTTGTGTTCTTTTGCGAGGCTTTGTGCTCTATCAGATCCCATGTAATGGCGGGAGCGATCCCGTACGTGTTCATAGACTGCAGACTTTCCGGTTCTACATATGTATGTATACATATTTATGTATGAATGTAATAGAATTTTATAATTGAGTTTTCACCCAAAATTATGCAAGCATATTAAGAACCGATGGAAATACAATAAATCAAATAGTATGTACTAGTATTCTCACTAGCATCATCACACTTCATGATCAATGCAAGAGGTTTAAATTTTTAAATATCCGGTTTCATATGAGATTTGGTTTTAGCATTTTTGGATGGATTGGATGGATGTTTCAGCACCAGGGTGCACCACGATATAATTGAAAAAGTTGGCATGTTATTTATATTACCTTGCACCCTATATTATACCGTGTAAAGGCGGCGTTCCACTACTCCGTATTATCATCCCGTGGATGTCGTAAGAGGCAACAGAAGGAAAGTAAAACAGAAAGTGGGCAGCAACAACTTCCTTGATAACAGCTCAAAAAATATGTTTATGTCTTTAATAATGAATTGTTTTTACAATCAAAGGTACAATAAAAATCTCAAAATTATTAAAAACTGCGTTGTCAACCCGCCTGCTAAGCGGGGCAAATTCTTAGTGTTATGGCAAATTTCCTAATAAGAATATCTATGGGAGATAGCTGTGTTGAGAATTGGATTTTGATAGGCTGTAATGATGATGATGATGATGACACTCCATATTATTTATAGTAGTAGTAGATTTGTAGATAATGCTCGTTCTGTTTCTTTACAAGTAAGGATGAAAAACACCCACCATATGTGTTGGTATGTGGAAGCTGTGGCCCAGGAACACCTTTATAAATCCTCATTAAATAATCAAAATGCAATGTCAGGGCTAAGGTGGAATGACTCGTTACCGGAATCTCCGTTTCTCGTCACCACATGAAACTGATATTTTATGAGAGCATGGTCCTTTGTCAGTAGAATCGACACATTCATACCGCAGTCATTATATATCTGTAACATGGTTATAACACGTAGACATTTTTGTATTTGTTTATTATATGATCATTATCATCATCATCATTAATAGGTGAAGAGACTTTATTCACGGTCACAATTATACCTGGTAGAGCCAAGTTTCAACCATATTATGGTTGTAGCATGAATGAGTCGGCTCGACCGGGAAAGGACCACGCATCACAGAATACCATCGTAAAACAGCAGCTTAATGCCACTGACAACTGCATTTTGATTCTTAATCGAGGATATATGTCTATGGGCCACAGCATACACTTTCTATCAGGTGGACTGTGTGCTCGTATTATAAAAACGTACGTATAAAAAACAATTTTAGTAACAAAATTATTTAACTTTACAAAACATAATCAGTAGATCAATATTATGAATTTGATAAAATACGTATTTATATTTTCGAGGACTAGCTTATTTTTGCAGTTATATCTTTTCCTACAGACCTTGACATTTGTTGCAATAAATCCTATATTTTGTCATCTTATCTCTCCATTCAACTGTACTTCATTTGAAAAAACTACTCCGCCTCTCGGAAAAGGTCCGTTATCAGTCAGCCATGACCTCTGCACGTTATCGGTGAAAGTTCACCAAACATGGCCAATGTTTTTTCGTCCTGTCCAAACGATAACAGAATTTTGTTTGAAATAATCTCAAGTGTATTAAACGTTACACATTTGTCTATATGTTAAGTTGAACGAAAGTACATTGATCTTTGATAAACATTTGATAATCATCCCCTGTGGGGGTGCCATGTGTTTGAAATGTCAATATGGGTGTCGTTTTATGGTTTTTTGGGAGATTAATTACGAAAATGGCATCGATTATGGTTTGAAACCAACATGGATGGAAGGATGGATGGATGTATGTTTGTATGTAAAAATCATCACGGGTTGGGTGACTTGCGTGTCATTTTTAAGGCTTTTGAGTCGTAAATAACGTAAATGATATTGATAAATATTTTAAACTTAATTTATTAGAATAGAATAGAATATATATAAATATAAAATAGACAAGAAGATTTGTATAAAATTACACCTGAACAAAAAAATACTAATTTAAAAATTAAAAAACAATGAAAATAAACAACCAAACCAAATATATTTTTTTACAAATTAATAAAATGGCAAAACCAAAAGAAATACTTTAGATATCTATCTATTTTGTATTGATCTTCAAGTTCCAATCCCTACCAATAGATGGCGTTGGTATCGTTTTAGAACGCGGTAACGTTGTGTTTTTTCGAACTAATATAAAGTGAATGGTGAATGAGCGCTTCAACCTGTACCACATACGGTACCTATTCACTGTTAACGGATATTTGACTAGACTTTGACTTTGTTTGCTTGCTTACGGTTTAAGATTTGCTTCTTGTTTCAGATTAGTTGCTTGATTTTGTCTTTCTTACAACCACTGTTCAAACTTGGAATTCGATTTGCTTTGTGATTAGGTATTGTTGATAGAAGTATTTTTTCTCACTGAAAAAATGACTACAGAAACTCTTAGTATTAAAGGAAAAATGGAAGAATATAATGTCGTCCCCATTATAGGTGACGGCGCCTGTTTGTTCGTACTCTTTCATTTTTAATGTACAGAACCCAAGAAAATGCGACGGTGGTGCGCTCAGAAATTGTTAGATTTGTATTAAATGATTGGCCTAGGTTTTCAGTTTTGATCCACGATGAAATGGCGATAATTATTCAACAGCAAATGAATATTTAGCGGATATGTTAAAAAATGAAACTTACGGTGGACTTTGTGAATTGGTAGCTGTAGTATTAAAATTTCCGTTTCGGTTTGAAGTATATCGAAATGGTCTGCTATACACAGAGTCCGGAACAGATATCTGTCCAGTAAGGCGATTACGATTTAGCCATGATTTATCTAATGGTATGTAACAATATACATAATATACATTTTGACGCATATCTGCCTATTGTTGCGAAGAAAATTACACAGCGTCGCATGGAGGTACCTGTCGAAGAGCGTGATCCTTTTTCAGAGCTTTTTTTTTTATTTAAATTTATTTAACTGTTACATCTTTTGTAAACAGTGAAATATCATCTCCAACCAGCGGAACAGATCAATTTGTATCGTCCACCTTAAAATATGAAAAAAATAAAAATTAACGCAGGTCGAGATTTACTAATTACACAAGAAAAAGTCAATTAAAAAGTGCACAAGAAAGATATAGGCAGAACAAGCCAGATTCAAATCGTAAAGCTGTGTCCGCTTATCAGAAAAACAATCCTGATGTACACAGGCAAGCTGTTGCAAATTACCAAACTGCGAATCCACAAGTGCATAGAGCAATTCAGTCACGGTATGAGGAAAACATTACACTGCGTTTATGGAAAAACAAGGTCCATTCCGCTATGGAGTATGACCCTGATATTGCTTATAGAACTGACAGCAGTGTAGCCTTGGGTTCTATGACATACAAGTGTCAGTGATGCAATGCGCTGAAATGGAAGGATGAGACACCTGGTATGTGTTGCAGCACTGGAAAAGTGCAACTTGATCGGTTGAAACAACTGCCTGAACCACTCTTTAGTTTGATTAATAATCTACACCCGGAACATGACCATTTTATGGGTAATATTCGTAAATATAATGCCTGTTTCCAGATGACTTCCTTTGGTGGTAAACAGGTAACAGCAGATGGTTTTTCACCGAATTTTAAAGTACAAGGCCAGGTCTACCATTTAATTGGAAGTATATTACCAGAAGCCGAACATGACGCTCATACCTTCAAATATATTTTGTAGGAGAAGATGATCGAGAAGCAAAGATTCGATGTTATAAATTTCCTATCTTAAAGCCAAATTTAATCAAACAATTGCAAAATATGCTGCATCAAGTGAACCCGTATATAAAAGGTCTGAAAAGTGCCATTGATAAAGCCCCTCCTTCAGAGTCATACAAAGTTGTCATACATGCTGATAAAAAACCACCAGAAGAACATAGAGGTAGGTACAATGCACCAACTACAAATGAAGTGGCTTTAGTGTTAGTGGATCAACAATTTGATCGAAGGGACATCATCCTCGAGAGCCGAAGTAATTCACTTCAGCGTATTAGTGAGATACATCGAGCATATGATGCGCTACAGTATCCATTGATGTTTTGCTGGGGGGATGATGGGTATTCAATCAACATACCACAACGCGATCTCACAACTAAGTTGCCGCTTAATAAAACTGTCTCTTCTGCAAGTTTCTATTCGTATAGAATAATGATTAAAGAAGGAGAAGATAACTATTTAGTCAACTATCGTGCCCTTTTTAGTCAATATTTGGTGGATGAATACGCCAAAATAGAAACAGAGAGATTAAGTTATATCAAAAATATTCAGGCCAAATTACGTGCTGATAGTTATTAGCTATTGGACGACAAGACGCAGAAGCCAATCAACTAGGACAAATGGTTGTCCTTCCATCATATCACTTTCACATGCAATCCTCGCTGGGACGAGATAAAAGAGCAATTGCTTCAAGGACAACAATCTCATGATAGACACGATATAATTTCGAGGGTGTTTCGACTAATGGTGAAAAAGATCATGAACTTATTGACAAAGGGCAAAATATGTGGTGAAGTGCAATGCTATATGTACTCAACGTAATGGCAAAAGAGAGGTCTTCCACATATTCATATTTTTTTATGGCTTGACAAATGAATTACTCCGGATCAAATCGACAATATAATTTGTGCTGAAATACCGGATCCCAAACGTGACCCAGAGCTTCACGAAATCGTTAAATGTAATATGATACATGGTCCATGTTGAACTTTAAATCGAAAGTCACCAAAGATAACATGCAGTAAACGATACCCCAGGGCTCTCAGGGAAACTCAAACTGTTGAAGACGATTATCCACAGTACAAAAAACGTTTACTAGATGACGGTGGGTTCTCTGTTGATATTAAAGGCACAACCATAGATAATCGCTGGGTAGTCCCTTATAATCTAGTATTATTAAAAACATTTAACACTTACTTAAATGTAGAATATTGTCATTCGGTGAAATCAATAAAATACGTCTGTAAATACGTAAATAAAGGTTCAGACCAGGCATCGTTTGCTTTAGAGAATGAGAAGGATGACGTTAAAACCAACACAATTGGAAGATATATAAATGCATCAGAGGCAGTATGGCGAATCCTTGAATTTCCCATTCATGAGCGTTTCCCTCCCGTAGTCCACCTCACTGTTCATTTGTAAAATGGGCAAAGGGTTTATTGTAATGAGCAAAATCTGAGTGAAAGAGTGAATAGTCCTCCAACAACCACACTCCTATCCTTTTTCGATTTGTGTAAAGTGGATAACTTTGCAAAAACATTGCTCTACCTAGAAGTACCTGCATACTACGTTTGGGATAAAAGAAAGTTCCAAAGGAGAAAGAGAGGAGCAAACGTTGAAGGCTGGCCAGAGGTCAAAAAAGAGGACGTTCTGGGCAGGGTTTATACTGTGCATCCGAAAAATACAGAATGCTATCACCTTCGCATGCTTCTTCATGAGATCCGGGCCCCAATTTCGTTTGAAGCGTTAAAACTGTAGATGGTCATGTATATTCCACGTTCCAATCAGCGTGCAAAGCTCTGCTTGCTTGCTTGAAGATGATCAGCATTTGTTCGCAGCAATGGAATAGGCAGCACTTTGCCAATCACCACAAACGATTCGGGATCTTTTTACGATTATTTTAGTGTTCTGCCAAGTATCAGACCTTTTAAGCCTTTGGGAGAAATTCAAAGAATACCTATCTGAAGATTTTAAAAGGCTATTAGAAAGACAGGGAGATGTGGATGTAGAGCACATAACAGATGTGGTATTTAACAATTGCCTTTCGGTAATAAAAGATGCCGTATTAGCGTTGGGTGGTCAGCTACTAAAAGAGTATGGGTTACCTCAGCCAAGCAAAGAACAACAATTTGAAAATAGAGAGTTTTTTAAAGAGACAAGTTACGAATTAGCATCATTAGAAAACACAGTTAAATATAATGAAGGATCACTGAATGACGAACAAAAAGCAGTTTACAATCAAATTAACACAAAAATTGAATCAAATGAGGGTGGAATATTCTTTTTGGGAGCATCTAAAACTGTATAGTTTTAGATGCTCCCAGTTAGTATAACTACTACTACTAACTGTGGAACAGGCAAACATTCCTCATAAATTTGCTATTAGCAAAAGTTTGAAGTACTCGCGGAATTGCTTTGGCTGTGGCTTCTTCTGGGATCGCAGCTACACTGCTTGAGGGTGGACGAACTGCTGATGCTACCTTCAAGTTACTACTCAATTTAACAACAGCTGATACTCCCATTTGTAATATATCGAAACAAAGTAATTTTGCTGAAGTATTAAAACATACGAACATGATAGTGTGGGATGAAATAACCATGGCTCATAAGGGTGGTGTAGAGGCTTTAAACAGAACTCTACAAGATATAAGAGGAAATAAGAAGTTAATGCGTGATGTAACGGTATTGCTGGCTGGAGATTTTAAACAGACTCTACTAGTAGTGCCAAAAGGAACTAGAGCAGATGAAGTTAAGGCGTGTCTTAAGAGATTCACTTTATGGCTTCTTATTAAAATCCTCAAGCTTTTGAAAAATATGCGGGTACACTTAGGAGAAAAAGAGTCTTCTGTGGATTTGCGAATCTCCTACTTGAAATCGCCAACAAATTTGTGCACAGTTGTATTTACGTTACAGGAGTTAATATCCAAAATTTACCCAGATATTGCTCATATCTACGATAAGCCAATGGAATGGTTGTGTGAACGTGCCATACTAACCCCGAAAACCGACCAAGCAGCGGCAATTAACGATATACTGTTAACGTCTTTTGAGGGGGAAGAAATGGTGTACACGTCAATAGACTCTGTGGTCAACACAAATGACGCAATTAACTACCCTGTCGAATTTCTTAATTCACTGAAACCATCGGGTCTTCCACATCATAAGCTTATTCTGCGCGTGGGCACTCCTGTTATGTTGTTGCGAAATTTAAAACCTCCTCAACTGTGCAACGGAACCAGACTAAAAGTAAAAGCGTTACATCGCAATGTAGTGGAAGCCACAATTATAACTGGATGTACGCAAGGGGAAACTGTATTTGTACCAAGAATTCCCTTGATTCCGAATGATCTTCCCTTTGAATTCAAATGAATACAGTTTCTCATTGATTATAAACAAATCACAAGGGCATTAAAATTTGCGGGTGTAGACTTGAGAGAAAATTGTTTTTCACACGGGCAATTTTATGTGTCTTGCTCACGCGTAAGCTCGCCCAGTGGTCTGATAATTTTGGCACACAGTAATAGATTAGCAAAAAATGTGGTGTATAAAGAACTTTTGTAGTTTACTAGCTTTTGCCCGCGACATCCAGTTATAATTGTAGCTTGTACCAGCAGACTCTTTTTCACACATGGGCGCGATGTAACCGAACTCCACGCGGACGAAGTCGCGGGCAAAAGCTAGTGAATAATATGCATCTTCGTCAGGCTTGGGACTATAGCTCATTTCTATTTTTAATTATTTGAAATCACGATGTGATTTATTATTATTAACATTCATTTGCTTTTGACGAAATATTACTAATTATGAAACGTCATGATTTCTGTATCTGTGTACAAGACGTAAAGATAATATTAATGCTTATAAAAGATTTAACAAAATTTTTAAACTTTAGTGACTTCAAACTAGAATCCAAATTTATAACAAAATATTTTACTTTATTTAAATATATACTCATCTGAACATATATATGTCAAGGGGAATTAGGAGTATTAATAATTTGGAGGATTGCTCTGATATTTTTTTTCTTTTTTTTAAATTCGACAAATTTTATCGAATTTATTCTTAACTTAATTTTTTGCTCCGGACGTTTCGGTTGCTGTATTTGCTTATGGTCACAGGAGAACTGTAGAGTTTTATATCCTAATGCCATTGTCGACCCTAGCTCACTTTAGCTTTAAATTACTATCGTATCATCGTCCAATTTATGAATAAAGAAGTTATTGTATTTTGAATTCCTGCAGTAGTATTAATTTTAAATACTTGTTTGACTTTAATTTTATTATAACAGGATTCAAAGTAGCCTGTCGTCTTTTCTATTGAAATAAGGATGTTTTTATTTTATTTTATTTAACCTAGAAAATCATTCTTGATTTGTGGTCTATCAAACCTTATGGCGAGAGATGTCTTGAATATGGTCGAAGACAACCACGCTTCAGGAATTATGTAGTTTAAATCTATAGAAATATTACTACCAATAAGCTTAATTACTTTCACCAGTCACCAATTATTTCTTTTGTTTCTTTACAAACTTTCAACAAAAATTCTATACCAACATCCCAACTGTCCTGACGGAAATTCGACGCTAACATTGGACAAAGTTGGGTGCAAACATGAAAGTTTAGTTTAGTTGGTAGGTTCAATAATCATTACATCAAAGAGAAGTTTAGATTAGTTTGTGTGACAGGTGTCTTGTGTCATGGTTGTGATTTTTTTGTATGTAATTACTCTAAGGATTTTTTACTGTATATGGCAGCTGTAAGAAAAATCCCGAAAATGTTATGGCTTACGATAGATGGCAGTATAACCATTCCCTTATACATTAGAAATATAAAATACCCAGACCAGAGTAGCGTGAATCTTCTGAAATATCCAAGTGGTATATCAATCGCAAATCTACCCTAATTTTACTGAGGTCTGTGTCCAATAAACAATTTGACCGTATTATTCAGTTTGTTATTATTCAAAAACTGAAGGTATGACATCGAACATGTGTAACATTTATTTGAGTTCTAATAAAGTATTATTATTATTAAATTATTATTGTTATCTTAAACATCTCAGTCCTCCCCTCTCCATGACCGTCGGGAATTAAAAATTAGTAAAAATAAGTAAATTAAACGCGGTAAATTCGCGTAAATACAAGAAATCATTATGTGAACCAGTACGGACTGGTAATAGCAATAAGTAAATTAAACGCGATAAAATCTGTAAACACAGTTTTATTCAATGTGTAGTGTTCGTGTAAATATAAGAAATTATTATTAAATATCTAATATTATTTTAGTAGAATAGGATCTAAATATAGGCAGACAGTTGTAGTCGAAAGTCCATATATAAAAATAATATAAATATCCTAATATAATAAATGTAAAAATAAACATGTAATATTTCCAAACAGCGCGCTCATCTACGTAAATTACGTGTTCTGTTTATTTTTAAAATTTCACTGTTATAATTATTAATCTTGTAAACCGCGGTATAAATGTCTCATTTTGCAATGTAAGGAAGCGAGCGTTTTAACCACTAAACCGCTTCCAGCTTCTAATAGCTAGGACCATTTCGGTTACGTTGAGTCTTGAGTAATCGCCCTATTTGTCAACCGCTTACACCTAGAAAGGTCCCAAATTAGCCTTTAATTTATTAAAGGATAAGTTGACTTAGTATAATCTTTTCTGAAGAAACATGATGTTGCGGATTGCATTAGTGAAATAATTTTAAATAGTTCATAAAAGCTCAATGTGGGTGAATCGCATATTTAACTGGCCTTGTAAAATTGTAATAAATTTATTTAGTTTTACCCGACTGCCCCAGAAGAAGAGTTCTTTTGAGAGTATGTATATATTGTATGTACATATGTCTATTTCTTTGGCACGCTCTGTAGCCTTAACGGCTTGATAAATTTTAACATATGAGGTGGTGTTAGAGTCGTCACAATTGTGGGAGTGACTTAGGTTATATAATATCTATATATATTGCATCTGCAAATACAAAAAGTACCTACTACCCTCCCAAAACCTACATAAATTTCATTAAGATCCATTTAGTCTTTCAAGCGTGATTGAAGGACAAATATTTAAAAATAGAATAAAACTTTCATAATATCACAGAATAAATTGGGCTCTTTACTCTATTGTGGTTAGTCAGAATGTGTCAAAAATGTACGTGTGGTTTGCAAGAGGTTGTGACGAGTTTATTCTGCGGAAGTGAGTGGCAGAGTCGGCAAGTGACGTCCTAGACGAATTTTATCGACCAAATTGGCGATATATTGAAGATGGGCCAAAGAGAGGGAGGCATCTAAGGATCATGTCAAATGGAAGTTCGTAGTTTCTACCTATCCCACTAAGTGACAGGCGTGAGATTTTTTAATGCTGTTAACTGACCCTTTATTTAATCCTATTTTTACCACGCTTTTATTAACTCGCTTTCTTGTCTGTTCAGTACAAATTTTGCAATTGATTATATACTAACTCCTCGATAAGCTAATGACGTGAAATAGACTAGAAAAGACTAGAGATTTTAAACATAGCTCAGAACTGGATCATAATGCAATATTAACTTACTTTTAGCTTAGGACTAAAAACATGGTAAAAATGTTTGCCTTTTTAATTTTATTGCATTCTATATTCTATTCCACGATATAATCTACCTCTATTCAATAGTTCATTGGAATCCATCCGTCCGTCGTGGAAGCGTGATTGAATATCAAACATACATTTACATTTATAACATTAAGGAAGTAAAAAGTAGACAAAGTACATTTTTTAAATGCATTACTATTAAATCACATACGTAATTAATATTCTTTCCTTGTTACAGATTTTGCAGAATTCGAACAAAATTATGTAACAGTGCTTCATAAGTGTGTTAGAAATCCAAAATGACGTTCTGGTGTAGATGTGATTTTTCCAAGGTGATCAGTGTGGCACTGATCATTATTATCAGTGTAACAGTTGAAGTAACCTCGGAGAAAGGAAGGAAGGAGCCACATTCGTTTACAATAGATGAGCTGCTGTCGTCGCATTATGAACACAAGCATTCCGATGACCTTGGTATGGATCCTTGTAAAGCTGGTAAGTACAATTTTTTACATTTTTTTAAGAACGTGACGGCCTCTAGTCTAAATTTTATTAAAATTCATAATTTTTTTAGGTTTGTATATTAAGCAAGCAAGTATGCAATATATAGGGTTATTTTGCAATATACGGTCAAATTTGGAGAGAAGTTTCAGAATAAGTAATATAGGCGAATGGTAAGAAAAATTAAATTAAAAATCTCACACATTTTGTCCTTTTTATCTTTTATATTCAGAATGCGTGGTAATGCATAATTTTAACCGATTGTCAGTCATAAAGAACAATGGCAGACTTTCATACATAAAATTAGTTGAGAAGATATGATAGCGTCTATAAATCAAAAATATCTTAAAATGAAGGCATCAAAAAAAAAGATATTTAGATTTGAACTTTTTTAGGTTATGTCTTATGTCACTTGGAAAAAGTCATGCGTCCTGTGGTTGTTTGATGTTAGCTTAATACATTCTCAACATAATGTACCTACCTACATAATTGAGTTTTTAGATTATTGTATCTCTAATAAATATTTGCATACTATAAATGTATATCTTTGACATGGCTTCTGGGCCTTTGTGCCATACAGTGACATTTTGTTTTAGCTAGTGTTGCCATAACATTAAATGGAATTGTTACATAGTACTATAATTGAGATAATGTATTATTGAAGTAAGTTCTTTGTAAGAGACTTATTTTCAACCATATCACTTTTATTTTTATTATTACTGATAGTATAGTTATTACTAATAATAACTTCCTATAAAAATATTTTGTGTTTGTGTGTTGTGTTGGTAGTCTTACAAAGTGTATACGAAAATAGTATAAATATAGTAAATGGCAACACTCGAATAGTGTAAAATGATTTAAGTCATTTGATATTCCCAAAAATTTATGTTTTTTTCTGTGACTTTAATTAAAATACATTTTTATTTGAAAAATCATAGAAAAATAATTAAACTCATTTATACATAAGTTATTTCTAGACGCAATCATTTTTGTCAACTATTTTTCTGCCCTTGTTATTTCTAATGCGTACCGTTTTACTACACACGCACTCATTCGTAAGGGTCGCTCGGTTACAAAATTTAGGTAGCTTGTCGCGCGTCTTCCCGCGCACTCCCTTCCGTTAACCGTTACACCGCTAGGTACCTACGTCCGCCGGGCTGGGCGAAAGCCGACAGCTGACACTGTTGACCGTGATCTCATTACGTAAAAGTGTGCTACTACTATTTTTAAATTTTCGTAAGTAATAGTGTCGCTTCGTTGCCAATTACGGAACGAAAATATTCAAACCGCGAATACAGTGAAACTATGAAATGGTGCGGTATTACATTTTAAGCAATGAAAGTTTACGAGGTGTGCAAAGATTATACGAAAGTGAGACTTTGCCGCGGAAACAAATTAACGTACCTGTACCTACCTACCAATCGAAAAACGACTGACAGCTAATCAAATTATTCAAGTGCAGTGAGCGATAATTTAAATAATGAATATAACGATACGCCATATGCCCTATACTACGGCCTGCAAACTCGCCGGAATTTTCACCGTTAGAGTTTTATCTGTGGGATGAAATAAAGAGTCATGTTTACGTCAAAGAGGCCCAAAGTTATGAAGACCGCCTCAGTAAAATTATTGATGCATTTACAGAATTTAAAAGTGTACAAAATTTCTCTTCAACTGTTAACATATAAATGCATAAAACGAATATACCATTGCCATATCCCGGTTTATCTTGGGTGTTGTAAGAGATGACTATGGGAAATGCCAGAAAAATCTTAATGTTTTCGATAGATAGCGGTATAACAATTGTGTTTACACCAGTTGCAAGACACAGAGACCGGCAACTCTGGTATTGATATCGGCAGTCCACCTGCTGCCGAATTTTCTCTAAAACGGAAGAGGCCTATGTCCAGCTGTGGAGCTTTACGGAATTATAATATTTATGGCTATTTTCATTACAATGTTTATTAACGGATTAGTGTTTTCGTAATATTTTTTTTACCAGCAGTGCAATTATTAACTTTAAAAAAAATTACAAAAAAGATACCTACGGAGTTTATTGCGCCGTTTCTTCTCCTGTCAGAGGAACCTCATTTAGGAACTGTAGTAGATTTAGCAAGTTTAAAGAAAAGACATTGACAAACGGAATTTCTTTTCTTACGACGAAGTAGTAAAGATATTTCATTTCATATCTCTGATGATTGCGATTTCGATTAATATGATTTAGAAGATTTTTCTCATTTTAATATTGTTATAATGAAGTACTATTTTCAGAAGTACAAATTTTTAAAATTAAAAAAAATTCTTACGTTGTTATTAACATACAAAATATAAAACCCTAATAAAAACGTCTACTAAAACCATATTTGAAGTATTTCCTATTTAGTGTTATTAAAAACAAGCAAAACAATAAAAAGGGTTCCTTGATATGGCGAACCGTCGGCATGGCCACAATTTAATATGGCTGATTACCTCTGCAACGAGCATTACACCGTCCCATTACGGCGATCCAAATTATGAGACATCGCGGAATTTAAAGTAAACTAGCTGTGCCCGGCATGCGATGCGTAAAAACGAACAATGAAACAAACAAGTATTCATACTTTTGTCGGAAATCTTTGAGGGCAGACTCATTGGTCGTACACGATTGATCATGAAGTCCCGGGTACGAATCCCGGGGTCATGCCAAAATCAGTCATTGGGTTTTTCTGTCAAGAAATGCTCAGTAGTGTCGGTCCTACGCCTGTATATCTCCGGTCGTGTTGGCTTGCCGTCCCATCGGACTATGAGAGTGAGAGAATAGAGAGCACCTGTGTTTCCGCATACACTCGGTTACTATAATCCTGTCCTGCGCAGATGGCTAATCTCCGTTTAGACTGGCTGCCGTGACCGGAATTCGGTCTGGAGGTCATTACGTTTCATTTACATTACATAACGTAAGAAAGTTGGGAACTCATAGGGCTCTTGCCTTGAATTTTATAGAACTTGAGTAACATGTGTTTTGTTAATTTACGGATTTAGTTTTTGGTTAGGTTGGACCAAAAATTAATATTTAAAATTTAAAGGTAGTAAGACATCAGGGCATTAAACACCTTAGCGCCCCCGTGGTAATTGGTGCTCTAAAGCTCCGTGGCGCAGTGGCTTAGCAATGAGTTGCAACGCTGGGGACTGCGGGTTCGAATCCCGCACGGAACAAGTATTTGTATGGCCTACAAATAATTGTTCCGGGTCTGGATGTTTGTCCTTGTGCAATTTATGTTTGTAAACCTCCACGACACAGGAGAAAATCCTAGTGTGGGGGTAACGTTTTAAAAAAAAAAAGAATAAAGAAAGAATAAAACGTTTCCGAAACATAAAAGGGAATATAAAATTAAAATTAAACGCGATAAAATTCGTAAAATCAGTTTTGTTTAATGTGTAATATTTGCGTAAATATAAGAAATCATTATATGTTTTGTTCATTGCGCTTACGTTGCGAAAAGATAAGTAATTTTAGCACGGGATAAGTGGCGAAATTAAAAAAAAAATTTACATAATATTTCATATTAACAATCAAACAAAATATTTCGAGGATAAACTCTTTCCATCGCTTTAGCCCGCTGAAAATTTAGAAGATAGATCTATGGCCAGCAGTGGGCGGTTTTTACTTTATAATTAAAATAGCAAATAGCCTTTTCTCCTGGTATTTTAGTATCATAGCTGTCAAACTAACTTCGTTAGAATGTTCGATTTTTTATAGGATAGGGTGACAAACGAGCACACAGTCCACCTGATGGTAAGTGGTTGCTGTGACCCATAGATATCTATATCTATCCTCAATAAAGAATAAAAATGCAGATGCGTTGTCACCCGTGAGGACTAAGATGGAATGCCTCTTTTCCAGTAAAAAGGATCTCCGGTTCTCTACACTCACCATACGAAACACAGCAGTGTTAAGCTGCTATTTTACGCTGGTATTCTGTGAGAGCGTGGTCCTTCCCCGGTCGAGCCGACCCATTTGTGCTACAACTATACTACTAATATAGCTGTAGCATGACTCGACGACGATTAAATGAGATGAGTTATACAATACAATACAATGATCTTTATTGTACACCAAGGAAGATTTATAAAAAAAAAACAAATATTAAGGAAAAAACAAAAAGCGGTCTTATTGCTACATAGCTCAATCTCTTG
Organism: Parnassius orleans; assembly: GCA_029286625.1. Lineage (NCBI taxonomy): Eukaryota > Metazoa > Arthropoda > Insecta > Lepidoptera > Papilionidae > Parnassius > Parnassius orleans. The sequence continues at coordinate 5,626,312 of JAGSMP010000037.1, forward strand.
CCTGAAAGAAAACTAAGCAAAAGAATTAAATAAAAAGTGGAGTTATTTACTTGATCGGCGGCGGTTTGCTGCTCCTGTATTATTGTTTGAATAATGGTTTGAAGTGGATTTTGATATGTAAAAGTGGTGCGATTTTGTGTATTAAGTGTCTGCGCATGTACACTATCAGTGGAAACAGTGAAACAAGTGCTCTGATGGTGATGTGATTCTCAAGATAAGGTGTCTATCTGCTTAGGCGCCTTGAGATACCATCGCCAACTGTCAGCTGTCATCTGATTCAAGTTGCCGTCAAAATCTCCAAGGGCTGCACAATGTGACGCATCAACATATTGTGAAGCAGTGTACTAGGAAGGATGACTAAACATTTGGGAAATTATAATAAACCGAATAAAAATACCTAAGACTTGGCCTAAAGGTCTAGATACCAGGCCATAAACTACAAAAAAAAGTAAAAGTTATTGTGTGAGACTAAAATAGTAATTCCTTCTATCTTTAATAAAAGTTAGAGCTAGTAAAGTTTTAATTACGTCCACACACGCACAGGCCTCCTCTCATTTCTGAGAGGGCAATTAGATCGCTGCGCTACTCCGGTGCGTGTTGTCAGAATTTGCATGTCCTAAAAATATTAATTTTGTATCTTATTCATGCAGCCTGACGGCGTTTTCTTTCTCCACAGAACGTGCAAAATATTTTGAATAAGAACTCAAATATGTATTTTATTATTTGTATACAAGTAAACAGAGATCATTTAAAATAAATTATACCCACGTTAGGATTTTTTTTAATTCTACAATCATTTAAGGGACATTTACCGCTTAGCGTATGTCAGTCCCATCATACCCTAACATACATCACTAACTCATATAACGTTAATTATTATACATACTACGCGGGCCATGGATTCGAACAGAACTTTCGCATCGTCGCCATTTGGTTGGGATCAGATATAATGATATGTACCTACGTCAGTTCTGTTCAAATTCAAGACCCTTATTAAATTACTTCTAACAGACTCAAATCGAACACATGATTTTTTCCTGTATCGTGGGGAGTGTTCCACATACATAAATTGCATATTATGGATAAAGGGACCCGAAACAATTATTTGTTGGCCTTATAAAGACTTATTCCTTGCGGGATGCGAATCCGAAGCCCCAACCAAACACAAAGTGGCGCAAATAAATGTTTAGCCACTTCACTCCCGAACTGATTATTTTTCACAACAATATTAACTTATATAAGTCATTAAAATCATAGTCATTCTTAGCCCGAGTTTTTTTTATTTTTTATTATTTTACACATTTTTATATTTAATTGTCACTTTACATATTTTTACACTTTATCATAAAACTATGTACATACATGTGTATAAAAGTAAAATTATATTTACTATAGTATATTTTATTACATTTACTATATACAAATATATATTAGGCACTATTGTTATTTATATTTGCATTACGCATTTTATTTAGTAAACTGTTTGCACCTGCCACAGTTACCCAAATCATCCTGGGTTAACTGGAGACAATGCCATAAGGCATTAAGGCTGCCCATAGTAGTAGTAGTATATAATAGTAAATAAAATTATATACGTAATGTATTCGAAAAACCAATAGAATATTTTTGTAGCTGTGGCACAATATTGTCAACATGAATATCCACACCTGCTACAGAAAGCAGCATCAAAGGTGCGTTTAGTACTGCGATCGTCAAACCGTCAGGCATGCGTTGCAATAATGACTAATCCAGATATAAAGATATATAAAGAATATAATAAAATCATTTTTGTTCAATATTGATTACATGTAATTCTTATTGAAAGTAATTTTTAACATTTACCACTGGTTCGGAAAAAAAACCTCTGTCCTAGGCAGAACCAGCAGGAAACCCAGCGGGACTTTTTTAAAGCATAACTTACAATATGATATTCATACAATTTTTATGAAAACATATGATTATTATCAATCATGTACTCTTTAGTAGTATAATAAATAACCCTTACTAAACAATTTTTGCTTAATAAATATTGTAAATCTTTTGATAGATAAGGTCTGCATATTTTCTGGGACTTTGTTTTAAAAGCGTATACATTGCCCCATAAAGGAATTACTGACTCTTTGGAGTCGAGTGACTGGTATAAATAACTTGTGCTTGTTCCTAGTATTTACAGAATGATCATCACTATTTTTAATAAAACTATTTTTCTTTTTGTGTATAAACAAAAGTCTATAAAAACGGGCGTTATTTGGAAGAAAAGAAAAAAAGAAAAATTTTACATTATTATAATTACGGATTGAAGAATAACAACGCCGTGTAGTAGCGGTGTAAGTGAAATACATTACCCTCATAATCCCGTGGCTGGAGTAAGAGGCGACAGAGGCTCACTGGAACAGAAGATGGACACATCTTCTTACTTATTCTTATTTTAAAAAACGTTACCTCCACACTCGGATTTTCTTCTGTATCGTGGAGGCAGTTTACAAACATAAATTGCACGAGGACAAACATCCAGACCCGGAACAATTATTTGTAGGCCATACAAATACTTGTTCCGTGCGGGATTCGAACCCGCGGCCCCAGCGCAACAACTCATTGCTAAGCCACTGCGCCACGGAGCCGTCATCTTTTTGATAACAACCCAAAACAAGTGGTAAAATTAAAAATTTGTACAACCGACTTCAATACAAATTATTAAGGATAACTCAAAAACTACTGGTCACACCTTGATCAAATTTATATAAGACCACATGAGATTATATATGCGTATGTGGACTATGAGAAAGCCTTTGATTCCGTCGAAATTTGGGCGGTGCTGCAGTCCCTTCAGCGGTGCCAAGTGGACTGTCGGTATATCGAGGTGCTGAAGTGTTTGTACAGTAGGGCTACGATGGCTATCCGAGTACAGAACCAGAGTACGAAACCTATCCAACTGCAGAGAGGTGTAAGACAGGGTGACGTAATATCCCCGAAACTCTTCACCGCTGCATTGGAAGACGTTTTCAAGCTACTGGTCTGGAAAGGATACGGTATTAACATCAATGGCGAGTACATCACTGACCTTCGATTTGCCGACGATATAGTCCTTATGGCAGAATCGCTGGAGGATCTAAGCACTATGCTCAATGACCTCAATAGTGTCTCCCAACGGATAGGTCTCAAGATGAACATGGACAAAACAAAAATCATGTTTAATGTCCATGTCACACCTATGCCGGTAGTTGTTGGGAGCACTAAGCTCGAAGTTGTTGACGAATATGTTTACCTGGGACAAATAGTCCGACTAGGTAAGTCCAACTTCGACCGAAAGGTCAATCGACGGATTCAACTAGGGTGGGCAGCGTTCGGGAGATTACGACCCATGTTCTCGTCAGGCATACCTCAAAACTAAATTGTACAACCAGTGCGTGTTGCGAGTGACGACATACGGAACTGAGACGTGGTCCTTCACTGCTGGCCGTATGAGGAAGCTCAAGGTCGCTCAGCGAGCTATGGAGAGGGCTATGCTCGGGGTTTCTCTGCGTGATAAACTTAGAAATGAGGAGATCCGCGGTAGAACCAGAGTAACCGACATAGCCCAAAGGATTAGTAGCTGAAGTGGCAATGGGCCGGCCATATAGCTCGAAGAACCGTCAACCGATGGGGAAGAAAGGTTCTCGGTGGCAGCCTGTACCGGCAGGCGAGTATAGGGCGTCCCCACTAGATGGAGTGACGACCTGGTAAGACATGTAGGAAGTCAATGGATGCAGGTGGCTCGGGACCGTGCTTTGTGGCATTCCGTGGGGGAGGCCTATGTTCAGCAGTGGACTTGTGAAGGGCTGTAATGAATGAAAAACATGAGATTATCGAGATCGGTTTACGTAGAAAAAAGTTATGAAGTAACACACAGAGAAAAAAAAATACAGTCGAATTGAGTACCTCCTCCTTTTTAAAGTCTATGAGGCAGGCAATCTATGAGGAAGACCTATGTTTAGCAGTGGACTATTTTATTAATAAATCTATACTATACTTATAAATAAAATTGAAGTGTCTGTCTGTAATATCGAAATAACTGCCTTTTTAATTGACCTGAGGGGTTTATTTACATATGAGTTGAGATATGAGTAACGATTTTTTAATTTTTTGTGTGCTTGTCTGTCTGTCTATCCGGGCTAATCTTCGGAATGGCTGCACAGATAGTAATGCAACTTCACGAGCAGATAGAGAATAATGCCAGGAGTGATCTAGGCTATATTTTATCCGAAAAACTAGAAGATTTTTTTAAAATAGAAAACTTGATAAGATGAAATAAACTGTCTTTGATGATTATCTTATATCTAAATAAAGCCTTATTAATTGGTACTACCCAGGCGAAGCCAGGGCGGTTCGCTAGTAATAAATTAATTTTATATAAGTATCAAATAAAAAGGTCACAATCTCTTTTTACTTAGCACTTCGTTACTGAATTTTAATGCAATACAGACGAATGGTTTTCCGTCGGCCGTTGATTTTGATGTCCGCGTTTTAATAGTTACCCTTCATTGAATAAAAATATTTTTGAAGAAATCTTTTTATACGGGCGAGCCGTTTCATTAGGACTACTGGACGTGGTAGAGCCACACCTCAGCTGTATTTTGGTTGCAGAACGAATGGGCTGGGACAACCGGGGAGGGACCATGCTCTCATACTGCCTACATAAAATGGCAGCTTATTCTGCTGTGTTTCGTATGGTGAATGTAGTGAACCGGAAACCCTTTTACTAGTAACAAGGCATTCTATTTTAGTTCGCAGGGGTGACACCGCATCTATACATTGTTTCTTAATCGAGGATAGTGTAGGTGTCTTTGAACCACAACATCCACTTACCATCAGTTTTTTTTATTTTATAACGAAACCTCCACACTAGGATTTTCTCTTGTATCGTCGAGGCAGTTTACAAACATGAATTGCACAAGGACAAACATCCAGACCCGGAACAATTATTTGTAGGTCATACAAATACTTGTTCCGTGCGGGATTCGAACCCGCAGCCCTTAGCGTTGCAACTCGATTGCTAAGCCACTGCGCCACGGAGCCGTCAGTTGAACTGTATGTTCGTTTGTCACCCATATTCTATAAAAAACACACACTTAAAATGGTAATTGCTATTGTAAGAGTACCCAAACTAGCCTATTGCGTGTTAGCGAACTTCACATAACCTCAAATATTTAAACTTAAAAAAACATTCTTAGTTTAATTTGTGATGGCAACTAGGGTTGCACATGTTCAATCAAGTTTCGGCGAGCGCATGTCAAACGAGCTCACAAGTCAACTGCTGAACGTAGGCATCCCCCAAGAATTGTCATAAAACACGGTCCTGAGCATTCATCGGCTTCCTGCACGTCTTACCAGTTCGTCACTCCATTTAGCTGGGTGCCGCTGGAAAATTGTCTCTTCGGGAACTTTATTGTAGTCAGTTACGAGTATACGGGAGGCCCATTGCCACTCCAGTTTACTCTAGTTCTATTGCGGATATCCTTCCATTCCATTCCATTCTTTATAAAAAGTAACAAAAAAATATCCGTGAGTGTCTTGGAACACTCGGTTGGAACGAAGTTCCTTTCCTAGTATATTATTATTGATAAACGTATTATTATATTATTGATTAACAAATACAAATAAATGTATTACTAGCGTCTATTGAAATGTAGCGTCATTTAAAATAAAATAATATTTGTTTCATAGCAAGATAAGAAAAAGTGCGAGGGAGATGGATATTATTCCATCTCGCTTCCTATAGCCGCCAAGACCCTCTACACTACGTCAGAAAGGGTCGTGACGGAAAAATCTTACACTTTTTCTCGCCTAGCCCCCATCCGACAAATTCGTACCGTCCGATAAGGAACTTCGTTCCAATAAACTTACAGTTAGTGGCTACTAGAACTAACTTCAAACAAAACTACAGATACGATGTCACCTCTAAATACAAAGATGGAATGCCTAAAACTATACTCTCTGGATCGGGACGAAGCAGTGCGAGCACTGCTATTAGGCAGCAGAAACGAATAGGAGGGTGTTACCTCCCTGACGGACTCTAAAGTACAAAAGGAGCCTTAACAATTAGTAAATCCATACTAATATTATAAATGCGAAAGTGTGTTTGTTTGTTTGTTTGTCCTTCTTTCACGTCGCAACAGAGCGTCGGCATGGCATTATTTTTTGTATGGGGATAGTTCGGTGGCTGTAGAGTGACATAGGCTACTTTTTTCCGCAGAAAAACATCTCATTCCTGTGGGAAAATCGAATATGTTGCACAAGTTTGTCCTTCTTTCACGTCGCAACAGAGCGTCGGCATGGTATGATTATTTGTATGGGGATAGTTCGGTGGCTGTAGAGTGACATAGGCTACTTTTTTCAGCGGAAAAACATATCATTCCCGTTGTAAAATCGAATATGTTGCAAAATTAAATTCAGCTAGGTGGCGCCACCGTGATTCTACAAGACGGACGACGGTACGATGGACGAACACAGAAGGTCAGAATATCTGAATTATTATGTATTTTTACCAAAATTAAGATAAAAAATGTATGGATCTGTATTTTTTCACGCAGGACCGGCAAGAGAGCGATAAAAAAACATAAAATTCACCAGCTGATTTTCTTCAAACGTTTTGATGCATCGTAATTCACAGAATAGGCGATAACCTCGCAGACGATATTAAGTAATCCGTTGATGCTCTGCCTACCCCGCAAGGGTTACAGGCGTGATTATAAGTATGGATCAGAAATACTATCACCACCTGTCACGCTTTCACCCTTAACTATTACTTAACAATGGTAGAAACAGTTATTAGTAAGCCTTATTAATAAGCCTTAGTAATATATATTGAACAGAAATGAATACAGTTCTTATATGTGGTTATGAATGAATCGGTATTACAATAAGAAAAATTGTGCAAAATTATAAGAAAAATATTTTTTGAGAGTTCTTATTAACTAACGTATACATAGTTTAAATTGATTCCGCTAGATGTCGTTACTAGGTTTTTAAAACGCGGTAACGAAATGTTTCCTGACATGTACTTAACTCCCGCCGTTGAGCCGCGCGTCAACTTATAGTGCATACGGTACCTATACGCTTAAATTGTTTCTATTTTGTAGCTTATTCGACTACCTGCTTTCGATTTCGGTTGTTTGTTATTTGCTTTGTGATTTGGTTAAGGTTGAATGGATTTATATTGGCTTTCATTTTCGGATTTGTGTATTTTCTTGGATCGGTTTTGTTGATTTGGTTGGTATTCCTTTATACATATTTAGACTCTGGCTTTGATTTTGGATTTTGTTTATTTAGAATCGTGAATTGGTTTTCGTTGTTTTAGGTTGTTTAACAATATTTCAAAGGAATATTAATAGTATAGATAGTGTATACCGTACCTATACACTTACTTCTTTTTTCGTTGGTTATATTTATATTGACTACTGCTTTCGATTTCGGTTTTCTGCGATTTGTTTTGTCATTTGGTTTAAGTTGATTCGATTTTTTTTGGCTATCGTTGTCGGATTCGTGTTGTGTCTTGAATTGGTTTTGTTGTTTTGATTTTAAAAAATATTTAAAATGAATATTTATTCCTTTTTGATATTTTGGATTTGCTTTTAAAAAAAATATTTAAAAGGAAATTTAATTCCTTTCAGGTATTTTAACGTTTTTTTATAAATAGGTTTTTTCTTACTTCATAATGCCTCGCAAACGTAAGTCCAGCCTTTCAAGAGTATCTTCTCAAAGACAAGCGAAAAGAATAGCTCGATCGCTAGAATCTTTAGAAGGTGCTGAACTGAGAAGGCAAGAACAAGCAGAGTGTCAGGCTGCTTTTAGAGCATCTGAGACACCTTCTCAAAGTCAGGAAAGGCGTCTTGAACAGGCAGAGCGTCAAGCTACTTTAAGAGCTTCTGAAACACCTTCTCAAAGTCAGCGAAGGCGTCTTGAACAGGCAGAGCATCAAGTTACTTTAAGAGCTACTGAAACACCTGCTCAAAGTCAGCAAAGGCGTCTTGAATAGGCAGAGCGTCAAGCTACTTTAAGAGCTACTGAAACACCTGATCAAAGTCAGCAAAGGCGTCTTGAACAGGCAGAGCGTCAATCTACTTTAAGAGCTACTGAAACACCTGCTCAAAGTCAGCAAAGGCTATTCGAACAAGCGGAACGTCAGGCCGCCTTAAGAGCTGCGGAAACACCTGATGAAACTCAACACAGACTCATTGAGCAAGCTGAACGTCAATATACTATAAGGGCATCTGAAATACCAGAACAGACACAGGCGCGAAGAGATGCAAATGCACAGCTCCAAGCTGAACGTCGACAAAATTTTCAAAGTAACAATTGGTCGGTTTTTAATGACGCAGCATTCAATTATGATCCGTTGATTGATTATAAAAATCACAGGTTAGTTGTTATCGGACTGATGGACAAGGCGTGTCGATTTTGCAGCGCTTTAAAATGGAAAGATGAGACCGCAGGCATGTGCTGTTCCAATGGCAAAGTGTCTCTTCCATTACTTGGGGAACCAGAAGAATCTTTGAAAACTCTCTTTTTATATGATGCTAATGAGTCACGGCGCTTTTTAAACAGGATCCGGAAATATACACACACACGCACAGGCCTCCTCTCATTTCTGAGAGGGCAATTAGATCGCTGCGCTACTCCGGTGCGTGTTGTCGGAATTTACATGTCCTAAAAATATTAATTTTGTATCTTATTCATGCAGCCTGGCGACGTTTTCCTTCTCCACAGAACGTGCAAAATCTTTTGAATAAGAACTCAAATATGTATTTTATTATTTGTATACAAGTAAATAGAGATCATTTAAAATAAATTATACCCACGTTAGGATTTTTTTTAATTCTACAATCATTTAAGGGACATTTACCGCTTAGCGTATGTCAGTCCCATCATACCTAACATACATCACTAACTCATATAACGTTAATTATTATACATACTACGCGGGCCATGGATTCGAACAGAACTTTCGCATCGTCGCCATTTGGTTGGGATCAGATATAATGATATGTACCTACGTCAGTTCTGTTCAAATTCAAGACCCTTATTAAATTACTTCTAACAGACTCAAATCGAACACATGATTTATCGTATCGTGGGGTGTTTCACATACATACATTGCATGTTATGGATAAAGGACCCGCAACAATTATTTGTTGGCCTTATAAAGACTTGTTCCTTGCAGGATGCGAATCCAAGCCCCAACCAAACACAAAGTGGCGCATATAAATGTTTAGCCACTACACTTCCAAACGGATTTTTTCACAACAATATTAAATTATACATATAAGTAATTAAAATCATATTCATTCTTAGCCCGAGTTTTTAATTTTTATTATTTTACACATTTTTATATTTAATTGTCACTTTACATATTTTTACACTTTATCATAAAACTATGTACATACATGTGTATAAAAGTAAAATTATATTTACTATAGTATATTTTATTACATTTACTATATACAAATATATATTAGGCACTATTGTTATTTATATTTGCATTACGCATTTTATTTAGTAAACTGTTTGCACCTGCCACAGTTACCCAAATCATCCTGGGTTAACTGGAGACAATGCCATAAGGCATTAAGGCTGCCCATAGTAGTAGTAGTATATAATAGTAAATAAAATTATATACGTAATGTATTCGAAAAACCAATAGAATATTTTTGTAGCTGTGGCACAATATTGTCAACATGAATATCCACACCTGCTACAGAAAGCAGCATCAAAGGTGCGTTTAGTACTGCGATCGTCAAACCGTCAGGCATGCGTTGCAATAATGACTAATCCTACTTACTGTAGGAGAGATCAATGCCAGCAATAGAATAGAATATAATAAAATCATTTTCGTTCAATATTAATTACATGTAATTCTTATTGAAAGTAATTTTAACTTTACCACTCAAAACCTCTGTCCTAGACAGAACCAGCAAACCAGCGGGACTTTTTAAAGCATAACTTACAATATGATATTCATACAATTTTTATGAAAACATTTAGAAACAGCATGCTAGTGATGACCTCATTCCCAGGGATTATCATCAATTATGTACTCTTTAGTAGTATAATAAATAACTCTTACTAAACAATTTTGCTTAATAAATATTGTAAATCTTTTGATAGATAAGGTCTGCATATTTTCTGGGACTTTGTTTTAAAAGCATATACAATGCCCCATGAAGGAATTACTGACTCTTTGGAGTCGAGTAACTGGTACGTAGGTCACTCAATAAGTTTTGAGATGCTCGAAATTTAAAATGGAACGCACCCGCGTTATATGTTTCTAAAAATAAAATTTAGTTAAAAATATAATTCCATAAGCCAATTGCTCAATATAAAAAAAAAAAACAAAGTTCTATTAATTTTCCTGCAACGCTTCCCGCGCTTTTCATTTAAAACGATGGATCTTAACCGTGAACATTTGCGCGCTATGATATATTATGATTTTAAATTTGGTTTAACCGAACAATTAAGTTTACAACGGTTACAATCAGCATTAGGGACTCAGCTCCATCACTGCAACAATTTTTAGGTGGTTTGCTGAATTCAAAGGGTAAAATTAATCTTAAAATGACCAAAGAACCGGGGCCCGCAAACAGCAGTAACGGCAGAAAATGTATGGACTACTGAAATGTTGGTGCGAGAAGACCCACGAATCACATATAGGGACATCGAAAAGATTGTAGGCATTAGTTCGGGGAGCATTCATACCATCCTATATCAACATCTTAGAGTGAGGAAGCTTTGTTGTCGATGGATCCTCGTTTGCTCTCCGAAAGCGAAAAACAGAGTCGTGTGGATTGGTGCCATGAAATGCGTCTCCGTTTTGAAAACAGGGCATCTAGACGTGTTTCAGAAATCGTTAATGGTGACGAGACATTGACCTATCAATATGATCCGGAAAATAAAATAATACGTAGGTCACTCAATAAGTTTTAAGATATACAAAAGTATTCTAGATACTATTAATATTTATTTTACATCTTTTCAAAATATTCTCCATCATGCTCATACAAAGTTCAATTCGCCTAAACCAACTCTGAAAACACTTGCCAGTCTTGATCTGACAGGTCGAAATCGCTTCTTCGTAGGCTTGACTTCGCTCCTTGTGATTTCTTTTTGTTCCCAAGAGTCAAAGAAAAATAAAAGGCAAGTTTTTCAAGCGCCGAAGAAGCCGTGGCTGCCTACGAAGAAGCGATTTCGACCTGTCAGATCAAGACTGGCAAAAGTGTGGTTTAGGCGAATGGAACTTTGTATGGAGCATGATGGAGAATATTTTTATAGTTGCGGAGCGCCGGTTCTTTGGTCATCTTTAAGATTAATTTTACCCTTTTGAATTCAGCAAACCACCTAAAATTGTTGCGCGTGATGGAGCTGAGTCCCTAATGCTGATTGTAACCGTTGTAAACTTAATTGTTCGGTTAAACCAAATTTAAAATCATAATATATCATAGCGCGCAAATGTTCACGGTTAAGATCCATCGTTTTAAATGAAAAGCGCGGAAGCGTTGTTGGAAAATTAATAGAACTTTGTTTTTTTTAATATTGAGCAATTGGCTTATGGAGTTCTATTTTAAATAAATTTGCTTTTAGAAACATATAACACGGGTGCGTTCCATTTTTAAATTTCGAGCATCTCAAAACTTATTGAGTGACCTACGTAACATACAGAGAAAAAAATACAGTCGAATTGAGTACCTCCTCCTTTTAAAGTCTATGAGGCAGGCAATCTATGAGGAAGACCTATGTTTAGCAGTGGACTATTTTATTAATAAATATATACTATGCTTATAAATAAAATTGAAGTGTCTGTCTGTAATATCAAATAACTGCCTTTATTGACCTGAGGGGTTTATTTACATGCCGTTGAGATAAGAGTAACGATTTTTAATTTTTGTGAGCTTATCTGTCTGTCTATCCGGGCTAATCTTCGGAATGGCTGCACCGATAGTAATGCAACTTCACGAGCAGATAGAGAATAATGCCAGGAGTGATCTAGGCTATATTTTATCCGAAAAACTAGAAGATTTTTTTAAATAGAAAACTTGATAAGATGAAATAAACTGTCTTTGATGATTATCTTATATCTAAATAAAGCCTTATTAATAGGTACTACCCAGGTGAAGTCAGGGCGGTTCGCTAGTAATAAATTAATTTAATAGAAATATCAAATAAAAAGCTCACAATCTCTTTTTACTTAGCACTTCGTTACTGAATTTTAATGCAATACAGACGAATGGTTTTCCGTCGGCCGTTGATTTTTTTGTCCGCGTTTTAATAGTTACCTTTCATTGAATAAAAATATTTTTGAAGAAATCTTTTATACGGAAACCGTTTCATTAGGACTACTGGACGTGGTAGAGCCACACCTCTGCTGTATTTTGGTTGCAGAACGAATGGGTTGGGACAACCAGGGAGGACATTGCTCTCATACTACCTACATAAAATGGCAGCTTATTCTGCTGTGTTTCGTATGGTGAGAGTAGTGAACCAGAAACCCTTTTACTAGTAACAAGGCATTCTATTTTAGTTCGCAGGGGTGACACCGCATCTATACATTGTTTCTTAATCGAGGATAGTGTAGGTGTCTTTGAACCACAACATCCACTTACCATCAGTTTTTTTTATTTTATAACGAAACCTCCACACTAGGATTTTCTCTTGTATCGTCGAGACAGTTTACAAACATGAATTGCACAAGGACAAACATCCAGACCCGGAACAATTATTTGTAGGCCATACAAATACTTGTTCCGTGCGGGATTCGAACCCGCGGCCCTTAGCGTTGCAACTCGATTGCTAAGCCACTGCGCCACGGAGCCGTCAGTTGAACTGTATGCTCGTTTGTCACCCATATTCTATAAAAAACACACACTTAAAATGGTAATTGCTATTGTAAGAGTACCCAAACTAGCCCATTGCGTGTTAGCGAACTTCACATAACCTCAAATATTTAAACTTAAAAAAACATTCTTAGTTTAATTTGTGATGGCAACTAGGGTTGCACATGTTCAATCAAGTTTCGGCGAGCGCATGTCAAACGAGCTCACAAGTCAACTGCTGAACGTAGGCATCCCCAAAATTGTCATAAAACACGGTCCTGAGCCACCTGCATTCATCGGCTTCCTGCACGTCTTACCAGTTCGTCACTTCATTTAGTTGGGTGCCGTTGGAAAATTGTCTCTTCAGGAACTTTATTATAGTCAGCTACGAGTATATGGGAGGCCCATTGCCACTCCAGTTTACTCTAGTTCTGTTGCGGATATCCTTCCATTCCATTCCATTCTTTATAAAAGTTACAAAAACATGCGTGAGTGTCGTGGAACACTCGGTTGGAACAAGTTCTATCGTAATATATTATTATTGTTAAACGTATTATTATATTATTGAAACCAAATACACATAAATGAATTACTAGCGTCTATTAAAATGAAGCGTCATTTAAAGTAAAATAATATTTGTTTCATGGCAAGATAAGAAAAGTGCGAGGAGATGGATATTATTCCATCTCGCTTCCTTATAGCCGCCAAGACCGTCTACACTACGTCAGAAGGGTCGTGACGGAAAAATCTTACACTTTTCTCGCCTAGCCCCATCCGACAAATTCGTACCGTCCGATAAGGAACTTCGTTCCAATAAACTTACAGTCATTGGCTACTACAACTAACTTCAATCAAAACTACAGATACGTTGTCACCTCTAAATACAAAGATGGAATGCCTAAAACTATACTCTCTGGATCGGGACGAAGCAGTGCGAGCACTGCTATTAGAGAACAGAAACGAATAGGAGGTGTTACCTCCTGACGGACTCTGAAGTACAAAGGAGCCTTAACAACCAGTAAATTTTGAATAAAACTATTTTACGGATTTTATCGCGTTTAATTTACTTATTTTAATTCCCGACGTTTCAGGTGCTATTAAGCTCAATTTGCAATGACAATTAATAAAGCGCAAGGAAAACGTTACAGGTAGCGGGGTCAACTTAGAAAAACCGTGCTTCTCTCATGGTCAGCTGTATGTAGCATGTTCGCGTGTGTCAAATGCCCAGAATCTCCACATTCTTTCCCGAATGGAAAACATATAACATTGTGTACAGTAGCGTCTTAAAATAGTGTTCAGTTTTTTTTTCCAAAATTCCACAATCAATTAATCAGAATTCCCACAGATCTTCCCTTTCAATTCAAAATTTCCTATTTAGCTCAGTTTCTTTTCAATTCCAAATGCTGCACCTCTGACGGACCTATTAAGCTCAGTTTCCTTTCAACTCAAAAGGCTGCATCTCTGACGGATCTTTTATTTGGCTCAGTTTCCTTTCAATTCAGAAAACTGCATCTCTGACGAATCAATTTAGCTCAGTTTCTTTTCAAAAGTCTGCATCCCTGACGGGTAATTATGCTCAGTTTCCTTTAATTAAAAAAATATCCCATTTCCATTTGGAATAAACAGGCTATTTTCATGCTTTCCTATACGCTGCGTTTCAAAACATTTAAATAGGCTGACGAATCAATTTTGCTCAGTTTCCTTTTAATGGATTAGATCTCTGACAAATCTATAAAACTCAGTTTTCTTTCAATTCAAAAAGCAATGGATAGTTCATTTCCCAGTGACCATGCGGGCGAAGCCGCGGGTAACAGCTAGTTTTGAATAAAACTATTTTTACGGATTTTATCGCATTTAATTTACTTATTTTAATTCCCAACGTTTCGGGTGCTTTACAGCGACCCATGGTCAAGGGAGGGACTGAAATTTTTGACGTTCCGATGCCACAGTTAGCCCGGCTACCTTCAGTTTTTGAAAATTAATTTTTTAGTTCGATCTACGCAGAATGAGCTTACTTTCAAAAACTACAACAAACAATGTGTAATCTACGCGTAAATATAAGAAATCATTAACTAGTAAATTTGACAAATTTATTTAATTTATTGAAAGTATGTGCCCAAATATAGGGACACTCACTCGGATGAACTTCCCACTATCTAATGTATTGCTTATGCAATAGGACTAGAGCTCTGGTAACTCTGGAGCCGGTTATTTTAATACATTGTTGTTGCTAGGGTATTCAATCCTCATCGGCTTAAAAGAAATATTTAATCTTGTTTTGAGCCAGTGTATAAGTTGCGGATAATTTTTTATTTTTCTATTTTATCTGTTTGGTTTTCTAACAATCAGTAGAATAAATCTTAACAAAGAAATACCAACATTACAAAGATTTTCTCATCATTTACAGGGAAACACAGCATGCACTTAAACTTTATAATCTTAACTTCTTATTTTTATTTAAATGTATTTCTCACACTTTACTCCTGTATCGTTGAGGTAAATTATATACATAAATTTCATAAGGACAAATCAAATCCAGATCCGGTACAATTACTTGTGGGCCATACAAATACTTGTTCCGTATGGGATTCGAACCCGCGGACTTCAGACCCGTTCTTATTGCTAAGTCACTGCGCCACGGAGCCGTAGAATTTCTTCTAATATTATTGTAAATAATAAACTTTAGATTAGCCGGCTTAAATTAGGTTCAATTTTGTTCGTAGGTTAATGTTCGACTTAATGTTTATTTACAATAAATATATAAAAACAATTTAATTTTAATTATTAAACATTAAATAATAATTTATATCGGCAGGGATCAGTTAGGTGAACCGTATGCTTGATTGCCTCCTTTTCTATAAAAAAATCTATATAATCTATAGAACACCTATAGATTATCCCGGAGATTTTTTTTCTAACGCCTAGCAAAAACATCATGAGGAAGTCTACATCTCTTAAAATAAAAATAAATTATTTCGAGGACATGAAGCGTCAGCTTGCAATTTTGCTCCACTTCAGACTAGTTGCTCTTTAAGCCTCTTCACAAATGAGTGTAGGTTCGTACCCAACAGTAGAATAAATATATAAGTTGTTTGCTAGAGAATTCTAAGTACTAGACTTTCACTATCAATAGCTATGTCTACACCAGTGCGCTTTCAATTTCGTTTTCATGTTCATTTTGCATTTCAACTTTCAGTTCGTCTTGCGTCAAGCGCTGTGCCATAAGACGCATGAAGCTTGTCTTCTACACCATTTTGTTTACCTACACAGTTAGTGTTAGCTCCAGCTTCGAACCAAGGACCCGTGGTATAATGCTTATATGATTCAATTTAGAAACTTGAATCATATAAGCACTTCACGTCATAATAGATATCGAATGAGGCGTCAAAGTTAATCGCATCGGAACGGACGCGCGGCTGTAAATTGGAATCCACCACTCTATAAACCTAAAAGTTCATAAAACGTCCCTCGTCAAGCGACCCGTAAAATCGTACAATACCGGTCTTTATTCCAGACTACTATACGATTTACACAACGGCTATGGATTCGGAGTTTTATATTTGGACGCCTTTTTGTTGATGTTAATTGAAGTCTCACGTTTTAGTTTACGAGTATTCGCTTTTGTGTCGGTACAGTTACGGAAAAAGGTCTTGTGTTTAAGACTAGACTTGTAATACAGTAGTAAAATGTTTTACGTGATACAAGTGAATTTAACGCAACGAAATAACATAGAGCAGGATTTTGTTAGCACTGCGGGACAAACGGGATGCTTTATTTGTAGAACTTACCTTAATGAGGATTACGCTAGTTTCTGCGGAGTTCCCACATAATTTAGAGCGGCCCCATATACGAGTACTATAGTGCCGTAGTGCGTGTTATTAATGTGTTTATATTCTTTTATAAAAATGAGTATTCGAATAATTTTAATTTTGATTAAAGAATAATATATTTATTTACATAACTAGCCACTCGCCCCGGCTTCACCTGGGTAGTATCTATTAGTGTGGCGATATTAAGATTTAGGATAATCATTTAAGACCATTTATTTTATAAATTTTTCGATTACTCCAAAAAAAAAATTCCCAAGATTTGTGGGTTGAATATAGCCTTGATCACTCCTGGTATTTCTCTACATCTGTTCGTGAAGTTCCATTACAATCGGTGCAGCCATTCCAAAGATTAGCTCAGGCAGACAGACAGACAGACAAATAAACAAACATAAATTTTAAATATGTTTATTCGTGTCTGAATAACAAGTACATAATCCCCCTCAGCTCAATAAAAGGCAGTTATTTTGATATTACAGACATACACTAAAATTTTATTTATACTTTATAAAACAAATACGCGTCACGTTAGACATTTGGACCACATAGGTTATCATTGCGTATTCTCGCTTTATAATATTAATAATATATAATGAGTGACATGGGTTATCATTGCATATTCTTAGCTTTACAATATTAATATTATCTATGATATTTTTATTAATTTATTCATAACAGCCTGTAAAAGTCCCCTGCTGAACTTAGGCTTCCCTCATAAATTGCCTCATAGGGGAGATATTTGCCATAGTTGCCACGCTAGGCAGGTGGGTTTACAATCCCAGTTTTTTTTTATATTTTTAGTTTTTACTATAAATTATATAAAGCGAATTAGCAGATTTTGACTGCTTCGTCGGTCTAGTGATTGTAAAAGTGGGTGCTAATTATGAGGTCCTGTGTTCGAATCCTGGGTCGGGCCAAAATCAGTTATTGGGTTATTCTGTCAAAAAATTATTAATAGCAGCCCGGAGTCAGAAAGTTGGTGGTGTTTCACCACAACTCCTTGGAAAGCATTTAAAGCCGTTGGTCCTGCGCCAAATCTCTCTCCGGTCATGTCGAATAACCGTCCCATCCGACTATGAGAGTGAGGGAATAGCGAATGCACTTGCGCTTAGAATAGAATAGAATAGAATAAGAATAGAATAGAATAATTTTTTATTCAATATAGATCACATGTGTAATTCTTATTGAAAGTAATTTTTTACTTTACCACAAAAAAAAAGCCTTTGAAAAAAAGCCTCTGTCCTGGGAAGAACCAGCAAGAAACCCAGCGGGACTTTTTTTTAAAAGTAAATTTTACATTAATGGTTGTACAAATTATTTACAAAATTTATTTTAGAAACAGCTTGGAAGGATCACCTCATTCCCAGGGGTTATTATGAACCATGTATTGATTTATATTATAATAACCCTTTTTTATACAGTTTTTGTTTAGTAAAATATTTAAACTTGGTAATAGGGAGACTTTGTATGTTTTCTGGGACTTTGTTGTAACAGCGTATACATTGTCCCAAGAATGAATTACTGACTCTGTGGAGTCGAGAAACTGGTAACACTAGCTTGTGTTTGTTCCTAGTGTTTACAGAGTGTATATTACTTTTTTGCACTGCAGAACTTAGTCTGCTTGCTAGTTTGGATATATGGAAGCCCCACTGAAGCTTTGCGTCGAGAGTGATGCCAAGAAAACAGTGAATTCAAAAGGGCTCAGTTCTTCCCCATTTAAAAATACATTGATATTGAGATTTTTAACATTCGACGTTGTAAATTTAATAAATTTAGTTTTATTTTCGTTTAAATATAGATTATTAACGTTAAACCAGTGCATTGGTTTAACGTTGATAATTTTGTTATAGCATTATTAACTTTGTCACATTTAAATGATTGACGTTTAAGTTTAAAAATCAAGGAAGTATCATCAGCAAATAATACTATATCATGATTATTACTTATAATCGGGCACAATAATTTCATCCCGCGCAGTGGCTAGTCTCCGTTGAGACTGGCCGCCGTAACTGATACTCGGTCTGGAAGACATTATTATTATTATAATTATTTGTGAGCCTAAATAAAAAAGTAAAATCATTTGTTTGGCTTAGTTTTAAGAATAAAGTGAATAAAATTAATAAAAATACAAATGCTTAAATCAAATACAATGTTGATGATGTCGTCGTTGCCAATTTCAAGTACACAGGAACATTTAATTAATTTTGAAAATTGCTTGAATTTTTCGGACCGGTATGACTTAGGGACGTTCAAGAAAAGCGTCTAATTCTTCCTCACATATTGTTAACGTCCCTGCGATTGCGATCGATAGTCACTTAGTATCAAATGAGCCATAAACTCGTTTACCCCCTCTTTAAATAACTTCTAAACAATCGAAAGCTATCAAATGTGCAAGAAATGTAACAGTGCAAGAAATATACTCGCAAACAGAGGAACTAACTCGTCCTAACCTCCTTCTTTTTCATTAATTATCAGTCTCAAAGTTCACTGCCAGACATGCGCCTCTCCCGCTCTAGGATTTGCCTTAATCGTCAAGCTTCGCAGACGGATTGACGACAGTGCGTATAACTTTAACCCTGTGTCGGCGCTGTCGCCGCGCCACAAGCGAAACACATAGAAGTCTAAATCGCGCTATCAAAGTTCCGAAGTAAAGCAGTATATATAGAATAGCTCAGAAATAACACATGGAGCATTGGCCCCTCCTCGGGCTGAACAACTTGCCCGGCGGGAGACCTCCCCTTTTCCTTTCACGGCCAAAACCCCCTTTCCCTATTCGATTAATCATATATGAACATTTCGATTGTTTAACTATTGAGTCTATATGGTGGACAGAGGAGCTGTTAAGTAGCAATTTCTCCGTAGCCCACTTTTTCATTAACGTGACGGAAGAAAATTCGTTATTCATTACAGTCTATCTTAGTCCACTGCTTGCACTTGCTTGCATTTGTTACGCTTGGGAGGTGGGCTGGCCTATATATATATATATATATAAATATATATAAAAAGGAAAGCATATCAAACATCCGTCGTTATTTGTAGTCAATAAACTATATAAATTGCAGTGTGGCTTAAACTTTACAGAAACACGCGTTAAGCCGCGTATCGATTATGCGCTCCAAGAGGTCGAACATTGGCGCGCACTCCAGCCGCGCGAAGTGGATACCGCCTTGGAACACGCGCCAAATTGTTCGTTGGAGCGCTCAAACGTGGAGCGGGCCGCTCCAACTGGTGTCGGTTTTTACCGCGCATCAAAGTAGTTAAATTTTAGCGCGCGCGCCAGTTGGGACGGTTTTTTTTATCATTTGTGTGTTCGTTGCGTTCCGAGCTATGGATAACCAGAGTTGCCGTAAATTGATAAAATTATATGGTTCAAAATAACTGCTGTGAAATAGCAAAAGTCGCTTTTATCAATAAAGCGCTTAAAGAAGATGCATGGAACTATGAAAGCGGCAGATACACGACCGAACACTGGAGCGGCTGCCGCGCGCACCAGGAGCGCTTAGTTGATACAATTCGAACATTTGGAGCGCGTTCCGCGGAGTGCACTGGCCGGCGCGGTCATTCATGGCGCGCGCGCCAGGAGCCCGTAATCGATACGCGGCTTTACGAGTACTACGAAAAGCAACGCATCACGCGTCTGTTCGTAGCGCCGTAGCACGATTGTAGAACTAGCTTAAAGTCTGCATAATATGATTTATTTTCTGTCAAAAGCAATGTTTTTAAGCAATTTGTAAGCAAAATGTTATCCACTAAACGATCAGAACACCGCTAAATACAAGGTTATTTTTACTTAAGATCATTTTTGCATTCAAATATTTTTGTTTTTTATTACGTAAGATACAAATTCCTTCGATTTTATTACATCGTATGTCATCGTGTTGTTGTATTACATTACGTTCCACTTCCAATTTCCTAGTAACCATTTTATTTATCTGTACAAACTAAACTTTATATTTTCAATCACATGTATTCATTGCCTTCTGTAAATGTCAAATGTGGAAATAGATTACTTTTCTTACTTTCTTGACTTCTCTCAATAAAGTTAACATCATTAGCAAAATATAAATTTGAGTATAAACAACTTTGATAACATAACAAAATGCGTTTTTTGCTTTTTGTTAATGGATCTTGTAAGTCTAGGTGAGATAAAATATGACAATAAATAAAGGCTAAATAAGCATCTAATTTAATATCAATACATATGCGAGAAGTTCATTATTTCTATTTTATTATAAATAAAATCTTACTTTGGTAAAGTGCAATTAAAAAATGGATAAAGCATGGACAGGGATGCCTACTCGTAAAAATTCCAGTATCTCCAGACTAAAAGTTTCTTAGCTTCGAGAATTGATCCAAGAATAGCTAAATGTCCTGGATTTAATATCGTCTCGAATATGGGTTCTCGCAGCTTAAAGTAATCAATTTTAAAGTGAAAATTTAAGCAAGCAATAATTATTTTTAAGAAACTTAAAAAAATCACTGCTATGTTCCGGTCTCAATAGTATATGTGCCAGTACTATTACAGACAGAAGCATTCGAACTTATTCCTAAGAGGTGACGTTACGTATCTGTAACCTTCTTTGTCTGTAAGTTCGTTTGTCACTTGTAAATAATGGTATTGATTCTTTATTTTCACTTTTCATTGTTCGGATTTGAAATCACACTAAGTGTAAACCATGTCGCTCTATATATCCCTGTATGGAGAACACCCAGCTTTACAATTGCAAGTGTTATTTTCGCACTGACTGTGTACGAGCAAGTACATGATATTTCAACAGTTTAGAAAATAATGCTGATATCGCGCCTGCGCGCGACACGTTCACTATAATTACATTTTCATTCATAAGTATTTTCAGTACAATAAACGCTCTCTACGGAAACGGACACAGTTTTAATTACCACATCCCGTAACGTAGAAGATACAACCTACATTGATACTACATATCAATTATATGTAGAGGGTCAAAACTCACAAAAACCCCCCTACATTTTGGTCCTTCGAGCTTTCGACGTGAACTAAGACTTGCATATTACGTCTACAATAGTTCAACAGTAAAGTGTATTTGTAAAAAAAAAAAAAAAAAAAGTGTAATTCGTGATTCTATCTGTAGTGTCACCTTGGTTGCTGGCCTCCCACAAGCGGGTCTCACCAGCTTGATTGAGGTGCATACTACGGTAAGTCGCAGTCACACGTATCTGAAACCAACTATTTACAACATCGTCCTTAAACCATGGAGAACCTACTTCAACAACAGAGAACAATCATTGAATCTATCCTTAAAATGAGGCTAACTTCAAAAGGATTCTGATTCACGCAAGTCAGGAACATACATACAGAAAAGGTTGGATGCTTTGAATGCTCAATGGGAGGTGTTCAACATGAATCATGGTGTTCTAAAAAACAGACAGTGACTTGGATGACGACTATTTCATCAATGATACCTACACCACCACAAAGAAGCGGTACGAAGCGATTCGTGACATGCTGACGAACTACGAGGTGAAAACTGCGGAAACTGGAGTACCATCAAGGTCTGATGAGTTCATTAGCCAACAACGCACTAATTTCCGGGCGCTCTAGGGTGATTAAAACATCAACACCAAAGAGTTGACAGAAAAGTGGAATTTGTGACAAACTGAATTCGCTGCAGTCTCGCTGGAAACTGATCGACGAGCTCCACTGGCAAATCGATAACCTGACTTCTGGCGGTGATGTAGGCTACGAAGAAGAGTTTTCTGCATACGAAACCTTGTACGAAACTACAAAAGGTTTGAATCGTAAACCTCAGTATCTCAACAGCATCAGCAAGCGCCTACAATTGAGATTCCTTCTTTTCTGGTAATTATACCCAGTGGCCTACATTCATGGACCTATACTGTGAAGCCATCCACAACAATGTCATGTTGACAAAAACGCAAAAGATGCAGCACCTCAAGGCAAACTTAAAGGCGAGGCGGAGCGCATCGTACAGCATCTTACAGTATCAGCTGATAATTACGACACCTGTTGGGAGATACTCACCCATAGGTACAACAACCGACAACTTTTGTTTACAAAACATATACAAACCCTTATGGGACAACCGGCGTTGCAAACACAGAATGCATACGAGCTGAAGAAGCTATATGACACAAGTGTCGAGACCATACATGCTATTCACAATCTGGGCATCGACACAACGACTTGGGATCCGATCCTGGTGCACATTCTCACTGGCAAATTGGACTCCGACACGTATGCAGCCTACATGGAGATCAGAAAGGCTCCGAGAGAGCTACCTTCCTTGGATGAGCTGATAAACTTCTTGGAAAACAAGTTTACTGCGCTTGAACCTGTTCAAAAGAAGAGACAGACACCTAACAAGTCAAACAATTCGACCAACAAGGAGGCAACAGCTCAATTTAAGAAGGACTTTAACAACACCAACAGGCGTAGTTTTCTTCGAGCATATCATACAAGCACAGAAAAAATTGCCCGCTGTGTAAAACAATCATATTTTACTCTACTGCAAGTCGTTTCAAGACATGTCACCGGAAGACAAAATGAGGTCAATTTCGCAACTACATATTTGTCGCAATTGCCTGTACTTACACAACGACAATAAATGCAACTCCAACAAAAGATGCCGCGTGTGCAAAGAAGCACACCACACAACATTGCACGATATTTACCGCAAAGTTGAAATCGCGGTCTCAAATAACGTTATACCTAGCAACAAGCCACATACGTCACAGCAAAAGGCAAACCACGTGTCTGGAAATTATAACGAAGTCCTACTAGCGACCGTTCAATTAAAGGTGATGGCAGCTGATGGATCGACTGTTCAATTGCGATGCCTTCTCGACCAAGGATCACAGATAAATCTAATAACTGAAGATGCTGCGCAACGGCTGGGACTGCAAAGACAAAATCGAAACGCCACAGTCTCAGGCATAGGGACGTCAGCACATCATAGCAACGGAACCGTACGGTTAGATTGTGAGTCTTTGTACGGAGGCCATTCATTTACAATCGAAGCCATGGTAATGGCCAACATGCTCAGCAACCTGCCTAATTACACCTTCGAAAACAAGACTGGCCACATATTCAGAACATACAACTGGCGGATCCGACTTCAACATCTCGAGACCAGTGGACGTTCTGTTAGACGCTGGAGTGTATGCTGACATAGTAATGAGTGGTATGCTACGAGGACCCACACGCACCCATGGCTCAACAGACAAAAGTGGGCTGGGTACTGCTGGGCAATATCAAAACCTTCAACTGCCACGTGCTCATTAATCTTGACGATGTATCTCGATTTTGGGAGATGGAGGAGATAACCGAAACCAATCACAATCTAACATCAGAGGAAGAATACTGTGAATCTATTTATTCAACCACAACAACAAGAAAAGAAGACGGACGATATGCAGTCAGACTTCCAATGAAAATAAACTACGAACAAACCTTGGGCACTTCTAAGCCACAGGCAATCGCACAATTTCGGCAGTTAGAAAACGATTGGCCAAACAGGAAACATTTTCTACGTCATACAAGAAGTTTATTGACGAATATCTACAACTCGGCCACATGACGCCATGCACTGAACACCATAAGCCAAGCTACTTCTTACCTCATCACGGCGTACAAAAGCTGGACTCAACAACTACAAAATTGCGCGTAGTCTTTAATGCCTCTGCCAAGACAAGTACAGGACAAAGCTTGAACGATCTCATGGAGTGCGGGCCTAACCTCCAACAAGACCTACAATCTATGATTCTACGTTGGCGAGCCTTTCAATACGTCTACACTGCAGACATTGAGAAGTTTTACCGTCAAGTACTGATACGATGAAGATCAACACCTGCAAAAATTGTATGGCGTGACTCTGCTACAGATCTCATCAAAGAATACCAACTGTACTGTAACATATGGTACCAAAGCTGCACCATTTTGGCAATGCGCACCATAATACAACTCGTAATGGACGATGGACACCGCTATCCTCTCGCGGCAGAGATCCTTACTCACCAGCTGTATGTGGATGACCTACTTGGTGGCAGCAACGACATGTTAGAAGCACAAGACGCTCAAAACCAATTGATTGACCTGTTAAAGGCGGTGGGTTCAATCTTCGCAAATGGGCTAGTAACCACCCCAGATTGCTTCAAACTTTACCTGAACATCTCATAAGCCAGAATATGTTTGACTTCAAGGACGCAGAGAGTAACAAAACACTCG
This sequence comes from Parnassius orleans, assembly GCA_029286625.1. NCBI lineage: Eukaryota > Metazoa > Arthropoda > Insecta > Lepidoptera > Papilionidae > Parnassius > Parnassius orleans. Next base: position 5,651,205 of record JAGSMP010000037.1, read on the forward strand.
GCTTAACCTGGAATCCGCACACTGATCAGTTTACATTCAAGGCGCCACTTAGTAACACGTGACGTCACAACAAGCGGACATTGCTCTCTGACCTATCAAAATTATATGACCCACTTGGTTGGCTGTCTCCGGTAACAATGAAGCAAAACTCATATTTCAACAAGCTTGGCTTGCTTCAACAAATTGGGATGAACCTCTTCCGGAAGACATACAACAAGAGTGGACAACCTTTCAACAAGAATTGCCCACTATCAATACCATCGCTTTACAACGCTGGATTGGTAACACTAAACAACCCATCGAGTTACACGGATTCAGTGACGCCTCCGAGAAAGCCTACGGCTGCGTTATCTACTGTAAATCTATTAGTGAAGAAGGGCAACAAATTATCACGCTGGTGGCAGGAAAACTAAGCTCGCACCATTAAGAAAACCCCGTCTTTACCACGGCTTGAACTATGCGGTGCCCTACTACTGTCTCGACTTATGAAAAGGTCATAGAGTCAATAAACTCACAGAGTGTAACAATACATGGTTGGACAGATTCTATGATCGTGATGGGTTGGTTACAAGGGGCCTTCAAGATGGACCACATTTGTGGCTAATCGCGTAACACAGATCACTGTCATCATGCCATCGGGATGCTGGAGGCACGTCAAGTCTGAATATAACCCAGCAGATTGTGCCAGCAGAGGCCTAACTCCACTACAACTGGCGAATCATCATTTATGGTGGGGACCTATTTGGCTAAAGACAACGATCTCCCACTTCAAGACCAATTCCACACAACTGTTGAAGAGAAAAAGGTCAAACAAGTTTGCGTGTCACAAAGGTCGATGCCATTAATCGGAGAACTTTTAAACAAACACAGCTGTATGGCACGCGTAACTCGAATCCTAAGTTGGATACTTCGGTTCATAAACAATGCACGTGACGTCAACAATGCCATGCGGTCATCGTACTTAGCAACGAGTGACCTGCAGAACGCACATAATGCACTTATCAAGGCTATACAAACTAATCATTTCGCCGACGACATTGCACAACTCAATAAACATCATAAAGTGCGAATAACAAGCAGCATTTTAAACTTAAATCCATTCCTGGACAAACACGAAATCTTACGTGTAGGAGGACGTCTGAAAATGCCAACTTAAGTCAAGAACAAAACATCCAATTATCTTACCTTACAATGACAGGTTAACGGAGTTACTGATCGACCAAGCGCACAAGAGGACCCTGCATGGGGAGCCAGACTAACTCTATCATATCTACGCAACAGATATTGGATTATCAGCGGTTTGAGAGCAGTGAAAAACGACTTATACGGTGCATCACGTGTCATCGCTTCAAAACTATCAACAACAACCAACTTATGGGTGATTTACCTCCTCCACGCGTCACACCATCCGGCCTTTCACACACACCGGTGTAGATTTCACTGGGCATGTGGGTAAAGGCTAACAAGGCAGAGGAATAAAGACAATGAAGGCCTACGTAGCTGTATTTGTGTGTTCAGCACAAAAGCTCTTCACCTCGAACTTGTCTCCGATCTCAGCACAGTGGCTTTTCTGAACGCCTTGAAACGAATGTGTGCCCGCCGAGGAAAGCCTCGTCACATCTACAGCGACAACGGCACCAACTTCGTGGGCGCAGCAAGAGCATTGGAAAAACAACGAAAGGCATTACAATGCTACATAAACAATGACGTCATAACTAACATGTCAGAGTGGGGCATTGAATGGCATTTTAACGCTCCTTCCTGGCCTACTGCTGGTGGACTCTACGAAGCTGCAGTAAAAGCCTGAAACATCACCTCAAACGAGTACTTGGGGATCAAAAACTTACGTTCGAGGAATTTTCTACACTGTTGGCGCAGATTGAAGGATGTCTCAACTCTCGCCCCCTGGTGGCGTTGTCAGAGAATATCGAAGACCTTGACTGCTTGACACCAGCTCACTTCCTAATCGGCGAGCCTTCTCTAGAATCACCACTATCCGCTGAGGGTAATGACATGACCTTCTCTACAAGATGGCAACTTACGGAGAAAATGTACAAGGACTTCTGGAGAAGGTGGTCTACTGACTATCTTCAAACTCTACAAACTCGAAGCAAATGGCACTTTCCTACTAAAACTTAGAAGTTGGGGACGTCGTTATCGTCAGAGAAGACAACATTCCTCCTGCCAAATGGATCCTGGGACGGGTGTTGGAGACTCACCCAGGTGCGGACGGCCGGGTACGAGTCGTCACACTGAAAACTAAAACAAGTAATATGAAGCGACCGATTACAAAATTGTCACGCCTTCCGTTGGATCCGTCATCTTACAACTGCATCTTCTGACGTTGACACTACGAAGCCTGCAATAAATACACAAAGAAAACGAAGAAACAACAACGGCAAAAACACTTCAACAACTTTTTTGTACGTTACTACTTATATTTTCGATGTGTGTTGGACCTACTACAACAAATGATCAACATAACAAGGCTTAGCAGTTCAAGAGTCGTTTATTTTGACAAGGTGTCTGATGTGCAGATTATTCAAGATAAGTGGAAAATGGTTGTATACTACAACATGACGACATATTGGCGGAGTTTGGACAACATACAAAACTATGTCAACCATTTGAACACATTATGCAAGAATGAAGCAGCCTATCTTACAATTTCATCCCAGTTTCAACACGAACTTAACGAAATTCAACACTATAACGATATCTTACGATCAGAACATGGACCGTCTCGAAGAAAAGAGGACTAGTGAATGGAATAGGATACCTAGCAAACTCCTTTTGGTACTCTGGATGAGAGATTTGCCAATCAGTACGTGAAGGATATCAACATAATCCAGTCAAACGAAAATCATCTATTGAATCTACAAAATCACACATCGATCATCGAAAGTGAATATAATCTTCTAAAAGAAACGAGGAAGTAATGAACACAATTTCGTATCATCGACAATCATCTCGCTGAAACGGAAAACGCATACAAATCAGCCATGACAATGCTATGTACATAACAGCTACCGCTCTGGCCGTGAACTTGATCATTTCAAACATACGACAAATACAACAGCAACTCCTAGACCTAGTAACTGACGTGAAGGACGGGAGAGTTGACACCCATCTCATCAAGCCCAACCAATTTGAAGATCAGCTCAACATCATCTCCGGTCATTTACCAAGCGAGTTATCGCTACCCTGTGAACACACGCCATTGCACGCGAAGCCTATACAAGCTGGCGCGAGTGCGTGCGCTTAACAAGTGCATACATAATATTCGAAGTGAAGCTACCGCTAATAAACAACGAACAATATGAACTTAACCGCATCATTCCTATTCCGCAAATAACTGGACACAGAGAAAACTATAGTACTCACATCTGAATACCTTGCTGTAAACCTAAAAGGGGACATGATAATACCCTTAGAAAACCGAGATGTATCATCATGCTTAAATCTGCAAGAAAACAAAATGTTATGTGCTATCAATCAACCTATTTACAACATTAAGGTAGCCGATACATTATGTGAAGCGCAAATATTAAACAATGGCGACTTATCAACATGCCGCACAAAGTATTGGATTGCAACGACAGGTGGGTGCGATTACACAATCGTGGCGCGTGGCTGTTCTCCTGTTGCGAAGACTGCACGATGCGCATTTTCTGCCCAGCTGGGTGACGTCACAGCACTTACACGGCACGGGGATTATGTTACTCGGACTTGGGTGTATGCTCAGGGAGAAAGCTTCATCATTCATGCTCGCAACGACTATCACAGCGAGTTGAAACTAACAGGCAGTGAAGAAAGAATGTACATGCGTGAATCAAGCCTGAACCACATACTGACAGACTTTAATCATACATTTGGACCTGAAGATCATAAAGACGCCTTACAAGAGCTGAAAACAACATTGATAAGGTCAAGGAACAGCAACAAACACTGAGTGTACAATCACTCACACATGACACACACAACTATGTGTTGTACACCGTAGTCAGATTTATTATTGTAGCCTTCATTGCATGGGGACATTCCGGCTGAAAAGAAGATGTCAAGGCTGCAGCGTGAATCTTCGCGACAAGAGACCCCAACAATGTCGAGCAGCCAACCCAAGGACATTCATCGGAGCATGGAGTCTCGGACATCGATAGTGTGGATGCGGTGATCGCAACGGCTGCCCGTAAACTCAATAGGGTTCATCGCCTTAAACTTTCTTCTTGTTTATAAATTGGCAAGATGTACGAGCAAGTACATGATATTTCAACAGTTTAGAAAATAATGCTGATATCGCGCCTGCGCGCGACACGTTCACTATAATTACATTTTCATTCATAAGTATTTTCAGTACAATAAACGCTCTCTACGAAACGGACACAGTTTTAATTACCACATCCCGTAACGTAGAAGATACAACCTACATTGATATACTACATATCAATTATATGTAGAGGGTCAAAACTCACAAAACCCCTACAGACTGTTTCATTCGAGTCTATATCCCTAGACACGGTTTCCTTCCGGCTCGCTTCCCATTAGCTACGCTGCGTGCGGTATTTACTCTTCTTTTTCTTCTTTTCTTTTTTTTCAAAACGTTTCCCCACACTAGGATTTTCTCCTGTATCGTGGAGGCAGTTTACAAACAAAAATTGCACGAGGACAAACATCCAGACCCGGAACAATTATTTGTAGGCCCTAAAAATACTTGTTCCTTGCGGGATTCGAACTCGCGGCCTCCAGCGCAAGCCACTGCGCCACGGAGCCGTCACGATGCTGTGGCCCATAGACATCTACATTTATCCTCGATTAAGATTCAAAATGCAGATACGTTGTTACCCCTGAGGACTAAGATCGAATGTCTCGTTTTCAGTAAAAAAGGTCTCCGGTACTCCACACTCACCATACGAAACATATATTTATATATATACGTATATTTTTTAACAAAATTGAAGTTACAAGCGGTCTAACCGTCTACCTGATGGTTAGTGTCTACAAAGGCATTGTTACCAATGAGGGCTAAAATGAAATGCCCCCACCTGTAATTATACTTACTCTCTATACCCTTCAGACCGGAACACAGTAGTGATTGTCAACAGAAATAGGCAAGAGGGTGCTACCTACCCAGATAGAGTTCTAGGTAGAGAAGGAAACCTAGTGAATTTCACTCAGCCAATAAATCATTTAGAGATGGTATTGTCATGTGAGTAAAAGCAAACCAACAATACTATTTCACTATTATACAAGGAAGGATAACAAGCGAGCACACAGTTCACCTGATGCTAATGAAATTCTTAGCCCCATACAAATCCCATCTATTCTCGGTTAAGAATAAAAATACAAATGCGCTGTCACCCCTGAGAACTAAGATATAATGCCTGGTTTCCATTAAAAAGGGTCTCCGGTTCTCTACACCATACGAAACACAACAGCATTAAGCTGCTATTTAATGCTGGTAATCTGTGAGAGGAGTGTGATCTTTCCCCGGTTGATCCGCCGACCCATTCGTGCAGTAACCATAATATAGCTGCAACGTGGCTATACCACTTATATTAGCAAAGGCAGCTCTTTGTAAAATTTCATGATAAATGGAACCAAATTATTTAAGTAAACGCGACTCCTTGCCCATTCAACTGTCCGTATTTGACCACATTGACGTCTTGATAAATTACTTTCTACGTGAACACTCAATTTACTTTAACTATAAGTTATTGAAAATAATTTGTTCACTTCATCAGTACTTAAAAGTGTCTTAACAAATACCTAAGTAACATTTATAGTTCTCTTGAATGGGTGGAATAATCTCTCGAAAAACATGTGATTCGCTCAGCTTAAAACATTTTTGCTATATTCATAGAGCCGTTATAATATAAACGGACACTAATATTAAAAGGGCGAAAAAAGTGGCGTAGTGTCGACCTATAGACAATCTTCAATTTTATGTGAAATTATATATATTTTTTAATTAAGGATGACAAACGTTGACACAGTCTACCTAATTGTAAATATATGCGACCCATAGATACCTTCATCCATTCTCGATTAAGAATCAAAATGCACATGCGTTGTCAGTCCTGAAGACTACGATGGAGTGCCTCGTTTTTAGTAAAAAGGGTATCCAGTTATCTATTTTCACCATAAACAACACAGCATAAAGCTAAAAAAATTACGCTGGTATTATGTGAGAGCATGGTCCTCCAAGGTCAAGCTGACACATTCGTGCTGCAACTATAATACTCGTATATCTATAGCGTAGCTCTACCAATAAAAACTGTCAAGCGGGTTTCCTAAGAGGTGGTAGAAGGAAACGAACCAGGAGATGGGCAGCAGCATCTTTTTAATAACAACTATCATATAAAAAAACTGAGGTTGCCAACCTACCTGCCAAGCGTGGCACCTAGGGTCTATTTTTTTTATAAAATAAGAGTGACAAACGAGCACACAGTCCACGTGATGGTAAGTGGATGCTGTGGTCCATAGACATCTAAATTTTCCTCAGTTAAGAATCAAAATGCAGATGCGTTGTCACCCCTGAGGACTGAGATGGAACGCCTCGTTTCCAGTAGAAAAGATCTCCGGTTCTCTACACTCACCACACGAAACACGTTAAGCTGTTATTTTATGCTGGTGTTTTGTAAGAGCGTTGTTCTACCCCAGTCGAGCCGATCCGTTCGTGCTACAACCACAATATAGCTGCATCGTGGCTCTACCACGTATAAAAGTATTGTTGCAATCATTCCTCAATTACAATGCTACCAGATCGCATGAATTTAAAAACGAGCATAATATAAAAAAAAACATGTGCAGACGAAGCATTAGTATTTAAACCTTACAAAACAAAAATATTACCTGCATAATAAAAGCGAAATAACCAATTCTCAACAACAACACACCATACATTATTTTTGTATTTATATATTTAAGAAGTATGCTAGGGCTGAATCTGAATGACAGGGTGAGAAATAGTGTGATAAGAGAAAAGTGTGGTTTGCAAGATGACGTTGTAACCAGGATTAAGAAAGGAATGCTTCGGTGGTTTGGTCATGTAGAAAGAATGAACGAGGAAAGAGAAGAGCAAATTTATGTTGCAGAAGTGAACGGAAGAGTCGGGAAGGGACGCCCTAGGTTTATCGACCAAATTGGCGATATATTGAAAATGGGCCAGATTAGGAGTACCCTTAACCGACGAGCGTGTATGCGTAGATATATGAATGTAAAAGAGGCGAGAGAAGTGTGTCAGGATCGTGCCAAATGGAAGTCCGTAGTCTCTGCCTACCCCTCTGGGTGACAGGCGTGCGTGTTTTATGTATTTATCCATCCATCCATTACAGCTTATAAAAGTCCACTGAGGAACATCGGCCTCCCAATATATTACTACATTGTTGGGGATTTCGCTATAGTTGTCATACGCTTTGTAGGTGGGTTGGTAACCGCCGTTATTTTATTATTTTGAGTTGTTGTATTTCTGATAACACATAACATAGTCATAGAGAAAATGAAACAGGAGATGTCCTGTTTCATTTTCTCTATGACGCCTCTTGAGACACCCACAGGGCGATATGACGGTGTAAGATTTTCCACTACCCCATATTTATATATAGTGTGTCATATTTTATACAAAATTCTAATATAGATAGATAGATAAATTTTTATTGCATTTAAACAAAGTTGTTACAAGAACGGAAAACTTATGAACTACAAACGGGGTCATATAATTGGTAATCTTTAAGTGATTTCTACCTAACAAACCGAACGCAAAAGTACATTGTAAATTTATATTTTGACGGATAGATGCAACGTGCAATCTATTACATATAATAAATCTGTAGAAAATTCGTGTCTGTAAATCTAATATATTCTTGAAAAAACAAGTCCAGGGGACTAAATAAAGGGTACTGAAGTCAAATTTGTGGTTTTTAGAATTTTTGTCTGTCTGTCTGTGTATTCAAGATTCACGCAAAAACTACTGGACCGATTTCCATCATATTTTGTATGTAGTTAGTTAGTAACCCGAGGCAACTTATAGGTTACTTTATATCCGATTACGGAACTTCAAAACAAGAAGGTTAAGTATTTTCCGTCCTTTAGATATTAATTTTCTATTATATATGATTATGTTAGTTAATAGGCGGGATGACGGCTGTTTTTTTTTTCAAATAAGTACCATATTTATAATTTATAAATAAAGTTTAAAAGTAGTTTTAACCCTTGCATAATAATTTGAAACTCCGCCGACGATCTACGTTTTAATTATCAAAACAGCGCCATCTATCATCTAATGGAAAAATTTGTATATTTTGCCTTCAGTAACTAATACATAAAATGATATAAATAACTTATATTTATATGTTTAAATAATTGTATTTATAAAATCATTTAAAAATCCTAACGTTTAGTTTTTTCATTTTAAGAGCGTAATAATTTAAATAGATAATAGTGACGTCTATCAAACGTATGAATATTTATATTATGGTTTTTAGTTCAATTAATTCAATTAATATATAAATAAACTGATTAAAACTGGTCTGCCTGCAATTATTGCAAAATTTTCATTATCCTTATAGTTTCATCAAAGATATTATGGGGGCATTTCATGATTATTTAACACTTTTTGTTGACCATGTCATGATATAGCTTGACCAAATCAATGAATAGAGATCATTTGACGATATTAATAACTAAACACAACATTGGTATTTCATGATATGGTCATATCGTCAAATACGTTTCACCGCTAGCGGTGCTGATAGCGTATTTTCAACAGGAACAGATTTTTTAACATAATCAACATTACTTTATGCCTTATTTGTATAATAAATAAATATTCGCGGCTTTGGGTTAGCTTTTGAGCCAGTCGCACCCCAACCTTCTGTCGCTGATATTACTAGATACGAGGGTGGATTGAAAAGTACTCGGCCTAACACAGATCCATTCAATTCTAAAATCAAATCTACCCACATTATTTAGTTCAGTTCAGACTAGTTCATTGTGTGAAGTTCGAAACGTGTGCGATAATTAGTTGTGATTTTATAAATTTATTAACAAAGTAATCGGACATAATTTCCGCGATGGAGCAAATCGAGCAGCGTGCCGTCATTAAGTACCTCCATAAGAAGGGCTATCATCAAAAGCCATCCATGATGACATGGTCAGTACATTAGACGATTGTGCTCTGTCATATTCATCCGTCAAAAATGGATAGCAGAATTTAAGCGTGGTAGAGAGAGTGTGAAAGATGAACCCTGCCTGAAGGCCTTCGACGTCAACTACTGACGAAAATATTAAAAGTACTTGATTTAATAATGGGAGACCGCAGATTAAACATTAGAGATAGCCGAGATTATAGGCATCTCTTATGAACGAACTCAAAACATCATTGTCAACGAGTTGGGTTTCCACAAGGTGTCTGCGAGGTGGGTTCCGCGACTGCTTTCAGTTGAACAAAAAGGACGCGATTGACTATTTCACGCGACTGTTTGGAGTTATTTGAAGCCGATGCAGATGATTTTTGAATCGTTTTGTTACTATGGACGAAACATGGGTTCATTACTGTACACGGAAACAAAACAACAATCAAAACAGTGGAGAAGACCTGGTTCACCACCCCTAAAAGGCTAAGTCGATTTTGTCGGCAAATAAGGTGATGGCTTCAGTATTCTGGGACTCGAAAGGTGTGATTATGATTGATTATCTTGAAAGGGTCAGACTATAAACTCTGATTACTACTGCACCTTACTACGTCGTTTACGAGAGGAAATAAAAGAAAACGTCGAGGAATGCTCAGAAGAAAAGTCCTGTTTTATCAAGATAACGCCCGTGTTCACACGTCAGTACAGTCAATGGCTGAAATTCACAACTGTGGCTTTGAACTGTTACCGCATCCGCCGTATTCACCTGATCTGGCACCATCAGACTTCTTTCTGTTCCCTAACCTAAAAAGCACTTGGGAGGTCAAAGATTTTCGACAAACGACGAGGTCAAAGCAGCTGTAGACGCATATTTTGACTCTAAGGAAGAATCATTTTTTTCAACGGTCTAAATGCTTGAAGGAGGTGGCAAAGTGTATTGAACTTGATGGTGATTATGTAGAAAAATAAAATATTACTGATTTAGTATGTGTTTATTTTCTTGGTTAGGCTGAGTACTTTTCAATCCACCTCGTAGTATAGTTTTGGCTTTCATAGTTTTAATGTAATAATAGCGCCATCTACTTTCTGCTTAATAAAGTAATGATAAGTAACTGATAAAATTAAATTTTAGAATACAACTGAATACTTATTCGTACAGCATCAAAAATTGTAACACTTAAAATATCCAGACTGGTGGCCATTATCGGGATGATCTACCGCAATTACCACGTTAGCAAAATGACTAATGACACTGTTACACTGGATACTGCACACAACACATGTGTTTTGTGTGCACAGTATTTAGTACTCTGTGTACACAAAACTAAGATTAAGAGAGAAGCTCTTTAGTTGAATATGTTGGGTGTCTATCGGCATAGCTTTTATTTCACCAACATCATTTATTATCTGATGTTAATAATTGAAAATTAAGTGCACTGTGAGAGAGATCTGATTTTTAACTCTATTTGATGGAATAGTTCTTGGCATTGTTGGATGTCTAATTACTAGGTAGATGTGGTCAACAGTCATGCAAAAGCTTTGTTTCAGTTTTTATGAATTTTATTTAAACAAATACGAAAGCTGTGCTAAAAAAAAGTACGTGTAGCTTGACGTGAGATTTCATCATGGCACGGGAGCAAAACGTGTACGATTCCTTTGAGTAAAAATAAATCTGTACGACTTACCACGTATCCGGTGAAGTGGTGAAGAATAACTTTGTGGGAAAACCTAGATGTCTGAGTAGTTAAAAAAGTCGTGGAAATGTGAAAACCGTTAATACGCATTGAAGCATTGCGGCATACCTACTCTTTTCTGCCCACAAAACATTATAGGTAATGAGGAGCCATGTGCACAGTAGTGACATGTAGGTATGTAGGCTTTTTAGTTTTGATGGGGCAGTTATGCAGTTTTTATTTCATTCATATTTTCGGAGATGTTACTTTTTTGTTTTCATTCTTCCGTAAATATTAAGGGTAACAAAGATGATAAGAACTCATCATCGTCATCATTACAGCCTATCAAAAGTCTACTAAACTGAACATAGGCCTCCCCATAAATTGTCAAATAGGCTGGATATTTACTATAGTTGCCACGCTTGGCAGGCGGGTAGGCAACCGCAGCTTTTATTATTTTGAACTGTTGTCAAGAAGATGATGTTGCCCATCTCCTGTTAATTTTCCTCAGTCGCCTCTTACGATACACACGCCTTGTTGTGAACGGCGAACATTTATCTAGTTCCGTTCATGAGTGTAGTTCTTCCCACGTTCAATGTGAATATAACTTAATTTGCAATAAAACTGATCTAAAGGATTTTATCTCGTTTAAGTTTAACCTTTTTAATTTTTGACGTTTCTGGCACTTTATAGAACCCATGGCCACGGGGGAATGAGGTGTTTGACGTCCTGATGTAATAGTTAACGAAGACCACCATCAACTTTTAATTAATAATGTTTGATCCGATCTACGCAGAACAAACTTACAGTGCTTGAAGTCTTGCAGTAGTATGCTTGGGTTTGGATTTAATTTTATTAATTATGAGATCCCAAACAGATGTAGAACCCACCCATCTTCTCTATTGAAATAAGGATGTTTTTTTTTTAATTTCAATAGCCTCGCGAATAATTCTTGGTAGGAATCGGTGTTCTATTGCGAGGATTTGTTGTCAATCAGATCTAATATAATGGTTGGGACGATACTGAACATGTTGACTTTCTTTCGGCTTCCCGGAGCGTCGGTAATTCACATAAGCGATATGTTCTTTTACACGGGTTTTTATGAAACTTTCATCCAAAGTTGTGTACAAAAACCGCGTAAAAAAATTAAACGTGATAAAATCCGTAAAATTATTTTTATTCCATGTGTAGTATTCATAATTACTGCAGAACTGCATTTGTGAAATTTTTAAGTCTACTCGAACGTAAAAAAAATATCAGCATCTATTTTAAGGCAAAAATCATTATTAAATGGGACCAATGATATGAATCAAATATCGCAAATAAACATTATACCGTAAATTGATAGAAGACCATGAAATCATCATTATTTTGTTAAAACTAAATTAGCTTTAATTATAAATGAATGTAAAGAGTAAAATGTAAATAATAATAATAATAAATTTTGATTCCAAGACAATTTATCCTATAAAATAGAAGATGTTTCTAGACATATTACAATGCAATTTTGAAAACTTATTCACGTGTACCTGTAGAATATTATATCTATGCCAAATATCAATCATCTACGTCCAATAGTCTTTGAGAATTTAAAAAACATCTTTGACAAACAGGCGTTCAAATATCTGAGAGATATTTAAACACGTTTCTTGCTCAAATTTAATTTTCTAAACAATGTCTCAATCTTGAACAGGCTTTTTGTTCTAAAGTTCAATAAAACTTAAAATCGAAGTAAATTACAGACCTTAGACCTTTTGAATCGCGAAATACCTAAATATGATTTATACTTTTTGCTTTATTCTTGATTTAATCTTTTAAAGTTTCCATTATTTATAATTGCTAGTAAAATTTTACATCGTAATATATTCATTATTTTATTCATATATTTATAGTTTCATAGTTTTTTATTCTCTGACAAATGTACAGTTGGTGCAGTTATATAACGAAATGGTTATTTAATTATAACTACATTTTATTACAATAATGGTTTTAAAATGGCATCGATAAATACTTTTTAATAGTCTCGAGGTATTTCATCTTGTTCCTCAAGGGTGATACCGACCTGCATTCAGATTTTTTAATTACAGATAGTATATTATGTAGTTGTCTATAGACCACAGTATCCATTACTTGCATATATGTTACAGCTGAAAGTTGAATTGCGGTTATACCTAGGTTTAGCCGGCTACAGCTAGTATATAGTAGTATAAACTAGTAGTTTATCAGTATCTAATATATAAAAATAAATTTTTGTTTGTTCGTATTCTATGCGCTGCCATACCATTCATCAGACTGCGCTAAATCTTTGTCAAGTTATTGCTTGCACTTGCGCGAAGGTTATAGGCATGGTACAATTAAATTACAGTAAGTGACGCGCGTGTCGTACCGACATATTTATTTGAAAGTCATAATATGTCATTCAATTTCAATGAATGTATCCTAATTAAACAATATAAGTCTACCAAACTTGAAACGATATTTCGACAATTATTTTTTCTGCGGCAGCAACGCGCCAGGTATCAACTAGTAATTTATAAATAATATAAATGTCTCAAGCGTCACTACAGCCGCACCTTAACCTTCAATCTCTGATATTAATTAATACCTATGCTTTCGTATTTTTGACAGAGAAGCCATAGACATTACAGTTATTATTCGGACTTCACTACAGCTAGTTTTACTCGAAAGCAACGGACCACACCTTGATTTAGCCAAGAATAAATCGAATACATCTAAGCTTTATTAACGCTCAAGGAAATAAAAAGTTAAAATTAAACGCGATAAAATCCGTGTTGATATTTCTTTTAACGCAATTAGTGCACTTAGTTGTAGCCGGCTTAACCTGTATGTAATCGCACTTCGTTTTTTATAATATGTTCGTGACATATATGAAAATAAAATCATCATCCCTTTTTCTTCGCGCGTATAGTATGAGTCAACAGGAATGGCATCATCCATCAAACAGCAATATAACCATTTCAAATTATTTGCAGGACTTAATTCCCCTTTCCATTCCATCTTCGGACTACCATACGCTCGGCTGGTCTCCACCCCTTTGTTGTCGATATACCACGCATTCGAACCAAACGGTTTCCTTCGTCGTTCAATATGATTATGATTATAATGTACGTGTCTTCAAGGCAAGATTGAACACGCTTTTGTTAAGCTAAGTCAGTGCGCTTTACCATCTTCGGCAGCGAAAAACACTGGCTTATAATGGTAAAAGAAATATTTTAAATAAAAAAGTATAAAAACCAAAGATAGCTAGCAGGTGGCGAATACAGATCGTGGCTCATCTCATATATGCAATATCTGGATCAATATTTCGGTACACACGCTGATAAATATAAAAAATATGCTTATTAATAAACAAGGTACAAAAACGGTCAAATTATTCCGTATAAAATGTTTTTATACGAAAAAACAGATTAAAAAAACTACATAATCTGAAGCTTTGTGCACGGCATGTATAAACTTTTTCGCACGCATTTGGAGCGTCGCGTCGGTCAAAGGTGATGGGGGCTTTCGCTATTAAATTACACGGCTTGATTCCTTTGACCTTTGATGTTGCGAAAAAAAATTCACGATTCAATTAATGGATGCATGCGTTAGAAAACTTCATTTTGTTTTATATTACGGTTTTTAAAAAAAATATTTTCACGTTGGAACGTGAGCCGTGGTAGCTCATTGCTAAACGCTAGATATAAATTTCATAGTATGAGAGCAACCTGGTTAGATCCCCGGCGGCATCAAGAAAATTGCTTGCTGACTTTAAGTGCTGATTTACCACGTGCTCGGACAATCTTTGCCCTAGAACTAAAATGCGCAAAAAGATTATCGAAGAATTACGAGTAAACCGAAACCCGACTTTATAATATGTGGATTTTTGTTTTGAAGGGTCTAAGGAATATCACAATTTCAAGGTAACAGCTAGAATGTTTTAAATAGGTACATTAAAATCTTCATCCCGTATTATATCTATGTATATTGAACTTTTTTCTGACCATACCTGACCACACCTAAAGTATAACCTACGAGTATTTTATAAAAAATAATAATTTAAATCAGTTCGACCGTTTTCCAGAAATTGGTGAAAATGCATAAAACATACGCGTCGATTAAAGAACTTTCTGGTTTTTAATTAGGCTTAAAATGTATAAAAGTTATACCTAATTCTCTATAAATCAGATGCGAGTATATTTTTGTAAGAAAAATCTATGAAACATACTTTAACTTAACTGAAAACAATAAAACGTAGGCATCAGATTATATTTCCATCCATTTTTTTATAGTATGAAGGTGACAAATGAGCACACAGTCGACCTGTTGGTAAGTGGTGGCTGTGGCCCATAGACATCTACATCTATCCACGTTTGCGAATCAAAATGCAGATGCGTTGTCACCCGTGAGGACTAAGATAGAATGCCTCGTTTCCATTAAAAGGGTCTCCGGTTCTCTACACTCACCATACGAAACAAAGCAGCTTTAAGTTGCTATTTTACGTTGGTATTCTGTAGAGCGCGGTCCTTCCCCGGTCGAGCAGACCCATTCGTGCTACAACTATACTATTAATATAGCTGCAGCATGGCTCTACCACGTGTAAATAGCATATATATTACCCAGATATAGGGACGATGGGATCCATCCATTACAGCCTATAAAAATCCACTCCTGAACTGAGGCATATGCCTCCCCATAGAATGCCCCAAAGGTGGGAATTCAGCAAAGTCGCTACGCTTGGCAGGCTGGTAGACAACCGCAGCTTTTATAGTTTTGAGTTGTTACCAGGAACATGCTGCAGCCCATCTCCTGCTTCAGTTTCCTCCTGTCACATCTTATGACACCTACGGGACGATATGTCGTTACTCTTACATCGCCAAGACACTGTTAAAATTATATTTCTGTCAATAATTTTTAAATGTCCCCTTGTCATTGCTCACGATGTATTTTATTTATACGCTATGGCGTATTTACCTATTTAAAATAATATTCTAGAGTGCACCCTTAGAATCTTGCCATTAGCTACAATTTCACATTAGCAACACTTATTGGTAGACACAACAAGAGGTACTCTCATCTTAAAAGCTTCGGATCACTTAACCGAAGCTTGAGAATCCATGTTGACACAATCCGCATGTGTAGAACCCACTCAGTGGACTATATAAGCAAATCATAAACCCATCGTCCCTATATCTGGGTATTAGAGGCTATTTTCCTTCAAATTAAATTAGTAGTGGTAGTAATGTCCAATGAATCCAATTTGTGAACATGGTCTTGCAACACGCTACCCAATTTACCGATACGGGGCCTGCAGCCTGTTACATAAGACCATCCTACAATAAAATAGCATTGAACAAAAAAAGTTCTAGTGATGTGATACGAGTATAGTCGATGAAATACTATTTTAGTAATGATTTCTTATATTTACTCGAATACTACACATTAAATAAAACCTTTTTTGTGGTTTTTATTTTTTATACTTACTTAACTCCTCCCCCCCCCCCCACCCGTGACCATGGGTGTTGTAAAGAAAACTTGAAAGTAAACTTATATGCTAATCTATGCATCACAGTACTGAAAACAAAGCGAATCCAAAATGTTATTAATGGATTCACTTTGTTTCTTTTTAGTTGCAGTAGATAAACGCCAAAATATTTCTCTAAAGTAACTGGAGGAGAGAGGGTGTTTCAATATTACAGACTGACTTACAGAGTTTACACACACACATAGTGCCACACAAGAATTTTGACGGTCGTTTTGTAGTCTCCCAAAAATTTTGAAAAAAAAATCTAGAGAATAGAAATTGAAAAAATAGATTTATACAATAATTAACTAAAATATAATAGTAAAATAATATGTACATTAATTACTAAAGTTTTTAAGATAGAAGGAAAGATTCGAAATTTAAATGTTTTAAGGGCTGACAATTTTTAATTAAATTTTACAAACCATTATTTTTAAAGAATTAATTACACAAATTTTAAAGTAAAATGGTGTTCTTGATTAATTGATTGAGCAGGGCTAGTGTCTGCAACTCCACGTCTAAACGCGTATTTTGCGTGTGGAATGGTATTCTTATAGTAAGTAAATGAATCTACAGTTTTATTCTAAAAGAACTTCATTATTTAATGCGTTAAAGGAAACAAGTAATATAATAGGTTCACATTATATATTTTCGTTTATTGGATTCCTTTTTCTTAACCTTAGTTTCATATAAATTAATTAAACTCTAAACAACCACTACTTGAATAATATAAACAAACAATAAATCGAAACTTAGTAAATACGAAGACGATACTAGCAGATACGACAGTGGCTGGAAGCCGGAAGCTGGCGACGCATTTTGCGATCACGACAACTGTCCAGTACTTATGTATATGACTGTATCTTACATCTATTGTGAGGCTAGACGACACTGCGGCAGTATCGAAACGTATGCATACATAAGTACAGACGGTAAAAAAGTCTATTCATATTAGAGCATTTTAGCATTTTTAATTTATAATCTTGAAATTAAGTACTAATTTAAAAGTAATATGTATTATATACATAGACTCGCCTTGCTCTGTTCAATAAACTGTTTTGATAATTTTAATATAAGTTATAAGTTTTCGTATAAGTGGCAAATTACCTTAGTAAGAATTAACGGCCTTACTTAAAATCATCACTTACTCAAGTATTTATTATCTTTATACCTGTATCTTTCTATTGTCATTCAGTGAGAAGAGAAAGAGCAACTTCAAGCATTTCTTAAGTTGACGTCGAGTTTTATGAGTAAGGACCGCATTTAGTTTTTTTGTCAATATTAAAACCAAATTATTCGCTTGCAACCAAACAAAATTAACTAGTTTCTCAAAATCTATTTTTTTTAGTTATGTTAAATATTACTAAAATATTAACTGCATACAATACAGCATTAGTAAAATTTAAATTATGATATATGCAGGTATGGTTAAACGTGTAAAGTAATAAGAGGAAATAAGAACGGGTCAAAAAATTACCTCTCTTTGCTACAAAACCTACAAAATTTACTCATTTTACTATGATAATAAATAATAGTTTTAAAAAACACGCATTTGTAGATAAAAGAATCTCAAAAAGAATTCTCAAAAATAGAAAATAATTTTCAATAAGTTTAAAATAAGAAAATGGTGACTAACATAAAAAATCATTTTATTCTAAAAAGCGTGTTTAGTAAAGCAGTATTTTAAACTTATTGAAAATTATTTTCTTCTTTTAGTTCGGTTATCTACAAAAGCGTGTTTGTTTAGTTTTTTACTATTATTTATTTTCTATTTTTAGTGCGGCTAACTACAAAAGCGTGTTTTTTTTTTGAAACGAAGTTCTTTTACGCGGCTTACAGTATATTGAGCTGGCAGAAATCGTAGTTGTTTTATGAATTATTCGCAAATCCTGAGGATCCTGGCAAGGATAATGGGACAAACTATTTAAATTATTGCATTGTCATCGGTCGTTGATAAATGTCCGAAGTTTCAAATCAATCCGACGTTTTGAAGGGGATGAAAATCACATTCGAAAATTCCGTTACGTAGATACATACCAAGCTAATAAAAGCGTGTTAAAAATCCGTCAAACGAAGACTCTGCCAAAACGCAGGAACTTCGTTATTTTAATTTTGAAAGCGGTTTGTGTTATTTACGATATCAAATAATTTAAATAAATCGCAGCACTATAAATATACTGAATTAAATATATTTCATGCATTAGGTATGAAGCTTGTTCAATTCAAAGTTATTTTCATGATTTATTTAGGTATAAAAATAAGCAAGAAGTTAATTGGGAATTACATTGACAAATACTTTACCTAAGGCTAATTTCTTACTAATGATATCCATACTTTATCCTTGATATTACTATCATCATTATCATCATCATCACCATTATGGTTACAGCTCCTCACAAGTCCACTACTGAACATTAGATCTCCCTCAGATAGTACAACAAAGCACCGTCTTGAGTCATCTGCATCCATAAAGTTCCTGCATGTCTTACATCGTCATTCCATCTAGTGAGGAACTGTTCTACACTTACTAGATCCTTTTCCCAATCGTCTGTTAGTTTTCGAGCAATATGGTTGGCCTATTTCAGCTTACTAATACGTTGTGGTATATTGGTTACTCTAGTAATGCTGCGGATATCATCATTACGGATTAAATCACTCAGAGATACTCAGAGCACAGCTCTTTCCATAGTTCACTGAGCAACCTTAAGCTTCTTCATACCGCCAGCAGTGAACTCAGTTCCATATGTCATCCATCAATCGATAGTTATTTTTATCTTATTCCCATATAATTCTCAATATTATATATCATCATTAATTTTAATCGAGATTTTCCTAGTAATAATATTTAGTCGTGGTTATGAATAATGCCAGAAGGATCTTATGGCTTCAGGTAGATGGCGGTATAACCAGTTTATACCACACGTAAAATACCCAGACAGGTGATGGAAAGCATCGTCAAAAACACGAGATATCTGAAACTACGATCGACAGTCAACAATGAGCAAGGTCCGTGTCCAGTACTATAGTTTTACGGGTTGAAGAAAAACAAAATAAAATAATCTATATTTTATTTTAGTTTTAGAGCAAAACCTTCATACAAAATTTTGAAGGTTACATGGATCAGAAATCCCGCGCACTGATTCAAAAGTTCTGGGTTTGAATCAAAGCTGAAGGAAACCATGTCCGCTTGGTTAGAATGTGTCGCCTCTACAATGATATAATTATCTCAGGACTATCCAAATGGCGATATTCTAGGTTCAAATACAAATGTCTTCAATAGATCTATCCATGATATTCTGAAATAATTGGTCTCATCTGCTTTATGTTTCTATTTACTTTTGTTCTAGCTTTAAATCTGTAACAGGCCTCTTGCAATCTACTGGATGGTTGATTGTAAAGCCACTGTTTATTAAATTATTTAAAACTTTAGCAGATGTAACTCATTATAATGTACTACATAAACACATGTTTTGGCTTACAGTTTAGTACTTATACATTTAATTTTAAGAATCTTTCATCTCCACAACTGTAAACTGTATTGTGTTAATAAAAAAATAAAAATAAAAATCCATTCTACATAAAACATTAATGTTAAGGCTCTTAATCATATATTCCCACGTCTTTAACATTACTGTTGATCTTTCCTACGATTACTACCTACCTAATAAAGTAGGTCTGACCATGTCTAATACAACTTCTGATAGCGACAGATATTTAGCTTTCTGTTCTCTAAGAACAAACATGAGCATCTTCCTGCAAAGAAAGAGTCGCGAGATTAAAGAAATCGCCTTATTCGTTACGCTTGGCAGGCGGATTGACAACCGTTTTTTTATTTATCATAAGCCAGTGCTTGATCGCAATCCCAACTGTAAAGTACCAGATGAATTGCATTTTTGTCGTTGCTAAACTTCGCCGGTCTGTATTTTATCAACCCCCGACGAAAAAGAGTGACGTTATATGTTTAACGTGTGTATCTGTGTGTCTGCCTGTGGTATTGTAGCTCCCAAACGGATGAACCGATTTAGATTTAGTTTGTTTTTGTTTGAAAGGTGACTTGATTGAGATGATTCTTAGCTATGATTAAAGAAAATCTGTTCAGCCGTTTGAAGATAATCAATTCTTTTTGTTTCAGGGGTTTTAAATTTTTATTTAAGTTATGTCTGGTGTAAATGAAATGAGTATACCGCCATCTATCGGAGGCCACAAAATTTTTCTTTTACTTATATATATAAATAAATTATGCGTATTTATAGGAGTGGTCTAATAAAGCAGTATCCTCTCAAACAGGTTTTTAAATTTTTTACGAAAATAAATGCCTTGATAATATATAAATATTTAATATTTAAGATGATAATGAATAAATATTACGTTTTATTATTTAAAAAAAATACGTCACTCAAACATTTGTGTTCGCGAGTATACCTCGTTTATTCAGGCATGGCGCGACTTCATTCATCGATGTTACGAGTTGTGTTGCTACGTCGTACTCATTTATTTAACTGTGAAGCTGTGTTTGATATCACGTATATTTTAAATACCTACAAAGTGTTTATATTATGTTACTATTGAATCGAAGCTAAAATGAGGCGGAGTCATTTAAAATTCACGGTTATCTGCAGTATTTCAAGGGCATGTTAAGAAAATATTACCACCTTAAGTTTTATTGAAGGAAGATCGTTTGGCAAAATCGGTACCATGTACCTTATTCCTTTTTTGCTAAAGGGCATACTTTAACATGAAAGGAGAAGAAACTTTGCTTTTTATGCTGACCACCTGACTTTGTTTATACTATAGAAAAATTTATAATTTGCCACCAAAAATTAAGCCTATGTCCTCCTATCTCCGCTCTCTTAACTCTCCATAAGCAATAATTCGACATTAAAGAAGGGCAAACAAACAGAAAAACTTTTTCATTTACACTATTATACGAGTATAAATTAAGATGGCAATGGATTAGGTGGAAATTAGGTGATGGTGTCGACCATGTAAGAATATCTTCCATATCGTCCTGTGGATGTTGTAAGAGGTAAAGTAAAGTTACAGCCTATATACGTCCCACTGCTGGCACAGGCCTCTCATTTCTGAGAGGGTTTCAATGCGTGTTGGCGAACTTCACATGTCTTCGAAATGTTTTTTTATTTCTCAGACATGCAGGTTTCCTCACGATGTTTTCCTTCACCGCCGAGCACGTGGTAAATCAGCACTTAAAATTGCAATTAACAATTTCATTGGTGCCGGCGGGATCGAACCGGGTTGCTCGCGTACTGTGAAACTTACAGCGAGCGTTAACCATCTGAGCTACCACGGCTCTTTTTGTAAGAGGTGACAGAGGAAAATAAACCTAGAGATATGCAGCAGCGTCTTCCTAGAACCAAATAGATAATAAAAAACCTTTTATAATCTATTTGGTTCCTTTATTCGTTGCCTCCCGCACACCAAGGATGATAATTATGGCAAATAACCCTATAATATTGACGTGGTAGATCCATGCTGCAGTTATATTAATTGTATATTTGTAGCACGAATCGGTCGGCTCGACCGGGAAGGAACACGTTCTCACAGAATACCAGCGTAAAATAGCAGCTTAATGCTGCTGTGTTTCGTATGGTGAGAGTAGCCTTTTTACTGGAAACGAGGCATTCCATCTCAGGGTGACAAAGCATCTGCATTTTGATTCTTAACCTTCAAGCGGGCGTGCGGTCATTTAAGCGGGCGTGCGGTCATTTGTAACGGCAGCGGCAATAACTTAAAAGACCTATGGGTAATGTCAGAGATTTAAAACTTAATTAATTAATAATCTTTTTTTTTTGTACTCCGACACATTATCATTATGTAAGCACGCAATTTGTCGAAAGAAAAACGTGTGTGTGTACTTACGTACGCACGTAGGAAGTTATATATCTTTAGCGTAACAAAATAAATAACTAAAAATAACTACCTTAAATATAGTTATCAGTTCCCACGAAAACTTGAGAAACAGTTACCCAATGAAGTTGTCGCTTTGAGATGTCAGTGTGCGCGCGCATCGTAATAACTTCATGGTGTCGTTTTTACCTGTCGGTGTGCGCGCGTATCGTAAAAAATTCACTCTCATAATTTTTCCCAAACGCCCCAAAGAAGTATAACTTCAAAAACCTTAAAATCGAATAAAGACAAAATTATAAAATCTAAAAACATATCTTAAATTTTCTTTGAATTAGAAAGCAATTTCGCAACTCAAAATCTGTTATATAACTTTAACTAGCTTATAAAACAAGCAAATTAATAAAATCCGTTGACTGCATGAGATCAAATAATGAAAATCAAAGTATTTACTCAGGTTTAGTTTTCCTCAGAATCAGTTTCTTCGCCAAGATGTGCAAATATTTCTCATAAATGGTGTGCTTTGTGTCTTCAATTGCCTCCTTTTTTGCTGGACATATTTTGCAGCTTGATCTGCATGTGCTGAAACGACTTTTTTACTTTACTTGGCTTGCTTGGTTCATTACCATTGTCTTCAACATTCATTTTCAAATGCTTTCTTATGTTTCTTTTGAATTTTCTTGGAAGGTTTACCATCATAACTCTTCTGTTAGTTCTTTTGTTAGTTTACTGCCAATTTTTTTATTTTTTTTATAAAATATGGTGTCAAACGAGCACACCGTCCACCTGGTGGTAAGTGGTTGCTGTGACCCATAGACATCTACATTTATTCTCAATAAAGAATCAAAATGCAGATGCGTTGTCACCCGTGAGGACTGAGATGTAATGCCTCTTTTCCAGTAAAAAGGGTCTCCGGTTCTCTACACTCACCATACGAAACACAGCAGTGTTAAGGCTGCTATTTTACGCTAGTATTCTGTGAGAGCGTGGTCCTTCCCCGGTCGAGCCGACCCATTCGTGCTAGAACTATACAAGTAACAAATATAGCTGCAGCATGGCTCTACCACGTATAAAAATATACTATAAAATAAAATTCACGTAAATTTTTCGTTTTTGATAACCGCATGCGGGGCTAATTCCGTGAGATTGTCACGCGCCCGCAAAAGCTGACGCACGCCTTACATTAACATTAAAATTATTTTTCTCTAATAAGTATTTAGGCACTTTTGATGTTTATTTTTGAGTTTTTATTCAAGTATGGCCTCTCAAAAAGCCAAAAGGTACTGCATAGCATACGGGTGCTTAAATAGCAATAGGCATTCTTTACTGTTCCTAAGGATACCGAAAGTTAATATATTATTATTTATAGGTAGATCTAGATAATTAGGTATTTAGTTACTGACGCCATATTACAGATTTATTATTAGATTAGTGACACGACCACAGCTTCACAGTTTTCGATTTCTTTACGTATAATGCCAATGACTTTAAAAATTCTTTCAGTGTAAGTAGACCTCCCAGTGCTAGTGATTGCCTACTAATGCAAGATCAGCATATACTGGTTTATGATTGAAAGTAGCATCACTTCTCATTGCCACTCTTTCATTAATAATGAAGTCGAGTGTCTCATGTTTGTAAATAGCAAAAAATGTGAAACGGACAAGTGACGGCTCCGTGTCGCAGTGGCTTAGTAATGAGTTGCAGCGCTAAGGGCCGTGGGTTCGAATCCCGGACGGAACAAGTATTTGTATGGCCTACAAATAAATGTTCTGGGTCTGTTCGTAAACTGTCCCTGCGATACAGGAGAAAATTCTAGTGTGAAGGTAACGTTTTTTAAAAAGAGAAGAAGAGAGACAACTAATGAAATTAAAAAATTTGTACAACCGACTTCAATACTAATACGCATTATTAAGGATAACTCCAAAGCTATTGGTCAGATCTTGATCAAATTTATATGGGATGTATAAATTATAAGCACCAGCTTTCAAATGAAAATAGAATCATCAAAATCGATTCACCTAGAAAAAAGTTCTGAGGTAACACACATAAAAAAACAGTCGAATTGAGAACATCTCCCCTTTTTCGAAGTCGGTTAAAAATGGTAAGTAAAATTATCTGGGTTTCAAAGACGTTCACGTTGTTATAATCTTAATTTTCTTCGATGTTGCATATTAACCTTCCTCACATTGAACAATAAAGTTTTTATTATCAGCAAATTGATGGCTCCGAGCCGCAGTGACTTAGCAATGAGTTGCAACGCTGGAGCCGCGGGTTCGAATCCCGCACTGAACAAGTATTTGTATGGCCTACAAATACTCCTTGTGCAATTTATGTTTGTTAACTGCCTCCACGATACAGGAGAAAATCTTAGTGTGGAGGTAACGTTTTTTTTTTTTTTAACAAAATAAAAATAAAATAAAAGAAATACTAATACATTGCATAACACCTCCGTGTATTCTACTATTATACCAAGTAATATCAATGGATTCAATTTGTTTTCTCACTACACCTAAGTCTACAGTAGAAGCGGTCTTAACAAAGGCGTGTAACGGCCTAAGTGATACAGACACTCGCACGCGGACGTAAGGTGCATTTTAATTTAATACGCACGCCACATAATTAAGCCTATGTCCTCCTATCTCCGCTCACTTAACTCTCCATAAGCAATAATTCGACATTAAAGAAGGGCAAACAAACAGAAACACTTTTTCATTTATACTATTATATAAATTAGGATGGCAATGGATTAGGATGGAAATTAGGTGATGGTGTCGACCATGTAAGAATGTAAGAGGTAAAGTAAAGTAAAGTTACAGCCTATATACGTCCCACTGCTGGGCACAGGCCTCCTCTCATTTCTGAGAGGGTTTTAGGGCAAGGAAATATCCGCCGCGCTGCCCCAATGCGTGTTGGCGAACTTCACATGTCTTCGAAATATTTTTTTTGATTTCTCAGACATGCAGGTTTTCACGATGTTTTCCTTCACCGCCGAGCACGTGGTAAATCAGCACTTAAAATTGCAATTAACAATTTAATTGGTGCCGGCGGGGATCAAACCCGAGTTGCTCGCGTACTGTGAAACTTACAGCGAGCGCTAACCATCTGAGCTACCACGGCTCTTTTTGTAAGAGGTGACAGAGGAAAATAAACCTAGAGATATGCAGCAGCGTCTTCCTAGAACCAAATAGATAATAAAAAACTTTTTATAATCTATTTGGTTCCTTTATTCGTTGCCTCCCCGCGCGCCAAGCATGATAATTATGGCAAATATCCCCTATAATCTTTAACGTGGTAGATCCATGCTGCAGTTATATTAATTGTATATTTGTAGCACGAATGGGTCGGCTCGACCGGGAAAGGAACACGTTCTCACAGAATACCAGCGTAAAATAGCAGCTTAATGCTGCTGTGTTTCGTATGGTGAGAGTAGCCTTTTTACAAGAAACGAGGCATTCCATCTCAGTCCTCAGGGGTGACAAAGCATCTGCATTTTGATTCTTAACCTTCATGCGGGCGTGCGGTCATTTGTAACGGCAGCGGCAGTAACTTAAAAGACCTATGGGATATGTCAGGGATTTAAAAACTTAATTAATTAATAATCATTTATTTTTGTACTCCGACACATTATCATTATGTAAGCACGCAATTTGTCGAAAAAAAACGTGTGTGTGTACTTATGTACGCACGTAGGAAGTTATATATCTTTAGCGTAACAAAACAAAAATAACTACCTTAAATATAGTTATCAGTTCCCACGAAAACTTGAGACAGTTACCCAATGAAGTTGTCGCTTTGAGGTGTCAGTGTGCGCGCGCATCGTAACAACTTCATGGTGTCGTTTTACCTGTCGGTGTGCGCGTATCGTAAAAATCACTGTCATAATTTTCCCAAACGCCCCAAAGTATAACTTCAAAACCTTAAAACTTGTTTGTTGATACAAGCAAATTAATAAAATCCGTTGACTGCATGAGATCAAATAATGAAAATCAAAGTATTTATCTTATTAAATATAATCTCATCAACTCAGGTTTAGTTTTCCTCAGAATCAGTTTCTTCGCCAAGATGTGTAAATATTTCTCATAAATGGTGTGCTTTGCGTCTTCGATTGCCTCCTTTTTTGCTGGACATATTTTGCAGCTTGATCTACATGTGCTGAAACTACTTTTTTACTTTACTTGGCTTGCTTGGTTCATTACCATTGTCTTCAACTTTCATATTCAAATGCTTTCTTATATTTCTTTTGAATTTTCTTGGAAGGTAAACCATCATAACTCTTCTGTTAGTTCTTTTGTTAGTTCACTGCCAATTTTTTTATTC
Organism: Parnassius orleans; assembly: GCA_029286625.1. NCBI lineage: Eukaryota > Metazoa > Arthropoda > Insecta > Lepidoptera > Papilionidae > Parnassius > Parnassius orleans. The sequence goes on from JAGSMP010000037.1 coordinate 5,677,712, forward strand.
TTTTTATAAGATATGGTGACAAACGAGCACACAGTCCACCTGATGGTAAGTGGTTGCTGTGGCCCATAGACATATCTATCCTCGTTTGCGAATGAAAATGCAGATGCGTTGTCACCCGTGAGGACTGAGATGGAATGCCTCTTTTCCGGTAAAAAGGGTCTCCGGTTCTCTACACTCACCATACGAAACACAGCAATGTTAAGGCTGCTATTTTACGTTGGTATTCTGTGAGAGCGTCGTCCTTCCCCGGTCGAGCCGACCCATTCGTGCTACAACTATACTACTAATATAGTTGCAGCATGGCTCTACCACGTATAAAAATATACTATAATATAAAATTCACGTAAATTCTTTCGTTTTTTCTGTATAACCAGGCCTGTCTCACTCCGCGCTTTAGGCATGAAAATATACCAACGCTGCGCGACCCCGAATGCGGGGCTAATTCCGTGAGGTTGTCACGCGCCCGCTCGAGCTGACGCGCGCCTTACGTTAACATAAAAATTATTTTTCTCTAATAAGTATTTAGGCACTTTTGATATTTGTTTTTGAGTTTTTATTCAAGTATGGCCTCTCAAAAAGCCAAAATGTACTGCATAGCATACGGGTTGTTTAAATAACAATAGGAATTTCGACTTCATTCTTTACTGTTTCTAAGGATACCGAAAGTTAATATATTATTATTTATAGATAGATTTAGATAATTAGGTACTTAGTTACTTACGCCATAGTTACAGATTTATTATTAGATTAGTGACCCGACCACAGCTTCGCAGTTTTCGATTTTTTCGCATATAATGCCGTTAAAATCACGTTCTGTGAAAGTAGACCTACTAGTGATTGCCTACTAATGCAAGATCAGCATATACTGGTTATCGATTGAAAGTAGCAGCACTTCTCATTGCCACTCTTTCATTAATAATGAAGTCGCGTGTCGCATGTTTGTAAATAGCAAAAATGTGAAACGGACAAGTGACGGCTCTTAATTGAGGATAAATGTAGATGTCTATGGGCCACAGCATCCACTTACCATCAGTTGGACCGTGTGCTAGTTTGTCAGCCTTATTCTATAAAAAAAAAGCAGTGGGCTTTGACTAGCTGTAATAATGATGATGATAAGTTAGGAAAAGTATAAATTAACATAATAAAAAAGAATAATACTACTACAATAAAAGCGTACATACGAGTGGTTACAAAAACATTGGTAGGATATTGGAACTCGCCGTCTCTGGATGGATCTACAAACATCCGTTTGGCGATAACGTGAATGCTAGAAATGCGACGGCCATAGACTATATGTGGTTTATTTATTCACGCCGCATTGAGCTCGCATAGATTGTGCTTATTGAGGATTGAAATTTCAAACACTGATGTACGTACGATATGAGTGTGTTTGGTAAAACCTACAGGTATTAATAAATTGATAAATTACCGTCCACTGTCATCAGTAATGTTCAGACATAGGCCTCCACCATAGATTGCCTCATAGGGGAGATATTTGGCATAGTTGCTACGCTTGGCAAGGCGGTTAGCAACCGCAGTTTTTTTTAGTTGTTATTAGGAAGACGCTGCTGCCCATCTCCTGATTTATTTCCCTTTGTCGCACCTTACGAAAACTCACTGTATGATATGTGGTAGCGGACATTCTTACACCGTCACTACACAGTTTAATACATAGCACATGTCTACGATCAGTAGACTACATCACACGTACGCATAGAATACCAGCGTATAACAGCAGTATAATGCTACTGTGTTTCGTATGGTGGATAATGAGAACCAGAGACTCATTTTGAAATTAACGAGGCATTCCGTCTTAGTTTTTAGGGTGACAACGCATCTGTATTATTTCTATGAATGCCACGATATGCTTTTTTGCCGATACGATACCGATACCGATGCGCTTATAAAAATATCGGCAATACCGATACCGATACCGATACGATAAAAATGAAGGTAAAATAAATAAAACACAGGTCAGGTTATTTTTTTAATTAATATAAACAGAACAAATAACAGGACAAACTAAATAAAACCGTTTAAAACTATAGACATGGTGAGATTAGTTAATAGTTTTAGTAATTAAAATTAACATTGATGAGATTTTTGTTTAAAAAACAAAGTATTCTTAAGTTTTGCGGAGAAAAGCGATTTCGCAAATCTGTTTGAATAAGACCTGCGGTGGAAAATAGTCTCTCAGATGCGACAGAACTCATTTGGTAACTAAAAGTACTTCTGCGCCATTTTTTTCAAGTTTGGGTATAAGACGTCATTGCGCCAGAAAACGAACGGATATGCGCCTCTCGATATATTAGGAGACCATAGGTATCCCTCGACTTCTTCTTTGAGAGAATTACAGCTCAGAGTAGACAGGGGCTCATCTTCCTCGGACTCTAATAATATTTTCACAAACGCTCCAAAGCCCGCCACTCGTAGGCATCTCAGAACTTACAGTTACAGTACTAGATGTAAGTGTGACCGTGTCTGAAATAGTTTCGGAATGCAGTGCTACATTAAGATCAAGTAACTGAACAAGACGCTTTTTTGCAATAGTAATAGTAGACTGTGACTGAATAAAGCGCGGGGTTTCTCCGCGCATAGTTAGTTCGTGCCTCGTTTGCAACAAAATAGACGACACACACGCGCGTTTACATTACATTTTTAAAGCGCAAAATTTTAAAAGTATCGTTAAAGCGGCCATTAAAATATCGCCTATGCCGATATATCGGCAAACTTCGAGTATCGCCGATATAGCGGCATCGGTATCGGTATCGGATGCATCCCTAATTATTTCTTAATTGAGGATTAATGTGGACGTCTACTTTCTTACTTCATAGATATTTTTTCTCTTTTATAGAATTAGGGTGACAAACGAGCATACACTTCGCCTGATGGTAAGTGCATGCTGTGGCACAAAAACATTAAACATGTCCATCTGAATGAGGACTAAAGACTGAATGCCTCGTTTCCAGGAAAAAAGGTCTCCGGTTCTTTACATTCACCATATTATATTATAGGTATCCTGTGAGAACGTGGCGAAACGATTTCTCGGAAACAGCTGAACCAAATTAAATGCTACGGTTTTATTAAATAGGCTATATCTAAAAGGTGAACTCATTTAAATGGAGGTGAAATATTAGGTGATGTAGTTTTTAATGTAATTATTAAGACGAATAACTAGTGTTTACCTTGGACTAGTAATATTGCGAAGTCCACTTCAAAGGTTATAGAATGATACATCTTTTAATAAAATGTAAAATCCGACTTCCAAAACTAACTTCATAAGCGTGTGTGTGGAAATTATTATTTTTTAATTTCATTTTTAATATTTTTTTTTATTTTTTTTATACGAGAGGGGGCAAACGAGCATGCGGCTCACCTGATGGTAAGTGACTACCGCCGCCCATGAACAACTGCAACACCAGGGGGAACCAGAGGAATTGCAGATGCGTTGCCGGCCTTTTTAAGAAGGAGTAGGCTCTTTTCTTGAAGGTCCCTAAGTCGTATCGGTCCGGAAAAATCGCTGGTGGTAAACTATTCCACAAGTAGGTTGTGCGAGGAAGAAAACATCTTCTAAATCGCACAGTGGTGGACCGCCAATCGTCCAGATGGTGTGGATGGTATCGGGAGTTCTGCCGCGATGTGCGTTCGTGAAATTTGGCGGCTGGGATTAATCCGAACAATTCCTCAGAGCACTCCCCGTGGTAAATGCGAAAGAAAATGCAAAGAGATGCAACATCTCTTCGCAGCGCCAATGAATCGAGCCGATCGGAAAGGACTCGGTCGTCGACGATTCGAGCCGCTCTGCGCTGGATGCGGTCAAGTGGAAGGAGCTGGCACTGGGGAGCCCCAGCCCAGAGATGGGAACAGTATTCCATGTGAGGCCGAACCTGCGCCTTGTAAAGTTGCAGGCGTTGTGCCGGCATCTTTACAGCTCTGCTGAGCACGCCAAGCTTTTTAGAGGCCAATTTGGCCTTCTCTTCCAAGTGACCGCGAAACTGCACGTCACTCGATATGTCGACGCCGAGGATTCCGATACTGGCAGAGGCAACAAGGGGAGTGCCTTGAAACTGAGGATATACGACAAAGGGGTTCTTTTTAGCGGTAAACGCGCAAACTTGTGTCTTCTGAGGATTAAACTGGACTAGATTTAGTCGCCCCCAATCCGAGACTTTGTTCAGCAAAGACTCAACTTCAGACACAAGTTTGTTCCGGTACTCGGCGACGTTTTCCCGAGAAATATTCGCACGGCCGGCGTATAGAGCATCACCAGTGCTATCATCCGCATAGCAATGAATGCTACCGGTTTGCAACATATCATTGATATGCAGAAGAAACAGCGTTGGTGATAGCACGCAGCCTTGTGGAACACCAGCGTTAATAGGCTTGTAGTCGGAGCATGCACCATCTACAACGACCTTGATGCTCCGATCTGCAAGAAAGCTGGTGATCCAATTGCACAATTTCTCGGGAAGTCCATAGGAAGAGAGCTTCGAAAGAAGCGCTTTGTGCCAAACCCGATCGAAAGCCTTCGCAATGTCCAAACTAACGGCCAATGCCTCCCCCTTGGACTCTACTGCCTCCGCCCATTTATGAGTCAGGTAGACCAGAAGATCACCGGCTGATCGACCCCGACGAAAACCGTATTGGCGGTCACTAATCAGCCGGTGATCCTCAAGGTACCGCATGAGCTGGCAGCTTATAACGGACTCCATTTTTTGGAGAACAAGGGGGTGATGGCGATAGGCCTGTAGTTGGACGGGTCTGAGCGGTCGCCTTTTTTAGGGATCGGTTGGACAAAAGCTGTCTTCCATGATTTCGGGACTACGCCTAGGGAGTAGGAGTACCGGAAAAGACGCGTTAGAACCGGTGCCAACTCCGGAGCACACGTCCTCAGCACAATTGGGGGGATTCCGTCAGGCCCACTCGACTTGTGGATGTCCAGGGAGAGGAGTGCTTTGCGAACCGAGCGCTGTGAGAATCGCACATCCGGCATGGAGCACTCACACCGCGGGATGGTCGGCGGTGTGTTCCCCCGGCATCAAGAGTCGAGTTGGACGCAAAAAGTGAGCCTAGAAGGTCGGCTTTCTCTTTTGCGGCGTGGGCCAGTGAGTCGTCCTCCCTGTGCAGAGATGGTAGTGATGGCTTACAGAAATTCCCTTGGACAGCCTTGGCGAGAGACCAGAATGCACGGGTTCCCGAAGGAAGGCGAACTAGTTTCTCGCCAATTCTGCCTATGTGCTCTGACTTTGCCTTGGCAATAACACTTTTGAAGGACCTGGAGGCGAAGTTATACTTCTTTTTAAGCATGCTGGTGTTTACATCCCGAGCCGCCGAAGCCTCAGCCCAGGCCTGATAGCACTCCTGCTTACTGCGTAATGCAGTCTTACAGGAGCGACCAAACCAAGGCTGCGATCTGCCTCCGATGGGTACCACAGATGATGGAATAAATAGTTCCATTCCCTGTAGCACCACATCAGTGACAGAGTCAGCAACAGCGCTGGGATCATCCGGCGAGAAGCAAACCCGCCCCCAAGGGTAGGATGCAAAGAAAGACCGCATTCCGTCCCAATCCGCTGACCTGTAATGCCAAACACGGCGGCAACCTGCAGAACGCAACCGCGAGGGGAGCGTGAGCGTGCGTGGCACCACATTCCGGATCAGACAATGGTCCGAAGAGCCGAGAGGGGCATCGACGGAAACCTGATATCCGTCCGGATGAGAGGTCAGCAGAAGGTCCAACAGGGAAGGTGTATGATCCTTCACATCTGGAATCCGCGTAGGCGAAGTAACCAGCTGTGTCAGACCATATGCCAAGGCAAAGTCATAAACAGATCTCCCCGCATGATCGGTTAAACGTGAACCGAGCCATTCGGCGTGGTGGGCGTTAAAATCGCCAAGGATCACGATCTCTGCGGATTGGACCTGTTGTAACAAGGAATCTGTAGCCATTTGGACGTGGTCAATGAGTCGGTCTGTTTCGGCATTACCGCTATGGGACCTATAGAGGCACCCGTAGACGCGCGGATGGTCGTGGCTATCTACGCGTAGCCAAAGGATGGACAGGTCCAAACCTTCAAGACTGCCGAGGCGTCGAGAACAGATGTCCTCTCTGACGTATACGCAAACTCCAGCCCGAGGCACAAAGGAGTGTTCCAATTTGTACCCCGGGTAGGAGAGATACGAAGTATCAGCCGGAGAGGACACCTGCGTCTCGGTCAGAAAGAGCAAGGCCGGCTTCGCCGTCTCGAGATGGTAGTGGACGGCGTTTAGGTTCGAGTGAAGTCCCCTGATGTTGCAGTTATAGTTTTGAGCGGAATTTTGCCCCAGAATACGCGGGGCAGCCTGAGCACCCACGCTCAGGAGTGGAGTAGCATGGTCGTGGATGCTCAGCGAGGGATTCTCCAGGGGTGCTGGTACCCTCCTGGGGTAGTCTAAGATTTAATTCCGCTACCATTTTGATGGGGGGGGGAGATTTGGGCCTCTTTTTGGCAACACTGATCAAAGGTACATACACATACAAATTAAAAAAAACAGAACTGACTGTTTGTAAATTATTTTATCTAGTGAATGTGTATATATACATACATTAACCTTACACTTCAATTAATAGCGATATTATGCGATCTACCGCGCGGCGGAGAAAGATATTCTTGAAATAAACCTATTTCAAAGACAAATGAACTCCACCAACCTGTACCAAGGACGAATGTGATATACATTTTTCTGCTCCTTTAACTTCCTCTAAAAAAGAAAAAAGACCTGTGCTCATGATGATGATATATTTAAGCGCCTTTTATACTATTTATGAATTGGATATAAAGAAGCGCCTATGTAATTTTCACTTTACTTTCTTATCTCTGTTACTTTACGACTAATAAAGCTATCGACTTAAAACTTTTGCAGATTGCAGACAACTTGAGATCAACTTAATCTTTGTTTAAAAGTATATTACTTAACAAAATGCTTAAATACTTATGCTAGCCAATCCAATCGTATAATAGCCAGATTATAATATTCCTCAGCAGTTTATGAAATAATGGTATTTCATGATATGCCTAAGTCTCAGACCAACAACGTTAGATAAACGGAGCGCTGCTTACATTTCAAATGACGCTGAAACCATGCTCAACTTGTACGCAGTCACGCACACATCTTTGTTCTTTCTTTCTTTAATGCGTTATATCCTCGAAACTGCTTATTGCTGAGTTAGAGTGAATGAGGCGTTTTCAAGCTACTGGACTGTAAACCATACGGTATCAACATCAATAACGAGTACGTTACTCACCTTTGATTTGCCGACATAGTCATTATGGCAGAATCGCTGAAGGACCTCAGCACTCTGCTCAATGGCTTTCGTCTTTCTCCTTTATTAGTTTGAGACATGAGGAAACGTCACCTAACGTCTTAAATTATTAATACATATGTACATAATTTATAAAGTTATAAAATGTGGTTACCCAAATGAAGACGGATCGTTAAAAGTAAAAACGGAAAACTAATTTTGTTCGTAGTATACAAGTGATTGATTTTATACTATGTAGAAATAGAAAGAAATAAATGTTGGGTATCCTACATTCATGCCGCATCTTAAACCTTCGATCTAATATTTGTTTTACGTGGTAGAGCCATGCTGCAGCTATATTAATTGTATAGTTGTAGCACGAATGGGTCGGCTCGACCGGGAAGGATCACGCTCTTACAGAATGCCAGCGTAAAATAGCAGCTTAATGCTGCAGTTTCGTAAGGTGAGTGAAGAGAACCGGAGTCCCTTTTTACTGGAAAAGAGGCATTCCATCTTAGTCCTCAAGGGTTACGATTCATCAGCATTTAGATTCTTAATCGAAGATAGATGTGGATGTCGATGGACCACAGCAACCACTTACTATCAGATAGATGGATTGTGTGCCCACGTCAACTTAATTCTATAAAATAATACAAAATAAAATGTTAGAGAGTGTAAGCTTGGTGTGAAATCACTTACATTCGAAGCAATTTAATTTGCTACGTCGTCTAAAATGCCGCACGGTGAGAGTGAAGTCATAGAATAATAACCAGAGTGAGCCTTCATTGCGCATCTTGGCTTCAGTAGAACAATGCTTTTGACTCCGCCGCGCTCTAATGCAGGCTTGTTTTATGAATGCACTGGGGGATGACTTTGATTTACCTCGAAAATTACAGCGTAGGCGGCAAAATGCGACATTTAGCCTTCACCAAATTTATGTTTTTCTAGTATTGTATTTACTTACTCAGCTCTAATAAGCTTCTTCAACATAAATACATATTATTTTAATGCAAATAGAAATATAAAAATATAGGAAAATGTGTCTTATATAAGATGTTCAATGGCGACCTTTTTTTACATATTATAAGCCAGTGCTTGACCAAAATCCCGCCTGGCGGTAAGTGGTGATGCAGCCTTAGATGGTAAATCGCACTGTATTAGCGTAACATTATTCCTAGTACTTACAGAATTGTTATTACTAATTTTAATTAGATTATTTTTATTGTTGTGTATTACAAGGGCAACTGGCCAAAGTCGGCGTAATTTCACGATAAATCTTCTTATTTAATCCCTTTTTGGCAACCATTTAAAATTTCTGCTCTTACGAGAGGGTCATAAAATATTTTTTTATATTATGACTTTAGGAGAACTTACAGCTAGTTATAAATGTATGAACAATAAAAAATAAATGTACTGAAGGCCAATTAAAAGTTTCCACTTATAAATAAAGTACAGAGAAAAATTGCACAAGTAACGTAGACGAATACTTAATTACACAATAAAAGATGATTTAAGAAGTAAAATGAAATAAATAACAATGCATGGTATATCTAATACACATCAGTAAACGAAAAAATTATTACTCAGTAGACGTTTAAGTTGCCTGCTAGAGGTGTTAAATAAGTCTACATTTTGTACTTTCATAGAAACACTTGCTCACTATTATTAAATAAGAATTTTGTCTGTAGTTTGTATTTACTCCCGGCACATATAGTTTGCACGGTTTGCGTGAAGATGCGTATGGAACTTGCAAATGTATTTGCTCCAACAGTTTGGGACAGCCGATCGTGCTATTTGCTATGTTAATTAGAAACGATAGATCCGCTATGCGCCTTCTTTCATATAGCGGCAAAATGTGAAACTTTTGGCAACGTGTTGTGTAATCCGGTAAAAAGATCTTAGCTCTAAATTGAAGGTAGCGAAGAATTTTTTTCTGATTCCGTTCAATACGCGTAGAATAAATATATAAATAGGATTCTATATTTGAGAGGCATACTCCAGATGACTTCGTACGTAAGCACAGTAAAGAGTTTTGAAGGTTTTAATAGAATTGAAATCAGAAGATATTCTTATTTTACTTGGTAGAGCCATGCTGCAGCTATATTTGTTACTTGTATAGTTCTAGCACGAATGGGTCGGCTCGACCGGGGAAGGACCACGCTCTCACAGAATACCATCGTAAAATAGCAGCTTAATGCTGCTGTGTTTCGTAAGGTGAGTGTAGAGAACCGGAGACCCTTTTTACTGGAAAAGAGGCATTCTATCTTAGTCCTCACGGCTGACAAAGCATCTGCAATTAAATTCGCAAACGAAGATAGATGTGGATGTCGATGGACCACAGCAACCACTTACTATCAGAGATGGATTGTGTGCTCACGTCAACTTAATTCTAATACTAACAGACAGCAATTGATTTTTATATATAGATATTATGTACAATATGACGTTGTGCTTATGTGGCGAAATAAATATTATCTTTCTTTCTTTAATTTTTCTTACATTTTAATCGGACGGAAAGACAGACGCCGACATTCCACTCCGTCGTTGTGCGCATTATGAAAGACAAAGCAAATATTATGCGTGGAATATCGACAACAAATTAGTGGAAACTTGCCAAGCGTCTGCATGTCCGGTGGTGGAAAGGAGAAGGAAGACGAACTCCTGGGCACACTCTCTGGAATGTATCCTCTTTCTTTTCTTTCTTTCTTTTTTTTCTTTTTTTAAAAAACGTTACCCCCACAATAGGATTTTCTCCTGTATCGTGGAGACAGTTTACAAACAAAAATTGCACAAGGACAAACATCCAGACCCGGAACAATTACTTGCAGGTCATACAAATACTTGTTCCGTGCGGTTTTCGAACTCGCGCCCCTAAGCGCAGTAACTCATTGCTAAGCCACTGCGCCACGGAGCCGTCACAAATCTCTGCTTTCACAAATGCATGCCAGCTGGCCCATTCTTGGAAAACATACGTCCAGCTGTGGGCTCTTATGCCGGGAGTCGACACTGCACTTTGTTATCATTGTTCCGTGCTTATCAAGAGAACAGTAGAACACCGATTTGAGAAGATTATATAGGTAAGTGGAGGCTGTGGCCCATAGATATTTACATCTGTCCTCGATAGAGATTGATAATGCATGCGATTGTCACCCCTGAGGACTAAGATCGCATTTTTCTCTTAAAGTTGTAAATATTTACTTTGAAACATCCGCTTAATAAAATAAAATGATGTGTCTTACCTAGTTTGAAGAGCACCACCACAGGTAAGACACATCATTTTATTTTATTAAGCGGATGTTTGCAAAGTAAATATTTACAACTTTAATATAATGGATTTCCGCAAAGTAACGCCTGATTCTATTAATTATCGAATTTTTCTCGTTTCCAGTAAATAGCGTCTCGGGTTCCCTACACTCACCATACAAAACGCAGCAGTGTGAAGATATAAAATAAAAAAAGAACTGCTAGTAGCTGGTATTAAATTAAGAATCTGATTTTTACAATCTGATTTGAACCAGTGGTAATTAAACAAGAGAGTGACTTTCAATAACTATTATTTATAATCTATGTTGAATAAAAAAGTTTCTGTTCTGTTCTGTATACATTAACAAAAATCATCTTAATGACGCTATTCCTTATGAATGTGGCTGTCATATACAAAAAGAACTTAACAAATCAGACAGGTAGTTTCAGAGATTAACGTGTTTAAACAAACAAAAAAACCTCTTCCGCTTTATTATATTAGTATAGATTCTATCTCTTTCTCTCCTATTGATTTATATCTTTGGTGTCGCTTTTCCGTTTCATTGAGTTTCAAATCACAACGATGCTAAAGAAGTTTTCACTTCAAAAATAAAAAATAAACTGCTATAGTCTTTGCGTTATAGCATGGTGCGGGTGACAGCTCACGCCTATGAAGTTTTGTATTTTTGTAGATTACTGTCATACAGATATTGTTGTACTTCATGGATGGGTACCGCCCACTTACGACAGTGATATGCCACGCTAAACTATGCCATGCCATAACGAACAAACACAGACTATCAAAAATCGGTTTTGAAATAAATCGAATGTATAAAAATTACGTAAATATGTATTGGAACTAATCGTTCAAAAAATTCTGATTTACGGAAACAAAACTCACATAGATGAATATGCAGTGTTTCCGATGCATGGACGATAAATTATTCGTTGGTTAGCTCAGGCAAAAAAATAATTATAAAGCAAATTACGCATTGTGTCAAAAAGACTTTATTATAACTCATGGCGGCCAAAATGGCTACAAAAACCTATTTTTATTTTTATTTCATTACATTTATAAACCAAATTTCGATTATTTTACCTTCCGTCCTGATATTTGGCCCATTGACCTGGCAAAACGAATACACATATAGCAAAAGGCGCTAGCACTGTACCTTGAAAAGCTGCCGGTGCAGTCTACGCTGTACTGAAAATTACAGATGCTGGCAGCCATTTTATTTGTTTAAATGTCAATATGAATGTTGCAATCAACATGAAATAGAAGATGATTTTATTTTCAAATTAATATCAAAATGTAATATCAAAATATTTTTTAAAAAGCCTTTACTAAATACATATGAAAGTATATACGGTATTTATAACAAAAAGACAAAAAAAATTTTAAAATGTTTATCTTACTGTCTGTTTGTTCCGGGTTATAGCTGGCATTGACAGATAGCTGATGTTATAAGGAGTAACGCATGCTAATTTTATTTTAGAAAAATAATTAGGATTCCGCGCAAAAAAATTAAAACCCATGATATCCAATCGTAATAAATACCAAGCGGGCGAGGTCCAGCTATTATGTAACTATTATGTCATAATTTGTATTAAATTTTAACTTAATTTTACATGCATGGTAGTTTATAAAGAAATATATGTTTCGGTTTTAATTTTTATATCGATATCTAATCGATAATTTTTGCTTTGCTTTGTGTATCGGTAATCGCCTTTTTTAAATCGATTTAACAATGTTCCATCTCTAGACACGCCAAAAGTGTAAGCTGTCACCCGCACCATGCTATAACGCAAAGACTATAGTAGCTGATATTAAATTAAGGATCTGATTTTTTATACATCGACAAAAAATCCTCACTGCACTCTTAATGACGCCAGTGTTTTAATTAATTTCGTAAAATATTATATTTAATAACAGTGCAGGTTCATTTTTATCTCAATCTGTCATATACATGATAGGGTAATTAAGGAATATTAAAATATCTTTATTAAATACCGTATAGAGTTGGTGTAAGTTACCGTGTAGTGGCGGTGTAAGAATATCCACTACGTTAGGCGACAGAGGGTAACAAATCAGCAGGTGGGCAGCAGCGTCCTCCTAATAACGACTAAAAATGAAAAACATCGGTTGCCAACCAGCTTGCCAAGTGTGGCAACTATGGCAAGTATCACCCCTACGGGGCAATCTATGGGGGAGGCTTATGTTCAATAGTGGACTTAATAGGCTGTAATGGTAAAATACCCATAAGAAACTCTCCACATAAGTAATGTTATAGTATTTCTTCTTTTACTAATAAGTAAAAGAGAAAAAGAAATGTAGGTATTGACGCTTCTGACGAGCGCATTCAGTCAATAAATTTAATTAAACGTAGACTGCCTGAGCCTGCCATTTCTAAAATAGTCTGGCTGGAAGTCGACGCGATAACTCAAAAGTGTTGTCTGAAACAATGACAAATGCGCCTCCGGTATCCCCTTGCGCCGTATTTAAACCCTAAAATGCGAGTGAAAAATGAGGGTCGGGATTGCAATAATTTTTACTTAGTACTAATTGGTCAAGCTGTAAGCAGTTTGACTAATGCTGTGCTGAACACAGTCTTTATAAATTCGTTTAGAACGCCTTCATAGTTTTTTATTTGGGAGAAGTAAAATGATCTCTTAACTAAATTACAACTTTTATTTTACTACTATCTATGTATTTACTAATATACCATTTTATATTACAATTTTATGATTTATAATAAAAATATAACATTATTTTTATTATGTTGTCGCCGAACGACACACTTTATTGTTTTCTTGCAATCCTGTCCATCCAAAAATCGTCTGGAAGAGATCGCTTTTAGCGATAAGCGTTGTACCACATTTCTTTTTTCTCCTGTTTTGTTGATATTTATATATATTTTTTGGCGTACAATAAAGTGTTATCTATCTATCTATCTAAATTACAACTTCTTTGAAAATTAATTCATTCTAATTTTTTTTCGTAAGACCCAATGATATTTTTTAAAGTAGTCAAGGTGACATTTACCGTATAGTGCCGATGTAAGAATATTCACTACCCCATAACAAATAACGACTAAAACTAAAAAAAACTGCGGTTGCCAACCCGCTTGCCAAGCGTGGTAACTATGGTAAATATCCCTCCAATGAGGCAATCTATCACGTACATGATCGCGTTTTTATAAAATCCACTATAGAGTAGCATAAAAAACGTACGCTCCATTACGCTCTTACTATAGAATTATTACGTATAGAATCCTAGTACGCGCACCGAAAGTGAAGCAAGTAAAACTAACGCGAAACCGCGTAAGTTTACTTAGCGACCCGTCAGTGCGCAACGTCTCGTCTTACGGAGCAGAGCTCGCGACAAATTGTAAAATTACTTAAAATATTGTCACAACAGTGATGACAAACATAAGAAAGTGGTGGTATTATATTTCAGAGATAATTTCATATATTTAATTCATTATTATTACGTAAATTACTCGTAAAACCAAAAAATACTTACCTAAGCTATCATGATACAAATGTTGCTAGTTGTGAGGAAAAAATTGCACAATTTTATTTAAAATCTTTAATTTCTATTATTTATTTTAAACGTTAAATCGCAACGCTCTGTGTAAAACTCAAATGTTTAAATGTAGATACCTACTTATCTAAGTATTATCATGGGTGCCTATTTTAAACGATCTGTTAACACCATTTTTACGCTAACTGTTTTATTTTTATTTCGTTGTTCATTAACCAAGTAAAAGTTTTAGACTATAGAATAAAGACTTTTTATTTACTATCAATTAAAAGCGAGTAACTTTAAAAACAACCATTAAAATTTTAGCGTGTATATTTTCTTTCAAAGAAGAAAAATCCAAATCAGTCTATAAGTGACGGAATTCTGAGGTAACAAATATAAAAATACACTGAACTGAGAACCTCCTCCTTTTTTGAGGTTGGTTAAAATTAAACATTACACGATGTCCTTATTTCATTCGATCGAATAATTGTGTATAACATAATATCCTTAAATTTACATACATTACAATATCCTTAAAATTATTACGTCTGCATTTTTGTACCATTAAAATATGTATAATAAAGTTATATTAGTACCATCATTATCATGTTTATTTTATTACATTTTATATTTTCATAAAATACGTCATCGTACGTAATACCTAATATTTATTTTATCGATTAATTATAATTAATCAATAAAATTGTGATTTACACAATTTGATTGCAAACGCTAGAAACTGGTATCACTGAATGCCGTGTATGTGTGCGTATGATGAGCGTAGGCACATTCGACTCGCGCACACTAACATAATAACCTTGCGTCACTTTGACGCTCGTGTTTTCTACTAGACTGCGTTTCTACTGGGTGTTAATTCTATGGCTCTTACAATGTGTTGTCTTTACTGTAAATACAGAATGAAAAAAATCATAACTATCATTATTACTTTGTAAATATCTGGCTGGGCACAGACCTTATCTTATTTTCCTAAGAAAGAAAGAGAAAAGCCGCATCCTGTCCTCGTTATTAAAAAGAGAAGTGGCTTTATGTTATAGATTTTGGAATTGAAAATAGTTACATTTTTTTCATCGAGCTTAGTGCTCCCAACAACGACCGGCATAGGTGTTTCATGGGCGTTATACATGATCTTTGTTTTGTCCATGTTCATCTTAAGACCTATCCGTTGGGAGGCACTATTGAGATCATTGAGCATAGTGCTTAGGTCCGCCAGCGATTCTGCCATAAGGACTATATCGTCGGCAAATCGAAGGTGAGTGATGTACTCGCCATTGATGTTAATACCGTATCCTTTCTAGTTCAGTAGAACTTGAAAACTTCTTCCAATGTAGCGATGAAGAGTTTCGGGATATAACGTCACCTCTCTGCAGTTGGATAGGTTTCGTACTCTGGTTATGTACCGGATAGCCATCGTAGCCTTACTGTACAAATACTTCAGCACTTCGATATACCGATAGTCAACTTGGCACCGCTGAAGGGACTGCAGTACCGCCCAAATTTCGACGGAATCAAAGGCTTTCTCATAGTCCACATACGCAAGACATAGTGGCAAATCGTACTCCTCGGTCATCTGTACAATTTGCTGAAGAGTATGTATGTGGTCTATGGTGCTAAACCGGCTTGTTCGGGAGGCTGGAAGTCGTCGAGTCTGCGTGCGAGACGATTCGTAATGACTCTCGAAAAGGTAAGTCCAACTTCGACCGAGAGGTCAATCGACGGATTCAATCGGCTGGGTAGCGTTCGGGAAATTACGACACATCTTCTCGTCAGGTATACCTCAAAACTTGAAAACGAGACTATACAACAAGTGCGTGTTGCCAGTGATGACTTATGGAACTGAGACGTGGTCCGTCACTGCTGGCCGTATGAGGAAGCTCAAGGTCGCTCAGCGAGCTATGGAGAGGGCTATGCTTGGGGTTTCTCTGCGTGATAAACTTAGAAATGAGGATATCCGCAGTAGAACCAGAGTGACCGACATACCCAACAGATTAGTAAGCTGAAGTGGCAATGGGCCGGCCATATAGCTCGAAGAACCGACAACCGATGGGGAAAAAGCGAAGTGTAGGGCGACCCCACTAGATGGAGTGACGACCTAGTAAGACATGCAGGAAGTCGATGGATGCTGGTGGCTCGGGACCGTGCTTTGTGGCATTCCTTGGGGGAGGCCTATGTTCAGCAGTGTACTTGTGAAAGGCTGTAATGATGATGATGATGATGACATTTTTTTCTTAGGTACTTACCGCTCCTTTAGTATTGAAATATATAGGTGCAAAATAATGTCCTCCAGATAAAATTTCGGTCAAGGCGGCCAGTCTTAATGGAGACTACTCAGCTGCGCAGGACAGGATTATGGAGCATACATAAGTTCACTTTCTATATCCTTACTCTCTTCACGACCGGAACCATGCGCCGGACCAACAGCTTTACGTGCTTTTCGAGGCACGGGGGTGAAGCACCGCTAACTTCATGACTCCGGGCTACTATTGAGAATTACTTGAGAGAAAAACCGAATGACTCATTTTGGCTTGACCTGGGATTCGAACCCGAAATGATGATTTCGTCAATTTTTCATAGGTACATTCATTTCGAGCTGCAGTTGTCTAGTACGGCCGTGCTGAACAGCGCAACATCAAAAGATCGTTGAAACCTATTTTTAAAATTCCCTGCAGCCCGGATATCCACTTAAATACATAAATCGTCATCATCATCATCTTTTCAGCCCTTCACAAATCGATTACTAAACATAGGCCTCCTCCAAGGAATGCCACAAAGCACGGTCCTCAGCCACCTGCATCCATTGATTTTCTGCATCTCTTGCCAGGTCGTCACTCCATCTAGAGGTGTGGTGTAGTACGAGGCTGCCACTTGATAACTTTTCTTCCCCTTCGGTTGTCGATTCATAGGGCGGACAAACTAAATAAAATGTGCGGGTGCTGTTTACATGACAGCGGAACCCAAACACAAACAGAACAAAAAAGACAACATTGAAATTGCAATCACACTCAGAGACCGCCTCTCAAAATGGATTTAACGCTGTCAAAGCCTGATTTAAAACTCAAAGGTTTTTATTTACAAACATCTCATTCCCGTGGATTCCAGCGAAAAATTTCATTTTCTTTACAAATATTTGATGTAATATTTTCTCGTATAAATATCCGATGCCAATACTTTGCATAGGCGAAATGTCTAGAGGCAGCTTGTTGTGAGAAGATATTTTTAGATTGAAATAATAAATAAAACATACAACTTTTATGCTGTTATCTCCTATATACATATATAAATCTATTGCCGTGTGTTAGTCTTGAAAATGGCTCTACCGACTTTGATGTAATTTTTACTGTAAAATTTAAAAAATATAACTGCGCTTCTTTACTGTATATATGTATATATACAGTTTGATCAGTTAAAATGTTTTATATAAAAATTATACAAAATATTTTGACTATAAAATAAAGAAGTTACAATAAAATATATCCAAGACAATCATTTTCTTCATCAGCCCGTTAAAAAGACTGGTGTTGGTCATGGACCATTCTTATTATAGAGAGGATCGCTTGTTTGAGGAATTAGGGATCTCAGTAACAAACTTCTCGCACCTTTTACGCTGCTCGTCGCCAGTCTGGGTATTTTATGTCTGATGTAAACGAGATTGTTATATTCGCCATCTCAAAGACTTAAGATTTTCCTGGAATTTCCCAGTCTCTTATAACATCAACGGGACGAATGAGGTGATGGATTCTCTTACACTGCCCCCACTTGGATATTAACTATTTATTTAATGTTTTCTTATATTTACGCGAAGACTACACATTAACTTTAATAAACGCGATATAATCCGTAAAAAATTAGTTTCAACTATTTATTTTTTAAGTTTAAAACAATTTGTTTAATTTAAGCTTGTTAAGCTATATTCAGTTACATAATCCCCTTAAAAATGAGAGAATAATAAATTGCCTAAACTTGAATCTCACTAAAAACATAAATGTGAAAATGGGCCCAAGTTCGGTAAAAATGAGTAAAAGTGTTGTGATCTGAACGGGCGCCAAGCTCCACGCCTAATGATCTACCTTGATGCAATTTTTTTTTCGAACTAGAAGTAGCTTAGGTTTTTGATGAGTGAGTCAATGAGTGATAAAAATGGCACTTTCCAGACCTTAACTCAAGAGCTGTAATGGGTTTATTCATAAAATTTTTAATTACCCTAAACCTAAATTACCTAAACTAGGTAACCTGAACCTAAAGGACCTTAATATGCAAAATTACAAAAGTAGTTTAATAGTTTTTGAGTGATAAGGGGTTCGAAAGAGGCTCGAAACAGTTTGTGTAAATATACACACTACATGTGTGTCGCCATTTTCTTTTCCGAACTTGGCTGATACTCTGCCGTGTGTATAGATCAAAGCTAATGCCATTAAAGTGAGCCTAAAATAATATTTAAAAACTTTTGTAGGTATATAACTATTGAAGTGGCGTTTACACTTCAACCAACGACTCCCCCAATCTTCAAGTTTAAATTCAGTTCAAGTTAAAATTAAACATTCTTGACCGATTTTGACAGGTGGAAAATTCCCTTAGGATGACCTCCGTCAAAGCGACCCTTGTTTTAAGACAAATAGTTTCTAATGACTAATTTACCTTTTATCTTTGTCAACTATCCCCTTGAGGTTAGTCATATACCTGGCTACTAATCGGATCTAATTTTTTTTATACGGATCAAAAACTGTATTATTGTATGTACAGTCAGATATATTTGAGAGAGAACATCAATCTTTCTCAAATATATCGAAACACGTACAACATCAAATGTATGAGTTCATTTAAACCGTTCAAAATTATAGTAACAAACAGAACGCCAATGGTATCCAAGCAGCCAAAGTATTAAAAAATGTGGAACACTTCAGGAAAAGAAATTTTATACCGATATCATAGGGTTGAAATTCTCTTTCTTTTGAGTCTTTTTGTATGGGTATCGACAATTGTGCCAAAGAAACGAAATTAATTATCGCATCAAAATGCTAAGTTTTTACAATAATAAGTATAAAATAATATATAATTTTTATTTTTATACTGTTCCACGCAAATAAAGCACGGGAAAGCTACTACTTACAATGCTGAGATAAAATAATTTCATTTACAATCATCAATAAAAAAGATTTTCAAATAATAAACTGGACAAAACATGTCAATGACGTCATGTTCGAAGTAAGGTTACGTAGTAACATTATTTAATCTGTGGTAAGGGTAAGCAAAATAATATTAATAAAAAGAACATTAATAATTTAATATGAAGTAAAATGTATATTTATTATAATAAAACTTAGAGCAAAACAAATTGTACCCTATCGTATTAAGATAAAGCTATATTTCCTGATGTGCCCCGCATTTTTGAATACTTTAGCTGCTTCACTACCAATGAAGTTTTGTTTGTTACTTCATTGTGGACTGTTTGACTGAAACCATATATTTGTCGCTGTATATGTTCCGATATATTTAAGCAAGATTGGTGATCACAAGAATTATTAGTTTGGATGGTTGAATATTAATGATCAGTTTGGATGTTTCTAAATATTTGATTACCTTGACTGCTACCTTCCTTTTGACGCTGACTGTATATTTAATATTGTTAAAATAGAGATGTAACACTAATGTATTTTCCATGTAGTTTGTGGTGAGAAATAAATAAATTATTATTATTATTATGTATAAGATTGTAACGGTGTCTTTGATGTTACGCATCTAAGACTGCCCCAGATCTAATTACATAAGCGTTAGACGAGGTTATTCGTTTTCGCTCACACAATTATAACAGAATTTTTTAAAGAATAAGAGTGATGACCGAGCACACAGTCCAATTGATGGTAAGTAGATGCTGTGGCCGATAGACATCTATCCTCAGTTAAGAATCAAAATGCAGATGCGTTGTCACCCCCTAAGACTTAGATGGAATGCCTCGATCATAGTAAAAAGGGTCTCCGGTTCTCTACGCTCACCATACGAAACAAAGCAGCTTTAAACCGCTATTTGACAAGGGCACTTTGTGAGGGCGTGGTCATTCCCCAGTGGAGTCGACCCATTCGGGCTATAACCATAATATATAGAGCATGACTCTATCACATGGACAGGTGTTGCACTATTCATCATCATCATCATCAAAAGTCCGCTGCTGAAAAAACATGATAAAATACACGATCAGGAATCACCTGTATCCATCGACATTCTGCATGCTTAACCAGGTGGTCACTCCATGTAGTAGGTGTTATGTAATTGCAGTGATTTTATGCCGTAAACATTGAGATAAGTAAATATTTTATCATACCTATAATATTACGCAGCCAGCGTTCTTGGCACAATACCACGGGGAGTAGGACTGTATGACAATTTAAATTTTCTACCGACTTCAAAAAGGAGACGGTACTCAATTCGACTGTATGTTCTTTTTTTATGTGTGTTACCTCATAACTTTTTTCTGATTGAACCGATTTCGATGATTCTTTTTTTATTTGAAAGCTGGTGCCTTTCATGTGGTCTCATATAAATTTCAAGGTCTGACCAATAGTTTTTGAGTTATTCTTAATAATTTATATTGAAGTCGGTTGTACAAAATTTTAAATTATTGGTTTGAGTTTTTCTTTATTATACTTTTTTAATATTGTATGTAACCTTTTAGTTATATTTAATTTTATACTATGTTTTAATTAGATTTATAGAAAAAATTTGAATCATTATAGTAAACTCGTAACGTGCTGTAAGTTTTTAGTATAGAGCCAATAATGCATTGATAATCAATGCCGACAAAATCTAGTTCTATATAATAAGTAAAGTTTATTTTAAATAGAAGAAAATAATTTTATTCTATACTATACATTATTAATAATTAAAAAATGTCAAAAATTAATTAGATAAGATGCGCGTAGTAAAATAAATGATGTATCTTACCTAGTTTGGAGAGTGCCTCCCTCAATTGCGTGTAATATCCCCGTGACCACTACACTAGAAAAGATACACCACTATAAGGTCGATATTATAAGGTCAGGGAAAAAGTTTCTTGATCAAAAAAAATGCGACAAGTAGTTTTGACAGTCCTCTCTTGATGTTAAAGTAACACTACCCAAATAATTCTGAAGAGACCGAAACAGGTTAAAATACTGAGGATGCAAGGTCAGGACTATATGAAATAGAATAGAATAGAATAGAAGAAGCCAAAGATGTGTGTGGTCTGGCGTTATCATGATGAAAGACCACTCCTTTTCTGTTGATCAATTCAGAACTGAATCGATGGTTTCGCCCGGCGGTAAAAGCTCATAATAAACGATGTCCGTCCAATGCCACCATACACACAGCATCACCTTATTGCGTGTTAATCCGCTTTTCGCTACAGTCTGTGGAGCTTGACTACCCTTTGACCATGATCTTTTTCACATGGTCTTTTCGTAGGTGATCCACTTTTCATCAGCAGTGATCTATCTTTTCAAAAATGGTTCGGTTTCATTACTTTTCAATGGAGAATCGCAAATGAGTACACGATTCATTAGGTTTCTTTCAGTGAGCTCGTGTGGTACCCAAATATCGAGCTTTTTTGTATAGCCAGACTTTTCCAAATGGGTCAAAACTGTTGTGTGATCAATCCTCAATTCCTTGGCTATGTCATATTTGTAAGTAATATAAATGGCAACCTAAATATAAATAGTAATGAAATTAAGAACTTTATTTAAAAATCATCTTATGGAATATACAATATTAAAAAACTATAATAAAAAAAAAAAACTAAAAACTTAAATTATCATACAGTCCCACAATAATACAATTATACAATTAAGAACAAATTATGTTAAGACATAATTATTTGCTCCTTCGCAATTAACGATCCATCGATCACGAGAAAGGGACAATGTCCAGAATCGCCCTGTGCAATAAAAGCATCATATCATACACGATAATTAATTGTCTATTTTAATATATTAGTTGCAAATACTTTTATAACACGGACTAGCTGCATGCCAAAATGAACATTAAAAAGTATTTTACTCGACTATTAACATTAATCGCCGCCATCTTCGCCTAAAATAATGATGTGTTGTAGAAAAATGATTAGGGATGCCCAATCGATTGTAATCGATTTTTTGAATTTTAAATAAACTGTTGCATATTTTTTAATCTGAATCACATTTTGAATTTATTTCGAATGAAGTTGCAAATAGAAGCTACAATAAAAACATTCAATTACCATTTCTTTATATTCCTTTATATAATTCCCTAAAAGTATAATTTAAAAAAAACCTACTATAACTATACCTAATGAATGAGGTCATACTCGATTTTAAATAGGTAGTTAGAATAACGCTGAAGAAAAATATTCATGAAGATAATTATTCAGGATTTTTTAATGATTGTTTAGAAAGGTGTGTACTTTACTTCTTTCTTCCTTACCGATAACTTACGAGTTTACGACAATTACTATAAAAAAAACATAAGTGTTTTTTTATAGTAATTGTCGTTGTTAATGCATTAATTACAAATGTGTTTTATATTTACCAATGGTAAGAAAGCAGGTATGTTAACTAGATTCTATGCATTTATACGTTGCACTTATATACACTTAGGCCTTAGAACAAAAACTGCATACCTAATTATCTAGATAGGTACTAAAAATAGCTAAATGTTTTAGGACATCGTTCTACAGTTTGTTCAAATCACTCGGAGCTATGAAAAACCATAATATTCGGGGTTCGATTATAACCTCAAAATCTGATACTTTTTTTTAAATATATCTATTCTGCAGCTAGTCCGCTATAAAAATAAGATCATATAGGAATTTACTAATGGTCGACAATAAAACACATAATTTTCCGATGCTTTTGGTTCCAGGGCGAACAATGTATGGGCGCAGAGCAATGTCCTTTCCCAAGTTGATCAGATAGTTTTGTTTGTTTTGACATACTTATAAACTCGAAGTTATCTCGACGGCCCAAGTTCGCTGACAATTAAAGAAAATTTGAAATAGCAAATATCTTCAGTTTGTTTTAGATATTCACAGTAACATTCTGAAAACTCCTAAATTGACGTCTTTTGCTACGTGTTTACAAAGTTACGTGACATAGCCGTGTGGTGGCATATGAGAAACAGAAGGTGATTTGGGAATGCCCCAGAAGATCCTCTGGACCTCTAATAGATAGCGATATAACTCGTATTTACACTAGATACCGTAACATTATAATTTTTTGTTTAATAAATTACAACCCACCCCTTTGTTTCTTTGCAAGAATACACCCCATATCAAAGAAAAAAAGGGAAACAAATCAGGAGGTAGGCAACAGAGCTTTCCTATTAAAGACTAAAAAAAAATTACGGTTGCAGACTCGCCTCCCAAGCGTGGAAACTAGACAAATATCCTATGAGGCAATCTATAGAAAAGGCCTCTGTTCAGCAGTGGAGTTGACTGTTGTTTGAATACCAGCGTTAAATAGCAGCTTAATGCTGCTGTGGTTCGTATGGTGAGTGTAGGGAACCGGAGACCCTTTTCACTGGAAACGAGGCATTCCATCTAAGTCCTCAGGGGTGAAAACGCATGTGCATTGTGTTTCTTGATCGAGGCTAAATGTAGATGCCTATTGGCCACAGCATCCACTTACCATCAGGTGGACAGGTGCTCGTTGTCACCCTTATTCTATAAAAAAAAAAGGTTACGGTAACGGTAAAAAAATTAAAGCGTGTTACCTTAGCACTTTACACAATAAAAGTTAGACCGTAAAAAATCTTCATTTTCGATGGAATTTTCGTAAGTAAAAATTTTCCTAAATATTTATTTACTTCGATAAAGAACGCTAGAAGTTATATTGCTGCGACAGTGAACGGACGAACCTATCGAAATGATAAGGGTTCCTTGTAAGAAAGTGGGACCCTAAAAGGAGAATATTAAATTAAATTTTCTTGTTTCGATATTTACAATAAAGTTCAGAAGAGCGTCGATTTTCTTTTAGCAATTTCATTTTAGTCTCAGGCCGCCTGTTTAAGAAACAAACTCTGCACTAAAGAATACCGTAACTCCGGATATTAAGCTTAGGGGGCCGGACGTTTTTGTCAATTGTGTACTTTTCCTCCGTTAGTAAGTTTTTCTTATTCGTAAAAGTGACCCTTCAAGGCAAAGATCTTTCCTTAGTTTATTTGTAATTCACTTCATGTCAAAAACCTTATAAAGTTTCATAATATGAATTAAATGTTAATAATTTAATAAATTGACTGATTTTATTTTTATTCACGCCCGATTGTTATAAAAAAATTATCATGAAATTGTGTTAAGCGAGTCACACACTACTCAGATACGATAAGATATCTGAATCTGAGCGCATATCTTTCAATATCGCTCTCTATTTAATTCAATGAACTAACACACACAGCGCAGATAATTTATATTTTATCTGTAGGCACAGACCGATATTGAAAGATGGTGGCAATATTGTCTGCATATACAAATAATAGGTCGGAGAAAAAGTTTCTTCGTATTTTATATACAAATTCAAGACATTTTTTTTTCAAAGTTTAATTACATTTAATTATAATATATATGTGCCATTTTGTTCGATAACTTGTTGCCATCTTGTAGGTATTGACATAATCCCGTTGCTGTAGAAATCTTGAGATTTTTGATCAAAAAACTGCGACAAGTAGTTTTGACAGTCCCCTCTTGATGTTAACCTAACACTACCCAAAGAATTCTGAAGAGACAGAAACAGATGAAAATCTGAAGGTGCAAGATCAGGACTATATGATGGATGCATTAACACTTCCCAACCAAGCTCTCTCAATTTTTGCTGAGTGGCCAAATATGTGTGTGGTCTGGTGTTATCATGATGAAAGACCACTAATTCTCTGTTGATCAATTCCGGCCGTTTTTTATTGATTTCTTGCTTGAATCTCGTTAGTTGTTAGCAGTAGAGATCCAAGTTGATAGTTTTGCCCAGCGGTAAAAGCTCATAATAAACGATGCCCTTCCAATCCCACCATACACACAGTATCACCTTATTGCGTGTTAATCCGGGTTTCACTACAGTCTGTGGAGCTTTACTACCCTTTGACCATGATCTTTTTCACACGTTCTTGTCATAGGTGATCCACTTTTCATCACCAGTGATCAATCTTTTCAAAAACGGTTGGGTTTCATTACATTTCAATAGAGAATCCCAAATGAGTACACGTTTCATTAGATTTCTTTCAATGAGCTCGTCTGTACCCAAATATCGGGCTTTTTTGTATGGCCAGGTTTTTTTCAAATGGGTTAAAACTGTTTTCTTGTCAATCCTCAATTCCTCGGCTATGTCGTAACTACTAATACGCTGATCTTGCTCCACTTTTTCAAAAATAGCTTCGACTTTATACGTATGAGGGCGACCAGATCGAGCTGCATCTAAAACATCAAAATTCCCGGACTGAAAACGCTTGAACCAACTTTGTGCTACTCTTACTGACACTGCATTAGGTTCATAAACGTGACAAATTTTTTTCGCGGCTTCAGTTGCATTTTTCCCTTTTTTGTAATAAAACTTCAGAATGTATCGAATTTCTTCGTGAGATTCACTTATTTTGGCGGACAGAAAAACAATTAAAAATGGCGGGAAAGAGTACTTTTTATTTTTGTCTTTCTTAATGTCCTATATGTATTGATATTAAAAGCAGCTAGATACAAAAAGTACAACCAAAGAGATTTATATATATACAAACAAAATAAGAAGAAACTTTTCCCCCGACCTATTATTTATTTATCGTTATGTATCTGCGCACCGACCGATATTGAAAGATACAAATATATGGCATAGGATTTTACCTGCAGATAAATACAGGTTGGTCGCGCTGAGGCTTTTTCGCCTTTTAGTAAACTTGCATTAGTTTACACGTGCATGAAATTCAAAATCAGAATCATCTTCCGACGTGATGTTTAGCAAATCTAGAAACAATATACGCCAACTCATTGTAGACTCTGTATAAACAATCCGCACCAGAAAACAGGTCTAGTAAGTTTGAAAGATAATCATTTCGTATATTATCGTATCTGCGTAGTGTATGATACTTTCAGATAATTAAATTTTTATAACAGATAAAATATTATAGTATTTGCGTAGTTTGTGACTAACTTTAGGGCCGATTTTTCAATCGTCAGATAAAAGTTATCGATCAAATAATTTATAACCTGACTGGATATAAAGGTATACATACGACTGTTATTTTTAATTTGATTATGTTTTTTTTATTCAATGGATAATTTATTATTTACTAAAATGAAAATAAAAACCTTTGTCCTATCGAATATATCTCTATAGAAATCTTGCATTTTTACCTTAAAATTATAACACTGTTCACCTGTTTTAACTGCTACAACTATACAATTAATATAGCTGCAGCATGGCTCTACCACGTTGAAATAATACATAAGCCACAATAAGGTATTTGGTGAAAAAAAAATTGAAAATTAAAAAGTGATTTATGAGCGTTATTATTAGGCATGGTATATTAATCCTTTGAACGAACGAAATCCAACGAACAAAAGTTACTACATCATCAAGACAATTTTATGGAGATAAACTTTGCTTCTTATAGCATGTTATTTGGACGCGTAGTTTAAAAGATAATAAAAAATTAAAATGATTCAACACTCAGCTCGGCATGCGAACGACGCATAAGCCTAGCCGACCGATGAGAACCGAGAGAAACCACCAGTAAACGCCGATGCGCAAGGTGTCATAACACATAGGCGTAAGACGTGCCATTACATTTACAACGTGCACGGCGGTGAAGGAAAAATCGCGGGGCGCAGGTAGTAATTATATATTACGCCAATGCGTTCATAATTGCTTTGTATCAAGTCTGCATGATAAAGATATTATTTGATTTGATTTATAATTTACTTGCACACACATCCCAACAACAAAAAAAATACGGAGCGCTAGTGACACCGAAATTTTTGCCACCATGCTCAACTTTTTGACACGCATGCATCTTTCTTCTTTCTTTCTTTAACAGCCCGTAAAAGTCCACTGCTAGACGCACACATATGCAGCTAAAACCATGTGTGTGCATGATTACGTATTCTTACAATAAGTTGTACATAGCTTGGCTTGGTTTCGGCGAGTTGCGATATACAAATACATGTAAATAGATATATTTAATATAAAAATAAGATATAACAAAATGAAATATACATTTGATATAATACCATGGATTTATAAAATACACATCACAAAGCCCTCGGTAAGGGAAACCAAACGGCAGAGGGTTAGTAGGAAAGTAAAGTAAGTATAGAGGAGCGCCGCCTTCTGCATCTGAGCCTGGAGCGTTCCGTCACGGAGTCCCAGTCGCCTCGAATGACCCCAGAGGCTGACCGGGATTAGCCTGTTCGCAGAAACGACCACAGGAATCATTTCGGTCGGCAGACCACACCACATGTCGATCTCCTCGCGTGCCAGATCCAGATATTTTGTTATCATTATTATTATTATCGAATTATAATATTATTAATACTCGGCGGCAAGGAATACTAAACCACCGGTGGAGTTAGGCATCCAAAGACCGAATAGTAACCAGGCCGCTTTTTAAATTAATCCTTTCAGTCATTTGTCCAAGCCTAACTTGGACAGAAAATCATTTATTTTTACTGATGAGCCCAAAATTGACTTTGACATTGACACATAGGTGGCAATCTCATGGGTCATTATTATTATAATTATTCATGTTTATTTTTATGTGTAAGAAAGCGGAGTTTATATAATATGTACCTTTTTATCGCAACTAAACTAATAACAGTTACAATACTAGTATGACTGAGTATGACTGTCAACGCTAACTTTATTGAAATGCAGTTTTGTAATTTCATATATTATACGTATTAATTATAATTTGTCAAACTGAGTGTTTAATCTAATATTTTAATATAAATTTTTAATTTAAGTATATATATTTTAATTTATATAATTTAATTTAAGTATATACATATAAGTTTAATATAAAATTAATGTTTGTAAAAAAAAACAACGAAAAGTAAAACTTTGATTTCTTATATTTACGCGAATACTACACATGGAATAAAACTAATTTTACAGATTTTATCGCAATTAATTTTAACTTTTGTTAATTCCCGACGTTTCGGGCACTTTTCAGCAATCATGGTTCTCATCTAATCCAATCAGCTTAAAACCGGTGTCTTCCCAGACATCTTCAAAAGGCTTTAGTTACACCTATTTATAAAGATGGTCAAAAATCTACCGTCGAATTACAGACCTATTTCATTACTTCCAACTCTCTCAAAGTCCTAGAAAAATTGTAAACAGTAGAGTGGTTAGCTACCTCGAGAAATTTGACCGGCTAAGCCCCAACCAATACGGATTCAGGAAGAACAAATCCACTGAGGATGCTGTCCTCCATCTCACGTCCTCAGTGAGCTCTTACTTAGACAAAAATGAAAGGTGTATCGGTGTCTTTCTAGATCTTCAAAAGGCATTTGACACGGTGTCAATCCCTATATTATTGACAAGGCTAGAAAACCTGGGTATTAGAGGTGTGCCACTGCAATGGTTCAGGTCCTACTTAAGTAATAGGACACAAGTAGTCAGGATCAAGGAACATGTAAGCAACAGCGCTGTTTGCCATTTCGGTGTGCCTCAAGGCAGTACGTTAGGCCCGACTCTCTTTCTCGCCTATATAAATGACCTATGTAAGTTGCAGTTAAAGGGTGTCGACATCGTGATGTTTGCAGATGACACAGTACTTTTGTTTCACGGCACATCGTGGAGTAATGTTAGGAGTCTCGCTGAAAAGGGGATAAAAACTGTAACGTCTTGGCTTGAAGACAGCCTTCTCACTCTGAATACTGCAAAAACAAAGTATGTTTGTTTTGGTATATCAACCAGTTCTCGACCTGGCAATAACTTCCAGATTCAAATCATACTCACCCATGTAACAGGTTACTGCGGGTACCTGCCACGTGTAATTGTGATTATTTGTCACGTGTGACAAGCATAAAGTATTTGGGAGTTATTGTTGATGAAGGTCTTAGCTGGGTCCCAAGTAACTGCTCTAGCGAGTAAAATAAGGAGGCTAGTTTACATATTTAAAAATTTACGTGATGTGGCTAGTTATGATGTTCTTTTGCTAACCTATAGGTCCCTGTATGAGAGCATCATTTCATATTGTATTGCGTCTGGGGTGCGCAGCAAAGACACACCTCATACAACTAGAGCGTGCGCAACGCACCATCCTAAAAGTTATGATGCGGTTGCCTTTTAAATACCCCACATATGACCTGTACAAGCGGTGCGGTATGTTATCAGTACGTAAATTATTTGTATATCTGTGTCTCCGTAGATATCATCGCCTTCTTGTGCCTGGTCTTCCTAAAAGTAACAAACGAATAACAAGACCACCCGTACCTCGTGTCAGGACTGTGTTTGCAAGAAGAAGCTACAACTTTTGTGCACCAATGCTCTATAATAAATTATTTAACAAAGTTAAAACTGTTAATAACAGAAATGTTAAAACTGTTATAAATCTTAATAACCACAATTTAGGAAAATCTTAAAACAAACTCTTAACGGCTTGAATTACGATGCTACTGAAGATTTGTTCACGAAGATCACTTAATAACACACGCACGAACACACACACACACACACACACACACACACACACACACACACACACACACACACACACACACACACACACACACACACACACACACAACTCAGCCTTACAATAGAATTAGTACCATATTATTATTTTTATATTATTTTGTAACCAACATATTTCTTTACAATACTAATATACATTATAATACTTAGACATTAGATGGGGAAGTCTGAGGCCTGTAGCACAGTTTTAACTAACGCAGGCTTCAGAGCTCAAAAATAACTGTAACTATAATGATGTAATGTATGTTAAATAAATTACATTTCATTTCATTTCATTTCATCATCCTGAACATGTTGACATACTGCAGACTTCCCAGAGCGTCTATTCTTCACATCAGCGATATGTTCTTTCACGATGCTTTTTATGGATCTTTTTGTTTGTCCTATATAAGAGGGACCACATTCACAATGTAGCTTGTACACTCCTGCATCTTGTAGCTTGTAGAGGAATATTACACTTGACGGATAGTGAGAACTGACTAATTTTCTTCGGCGCAAAGTAAATTATAAAAATTTAAAAAAAATCTTTCAGATGATACCAAGCCACCTAGATCGAGAATATAAATAAAGGAAAAAATAGTTATTTTTACAGCGCAGTTTATAAGATTAGAAAGTTTTTAAAACATACACTTACCTTTACCGTTATACATACATTTTATACATATCCCAGCAAAATATCGTCCCGTGGGTCATAAGAGGCGTCAAAAGGAAATAAAACAGGAGAAATGAAGAATGAAAAAACACCGGTTGCTAAACAAACAACAAAATATCTCTCCTATGATGCAATCGATAGGGTAAGGTTTTGTTGAACAGTGGACTAACAGCATAAATGTTTATACATATATAAGTAAAACTTGAAGTTAGTTACCGTACCACTTAGAAAAGATTATAATACTTAGTGTTGTGTGTGCATATACATACCATATTAAATTTTTCCAACTATGGCAAATATCCCCTAGGCCTATGTTCAGTAGAGGACTTTGATAGGCTTGTAATAAATGAACGAATAAGTGCAAAGCCTGCAAACATGCATTGTAATAGAGCTGCGGTTTCTTCCCTGCCTGGACTTCAGGACTTTAAAGATAATTATGATGATTTAGAATACAATAATCGTAGAACTACATTTTTATTATACTTGTAGTTACGGTAACCTAAAATACAAAAATAAAAGCTATTTGGAAAGCACTTCGATACAGTGTTTCGGGCAAGTTTACTATATTTTCCACTGTCAACAGCAGCCATGTAAGGCGTTCCGCCTCAGTTCGCAGGTGATATTGGGAGAAAAATCAGAATGGGCCTAGCTTTAAATAAATAGTCCCTTTACGAGCGAGGAGAGATTGGCCTATTACGTACGTTATTGCGGCTATTTTTAAGCTTAGTTTTGTTCTGTTATTCTTTTTTATATAAGAAATTTTCTTGCACTTTTTTCCCTTCATTTATTTTTAAAAGTTATCTGTTCCATCGAACCTTATTAACATCAAACCTCATTAACCATAGGTGTGAATAACCGTCTATCATAGCTTATACCAAATATGGTTTTGCAGGGATGCTCTGCAATAAGCCAAAGTTATAAACGTTTTGTTGTAATAGATTATGCATGGCTACTATTTCAGTTTGGTATTTTTTTACATTTTTTTATAGAGTAAGGGTGACAAACGAGCACACAGTCGACCTTTTTTTATAGGAGAGGGGGCAAACGAGCATACGGCTCACATGATGGTAAGTGACTACCGCCGCCCATGACCAACTGCAACACCAGGGGAATTGCAGGTGCGTTGCCGGCCTTTTAGAAAGGAGTAAGCTCTTTTCTTGAAGATACCTAAGTCGTATCGGTCCGGAAAACAGTGGTGGGCCGCTAAGCATCCAGATGGTATGGATGGTATCGGGAGTTTTGCCGCGATGTGCGTTCGTGAAATTTGGCGGCTGGGATTAATCCGAACAATTCGTCAGAGCACTCCCCGTAGTAGATGCGAAAGAAAATGCAAAGGGATGCAACATCTCTTCGCAGCGCCAGTGAATCGAGCCGATCGGAAAGGCCTCGGTCGTCAACGATTCGAGCCGCTCTGCGCTGGATGCGGTTAAGTGGAAGGAGCTGGCACTGGGGAACCCCAGCCCAGAAATGGGAACAGTATTCCATGTGAGGCCGAACCTATGCCTTGTAAAGTTGGAGGCGGTGTACCGGCATGAAATACTGTCGCGCTCTGCTGAGCACGCCAAGCTTTTTAGAGGCCAATGTGACCTTCTCTTCCAAGTGACCACGAAATTGCACGTCACTCGATATGTCGACGCCACGGATTCCGATACTGGCTGAGGCAACAAGGGTGTGCCTTGAAACTGAGGAGATACGACAAAGTGGTTCTTTTTAGCGGTAAACGTGCAAACTTGTGTCTTCTGAGGATTAAACTGGAAAGTGAATGTTGTGGCCCATTGACATCTACAATTACCCTCGATTAATAAACAAAATGCAGACGCGTGGTCACCCGTTAGGACTAAGATGGAATGTTTCGTTTCCAGTTAAAAGGGTCTCAATTCATTTATTGATTCCATTCATTCATCTCTACATTCCATTAAAATATGCTGTACATCGTTCAGAGTGTCATATACACCACTTTCATATTTTTTTATACAATGGGACGCAGTTCCACAGTACTTTCGTATTAAATTAGCATTAAAATGACAAACGAATTACTTACCACAGTTCACCCAATAGTAAGTGTCACTATCGTCAATTCCTTATAAAGAACACTAAAGGAAAGAATACTATCTCTACTATTACTAACGTACTACAGGTATGTTCTCACCTCTGAGTTCCGAGATAGAACGCCTCATTCTTTTGGTTTGCTTTATAGCTCCCAGGGAGATAAAATGAATGGATTAAATACTCCTTGCCTTCAGCTTTTAAATATTAATTTTTGTTCGACCCACTTTGAGCTTAGCGTACCATAAAGTCTTGCAGTGGTGTGCACTGGTTTGGATTTAATTTTATTAATTATTCCAAGCAGAGAATAGCTCCCAGTGATATTTTCTTGTGATATTAGGATGTTTTATTTCAATAGCTTCACGAATCATCCTTCTTAGAAATCGGTGTTCTATTGCGAGGATTTGTCGTTTATAAAATCTGATATAATGGCAGTATCAATCCTGAACATGTTTACAGACTGCAGACATATAGAAAAAGTTGGCACTTAATATTTTTTAATTAAATTTAGTTGGATGAACACGCGATTGAATCTAAAAAATTAGTTTTATTCAATATGCAGTATTCGCGTAAATATAACAAATCATCAGGCTTTCCTCATTGAATGCTCTTCAATTGTCACGATATCTCTGTTCGCTTCGCCATGTCACGCCGGCCCATCATCCGGGGCCGCAAACACATCGTGCATGCAAAATTTGCCACGCAAATCGATTGCAGCAAGATTGCAGGCAATGCGGCGTCCGCTGATTAAATTATGCAATGCATAACGATCTCGCGTAAGTGACGGACGGACGATAGTGATGGGTCTTAGTGATCTTTTTCTCGCTTAGAGACTACGAGTAATAGGCACGTAGGCTTTTACGTGGTAGAGCTACTGCGGCGTATTATGCCTGCAAAGTCGGCTCGACAATATAAAACCACGCTTTCACAGAATAACAGCATAAAACAACCGAAATAAGCTCCCGTGTTTTGTATGGTGCGTGATATAAACCGGAGACTTTTTGCTGGTACGTAGGCAATTCATCGCGGTCCTTAGAAATAATACATTTTATTTCTTAATAGAGAATAGGCGTTGTAATAGTCTGTATGGGCCACAGCGTTAACAAACGAGCACACAGTTCACTTGATGGTATCAAATGAACTGTGTACTCATTTGTCACCCTTACTTCTAAAAAATTAAAAATAAATGCTTTTATGATATTTAAAACCGGAAAGGCATAATAAGTGATTTTTGTGTATAATTTTGTCGAATAAGTAATTGATTACTCGTATTTTCATTGTACGTTTTTCAAATAGTGTATGCTGGAAACAAAAGAACAAAAAAGTATATTAGCTGAATTCATAACTGTCTTCTTTTCACCAGTCCTTAAAAGTCAACCGCTGGTCATGATCATCTCCTGTTGTATGTAGGTGGACGCCAATATTGATAGCCGAATTGGCGATCATATTACGACACCTTGAACCTTTGACGCTCCCCGTTGCAGGTCAAGGTATTATACACTTAGCGTAAAGGAGATGGCTCATCTTTGGACTATTAAGCAGTAATATTATGTGGTAGAACCACGCTGTAGCTATATTATGGTTGCAGCACGAATCGTTCGACCCGACCGGGGTAGGACTGTACTCTCACAGAATACTAGCGTAAAATAACAGCTGCTGCTTCGTAGGGTGAGTGTAGAGAATCGGAGACCCTTTTTACTGGAAACGAGGCATTCCATTTTAGTCCCCGAGGGTGGCAACACACCTGCATTTTGATTTTTAATCGAGGTTAGATGTAAATGTCTATGGACCACAGCATCCACTTACCACCAGGTGGACTGTGTGCTCGTTTGCGACCCTTATTCTATAAAAAAAAGACTTAAAAGACACATAACTCCCTTAATTCTAACTGCGTAATTCCCTTCAGCTCTAATGTCAAGGATCTAGGTTTGATTATCGACCCGTCTCTTAGTTGGACATTACAGGTATCAGAGGTATGTTGTAAAGTCACAGGCATACTTCGTTCCATCTATCGCCTTAAGTTCTTTCTACCTCCTTCAACTAAACTTCTTCTCGTCCAATCTCTAATTCTTCCATTATTTGACTATGCCGATGTTCGTCTCACTAATATTTCTCAGGAGCTGCTAAACAGGTTGGAAAGGTTACTTAACAACTGTATTCGATTCATCTTTGGCCTGCGAAAATATGATCACGTTTCAGGATTTCGCTCTCAGTTAAAGTGGTTGACTATACGCCAGCGCAGAGATTTCCGAATCTTGTCCACCCTGTTTTCAGTTCTTAATGATTCTTCTTCACCCCTTTATCTAAAAGAAAGATTTCAATTTCGTAGTGACACTCATTCCCTCAACCTCCGTTCTTCACACAGTTTATTACTGTCTACCCCTCTCCATCATTCTGGGTTTATGTCAAATTCTTTCACAGTTACTTCCATCTCCCTCTGGAACAAATTGCCTGTTGACCTGCGAAGCATATCCGTAGCCTACAAAGTTGAGTCAACTTACTTTATATGTTTATAGTTATTTATATATACATTTATTGAGATATATATTTATAAATGTGTGTATTTATTTATATATGTGTATCAATTATATATATTTTATATATGTGTATCAATTATATATATTTTATATATATGTGTATATTATATGTATGTGTTGCATGTATATATTTTAACTTAATTTGATTTTAACTACTTAACTGCCCATAACTCACTCTCTGTTCTACCCAAGGTTAGCTGGTAGAGAATGCCATATAGCATTAAGCTCGCCTTTTGTACACATATTTGGTGCAATAAAGAATAAATAAATAAATAACTTCTTTTTCTTATTCTCGAAAACATAAAGCTTTAGTCAAGACCATCGGGGTCTCCATCTCGCCATCACTAGTCGCGTAGTTGTCAGCAATTTAAAGCTTGTGAAACGTCCAATTTGTATAAATGTAACTCAACTCTCGGATGACTCTTTAAATGTTTGACGATGTCGTTTACACACGCATAAACGCAATATGTTCGCGATTATCTGTTTGACCTTTGAGAGGCAAAATTGTACATTCGTTACTGTTGCCATTACAGCCTATTAAAGTCACTGCTGAACATAGGCCTCCCCCATAGATTGTCTCATAGGGGAGATATTTGGCATAGTTGCCATGCTTGGCAAGCGGATTGGCAGCCGCAGTTTTTTATTTTTACTCGTAATTAGAAAGACGCTGCTGTTCATATCCCGATTTGTTTCCCTCTGTCGCCTCTTACGTCACCCACGGGACGATACGGTGTAGTGGATATTATTACTCTTTGATAATCATTATTATTTTGATTTTGTGAGTCACTTTGTGTTTAGAATAGTGTATAGTGTCCTGGTGGGTGACGTAAAAAAAATCTCTTGTCGGTTGTATACATATAGGGTTACCAACATCCTACTATGCGTACACTATAATTATACAAAGGCTCACTAAAGCGTGAGGTTGTCAATAAATGCGAAAGCATCAAATAATATTAATTTAAAAAATATCATAAGATCATTAATGTATGTACGTGGGAGAGCCACGCTGCAACTATATTATGTTTAAAGCACGAATGGGTCGGCTCGACTGGGGTAGAATTACAGCCAGAAGAATACCAACATCAAATAGCAGCTTAATGCTGCTTTGTTTCGTATGATGAGTGTAGAGAACCGGAGACCCTTTTTACTGGAAACGAGGCATTCCATCTTGGTCCTCAGGGGTGGCAGCGCATCTGCATTTTGATTCTTAATCGAGGATAAATTAAAATGTCTATGGTCCACATCATCTACTTACCATCACGTAAACTGTGTGCTTGTTCATCACCCTTGCTGCTGCTGCTTTTTTGCCCTCCACCATATTTTTATTGGTCTCTGACAAAATAAATTTTATATAAAAAGTGGGAATACTAAATTTTATATTAAAAAAAATTCCCTTTCTCGCTCAGAAGAGAAAAACATAAGAATATATATAATATCCTTAAATGATAGCCCATTAGATAGATCGAAATTGAAACTGAAAAATATGAAGAATAAGAAAACACTAACTGCCTTAATATTACAAATTTTGGACTTGTTCAAATTTTAAATTAGTTTCAATTTTGGATTTCAATCTTGTGCGAATTTGCGTTTGCTTTTATACATCATCGTTTGCTTTTCTCGAATACTGAGTGACTGGGAAGACATAGGGCTCAACGTTAATCTTCATGCCGTATATGTATACTGATGCTGGCAACGATGAGCTTTTAAATTCCAGCAAAAAAAAAAGTTTACTTGAACGTGTGTGACACACTGTGCTCTTATTTTAGACATGCGCAAAATATTTCACTGGGAAGAAAATTGTGATGAATATCTTTTGAATCAACACATATATATCACTCTTTTTTATCTATAACTCACTATCTATCTAATCGATGACAAGAAACGAAAACTGTGTTGAGATGATAAGTACCCGACGCTCTACACCCTCTTGCTGTCGACATACCACGCATTCAAACCAAATGGTTTGCTTCATCGTTCATAATTAGTAACGAATTTTTATAGTCTGGACGCCTTGCACGCGCGAACTGTGCATTTCATGCGCACGCTACGAGCATTACAAGTCGCACGCGGAGTGATCCGTGATTTGTCGGTTTTTGGAACGAACCCAAAAGGGCACGCAGTGTGCTCGGAGCGCTAGTGTGGACAGGTTGTGAGGCGTGCGCGAACACCAACTGAACACCCGCTGAAATCTCATGTCAGTCATTAATTCCGCACCAGCTCTCTGTCTGTACAACTCTGTACGCCACCAACGTCGAGGTCTTTGGCGTTTTTTTAAGGTGCCAGGCCTCAGAGTCACCAATTGGTCGTCACACTCCATTCTCTTCGCATGTTCTCAGCAGATTGACGCTATTTTCGCGCGCACGCCGGGAGCAGATGCGAGTAGGTACATGTTCGGTTCGTGCGCGTGCTGCGTCCACACTGATGAAATGCTCCTTTCATGTTACATTGAATGTTACGTTGCGTAAGTCTGTACGCAGCATAATGCGTACAGCAAATAGCTTATGTATAAAAAAAATGAGTTGTCTTACTTTTATACATCATCAGATTTGATTTATTCATTTAATGATCAGCCTTTTTAGTATCAAACACTAAGCCAACTATTGCGAAATCGTCATCACTCTATCCAAACCAACTGTCTTTCACAGAAATTATATTGTTCAAGCATACTTGAGCCGCGGTCACAACCAGAGTGATGTCTTGTGCATGTATATCGTTATGTGTGTGGCTACCAGAGCGGATTTCTTTCGTAAGAAGGACTCTTTTTATAACCATAGTTTAACCAGAGACTATCAATAAACCACGTTTTGTAATAAGATGGTATGGTTACAAGCAAATCGCGATCACCGGTTTTAATAATATTAACGAGAGATGTATTTCATGATTAGACTAAATAATAATTTTGATTGAAGACTATTAAAAATAGTAGCTCGTTACGTTATAATATCTAAACGATCGATATTTTTGTGATGGTGGCGCTTCACATAGCTATTTGTGTCGCTATATTATGTTGTTTTTTGTATTTTGGAAAAATATATGACGTACACGCAAACATGCAAATACAGGCAAATACGACCATCCACACATGGCAGCCAAATAACAAACACACAAACATTTGGCAGCAGAAGGCGATGTATTCACCAAAACTATGGACACGAATTATTTATATTACACGAATTAATTTGGTACAATTCCAGGAATTTTAACACTGTTTCATTGTCCCAATTCATTTTCAATAGTTGTTCCAGTTCGCGCTCACAACACAGACACAAAATACTTCCGTACAGGTCGACGGCGCGTGCGCTTCTGAATATGGCCATTGTGTGGACGGTTTATTTGCGTATTTTCCTATTTGAGCCCTTTGATGTGCGTCGAGAAACCGACAAGCGCACGGTAACGCGTATTTAGTATTGGCCATATTTGTCAAATAGGCAAATAAGGCCAATACTTTGTCAAATATACTGTCCACACGTGGTAATTGTTTGCCAAATATGCCAAATACGCAAATACAAATAGCCATGTGAAGTGCCACCATGAAGTAATAATAATATACAAAATATCTCCCTTTTTTAAAAATTAATTTATCTTTGGGGCTAATCACTTTTTACTATCTCGATGATTGACGATTTGTCTAGTGGTCGTAAACATGACTGCTGATTGAATTCTGGGACAGGCCAAAAACCGTTATTAAGTATTTCTGACTTGAAATTCTCATTGGCAGCCCGGAGTTAGGGAGTTGGCAGTGTTTCACCTCCGTGACTCGGAAAGCTCCGTTCGTGTCGGATTGCCCTCCCATCGGACAATGAGTGTGATAGAGAGTGCACATACACTCGGGCAATATAATCCTGTCCCGCGCAGATGGTTAGTCTCCGTTAAGACTGACCGCCGTGATGGAAATTTGGTCTTATTTCGATTGTTATCGAGATATTATAGATATATGTTGAAACTGGTAATAAAACGATTTTAAAAATAATGTGAGGCGTCGCGGGACGCCTAGTAGATGTGAAACATCGAAATTATTTTATACAGGTAATATGCATAAAAGGATAGTTTATGACAGGAAATAAATATGGCATAGTGAAAAATAAAATATTAAGAATTTTTTCAAGAAAAATATGACTGTTTATTATCTATATATAATTAAATTTTTTGATGTTCATATTAAAAACAAATAGGAATAACATTCTTGCGCCGCTTGCTATCAGCTGATTTTGAAATACAATTTTGTCAGTCTTTATTAAATTTATTTTTCAAGCAATTATTTTAGTGCATTATTTTCAATAAGAATGAAATTAAAATTAACTAATAATTGATTTAAAAATATTATATGCAATGAATACCACTTACCATAAGGTGGACTGTGTGTTCGTTTGTCACCCTATCCTATAAAAAAAATTAAATTGTGTAGTTTCTTGATTTTTATAAGTATCTGTTTTAATTTTTTTGTTTTAACTTTTATTTAATTAATGAGACATGTCTAATACATACCACTACATACATACATACTATCTTATAGCGTGGCGACGCATGACGTGGCGACGCGTCGCCACGCCAACAGTCGGTCTGACCCGCTGCTATAGATGTTTATATAGCGTGGCGACGCATGACGTGGCGACGCGCCGCCACGCCAACAGTCGGTCTGACCCGCTGCTACAGATGTTTCACATCAAAAATATCGCTTATAACACAAGCTAAGCTAATTTGTTCTTATGGATCTTAAAATTTATAATATACGTCCTTTATATTTTGAAATGTTATTAAGAAATGTAAATTTAAAATGCTTGCATTTAATTTTACAGCTATTAATATTTTTTTTACCACATTCAAAACTAATTTTGACGAGTTTAGAAATTACGATTGATTATTTGCTTAGAAAATGCAGCTAAAGATCCTAAGTCATTATCCATAGTCAATTTCAATTCTTGAACGCTACCTTAATATGAATATTCATGGAACCGTAGGCTATTGTAAGTCAGCCTGTCCAATTCCCGCCGTGTAAGCGTGCATGGACGATTAATTAATTGGCAGCCAGCGTTAGACCGCAGCTGCGGCAAACACGCCCGGTCGTTACGTTTTATGGTTGCGGCAGATGTACGCGTTGTTAATGGCCGGTGGCAATCGGCCATTTATTGTGGAATTTGAATACCTTATTAGAAAATTGAAATCAAATAAAATCAGTTCGATAGCTTTATTTGCAATGTATTCACTGACCTCTAATATATAGATGTCAGTGTGTATTATATTCTATGCTAATCAAATTGACTGATACTGCAAATGTTTTCCAAATTATATTGAATATTAATAGGACACTATTAAATATGAAATTAAATAGAAAAGGACTTTATTTGCTTTTTATAAAACCCCTCTTACCAGAAATTAGATAAAAATATTCATAATATGATTATGAAGGTGAGATTGAAGAAACAAGGAAAAGAATTGTTCAAAAATGCATTAAATGTTCTGTAACGGGGCTGCATATTACGTAAGAGTATTGAGTACAAGCATCAACATGACTTATGTTTTTCCTACGTGTCATCATCACCAACCCATAAAAATTTCAATTCTGAACTTGGGTCTCTCGCATTGAAGGAAGACTTTTCTGAAATTGGTCTTAATTTATAAGATACATTAGTGATTTCATACTGCGAATTTTATGAAGATAACAAAGGGTGCCCAGTCCACTGCTAATGGACCCACTTAATAGTAGACTCGTGCAAAATATAATATATCATATTACTGTGTCCATATATTTATTATAATTTTCCAGGCCTAAATAAGTTATTTTAACCGACTTCAAAAAGGAGGAGGTTCTATATTTGATTGATGTTTTTTTTTTGTATGTATGTTACCCGATATCTTCGCAGATTGTGAACCAATTTTGATGATTCTTTTTCTATTAAATAGATTATACTTCAAGAGTGGTCCCATATAAATTTGGAGAAAAATTGCACCCCTAAGGGTAGCAAATAAATAACTATTTTTTAGCAATTTGAAGTCGGTTTTTACTTTTTGTTCAAAGTTATAATTATTTGTTGATACAATTTTCCTACTTTTGATAGATATTCGATTTTTTTTAAATGTACCATATTGTGTTGTTAAATGTTTTTTTTAATAATTAAATTAAGAAGTTATTTTTACCTTTCATAATCGACTATTAATTTATCCTGCAATAACAAAAAAAATATTTAAAATTAAATACCATAGTATCAGAAAAAAATAAAAAAAATAATATTGAAAAACTTGATTTTAACTGAATTATATTTATAATTTCTCTCCTTTTTATAGTAATAAACATAAAGTTCACCTAATCTTAAATAGTAACTAACGATAAACAATAGATAAAAACAATAAAGTTAAATGACTCTTCTCCAATAATTGTTTCTAAGATTCCCGTAAAAAATAAATGGAATGTCTTATGGTTTTTCATTTTAATAAAACAATACTAATAGATTTTCTCGCATTTTCTATTAGAAATTGCCTCAATTAAGATCATTTGTAGGAAAAGATCTTTCAAGGAATAAAATATAGGATTGTTGGCAACTTCAAGTCTCATTTGAATATTCATCAATTTATAACGCAATAAACAAGAGAAGAATAGCTTGACGTTCAATTCAAATTGTATATATTGTTGCAGGTAACTTCCAAGGTGATATAGCAATATCTGA
Organism: Parnassius orleans; assembly: GCA_029286625.1. NCBI lineage: Eukaryota > Metazoa > Arthropoda > Insecta > Lepidoptera > Papilionidae > Parnassius > Parnassius orleans. Next base: position 5,719,352 of record JAGSMP010000037.1, read on the forward strand.
TGACTACTTCAAACCAGCGAATACCGCCCCTTCCACATCAAAAATAAATAAATCTCTACAAGAAGAGGTGGAGCGACTAAAAAAGGAAGTTCTTCTTGAGGGATTACAAGTCGAAGAAGAAGGTCTTCCAGACATCTTAAGAAAAAGAACCAAGCAACCCGCATCTTTAAATCAAGAGAAACCGAAAAAGTATAATGATGCATCTTTACATACAAAAGTAAGTACTCACATTTGTCACAATTAGTTTTAACAAAGTATACATTAAACTACCTACATAAATTTAATTGTATAGATAAATAATCATCGTTCTGCATCCAGGTGCTACCAGCTGGCTTAGACAAAGCACTATTAATAAAGAACGGTAAATTACTCCCAGAGGAAATCTTGGACAATTATACTAACGTAGCCTATCAAAATAAATCAAGTCCAACAAACCAAAGTGCTATTGTAGATAATCTAACAGAATACGAAAGCTTAGAACAAGATGGTGTTTTAGTGGTGAATGTATCAACCGATAATATTCTAAACCTAGAAGACTTTTTCCCAAGTATTCAGTTATCAAATTTATCTAACAAAATGGATGAAGTGACGAATAAAATACAAAGCAACAGTCGGGAAATTACCGGTGATTCTAACAATAACATAAAAATTAAGGATCTACCAGAAAATGTGACCGTAGCTCCGGCACCTACAAATGGTGTTATACCAACAAATGAACAAGATGAAGAAATTGTTAACAAAGATAAGTTTACAATAAATAGAACAAATAAATTAATAGATGATAAAGTTTATGAAGCAAATGACTTGCTTAAACCAACAGAAAGTCTTCAGACCCTCTTAGATGAAAGAGAAGTGCGAAAACGTCGCAGAAGGCGGAGACATGGTAATGGGAGACGGTAAGACTAGATTCCATTCCTCTCTAATTTTATTATAATAGTAACTAGGCTAGGTATATTACCACTATATATAGGGTTATTAGCAGCCTTTTTATAGTTAAAAGTTTTTCTATGAAGCGGCAGTCGTTCCACTACTTTGTTCCGGTTTGAAGGGTTAAACAGTATAATTACATGCAGTGAGGAATCCAGCTAAGTCCTCAGGGCTGAAAATGCATCTGCGCATCATTAGTACCTAATAATGACTTGGTCTATTAGCTTGGATTACTCTCCAATTTTACAAAAAAAGATAATCTTAGTCGTGTTGTGGTGGCATAAAAGAAATCAAAAATGTAATCTTTGGAAAAAGTGGAATAAGCTGCGCCTCATATGGCATACACTTGTCCCAATGGATCAATTTCGGAGAAACCTTTACTATCAATGATACGAGATAATTTTTAGCCTGAAAGGTCCTACTGATATAGATGCTTAATGTTTTTACTGCAAAATTATATATGGCATTAGAAATTATTCCACTTCTGATGTTAGAAATTATTCTCAAAATTATTTAAATAAAAAAAACACTACTTGGTAACAAACCCTCTTTACTATCAGAAACCATTCTAGAGGCCAATTGCCAATAATTATAAGTTTTAACAAAAAGTAAAAACCGACTTCAAATTCCTAATAAAGAAGTTATTTCTTTGCTACCCTTAGGGTTGAAATTTCTTCACCAAATTTATAAAGGACCACCCATGAAGTATAACATATTTAATAAAAAAAGAATCATCAAAATTGGTTCACAATCTGCGAAGATATCGTTTTAATAAGTATGATGTAAAACATGATTCAACTCGGCTGGGCAGCGTTCGGGAGATTGTGGATCTGAGACGTGTTCCTTCACTGCTAGCCATATGAGGAAGCTCAAGGTCGCTCAGCGGGATATGGAGAGGGCTATGCTCGGGGTTTCTCTGCGTGATAAGCTTAGAAATGAGGATATCCGCAGTAGAACCAGAGTAACCGACATAGCCCAAAGGATTAGTAAGCTGAAGTGGCAATGGGCCGGCCATATAGCTCGAAAACCGACAACCGATGGGGAAGAAAGGTTCTCGAGTGGCAGCCTCGTTCCGGCAGGCGAAGTGTAGGGCGTCCCTCCACTAGATGGAGTGACGACCTGGTAAGACATGCAGGAAGTCAATGACTGCAGGTGGCTCGAGACCGTGCTTTGTGGCACACCTTGGGGGAGGCCTATGTTCAACTGTGGACTTGTGAAGGGCTGATGATGATGGTGATGATGATGAAGTAAAAGAAATTACTTTGTTGCACTTTTTATTTACTTGATGAACTAATCACAGTAATTATACTACACTTATAATTACACTTCACTTAAAGTATATACAGCTACTAGCAGAGTGACGCACTTGTAGACAGTGAACTCACGACTGAACTACCACTAAGATATATTATGCAGTTCCTTTTATAGAGTACAATGCTAATACGATTACCCATAAATCTTATTATTAAATCTGAAGTATGTGTACACCTAATAAACATGTATGTATAATATAATTTATTATATAGGTGTCAATGATTTAAAATCCATTGGTAACAATCGAATCGGTTAAAAATAACAAAGGTGTGAACGGATGCTCAATTTGCTCTTCTGCTTACGCAACCGATCATTATCAGCAACAAAACAACGCACTGCACCATACATTCAGTACAGAGCAATACAGTAGGGTAGAGCAGGGCTTAAGGTCCATTTTAAGTATATTGCTTCATTATTACATATATATAAGGTTTCTGAAATAGACTTTAGTACCAGTAATAGTCAGAGTAATCCTTCATCTGTAAATGTTAATAGTTAAACATGGCCAGATTATAACCATACACCAGATATTATCGATGTAGAGGATTGAGTTGAGTGGTCCTTTTACCCCTTGCGGGTAAAAGGACCAGTGATGGGGTAGAAAGACCAAGATAATTAGGTGGTATATAATGAGTAATTGAAACAAAATAAAACTATATTATGGATAATCTATATATTGCTTTAGGAAAATAGGAGAACTAGCTTGTGTACTTATTAAGTATAAATGTTACTAAGCCTAAAACTATAGCACAGCCTTTCAGTCTCAAAAACAAGTCTTTAGTTTAATCTTTACATCACAAATCTTTTAATATATTTATTAGATTAAATTATATTTAATATCTTTGGCACATTGACCATTATAAAATTAAAAAAAAATAGAACATAAAACATTTTTCAACAAAATCACAGCTATTTCTATTATTATAATATGAAAACAAAACAATTAATCTTCATTCGAATCACAATTATTACATATATATGTAACACTTCTGCTATTAAAATAATTGACGCACTTTTCATGTGCCCAATCTTTGCAAGCAGTGCATTGAATCCAGCCTTCCCCTGGAACGCTGTCTGAAAATGACTCGCAGCATATTAAGCAAAGCATTCTTCTTCTTCAGAGCTCGAACAATCGTTTTCTTTTCTTGTAAAACCTTTTTTTCACCTGTTTATTTGTCCGTGTAGCTTTTTTGCGAATAACCTTATTCTTGTTATGTTGTTCTAAAAACAATGCTTCTTTTGCGGGTGTGTCTGTTAATATAGCTGTTTTGCGTCGCTTCCTGTTATTAACTTTACGTACTCCAGCCTTAGGAAAAGGCCTAATAGCTTCCGGGGAAAATACTTTATTCAAGGATGTCACCGTTTCAGACGTTGACGGCTGATGCTGTGTCTCTATTACAGCTGCAGAAGACAGAAATGGATCCGCTGATGACAAAAAAACTGTAGTGGCAGTCAATAGAGGCTCATTAACTGTAGATTGCTGTATCTCCTCAGTTGCGCAAGACATTGGAATTGCTGAAACGACAGGTGTTAATAAAGGGGGTGGGGCAGGCAGCTGAAGATCAATATTTTGGAACGGTTGTATCACAGCCGCCGACGATTGCGCTGAATTATCAGGATTAGGCCGATCTGTTACAAAACTTGGAGCGAAATCCAAATCATCAAACACATCTCGATTAAATGGGTAAATTCCCGCTTTTGAAACCCGTTCGAAATGTTGACGGTGTCAGAGCCAATGGTAAGGCCGTTCGGACTATTCCTGGGATGTCATAAATTGACATAGTTTTGCCAGGATTATTGCGCTAAACCATGCATCTTGTGCTGACGATAAATACCTTTTAAACGGCCCTTATACTGGCACATCTAAAGGTTGCAGTTTGTGGGAACAATGAGGGGGATACGAAAGCATCACTACTCCATTATTCTTCGCTAGATCCAATACTTCAACTGATAGGTGCGAACTGTGGTTGTCCACTAGAAGCAACACTGGCGATTCTTTAGTTGATTTTACATATCTGATAAAATGTTTCATAAAAAGCAAGAACTCCACATCAGTCATCCAGCCACTTGCATTCCCTGCACCAATACATTCTGCTGGCCCATCTCGCACGAAATGGTCTTGGTATTTCTTTCTTGGAAACACAAACATTGGCGGCACAGAAGACCCAGTTGCTGAAACAGCTACCAGCAATGTTACATTAGTTCCTCTTTCAGCCGATGTAACTGATCCAACGTTGCGTTTTCCTAGCTGCAATTATTTTTGAAGGTTTTGTTATGGTTGAGACACCGGTTTCATCGGCATTCCAAATAGATGAACCTCTAAACTTGTGACGATCTATCACCTGAGCCAATTTATCGAAGTAATGACTAACATTCGTTCTATTAAAAGAGGTCGCCCTACTTAAACTAGTGGCCTCTGGTTTTCTGATGGAAAGACGATTGTTTCTTGCCAAAATCCTGTCAACCAGTCTTTTCCTGCCATTTTATTTGAGTGCCACGTCTCTGGAATCTTTAACTCATATTTGACAGCGCATTCATAAGCCAGACGGCGAACATCTTTGGGTCCCAATCCATGAAAATTTTGGGCTAGTGTTAACAGGTACTCAGATAGAGATGTTTTTGATATTTACTAAATACTAACCTGGGAGCCCCATAACCAAATCTTGGCGTTTCTGGGTTTTCTTTTAGTCGTTCCATGAATCTTATCAGTGATGTTTTGCTGATCTCATAGTCACGACAAACTTGTCTAAGGGATTTGTTTCCATTTGTGACTAGCTCTGCCGCACGCTGCATCAACTCCACTGATTTTGTACCTCTCTCCGTAGTTCTTTTGTAATTTCGCATTCTAAAAATAAATGATACAAACATAATTAAATAATTGTTTTTGTAGGGCTAAAAGGTCCACTGCGGGGCACAAAGGACCGCCGCGGACCTTTTTACCCCAATGGTAGATTGATTTTAGTTTGAGGTTAAAAATAAACAATAAAACTGTACACACAAAAACAATGGTACTACGTGAAACATAATACTACAAACCTTACGCGAACAGAAGTTTAACTTTGTAATGTTACAAACGGAACTGTAAGACTAAAATTAAGTGATATAAAAAATATTACTTACGTGTATTTTTCGGACCGCGTGCGCACACCTCCTGGCACTGAGAGCTCACTGCGGGAGTCGGCATGCGTACCCCCGTAACCCTTCAAACGCCTGTTACTCGCTTGTCTAACGGACATTTATTTTCTGAGATAGACATGGTGGACCTTTTACCCGCGGACCTTAAGCCCCGCTCTACCCTACCAACCGTAACATGTTCCCGTCACAAACACACACCGATGTAACGTGAAGGACCCAATTACTTACATGATAACACCACAGTATGCAAACCAACAGCAACACTACCAACCTTTTATCGCTGTCATTAGTCGCCTGCGCGATACTTTAAACGGATAGGAGGTTTCAGTTCTACCCTCATTTCTTCGTATTTTCTTTTATTTTTTTACCCTCATTCCTAACAATAGTGTAAGTTTTTTAGTTTTTTTCCAATGTTAGGTAATCTGGAAAATTACTGCAAACTTTATAAAAATTACGTGTCACATTGTTTGTCCGCGATGAACTCCTAAACTACTGAACTGATTCCAATGAAATTTTGCACACTGTGTGCAGTTTGGTCCAACTTGAGAGATATTTTTTAAACCTCAATATTTTTTATTGCGAATTTAAGGATTTTTTTATAGGAAGGGTTCAAAACAACGTCTGCCTGGCCAGCTACTAATAATGTACTTTTGATTCCAAAAAAATGTCTATATTAAAATTTTTCTTCACCATCAGCCCGTAAAATCCCACTGCTGTACATATAGATTGACAATCGCATTTATTCATTACGGATTTATTATCGATTCCATTCCATCCATTCATCCATTACAGCCTATAAATGTCGACTGCTGAATATAGGCCTCCCTCATAGGTTGCCTCATGAGGGGATTTTTCCATAGTTGCCACGCTTGGCAAGTGAGTAGGCAACCCCATCTCCTGTTTCATTTTCCCTCAATCGCCTCTTACAACATCCTCGGGACGATATGGGGTAGTGGATATTCTTACACTGCCACTACACGGAATTATCGATTAAAGAAACATAATTTACCATCATCAACACATTATCACACAATTAACTTCATTACCACATACCATCAGGTGCGATTGTAGTCAAGCACTAGCTTATAATCAGTAAAAAAAATCATTATACTAAAATAAATTTCACCGTTAACTATTCACCTAGTCGAGTAGATTTAAATATACGGTGTATAGAGTTTTAGATTGCGGAATGATTATTACTAAACTGCCGCTTAGTACTCGTAACAAGTTGTTGCACAACTTAGAGCAAACTAGCTAAACTTCCCTCCAATATATTAAATACAGTACCGAGTGAATCGGAATATTATATGTATTTGAATGGTTTAAAGTTTCAAAGCTTTACGTATTGTCTATTGTATTATAAACAGCGTCGTTGTAAAATATTAAAATTAACAGTAGGTTCCAAACCAAGCAGTTACGGAGATGATAACTGACTGAAAAAATTCTAGTTGCATGTAATTATTAATTTTTTTTTATCAGGAAGTAAATACATGGGGTACACTCGAAGTTTTGCGTAACTCATAAATAAAAAATGAGGTGCTTCCCTCCCAAAAGCGTTATAAATCTTGCGGAGAGTGAACTCTTAAAATCATAAAAAATCATCGCCCTAAAATCTTTTTGCGTTAATTACATTTTTGCTACGGATGACGAACTTCAACTTGTGATAACAACAATAGACATGCAACTTCCCGCCAAAAAATAATTTTAATCTAAAAATTCCAAATTCAAACATTTATGAGCGGCCAGCGCAGAACTTTTGTGTGCCCTATGTAGAATCTCGTAGATATAACCGTGCGCGTGTCAGCCGGGTTCGATACCCGCCCGCACCAATGAAATTGATGATTACAATTTTAAATGCTGATTTACTCGTGCTCGTTGGTGAAGGAAAACAAAGTGAGAAAACTTGCATGTTTGCGAAATAAAAATAAATATTTCGAAACCATGTGAAGTGTGCCACTATGCATTGGAGCAGCGCAGTAGACACTTCCTTGCCTTAAAACTCTCATAAATTAGAGAGAAGACAAGTGCTTAGGAGTGGGACGTATAAAGGCTGTAACTTTTCTTATAAATATTAACAATACTAATAGTACTTCAAATAAATGCCGCATGAAAATTACTATTTTTTCAGCCGACTTCAAAAAAAGGAGGAGGTTCTCAATCCGACTGTATTTTCTTATCTGCGTTACCTCAGAACTTTTTTCTAGATGAACCGATTTTGATGATTATTTTTTTGTTTGTAAGCTGGTGCTTGTCATGTCGTCTCATATAAATTTGATCATCTAGATCTGACTAGTAGTTTTTGAGTTATCCTTAATAATGCTTATTTAATTAACTTCGATTACATTGATGATGTTCTAATTTTATTTATATTGAAGTCCGTTGTACAAAATTTTTAATTTTACCACTTGTTTATTTCTGATTTAATGAAACTGATTAAGTCTATTCGAGTAGAGAGCATTCGGTGGGGCGGGACATTAGAGCGCCAGCCATTCAAGACACTTTAGTACAAGATATATGTTTAACAGGTTACTGAGTACTGGCTTATAATAATTTAAAAAAAAAACTTCCCGCTGTACGTTCATCACTGAGTTTTATCAAGAATTTAGTCGTTTGTTGACAGTGTAACAAAAGTTATCACTCCATTTACTCCTTAGAGTGCCTTTAAAGACGACTAAAGCAATAAGGAAATATAAATATCTCAAAGTTGGAAAATCGGTTATCTATCCACATAATTTATGATACGAATAAAATGTTTGGAGTATTCCGAGTGAAGTTGTGATGAATTTATTTCTAAAAATTATTGTCCTTAAGGTGACTGATGCCTATACGTTTTTTGAAAATAATTATTCTCTTTTTTTATACGATAAGGGTTACAAACGTGCACACAGACCACCTGATGGTAAGTGGTTCCTGTGGCCCATAAACATCTACATCTATCCTCGATTACGAATCACAATGCAGATGCGTTACCCGTGAGGACTAAGATGGCATGGCTCGTTTCCAGTAAAAAGGGTATCCGGTTCTCTACACTCACCATACGAAACACAGCAGCGTTAAACTGCTATTTTACGTTGATATTTTGTGAGAGCGTGGTCCTTCCCCGGTCGAACCGACCCATTCGTGCTACAACTATACCAGTAATATAGCTGCAGCATGGCTCTACCACGTAAAGTATCTTCTTATACGAAAGTTATTACTATTATAGTCATTACAACCCCATATCGACTCGTGGCTGTCGTAAGAGGCAACAGAGGGAACCAAACCGGGAGATGGGCTGCAATATTTTCCTAATAATAACTAGAAAATAAAAGACTGCGGTACCTTACACTCCTATCAAGCGTAAAATCTAAGACACATATTTCCTTTATGAGCCAATCTATGGAGAGGCCTATGTTCAGCACTGGACTTTGATATGCTTTAATGAATGAATGAACACGAAATTTATTACTGAACATTTTAACCGGTTTTAACTTTTTTTTAGACTTAGGAACATTCAATCCGGCGAAAGAACGGGTAAGAACGCCCTAAAATTATCTCAAGAGAATCTAGACGAAACGCATATCGCTAGGAAAAAGTTTTTTCGCCACCAAAAAAAGTACGACGGAAAACAAATAAAATATAAAAAATTCGAAATACCGGAACACGAGTTCGAAGAGAGGTTCGAAGTGAAATCGCCCCCGAAGGATAATAAAAATGGAACAGAAACGCAGCAGTTTAAGGACTGGTTTTTTCGTGACTCCGACATCGATTTAGAAGCTATGGAAAGTCAGTTGTACCATCACACAGAGGTATGTGCCATGTTTTATTTCTGATTCAAAAAAAAAACAACAAAAAATCCGTTTATAATAAAGTTTATTTCTTAGAATTTTAATATCGATTTAAATAAAACCATTAGCGATGTTGTAATCCTTGTTATATTCACAATATATTTATTTACAACTAGTTGTTCCCCGCGACTTAGACCGCGTGAAATTTATTACGATTGGATTCCATGGGTTTTATTTTTTTTGCGTGGAACCCTTATTCTTTTTCTAAAATTAAAGTATCCTAAGTCACTCCTTATAACATGTGTCACAGCTATCTGCCAGTCAAAGTCCCGTCAAAATCGGTCCAGCCATTTCGGAGATTAGCCGGAACAAACAGACAGACACACAAAAATTTTAAAAATTGTTTTTTAAGTACCGCATATACTTTCATATGCATTTAGTAAAAACACATCCTGAGCATATAAAATCTAAACGATTTTATTAAACACTAGCGACCCGCCCTGACATCGCCTGGGTGGGACTTATTAATATTGCATCATTTTATCAGTTTTTCCATTTCACAAAAAATATTCCCAAGTTTTTCAGATAAAATATAGACTAGATCACTACTTTCATTGCTCTCTAGCTGTTCGTAAAGTTTCATTACAATAGGTACAGCCGTTACGAAGATTAGCCCGGACTAACAGACGTCCGGACGCGTTATACGTGGTAGAGCCACGCTGCAGCTATATTATGGTTGTAGCACAAATGGGTGGTCAGCTCGATCGGGGTAGCTCTCACAAAATAGCAGCATCATGCTGCTGTGTATCGTATGATGAGTGTAGAAAACCGGAGGACACTTTTTACTGGAAACGAGGCATTCCATCTAAACATCAGGAGTGACAATACATCTGAATTTTGATTCTTTATCGAGGACAGATGCAGATGTCTATGAGCCACAGCACCCATCCATGGCCATCAGTTGGACTGTGTGCTCGTTTGTCACCTTTATTCTATAAAATAATATCGTTCTAGCCTGCTATCTTTTGAACGATCAACGACGAAAGTATTTTATTACTGTCAATTTTTGTCAATTGCCTTTTTTTAAATATAATAATATAGAAACAGAAACAGAAATAGAAACTTTTTTATTCAATATAGATTATAAATAATACTTATTGAAAGTCACTCTTTTGTTTAATTACAACGAAGAACCAGCAAGAAACCCAGCGGGACTTTTTTTAAATAACAGCTTACAATCATGTGTGTTACACAATTAAAACACAACAAATTAGAAATAGCTTGGTAGCGATCACCTCATTCCCAGGAGTTATTATCATTCATAAATTCCTTAATATTATAATAACCCTTTTATACAAACTTTGTTTAATAAAGTTTTGAACTTTGAGCAGGTCTAATTTTGCATATTTTCTGGGATTTTGTTGTAAAAGCGTATACATCGCCCCAAGAATGAATTACTGACTCGATGGAGTCGAGTAACTGGTAGTGAGTTTGTATTTGTTCCTAGTATTTACACAATGAATATCACTTATTTTTGTAAAACTACTTTTATTTTTGTATACGTACATTATATTTTCATAAATGTATTGAGGCCAAAGTTAATATATTAATTTCCTTAATTTTTGTCGCAGCGACTCTTTAGGCTTTAAATCATAAATTGCTCTTATGGCTCTGTTTTGTAAAACAAATATAATTTTAGTGTCAGCTGCGTGTCCCCATAGCAAAATACCATACGACATTACGCTATGGAAATAGCTAAAGTAAACTAGTCTAGCTGTTTCAGCACTTGTAAGATTTCTAATATTTTTACAGCATATGCTGCAGAACTAAGTCTGCTTGCTAGTTTTGATATATGGGGCTCCATTGAAGCTTCGCGTCTAGTGTGATTACAAGAAAAATGGTATCTACAAGACTCAGTTCCTCCCATTTAAAATGACATTAGTACGAGGGTGGATTGAAAAGTACTCGGCCTAACCAAGAAAATAAACACATACTAAATCAGTAATATTTTTATTTTGACGTGACAACGTCTTATAAATTGGTTTGCCGGGTGACACTTCAAGAAACTGCGTTACGCTCCGCTCACGTTATGCGCTCACAATGAGAGCGAGTGAGAGGCACGCGTCCCTTCCACTCGGGCATGGTTAGCCCGCCTAAGAGCGAGAGAGACAGACATAATAAAATTATTTTACCACTCAAAGTCGTTGTCACGTAAAACTTTCGCCCGTATACCGACTTTACAGGCAACCAATTTTTTTGTGAGTAATTGAGTAACAAACATGCAAACATCTTCACAAACTCACAAACTATAAAAATTTCTACATAATCACCATCAAGTTCAATACACTTTTGCCACCTCCTTCCAAGCATTTAGACCGTTGAAAAAATGATTCTTCCTTAGAGTCAAAATATGCGTCTACAGCTGCTTTGACCTCGTCGTTTGTCGAAAATCTTTGACCTCCCAAGTGCTTTTTAGGTTAGGGAACAGAAAGAAGTCTGATGGTGCCAGATCAGGTGAATACGGCGGATGCGGTAACAGTTCAAAGCCAGTTGTGAATTTCAGCCATGACTGTACTGACGTGAACACGGGCGTTATCTTGATGAAACAGGACTTTTCTTCTGAGCATTCCTCGACGTTTTCTTTTATTTCCTCTCGTAAACGACGTAGTAAGGTGCAGTAGTAATCAGAGTTTATAGTCTGACCCTTTCAAGATAATCAATCATAATCACACCTTTCGAGTCCCAGAATACTGAAGCCATCACCTTATTTGCCGACAAAATCGATTTAGCCTTTTTAGGGTGGTGAACCAGGTCTTCTCCACTGTTTTGATTGTTGTTTTGTTTCCGTGTACAGTAATGAACCCATGTTTCGTCCATAGTAACAAAACGATTCAAAAATCATCTGCATCGGCTTCAAATAACTCCAAACAGTCGCGTGAAATAGTCAATCGCGTCCTTTTTGTTCAACTGAAAGCAGTCGCGGAACCCACCTCGCAGACACCTTGTGGAAACCCAACTCGTTGACAATGATGTTTTGAGTTCGTTCATAAGAGATGCCTATAATCTCAGCTATCTCTCTAATTTTAATCTGCGGTCTCCATTATTAAATCAAGTACTTTTTAATATTTTCGTCAGTAGTTGACGTCGAAGGCCTTCAGAGCGGGGTTCATCTTTCACACTCTCTACCACGCTTAAATTCTGCTATCCATTTTTGACGGATGAATATGACAGAGTACAATCGCCTAATGTACTGACCATGTCATCATGGATGGCTTTGATGATAGCCCTTCTTATGGAGGTACTTAATGACGGCACGCTGCTCGATTTGCTCCATTCGCGGAAATTATGTCCGATTACTTTGTTAATAAATTTATAAAATCACAACTAATTATCGCACGTTTCGAACTTCACACAATGAACTAGTCTGAACTGAACTAAATAATGTGGGTAGATTTGATTTTAGAATTGAATGGATCTGTGTTAGGCCAGTACTTACTTTTCAATCCACCCTCGTATTTAATTGTTTGACATTTGGAGTCATGAATTTGATACTATTCGTTTTAGTGCCATTTAAATGCAAATTATTAACATTGAACCAATTTACTAATATAGATATAGCATTATTTACTTCGTCATATTTTAGTAATTGTCGTCTTAATTTGAAAATTAAAAAGTGTCATCAGCAAATAATACTATATCATTGTTATCCCTGCTATGTAAGGTAAGTCATTAATGTATACAAGAAATAGAAAGGGCCGAGAATTGAGCCTTGAGGCACGCCATTTGTACCATCGACCGGAAGGGCTCATACTGTTAATGACATTTTTTTGCGATCTGTTATTTAAATATGAAATAATTAATTTAAAAGCATCACTTATAACACCGTAGTGTTGAAGTTTCCTGATTAATGTTTCATGGTGAACACAATCGAAAGCCTTGGATAGGTCATAGAATATACCCAAAGCATCTTGTGAATTCTCCCATGCATTAAAGATATATTTAATCAGCTCAACACCGGCGTCAGTTGTCGAACGACCCCTTGTGAAACCAAATTGATTTTTATGAAGTAAATTATTTAAATTAAAGAAATTTAACATTTGATCAAGAATAATTTTTTCAAAAATCTTACTAAGTGTTGGTAGTACAGAAATAGGTTTGGCGGGGTCTAATGTACTACCAGATTTAAATAAAGGTATTACTTTAATATGCTTCATTAAATCAGGAAACACGCCAGATTCGATACTAGTATTAAAACTAATAGCTAGATGAGGCGCGATTATATCTATTATAGACGGAATAACTTTAACGGAAATCCCCCACAGATCCGCAGTTTTCTTAATATCAATAGTTTTAAAATATTTTATAATATCTTTTGATGATACTTTATAAAATGTAAAATTCTTTGTACACACATTTACATTTTGTTTAAGTAATGATTCGGCGACGGCAGGAGAAGAATTCAGTGACTTAGTGAATAAGATCGGAATATCAGTAAAATATTTCTCAAAAACTATTGCAACGTCCTGATCTGATTCAGTTAATTTGTTGTTAACTGGTAGTTTGAATTGCGAGAGTTGATCTTACCAGTTTCTCTATTAATTATAATCCATGTCATTTTAATTTTATTAGAAGCCGTCTTAATTTTGTTGCTCAAATGCAAAGACTTGGCTGTGGAGTACACTCTTTTAAATATTTTTGAATATTTTTTTACATATTCCCTAAATTCGACGCTAGGATTATATGACATTTCATGGTAAAGATCATATAAACTTTGTCTGCTCTTATAGACTCCTACTGTCGCCCATTCATTGAATGACTTCTGACTGTTCAGGGAGAATGTTTTAGAAGTAAAAGTATTATTAAATTCATTGCAAATAAGCTTAAAGAATCTTCCATACAAGAAATTAGGATCATTTTGGTACGAAAGTGATGAAAGTTTTTTCACTATGTTACTTCTAAACTTCTCCAAGCGTCGTGCATTTACTGGAACAAACACAACTTTCTCATCTACTTGCTTTTTGTGAACATAAGGTAACGAAACTAATTGTCCACAGTGATCAGAACTTAATTTTTGAATTATAGGTACATTTATGCAACGGCTTAACATTTGTAAAAATGTTATCTGTACATGTTGCACTAGATTGAGCAATACGCGTTAGCTCTAAAAATAAATTAAAACGACCATATGATTTAAACAATGATCTAAATTTAATATTGGTGGAGGAAGCTTCTAGGAGATTGATATTAAAGTCTCCACATATTACAACAGATTTATTCTGTTTATTTAGCTTAACAAAAACATCCTCCATAATTTTTTCAAAAGTATCGTATATAGAATATGGGGGTATGTAGACGCTCACAACAATGGGGTGCTCAAACTCAACACATGCCATTTCTACAGTTCGCTCAACTCTATATACTGCATAAAGCATATCGTGAGTCGCATGATTGTGAGAGAGAAAACAAGGTTCCCCCGTTATTATGTGCATATAAAAATCGACTAGCGACATAATAATATGGCTGTTTTTTAAAAGGCCGGCAACGCATATGCAATTCTCCTGATGTTGCCGTTGTTAATGGGCGCCTAGTTTTAACTATTTATTTCAATTTCTAATTTTAATACTCATTAAAATTTTATTGAATCTGACATTCTATAAAAACAAAAAGACTTAATGCTTAAAGCATTGTCACTGTCAACCCTGGGACAGTGATACAAGTTATTCATTTTTTTAAATACCCTCTCTCTGTAATGAAAAATACATCAAATCTACATTTCAACCACCTAATATTTTAAGATGCTTTCAGTCTAAATAATTTTAAAATTGCAGGAACCTAAACGCAGACACCGCACTGCTAGAGCAGCCACTAACCGCAAGGAGCGAATTTGGGAGTACGGTGTTATCCCATACGAAATAGACGGTAACTTTAGCGGCGCCCACAAATCACTATTTAAACAAGCTATGCGGCACTGGGAGAATTTTACCTGCGTGAAGTTCGTTGAACGGGATTCCAGCCTGCATAAAGATTATATCGTGTTTACAGAAAGACCTTGTGGGTAAGTGGTGAGAAAAATGACAATAATTGGCATCATCATCATTATCATAATTACAGCTCTTCACAAGTCCACTCTCAAACTTGGACCTCCCCCTTGGAATGCTACAAAGCACGGTGCTGAGCCATCTACGTGGTAGATCCATGCCATTCCATATTATGATTGTAGCACGAATGGATCGGCTCGACCGGGGAAGGGCCTCGCTCTCACAGAATACCAGCGTAAAATAGCAGCTTAATGCTGCTGTGTTTCGTGTGGTGAGTGTAGTGAGAGACCCTTTCTACTGGAAACGACGCATTCCATCTTAATCCTCAGGGGTGACAATGTATCTGCATTTTGATTTTTAATTAAGGATAGACGTAGATGACTATGAGCCACAGCATCCACTTACCATCAGGTGGACTGTGTGCTCGTTTGTCACCCTTATTCTTTAAAAAAATCTACATTCATCGACTTCCTGCACATCTAAGAAGGTCGTTATTCCATCTAGTGGGAGCACCGTCCTACATTCCGCTTACCGATACGTGGCCGCCACTCTAGAACCTCATGGGTGGCAGTGGACACTTACCATCAAGGGAGCCGCTTCTTAGACTAATTATAATGTTTATTTATCTAATTATAATATGTGGCGCGTCTGGTAGTGATTATGTAACTTCTAAGCAACATGTGACACATTGAGTTCATATTTATGCAATATTTTAATTTTTGTCGAGGTTGTGGTTCAAAACTATGCTAGGATCCGATAGGTGGTGCTGTACTCAAGTTATTAACAAATTTATGGATCAAAATGACATATTCACAATATATTTTGGTGCAAAAACTACAATAGTGTTGTGATCAATATTGTAAAAATTTCGGAGTTAATTCGAAGTGAAACATCGCGTCACCTACCGGGAAAGCTACCTAGTAAATAAAAAACGAAGAATTATAAAAGTAACTGACACATTGCCCTAGGTGTTGCTCGTTCGTGGGCAAGCGGGGCAGCGGCGCACAGGCGATATCAATCGGCAAGAACTGCGACAAGTTCGGCATCGTGGTGCACGAGCTGGGTCACGTGGTCGGCTTCTGGCACGAGCACACGCGCCCCGACCGAGATAACCACGTGCAGATCATCAGGGACAACATTTTGAGTGGTGAGACTTTGTTTCTGAGCTTCATATTTTACATTGTTTTAGATAAGCGCCTATAAGGAATGTCAGAAATTTGTATGGCTTCCGAAAGATGGCGGAAAATACTTGCCGGCAAATTCAGCAGCATCACGGGTGCAAGACATCTGGTACTTCGATTGTCAATTTTCTATAAAGTCTGACACCGTCGTAGCGAGTAGATATATTAATTGAGGCGGAGAATTACCCCTTTAAGCTCACATCTATTTCCGAAATATTTTTTGCGGAAATGTTTTTTTAATCACAACATCACTATCTAACAAGATTCACATTTATTTATTATTATTATATTATTTTTTTAGGCACAAAAATTAAGGTTGAGATGTCACAAAAAAAACATAACTTTTTTTTTATTTAGAATATATGTCTGTTTCTTTCGCCGACAGTATTAGCAACAACTCACGATATAGTTAGGATGTATGCTTGTAGATTCCTTCACTTGAATAAGAAAAAAAAACATATTTATATCAATCAGAAATAAAATAATATTTAAGTATCAGCGACTCGCCGCTAATAAACGCGGTTAATTTAATGACCACATTACGAAAATTGAGTGAGATCTGACCGAATTCCGCGTAAATTTGATGCGAATTATTTAAACTGCGATCGCGTGCTCACTCAATTTCCCTCTTAGCTGTTGTTTATCACCGCATCACGCAATATCTCGTCTACATTGTACCTTATTTTCCAATTTGCATCAGTAATATTACAAATACCCGTCTTCTTTTTTCTTTTATAAAATATGAGGAACAAAATATATTACAGTCTACCTGATGTTAAGTGACTGCTGCAGAGACTAATTTAAAGTCAATAAGACTATACAAATGCGTTGGCCTTTCTGAAAACTAACGAGTTAGAGATAATTTCTTTGCATCCTGTTAATTAATATATATTATTTTATTATATTAGTATTAGTTTATATGTTTATACATAGTAGCTATTGTATGTATTATTTTATTTTTATTTATAGCATTACCTAATATACGTAATTTACGTAACATTTTGTATATTATTTATAGTAGTAGTATGTCGTAGTATTGTATACACTAAGTTTGCCTTTTTCCTTTATGGTTCTACTGGAATATATTTCAGCAAATTATGGACTAAGTAGAACCATTGTACAAACTCACTATAAGACTGTTTCTGTATCTTGTTGTGTGTACATAAATAAATTTAAAAAAAACTAAGATGGAATGCTTCAGAGACAACTTTATTAGAAGTTCTATAAATACATACTACTTAGCTTTGAGTAAATTGTGATGATAAAGATCATATAATAATAATTCTCAGTGAATTATTTCAAATGAATGTCCATTTTGGGGTTGCCCGATGAGAGGGATGCATGTTTACTAATAAAGGTAAAGTAAAAGTATCTACAACCTATATATACGTCTGGACTGGACACAGGCCTCCTCTCCTTTTTGAGAGGTTATGAAGCAATTAGACCGCCGCCGATTGGGGTTGACCGTGTAATGGCGTTGTAAGAATATCCACTATCCCATATCCCAATAACAATAAAATTAAAAAAACTACAGTTGCCAACTTGCTTGCCAAGCGTGGGGACTATGGCAAATATCACCCCATGGGGCAATCTAAGAGGCCTATATTCAGCAGTAGACTTATGGCAGGCTGTAAGAGTAACGGATGTTTGGATTTGACTGGGAGAGAATTCAAAAAAGCAGTGAGTCCACCGTTCTTAACCCTTTTAAATTGTGTGATTACAGTAAAGTGTAAATAGTTATTATTACCTTCGCCTGAGTCCAAACCCTGGCCATACAACTACGTCTTACCCTAAACACATAGTTGTCCAATATTACAATACTCGTAATTCGAAATACACTTATAATTGGGTGATTAATTATTGAAGTTTTCAAAGTTCCTGTTATTTTTACTTCATAAAATTTTAATAATTATTTGTTAAAAAAGATACATTAACGCTTTATAAGGAGACTCGATATAGGATGCGTAACATACTCACCCACGTCTTGAGGCGTATCTTCTATGCCGTGGTATACTTGACCCGAATCTCTTACAGCGCCTGCCTCATATCTTTACATATGTCACGAAAGGTGATATCACACCGAAGCTTTAATAAAATCACAGCTTAATTTTACTTATCATGTTTTTAAAGCAAATTATTTATTAAAAGATAAGAATAATTTTAATAATAGAATATATTAAATATTTGAATAATAGAATAATTTTTATTTAACATATATTTAAAGTAATACTTATTGAAAGTCAATTATGGTTTTACCACTTGTTCGGAAAAGACCACTGCCCTTGGAAGAACTAGCAAAAAAACCCAGCGAGACACTTTATCTTTATATATTAATTTAAATACTTACTTTACTTAAATGCCCATAATTATAAGGAAATTATGGGCATTTAAGAAAAACCTAGAAATTTGGTCAAACTGTAACCATTTTTCGGTTATTGTAGTTAATTTTTATTATTTTTGTTCATTTAAACTTTGGAACCGTAACCCTAAATAACATTTCTAGAACCACAGTCAAAAATAATGACACAACTGCCCCAAGTTTTCTAGAATTAAGACTATTTGTTAAATTATGAACTTAAAATTTTCAAAATTTGTCGAATTTGAAAGGCCCTCCTTTAAAAAAAATGTACTAAAGTGCCTTGGCAAGTGCCATTAAAAGTTTGCGCATTTAATCAGTATTGTAAAATGGTACAATACTTGTTAGTGTCATACTAAAATAAACTAGTAAAAAAATAAAAACCTCGAGTAACCCGATTTTTGCTAACCCATTTTACTCAGTTCAAATGTTTTTTATTCAAATGTTTTTTACTGATGTGAGAGATGGATAGTGGACATGTTTGCCATGAGCGACCGAGACAGATAGTCTATAGATATATGACTTTCATGGTCAATTAGAGCGGAATGGAGGTTCTCAAAAATCAGTAAAAGAACAGCACTGAGCAGACCTGATGGTAAGAGGCTAATGCGGTCTATGAACACTTGCAGCCAACTATAAACAGGACTCATATAGAACGCCTCATAGCAATTATACTGCCTCCCTATACCCTTCAGATCGAAACACAGCAGTGCCAGTACTGCTATTTGGCGCCAGAAATAGGCAAGAGTTTGGTATTAACACCGACAAACTTCTAGGCAGAAAAGGATTCCTACAACCTAGGGTATTTCTTTTTATTAAGTAATAAGGACCGGAGACACAATTTAGTAACTAGGTTGACAACACACCTTTATGTTTTTATTCTTCATCGAAGATGGATTAAGGTATAATGCAAAACCATTGTATAATACTATAATCTGTGTACGCGTTCGACACTCTTTCAAATAAGAAAATCGGTCAAGTATAAGCTATACATGCACAATGAGAATATACGTCTATTTTTCAAGTTCGCTTTTACACACAATATTCTTTCTTTTCTGAAAACTATTCTCACGAAAAAATTATAAAATTGATTAAAAAAACATTAAGTCCTTAATTTTATCACCTAAATTTCTTTTTTGACATATATTCACTAGAATATAAATTCCATTTAGTACGTCTTTACCCAAGTGATCTCACTCTATTTTCTTTCGTTTTAAAGAAGACGGAACTTTTCGGATAGACGGATGAGCGCCAAAGTCACTTCATAAGTTTAGTTTTCCTACTATTGGCAGATTTATTTTAAAATTTTTTTAAGTATCAGTTATGTATATATACTTGCTGATTTAATGATGCATGCTATAAGCCGCTCAAACTGATTCTTTAAAACCAATATTTGACGACTCCGTGGCGCAGTGGCTTAGCATTAAGTGGCAACGCTAAGGGCCGCGGGTTTGAATCCCGCATGGAAGAACTATTTGTATGGCCTTCAAATAATTGTTCCGGGTGTGGATGTTTGTTCTGTTGCAATTTATATATGTAAACTGCCTACACAACATAGAAAAAATCTCAATGATGATGGTAACGTTTTACAGGAAAAAATAAACACAGTTAAAGTGTTTGTAACAATTAATAGATTGTTAGCCAGTTGATTTATGGCCCATCCTACACCTATTTATCAAGTAGTGGAGAAAAGCACATTAATATTAAGTAATATAATATATAATAAAAGAAACACTAATGAATAATGACATCCAATTGAGCTAAAATTTTGCAAATGTATATAACTTCGACGACAATGGAGTAATATTTTACCATAGAACTGATCTGATGATGGACCTGAATGTGGGATATAGCAACGCCTATAAAATCTTGTCTTGAAATAAACTTTTGTTTTTCTATTATATTTGTGTATCTTGTGTTCTCTGTTTGCATCATATTTTTTTAATGTTTGCATGTCTGTATGACATTCGGCCTAAACAATAACACCGCTCTTCATTCAAAGCGGTCACGTCACACGGTCATTCAAGACGTAACCAACGGTGTAAGTGAGTCCGGAAGCAAAAGTCGTTTCCTGTTCATTGTAGTGCTATGATGCATGTCATTTATTGACTCGATGCTATTATCTTTGTCGTCTTTAAAAACGAACGTTTATTTACTTCAAACAACGACAAACGAGCACACAGTCCATCTTATGGTAAGTGGATGCTGTGGTCCATAGTCGTCCACATCTATCCTTGATTAAGAATCAAAATACAGATGCGTTGTCATCCCTGAGGACTAGGGTTGAATGCCTCGTTTCCAGTAAAAAGGATCTCCCGTTTTTCACACTGGTACTCACGTACAATTTATCTCATTAATATCAGACTAAAGACTAATTCATTTTAATGGACATTCCGTAGAATGCATCTAATTTACTCCAAATAGTACATATTACAGATATTTTTAACCAACTTCAATAAAGAAGGAAGATTCTCAATTCGTCTATATGTTTTAAATGTATGTTCGGACATAAGTCCTTTGTTTATGAACCTATTTTATTGATTCTTCATGGGTGGTCCCATATAAATTTTAAGAAAAAATTAAACCCTAAGTGGGAAAAATAGTGTATGATGTTTTTAATGTTACTGTGTCCTATATTTACGCGAAATCTAACTTGTGATATTCCTTAATTCATTCAAAAGGGTAAAAATAACGTATTATACAAAAAATATTCAACCGACTACAAAATGTAAAAAGAATGAAATAAATTGAACATAACAGCTTCTGATGTCGTGGCTTTAAATCTTTGATACACTCCCCATAAAACGACTCCAGAAGCTATTACGTGCATATTATATTAGTATTTTAATATCAGTTTAAAATTAGGCTTCAAGAGTGTAAAATAAGTTACTTAAATACATGTTTTTCCTTTCGTCGTTGTCTAATATTATTTTACGTTGAAATAATATACTACAAATATGAAATTATTGATGAAAATCTCAGTTTTGATAATAAATTAATTAACACTTATAAAAATAGATTTCTATAACAACACCCTACATACGTCCTCTTACTGAACATAATCCTTGTCATATTTGAGTGCATTTTGTATCAGGAAAGAAACCATCACGCTGCCCGAATGCGTATTTGTTTTCACACGCTCCCGATTTTATTTATTTTGTCCCATATTTTCTTTCGCCGCTGAACATGAACCTAAGTGACTTCACAATTTCAATAGTGCTGGCGGAAATCGAATTCGAGCTCTTGTACTATGAAATTAAAAATACAAAGATACGGAAAATATTATTCATTTATTTGTAAAATAATATATATATATATATATATATATATATATATATATATATATATATATATATATATAATTGCATCAAATAATTTACCATACAATATAGGCTGTAGCTTGATTTTTTAATGATATTATATTTATTTTATTTTTATTTTCCCTCATCATTCTCTGTAAAAGTCTAAAACTGAACGTAGGCTTGTCTTATTTTAAGAAGGACTTCGATCTTAGAAGACGTCATAGATGAAGACGTCTTGCACCTGTGATTTTTAGAACTGCTAATTATCACCATAGACTAATATACGCCAGTATATTACGCCAGTATATTCTAAGTCTATGATTATCACCATGTGTCAAAGCCAATGAGATCTTTTTATATACAGAGAGATAAATATTTAAAAGAAGAGAAGTCACCATAGACTTAGAATATACTGGTATATTCTAAGTCTATGGAAGTCACTTTTACGCAGATAAAATAAATTAAAATCATAAACAATGAATTATAATATATAAAAAGATTATAACTTTTTTAGAATAATTTAGCTAGATAGAAAAGACAAACGTAAATCAGAAACCGGTAAAGCAACATAACCCCAATAAAAGCCGTTATCCTTGCATACTTGAAACATAAATTACGAAAATGCCAACTGGGCATGTCAATATTCCAGGCATTTAAACGATCTCCACGACGGAATTTCACGACAATGAAAATTTCACTTTAACCTACTTGAACAAAGTTTCGACTCGTCTAAACGACACATTCCAAGACTGTACCGTAACGTTATAATAATAAAGTTTAATCTCATTTAATTGTAACTTTTGAAGGCTAAATCTAAATTGTTAGGGTTCCTCGTATGCCCTAATTTAGGCTATTCTGGATTGTTCTTGAGATAGAACATCGGATCGGAATTTCTATTATAATAATATACCCGGTTCTGCAATGTAATAACTATCTCAATTTAAAGTTAACACTTCCGTATTAACACTAGGAAGATAAGATTACTCTGGAGAGTATAATAACGGTCCTGTAAGTAATACAGGAATATTACTTACAGAAATGTTTACTGTAATGTTCGCATCAATTTCAGTAACAGCCTCTCGTACAATGACTCAAATCAAAATGTTTACTCACATTACACTGAGATATCCGCTACCGTTACTAGTCGCGGCACGTAAGTCTAGCGCTGAACGAAACGTGGAGGGGACGCGCACGAATTGAATTGCACGAATGCGACTGGAGAGCCAATCAGCGCGTGCGAACTATACGCACGAGCCAATCAGCGCGTGCGAACTATACGCACGAGCCAATCAGCGCGACTTATGTGCAATAAGCCAATCAGTGCGACTTATGCGCAATAACGATCACCACTAGACTTTCGCGCCGCTACTTATACCGTTATATCCTATCAAAAGCCCACCGCTGAACATAGGCTTCCTCCATATAACGCCTAATGTTATGTTTCCCACAGTTGCCACGCTTGGTAAGCAAATTAGTAATCGCAATTTTCTTTATTTTTTAGTTGCCATTAGAAATACGCTGCTGCCCATCTCCTAGTTTGTGATTGGTTGTGGAGTAGTAGATATTCTTACACCGCAACTACATGGTAAACAATGAGATATAAACCCGTTTAATTTTATAAAACTCAGATCCAATTCTGTATAATTTCATGAAAATAATATAACTTGATGAGTGATGACATATGGATCTTAGACCTGGTCATTTACTGCTGGTCGTATGAGGAAGGTTAATGTTGCTCAACGAGCTATGAAGAGGCATTGCTCTGAGTTTCTCTACGTGATAGATTTCGTAATGAAGATATCCGCAATAGAACTAGAGTAACCGGCATAGCTCAACAGATCATTAAGATGAAGTGGCAAAGAGTCAGCCACATACCTCGAAAAACCAAAACCAATAGGAAAGGTAAGTTCCCGAGTAGCAGCCTCGTAATAAGCAAAGTGTAGGGTGGCTCTCAACTAAATGAAGTATAGACATGCAAGTAATTAATAATTAATAAAAAAATATTACATATATAAATACATAAACACTCACGCCTGTCACCCAGAGGGGTAGGCAGTGACTACGGACTTCCATTTGGCACGATCCTGGCACACCTCTCTCGCCTCCTTTACATCCATATAAAATATTAATAATTAATAAAGTTAATTGAAGTTGATTGATGCACGTGGCTGTGTTTTATAGCATTCATTGGGGGTGGCCAATGTTCAGTAATGGACTTGTGAAGGACTGTTCTGATGATGACGATGAACTTAATAAAAATTTGTTAAACTTTTTTTTTGGCAGGTCAAGAGTACAACTTCAACAAGCTCACGTATGAAGAAGTTAACTCGTTGGGTCAGACCTATGACTATGACAGCATAATGCATTACGCAAGGAACACGTTCAGCAAAGGCACCTACTTGGACACGATACTCCCGTTGGAAGTTCACGGGAAGAAGAGGCCGGAGATCGGGCAACGAGTGAGGCTCAGTGCCAGTGATATAGCTCAAACCAATTTACTGTACAAGTGTGCGAGTAAGTAACTTTTTTTATTTGTCTATTTTCCTCTCAATTTTATTATGCTGCATATTGTTTTTTACCCGACTGTCGCAGAAATAGGGTAATGTTTGTCGTGTATGTATGTCTATTTCTTTGGCACGCTCTGTAGCCTAAACGGCTTGATGGATTTTAAGTATATGGGGCTTTAGATTCGTCGTAAATATGGAAGTAATATAGGGGTAGTAGACTTTTTTAAGCTTTACTCCTTTTTCTTTATAAGGCCGTCAACTGATAGAGATGATCATTTCCGTCGTAAGAGGATTTGCCATAATCGTCACGCTTCGCAAGTGGATTGGCGATTGCAGTACCATAAACCTTGTACCTTCGGCTATGCTCCCTCTCACCGGTCTGGGTAAATCTGTCACCATCTATTGGAATCTATGAGATTTTTCTGGCATTTCTCGCAATTGCCGCTTTAGACATCCACAGGACGAAATGGTGTGATAACTTTCTTACACCACACGATATATTTTAACGGACTTCAAAAAGGAGAAGGTACTCAATTCGACTGTATTTTTTTATGTGTGTTACCTGATAACTTTTTTCTAGGTGAACCGATTTTGATGATTCTTTTTTTATTTGAAAGCTGGTGCTTTTCATGTAATGCGATATAAATTGGATGAAGGTCTGATCAGTAATTTTTGAGTTATCCTTAATAATTTATATTGAAGTCGGTTGTACAAATTTTTAATTTTACCACTTGTTATACTATGAAACATAATCTTATTATGTCATCATTACTAAAAACGTCTGCTATAACAGCTGGTTAAATTGCAGTCATAATTTTTTTTTGAAAATTTATAATTTCTGTCACTAGAATGCGGCAAGACGTTCCTGGGTAATTCGGGGTGGTTCACCTCGCCGGGCTGGGGTTCGGAGGCGGCGCCCGCCATGCCCGAGCGCTGCGAGTGGAGGATCGTCGCCACACACGGAGAGAGAGTCGTCCTCAACATAACTGGTAGGTTATCCCTTCTCAGAAATATATAGTATGTAAGTCTTCGCACCGTATTGAAGGAGCTATTGAGCGGAATCAAAAGTCTTCGCAAGATCTGTCGAACGACAGATTTTACGAAGACTTGTGAATGGATGAAGTAAATTTTTTTGGCGGGAATTAACCACCAGTGGATATTTGCTCCTGTTTTATCGTTTTAAGTGGATTTTAATACGTAAAAGTGATGCAATTTTGTGTATTAAGTGCGCAGACACGTGAACTTTTAGTGGAAACGACGAAACAAGTGCTCAGATGTTGATATAATCCCCAAGTTATTTTGTCTTAGAACTTGAGATACTGTCGTCATCGACTTTGCGTTGGGTAAAGCTGTCGTCAAAATCTTCCAAGAACTTCTCAATGTGACGCAACAGCATATTATGAAGAAGATTTTGAAACTACTTGACACTGGCAAAAATATAACCGTACGAGGCATAATCAAACAAAAAAAATCAACCGTAAGATTTAGAAGCTTTTGACATTTTGTTTTCTATTCGCCAATCCAGTAGGACCACTCAATCAAAAAAATGAAAGAGAACTGCATAAAAAGGGTTATTATAATTTTTTTTTTTTTTATAGGATCGGGTGACAAACGAGCACACAGTCCACCTGATGGTAAGTGGTTGCTGTGACCCATAGACATCTACATCTATCTTCAATAAAGAATCAAAATGCAGATGCGTTGTCACCCGTGAGGACTAAGATGGAATGCCTCTTTTCCAGTAAAAAGGGTCTCCGGTTCTCTACACTCACCATACGAAACACAGCAGCGTTAACCTGCTATTTTACGCTGGTATTCTGTGAGAGCGTGGTCTTTCCCCGGTCGAGCCGACCCATTCGTGCTACAACTATACCAGTAATATAGCTGCAGCATGGCTCTACCACGTTTGAATTAAAGAATACACCGATACATCTGGGAATGAGGTGATTGCTACTATGCTGTTAAAGGTAGTTACAGCCTATATACGTCCCACTGCTGAGCAGAGGCCTCCTCTCATTTCTGAGAGGGTTTATGTTAATACATAATAACGACATGGTAAACTATTATAAAATTATTATTTAAAAAAGAGAGGTAGTGGTTTTCTTCAAACCAGTGGTGTCAAAAATATTACTTGGTAATCTTTTTTTATAGGATAAGGGTGACAAACGAACACACAGTCCACCTGATGGTCAGTGGTTTCTGTGACCCATAGACATCTACATCTATCCTCGATTACGAATCAAAATGCAGATGCGTTGTCGGCCTGAGGACTAAGATGGAATGCCTCGATTCCAGTAAAAAGGGTCTCCGGTTTTCTACACTCACCATACGAAACACGGCAGCGTTAAGCTGCTATTTTACGCTGGTATTCTTTGAGAGCGTGGTCCTTCCCCGGTCGAGCCGACCCATTCGTGCTACAACTGTACCAGTAATATAGCTGCAGCATGGCTCTACCACGTTAAACATATCTATGTTGAATAG
This sequence comes from Parnassius orleans, assembly GCA_029286625.1. Taxonomy (NCBI): domain Eukaryota; kingdom Metazoa; phylum Arthropoda; class Insecta; order Lepidoptera; family Papilionidae; genus Parnassius; species Parnassius orleans. The sequence continues at coordinate 5,746,360 of JAGSMP010000037.1, forward strand.
AAATTATTTTATTCTATTCTATAAACACCTCCAAATATACTGTTCTCGGACCAAAATAATCACCTTAGGTACCAACACAAGAACCTGTTCGATAGATCGGTAGTCAATTTGGCAACGTTAAAGAGACTGTAGCACCGCCTTAATTTCGACTCTATTGAACGCTTTTCATCATATTCTAACACGACATAGATGTATATGTTTTACTCCTCAGTCTTCTTTATAATCCGCCGAAGAATAGGTATTAATTACAAACACGTAATATTAAAAAAAATCCATAAGAAGTAAATTATTTGTTGATTATATTAATCGTGTACTCAAAAAAATATAACACGCAATAATAATTATTGTATTTAACCACCCGGGAAATGCATTTTGAAGGTTATTAGCGATATTTCGCTTTATGTACACAAGCTAAAATTTCACCATATACCCCGTGCAAACAGAGCTTAAAAATTTTACCTACAAAAGAGCAGCGTCAGTTACCCTGGAGTGTTTGCTGAGGGCGACCTAATTCCATGGAGAACTCGAGGAGTCCTGATTAGGGAAGATAATTAATTTACTGATAATTAAAAGTCAAATATTTCCGCTAAATTAACGAGCCTTATCTACATTATAAAACTTAAGGTAATTTTAAGTTCTAGTATCAATATCTTCAACCAACACGCAAGTAATTTTTATTTTTTAAGCATTGCTGGCTGCTTACAAAACAAACTCATTTCGCCTATCAAAATTAAATAACACAACGATATTACGCATGACATTATTTTTATTATTCCTATATGTAAATTCTCAATTTATTATATTGTGTTGTCTATGTAAAAATAGAGAATTATTTTAATTACGTATGTAATGTAGCTATGTTTTAATATAGTTGGCATATAAGTATTATGTCAATCAACACAGAAAACCATAGAGGTATAATTCTTCGATAACGGTTCATAAGAAAATAGCTTTTATTTTTATATCATAATAAAATAATTGTTTGTTTAAAATGTTATTACAATTAAATAAATCCGTACATCTCGCCTAAATTATATTTTTACCATTATATAAATGGCGATTGCCGATTAAATAGCGCAGTGACTTAGAGTTTGCGATGTGTCCCGCCCGTTCGATTCCCACAATTAACAAGTATTTGTATAGCCTACAAATAATTGTTCCAGATGTGTTTATCCATCTGCAAGAAGAAATCCTAGTGCAGAGTTTACGTTTAAAAAAAACTAATACTGTATGATCAAACTAATACTGTATTTACAGTTTTTTAATAGATTATTTTATACCAGATTTGTCTACTTTTCAATATCCAGTTGATCGTCCACGAACGTCCTAAAGAACCTAGCGCTCTCCCACGTTCTTTTTGTTCTGATGTCCATACAACCACTGCACATCAAAATTCTTGTGAACGTTCTCTGCTTAATTAATCTTGATGTTATATTCGCAATAACTCATTCATTAATTAGTAGCCTATCAAATTGCACTGCTGAACTTCGACTATCCCATAAATTGCATCACTTTCCATCGATGCCACACTTGCCAGGCGAGTGGGCAACGGTAGTTTTTAATTTCTGGTTGCTATTAGGAAGATACTGCTGCCTATCTGTTTCTATGATAAATGTAGTTTCATTTGCAATTATAATATGTATTAACTAAACAGACGTATATATTTATAGTTATTTGTATGTAATAATTATATTTGTATATAAATATGTTTATATATATATTTGTATATACATATATAAAGATAATATTTGTATAGTTTATTTAACATTATTAGTCTTTTCTAATTAATCTCCAGTTTCTATGATAAATGTAGTTTCATTTGCAATTATAATATGTATTAACTAAACAGACGTATATATTTATAGTTATTTGTATGTAATAATTATATTTGTATATAAATATGTTTATATATATAAATTTGTATATACATATATAAAGATAATATTTGTATAGTTTATTTATTAGTAAAATGTATAATATTACTTTTTTATTTATCATTTTTATTTTGCTTTTTTTTATTGCTACAACTACGTCGAATTCTCACCACTCCATGGGTTGACTGTTAGAAAATGCCACAAGGAATTAAGTCCGCCCTGTATTCTTTTGTTTTAAGGAATGCAATAAAGAATAAATAAATAAATGTTAACATTTTTAGTTACCCTATAATAACGACGTCCACTTTTCGCCTGACCGCCATCAAGCCAAACTAATAAAAAAAGATTGGAAATTCAGTTCGAAGAATCGATAAATCGATTGACTAATGGGGAATAAAGATTTTCGAGCGTTCTCTTACCGGTAAGCGTTAGCGGGCGGGATCCCTTACTGTATGCAGTAACAAAATGTTATACAATAAGTCGATAAATTCAGATGGCTCAAATACTGTTTTAATGCATTATTTATGGAAAGTCTATGTTCATCGTCTACGTTGTCAGCCGTGCACGTGTGATAGACAATGATGACGATAAAAATAGACGATAAATACAGTTCGACAAGTGTACTTGCAAACAAAACACACCACTCGTGCCAACTTACTTGTATCTGATGTAAGTATTGTTTATGTGACAGAATCAAAAATATATTTGTTTGGTATCAAAGACAATAGGGAAATCAAAAAGCTTATTCTTAATTCCTTTCATTTATATTTTGTCAGAAAGATACTGCCTGTCCTTCAGTCATGATTGTTCGAATCTAGCCGCGACTCAGTGGTCGATTCTCACAACCAAGCACGTTCATCAGTCAATTCCTCAATCAATTTCACATCAAGTCAAAAGTCAATTTCTTTATACTTAAATTGTCGTGAAAATTCTACAAACAATGAACTACAATGTGTCCTACGTTCAAATAGACGCTATAAAGGCGATCTCAAGCACTTTTCCTTCATTAAATTCATAAACGTCCGTAACCCTTCTCACAGCAATGATATTGTTATGTCATTCGAACAATATATTTGGACAGCGGCCGTTTAAGTGAACGTCCCGCGATCTACTGTGACAAATGGTTCCGCTGTTTATATATGGGATTGGACTCGACTACGCTTGGATGAACGTTCTCAGCCTCTGTACTATTTGATTGGCATTATGGTATTGTTCCGGACTTCCGGTGCCATGGTGTAATTTTCGTACTTAAGATTAATTAAAATATTAAAATTACATAATATGAATAATATTATCAATAGAGATGGGCTGAAATCGTCGTTTCATATTCCGCTTATTCGGCAGGTTAACCGAATATTCGTATTCGGCCGAATATTTCGCTAATTTACCGAATGTTCGGCAAAGTGGTACTAAAGTTCACCGTATTGAGTTTTGTATGATTGTTTAGTTGTATTGTTTTCATAAGGTAAGTAATTTACTGTAAAGTTTTATGTTTTTAAGACCCTAGTTTTATTTCCGAGAACAATAGGTACTTAGATAAAAAGATCCGAGAACAGTAGGTACTTAGATAAAAAGATGGTTAAAAATGTATTGCTGTTTATAAGTAATTCAATTTAATAAACTTGATTTACAGTGAAATATTTATAATATTATCAGGTCTTTATTGTAAATAATAAATCATATTTTTTATGTTTTAAACCAGGGGTTCCCAAAATGTGCGCCGTGGCGACCTGGTGCGTCGTAGAGAGTAAAGAGGGGCGCCGTGAGGCGCTCCTGTTAACCATTCTTCGTAAACTAAACTTAAGTTGGGCTTTAACCAATATTTATAGCAAGAAAAAAATCATAATAAAATTACAATATTTCAGCAGATTTAAATCATATTTCTAGTTTCTACTTAGTTTTGCGACAGAAAATAAAAATTATTTATAGAAAGAAAACAGTAATTGTCTTATAAATTTTACGCGTAACAAATACAGATCTGAACTGTTTAGCTATAGCATCAATTATACCGAATATTCGGTTCGGAGTAAGTTTTGATGATCATTCGGTTGAATTTTCGTAGTCGGTTAAACCCAAGTTCGGCCCATCTCTAATTATCATATTCATCATTACAGCCCCTCACAAGTCCACTGCTGAACGCAGGCCTCCCCTAAGGAATGTCACAAACCTGAGCCACCTTCATCCATCGGCGTTACATTTCTTACCAGGTCTTCACTCCATCTATTGGAGGTCATTTCACACTTCACCTACAAGTACAAGGCTGCCATTTAAGAACATTTCTTTCCCATTGGTTGTCGGTTTTTCAAGCCATATGGCCGGCCTATTGCCACTTCAGCTTACTGATCCGTTGGACTGTGTCGGTTACTCTTCTTTTCTTCATTACTCTCCATAGCTCGCTGAGCGACCTTGAACCTTTAATTAATAATATAATATATTAATATTATTAACCGTGTAGTGTCGGTGTAATAATATCCACTACCTCAAATCGTTCCGTGGATATTATAAAATATGGCAAAGGGAAGTTGAAACCGAAGATGAGCAGCAGCATCTACCTGAGAACAACTCAAAATAATAAAAAACTGCGTCAGCCAACCCGCGTGGCAACTATGGCCAAATAGTAAATACTATGAGGCAATATAATATAAATAACATAAACATAACATAAACACTCACGCCTGTCACCCAGAGGGGTAGGCAGAGATTATGGACTTCCATTTGGCACGATCCTGACACACCTCTCTCGACTCCTCCACATCCATATACCTACGCATACACGCTCGTCGGTTAAGGGTACTCTTTATTTGGCCCATTTTCAGTATATCGCCAATTTGGTCGATAAACCTTCGCCTAGGGCGTCCCTTCCCGACTCTGCCGTTCACCTCTGCCACATAAATTTGCTTTGTCACTCTTTCCTCATTCATTCTTTCTACATGACCAAACCACCGAAGCATTCCTTTCTTAATCCTGGTCACAACATCATCTTGCAAACCACACTCTTCTCTTATCACACAATTTCTCACTCTGTCATTCAGATTCATCCTTAACATACTCCTTAATGACCGCATTTCTACAGCATTTATTCTACTCTCGTGCTTCTTCTGCCACACCCAACTTTCACTACCATACATTAAAGTAGGGACTAACAGCACATTGTGAATTGCCATACGTGCCTTTTTGGACACATTCTGACTTTCCACAACAGAGTGTAGAGCCCCATTTACTTTATTTCCTGCGTTCACTCGTCGTTCTATATCCTTATCATACCTACCATCCCTGCTAAATACACATCCCAAATACACAAACTCATCTACTACAACTAATATAAAATGGTTAAATATTTTAATAACATTTGTACGTATTATGTATCTGTTAAAAACATAACACGTCTGCCGTGTAGTGGAAAAGTATGCACCAATTTCAACGCGCCACAATTTCTGTTCAATTAATTAGATCCAATTTTCCCATTCATTGGATACAACCGCATCAAACTTTCAACGTTGTTTACACACCGTTGAAAATCAATTCAATTATATTCAATTCCAGGTACTGGAGACGTCCAATAAAAAATTTAAATGAGTATATTACAGGTACCTATTTTTTGAATGTTATTTTATTTTTCGATACAGTCACCTCATAGTGTAATATAATTGGAATACTAAGTTTGAAATTTCCTTCCTAAAGAACTATTTATCCTGAATACTTCAAAATTCTCGCACTGCAGTAACTACTGCTTCAGTATCTTCTAATCTATGTTCTCTCAGATGCTCCTTCGAACTCGCAAATAGAAATCGCTAGATACGAGATCTGGTAAACATTGAGGATGATCAAGTATCACAAAGCAAAATTGTAACGGATCTGTGAGTTGGGGCGTTACCTTGGTGAAACAAACAAACTTTGCGAGTTTGCCTCGTCGACTCTCGCAGATTTCATTGCGCAATTTTTTTATTTAATCTGAAGCGTGAGAATGTATGCTATGTTTTTAAACTAGAATTTACTGGCAGAGAATAGAGAATGCCAAAAGGCATAAAGTCCACCCATAACAACCTTTTTAATAAAGCATGAATAAATAAATAAATAACCAAGTGCGTACACAAGATTTCATTACCACTTATTATGTCTATCCAAAATTGTAGAACCACACTGCAGCTATATTATGGTTGAAGCACGATTAAGTTGGCTCGACTGGGGTAGCACTACGCTCTCACAGAATACCAGCGTAAAATTGCAATTTATGCTGCTGTGTTTCGTATGGTGAGTATAGAGAACCGGAGACCCCTTTTACTGATATTCATGATCTGCTTATTCCCGGCATCTATGGGTATGCAGACGATAGTACAGTTGTGGAGAGATACCAACCAAGTCCTCGGGTCAGTCGGGATCAAATCCAGTCCGAAAGAGAAGCTATGGTAGAGCGTGTGAATCTTACACTACAGGCAGTCTCCGAATGGGGCGATGCCAATCTTGTGAAATTCAACGCCTCCAAAACACAAGCTTATCTCTTAAAAAAGGAGCCATCTCATCTTGGCTCTTTCTTTCCGAAATGTATCACTGCCTTCAGTTGTTAGAGGTTGAGATATCCTCAAATCTGAACTTCGGGCGGTTCATTGAGTACAAGGCCAAAGCAGCTGCAAGGAAGCTAGGAGTCTTTGCAAAGGTGCGGCGATACTTCACGCCGGGACAGCTGCTTACTTGATATAAAGCGCAAGTACGGTCGTGCATGGAGTATTGCTGCCATATATGCCCTGTTGCTGCAAAATGCCACCTAGCAGCTTTCGACTCAATGGAAAGGCGTGCTAAGAGGCTTATTGGTGACCCAAATTTTGTTAAAAACAGCTCTTACCAGCCTCGAACACAGGTGCAAAGTAGCCAGGTTTTCTACAGGATGCATTTCGGAGAGTATGCGCAGGAATTGCATAATTTAATTCCTGCCTCTCCCTTCCACCATCAGACAACCAGACGTTCAGCCAGTCTCCACCCTTTCTTTGTTGACTTACCACGCATTCGAAACAAACGGTTTGCTACATCATTCATCATGCGTACAGCAAAGGAGTGGAATAAGTTGCCAGCATCTGTGTTTCCATCCGATAACAATGTGGACGTCTTCAAGGCAAGAGTGAATAGGCTTTTGTTAAGTCAGTGCGCATCACCATCTTAGGCTACATCACCACTTACTATCAGGTGGGATTGTAGTTAAGCGCTGGCTTAGAATAATATACTGGAAATGAGGCATTCTATCTTAGTCCTTATGGGTGACAACGCATGTACATTTTGATTCTTAATCGAAGGTAATGGTGGACTGTGTGCTCGTTTGTCACTCTTATTATATAAAAAAATAGTTTTTCATACCACGCTCGATCTGGTTAGCTAGCTAGCTGGTAGCTCGTGCTGGCTTAGTAATTCATTCATTCATAACAGCTTATCAAAATTCCACTGCTGAACATTAAGCCTCCCCTCTGGATTGCCTCATAGGGGAAATATTGCCATTACGCATTTTTTTATGTTTTGACTTATTATCAGGAAGGTGCTGCTCTGCTGCCCATCTCCTATTTCAATTTTCCTCTGTCGCCTTTCACGACATCCACGGGATGATATGGGGTAGTGGATATTCTTAAAACGCAACTACACGCTTTGGTATTGCTCTATTATATACCTGAGTTATTTGGATGCAGTCTATTTCGATAGACTTTCTGCCATCGGTCGTCAACATAAATATTTGTCAGACATAAATTCGAAAGGTAGATACATAAATTTTAAACCGCATTTTAGTCGCCAGACTTTACTTCTAATTTGCTGTTTTATTGCACATGCATGATGCAACATAGATCACGGTGGAACATGCACCTAAATGGCACTTTCGTAGATTTATCGGTGCCAGAAACTTTTGGTCCGGCTCACAAATAACCATTAGAGTTAAATAAAGGTGAAAACAGTTGGTATCCTATACATTTAAATAAAATTGAATTGTCTTCCTGTAATATCGAAATAACTGACTTCTTGTAGGCTCAGACTGTTATTTGCAAACGTTTTTTTAACTTTAACCATGTTTTAAATTTTTCTGTCTGTTTGGACTAATCTTCGAAATGGTTGAACCGATTGCGATGTAACCTCAAGAACAGATAGAGAACAATGCCAGGAGTGATTTTTTTAGATAATATTTTATCTATTTTATAAATTTCAAAAAATTATCAAAAGAACACTTATCTTCGATTATCTTAAATTTAAATAACGCCACATTATTGGTCCTACCCAAGCGAAGCCGGTGCTGGTCCGCCAGTTACAAATAATATCTATGTGTTACATAAAGCTTACTAAAGTTAAAGCCTATATATATTATGACTTCCTAATGCTGGACACCTCTCATTTCTAATAGGGTTTTAAGAGCAAGGAAGTGACCACTCCAATGTGTGTTAGCGGAGTTCAAATTATATATCGGCACGATGTTTCTCTGCAAGATAGACTTATAAACGAGGAAATCCCCATAGAACCAGAGTGACAGACATAGTCCAACAGATTAGTAAGCTGAAGTGGCAAAGAGCCGGCCACATAGCTCGAACAACCGACAACCGATGGGGAAGAAAGGTTCTCGAGTGGCAGCTACGTACCGGCAGGCGAAGTGTAAAGCGTCCCCCCAATAGATGGAGTAAAGACCTGGTAAGACATGCAGGTAGTCAATGGATACAGGTGGCTCGGGACCGTGCTTTATGGCATTCTACTGCTATATTCAGTGAATCTCACTGGTGTAAAAGAAATCATTGTGAGGGCACCTGCAGGTCTTTGGAACAAAAAATATTTCGGTGAGACAATAATAAGCTATTTTCAGGTTACTCACTTGGTAGGGCTTCTTTTCTACCCAGGGGTCCGTCTTGGTTGGTATCACTCTTGAAAGTATTTCCGCCGCCAAGTAGCAGTGCACTCACTACTGTGTTACTATTTGAAAGATAAGAGAACTAGTGTAATTGCAGGTTGAGGCATTTCATCTTAGCCCTCAGAGATGATAACACATCAGTCTTCTTTATTTAAGATTAGTTTTAATTAAGCATCCACGGGCTGAATAAGCCGTTTCCCACCAAGTGGACTGTAAGCTCGTGTTAGGAGTGAGGGTAGATAACTAACAAGAGTTTCAAATCCCCCACTCGTTTCAGCAGTAGAAAGTATTGCGCATTCAACTAACTTAATTCTTTCAACGCTATTCAAAGATATAATGTTTCTTCGAAACATACTTTACGTATAGTGTTATTTATGTACAACAAAAAGCCAAAAACCATTTGTTACATACCCAACTATTTCTAAACCGCACATTAAAAATGTTCAATGACATTTTTGATATTAAACAATCAAAAGTCAAATTCAACATTTTTTTAGCCTATTTCATAAAAAGGTGGTTCTCAATTAGACCGCGTACTCTTTTTGTAAGTTTCTACGCACTTCGTTAATTTTCGTGATAGGTTGACGTAGTAGAGCCATACTGCAGCTATATTATAGTTGTATCGCGAATGGGTCGGCTCGACCAGGGTAGGACCACGCTTTCACAAAATACCAACGTAAAATGGCAGCTTAATGCAGTTGTGCTTCGTATGGTGAGTGTAGAGAAGAGACTCCTTCATACTGGAAACGAGTCATTCCATCTTAGTCCTCAGGGGTGACAACGCACCCCTGAGGACTCAGATGGCCGAGTCCATAGACATCTACATGTATGTCAATCGAGGATACATGTAGATGTCTATGGACTATACCATCCACTTACCCTTATTCTATAAAAATAACTATATATTAGCTGCGACTTCTGAAGCGTGTAAGTGCAAATTATTTTATCCTATTTGTTCTTTTGTTTTTACTTTCTATTTGGAATGATTTATTTCAAATTCAACAGAAAATTTTCAAATAAATTTTCCTATACAAATAAAACCTTTAATATTTTGTTAAATTTGACAAAACCGTACACAATTTAATTAGTTCAAGGGAACGTTAAAACGCTTCAAACTTAGTCTCATTTTACAACAGTCAAAACGCTTTTTAATGGCAAAATTTGTGTTTTATTGTACCTTTCATTCAACAATGCTGTTTTGAATTAATGTGATTATGGTGACTTTTAATGGAATGTACTACCACACCGTATACATATGCAAACATATTGACCACGTTGACATACATAGTATGTATTTCGCTACCACAATTTACTATTAAATGCCATGCTGTTCTAGATATATTAAAATAAGATATTATAACTTTGTCTTTAAGTTTATTTGTTTGGTTTGTAATGTGTTACCGTCGTAATGAATCCCTGTTATCCGATTAAGCGAAATATATTTTAATAGTAATACAAAATATAAAAATTATAGTTTCGTAAGTCAGAGCTTTGTCGGTTGAATTAAGTCAGTTACTGTGTAGTGGTGATGTGGAATAACCACTACCCCATATCAACCTATGGGTGTAATAAGAGGCGGCAGAGGGAAACGAACCAGGAAATGAGCAGCAGCGTCTTATTAATAACAGTTAAAAAAAATAACAAAACTGCGTTTAGCAACCCACCTGACAAGCGTGGCAACTATGTCAAATATCTCCCCTATGAATCAATCTATGGGGGAGGCCTATGTCCAGCAGTGGAGCTCGGTGGTGAAGGAACGATGTTTTCCTTCACCACCGAGCACGTGGTAAATCGGCACTTAAAATTGCAATTAACAATTTCATTGGTGCCGTCGGGGATCGAACCCGGTTTGCTCGCGCACTGTAAAATTTACAGCGAGCGCTAACCATCTGAGCTACCACGGCTCTCCATTACCATTACGTTTTACCATTACAGCCACATCAAAGTCCACTGCTGCACATAGGAGCCTTATATGGGGATGTATCCCGTTGTTGCCTCGCTTGGCAAGGGTATTGGTAACCACAGATGTTTATCATTTTGAGTGGTTATCAGGAAGATGCTGATGCCCATTTCTTGTTACATTTCCCTCACCTCAGTCACCTCTTACGACACTCACGGGTGATATGGGATAGTAGATTTCCTTTCACCACCACTATAACAAAATTAATTAGTAAAATAATCATAGAACTAGTTCAATTCAATGGGCCATACCTGCCACCGCCTATCCTTGTTACAAACCATACCTACAAAACAATTTACGTTATTTTGAAGTAAAAGAGACATATTAAAAGCCTGTGTAACTAAGCTGTCATTGTACTTATATGTTAACATGTATGGAATAGAACGCGTGTGTCGCACTGAATTTAATTAATAGGATAGGTTGTGACTGTAAATGAAAACTTAATTAATTGTTACAACTCGACACCACTTCCGACTTGAGGAATCGAATCCAAAACGTTGACAATATTAATAAATAAGAGAGAGTTTACATTTCCACATTTACCCGTTTGTTTAGTACGTAATATCATTTGTGTTTGCAGTGTAATAGCAGTGTAAGGATCCACCCCATAGCGTGTGGGTGTCGTAAGAGGCGACAGAGGAAAACAAAACGGGAGATGGGCAACAGCGTCTTCCTAATAACATCTTAACATAAAAAACTGCGAATCACAATGCCGCTTGCCAAACGTGGCCACTATGCCAAATAACTATACATTGTTATTTTTCAAAGAGTTGCCAAATTTTAAAATTAAGTTCAAATATATAAATAATGGTATACCGTTATTGCAGTTTTTGAAAATAGGAGTCAATAAGGCTTCTATTTTTATTTGAAATTATGCCAAATTGAATGTGATTTATAGGCAACAACGTTTTTGTCTACCGATCGACCCTTACGAATGTGTGCGTGCGCGGTAAAATGAGTTAATTGTATTACCACGAATTTTGAATTTAAAAGATAAAAAGGACGGAATGTTTGATATTTTTTTAATTAATTTTTCTTCACCATTTGCCTATATTACTTATTCTAAATCTTTTTTGCAAATTTGGCCGGTTATTACAAAATAACCCTGTATATGTACTATCCCTCCTATGAGGCAATCTATAGGGGAGGCCTATGTTCAGCTGTGGACTTTAAATGCACTGTAACGGTAACGTTATTATTTGTGTTAGCACGTGTACATTAATATTTTTGTAAAAGAAATATTTGTTCTGTATTGATTTATTCAGTTTTTTAATTTAAAACTGAATAAAAAAATATGTTTTGATTTTTTTATTCAGTTTTTTAATTTATGCTGGACGTATTTTCAAATAACTTGCATTACTTAAAAGAGTTACTAATATAATATATTTATAATATACGCTTCCCCGAATTTCAATAGGTTAGTTCATGGTAGTATACTATATTTATATACTTTTATATCATTTCTATACTTTCAGTAGTTATACGATAGATATCTCACATCAGAGACTTATATCAAAAAACCTAAACTGATACAAAACACTCGCTACAACTATAGCTAGTATCTATATTGGAAATAGTTGAACGTGTTTTTCTTATAATAAAAGGATAACAAACGAGTACACAGTCCATCTCATGATAAGTGGATGTCGTCTAGTTTGTTTAGTTTATGTGATGTTAGTGCTGTTAACCAGCTGGGTTTTACAGCTTCATCAGATTCGAGTAAATAGATGCTGTGGTCTCTATACAAAATGCAGATGCGTTGTCAGCCCTAACGACTGAGATGGAACGCCTCGTTTCCAGTGAAAAAGATCCCCGGTTCTCTACTCTCACCATACGGAACACAGCAGTATTAAGTTGCTATTTTACGCTGGTATTCTGTGAGAGCGTGGTCCTTCCCCGGTCGAGCCAACCCATTCCTGCTACAACCACAATATGGCTTCAGCATGACTCTACAAGTTAAAATTTAAAGTTACAGCCTATATACGTCCCACAGCTGGGCACAGGCCTCCCCTCATTTCTGAGAGGGTTTTAGGGCAAGGAAATGTCCGCCGCGCTGCTCCATTACGTGTTGGCGAACTTCACATGTCTTCAAAATAGTTTTATTTCTTATTTCTCAGACATGCAGGTTTCCTCACGATGTTTTCCTTCACCGTCGAGCACGTGGTAAATCAGCACTTAAAATTGCAATTAACAATTTCATTGGTGCCGGCGGAGATCGAACCCAGGTTGCTCGCGTACTGTGAAACTTACAGCGAACGCTAACCATCTGAGCTACCACGGCTCTATACCATGGCTCAACGTATGATCATAAAATTAAACTTCATTACCACATTACATATCGAACAATATCAGATATAATAGCTCAAACAGAACGTACGTTAAATCTGAAATTGATTTGATACAGTAAAAGCTCGTGAGTCGAAGATGTCATCAAGTGATTTATGTTACTGTGAGTTAAATGGGACGGGTGTGTCGCACAGACATAAATTAATGGGCTTTATCTGGTAGCGAACATTTAATTAATTGTTTTAATTCAAAAACGGGCAAACCGAACCCGAACGTATATACTGCGTCAATATGGTATTAATAATTGACATAATTATTTCTTATATTTACGTGAACAATACATATTGAATAAAAGTACTTTTACGGATTTTATCGCGTTTAATTGTTCTTATTTTTAATACCCAACGTTTCGGGTGCTTTCCAGCCCCCAAGGTCACGGGGGAATGAAGTGATTGACGTCCCGATGTCAGAATTAACCCGGAGTACCTTCAGCTTTTTAATTATTAGTTTTGGTCCGATCTACGCAGAATGAACTTATTGTAGATGATGCTGGAATGCACCCGAAACGTCTGGAATTAAAAAAAAACATGCGTGAGTGTCGTGGAACACTCGGTTGGAACGAATTTCCTTTCGTAGTATATTATTATTGATAAACGTATTATATTATTGATTAACAAATACAAATAAATAAATTATTAGCGTCTATTAAAATGAAGCGTCATTTAAAATAAAATAATATTACTTTCATGGCAAGATAAGAAAAAGTGCGAGAGAGGTGAATATCATTCCATCTCGCTTCCTTATTTCGCCGCCAAGGCCGTCTACACTACGTCAGAAGGGGTTGTGACGGAAAAATCTTACACTTTTTGTCACCTAGCCCCCATCCGCCAAATCCGTACCATCCCATAAAGAACTTCGTTCCAATAAGAACAATTAAACGCGATAAAATCCGTAAAAGTAGTTTTATTCAATAATTGAGATATAATTTTTGTGACTATTTAAGGACGCGTTTGCAAAATTGATAGGTATAGAATCGCACTATTACATTGACACGGGTCACACACACAAGTGTACGCACGGTTAGCTGCGGTGTGGGTATCGTAATCAAGTAAAACATTTTGATAATTTGAAAGATTGATTTTTTCTCATTTCTTATACCTACAAAATATATTACATACGAAATACGAATAGCTGCTCCAGAGACTGCTAGGCACTAGAAGCCCACTACTAGCAGTGAGATGGTGGCTGTGGACTTTGGGCTGGTTTTGTTAGTTATGATAAGACTTTAGCTTCGGACTTGGTGAAGTGACTTGAAGGTATACTTCGGTGACAGCTACTGGAACTCCTCGACGAGTAGTACTAGGTGTGCCGAGTTTGGGCTCGTTTTGTTAGATATTATGAGACCTAACGTCCAGGCTTGATGGAGAGACTTGATGGTGTACTTCGGTGACTACTGCTGGAATTCCTGAACGAGTAGAACTAGGTGTGCCGAGTTTGGGCTCGTTTTGTTAGTCATGATGGGAGCTTACCTCCGGACTTGATAGAGTGACCTGATGGTGTACTTCGGTGACTACTGCTGGAATTCCTGGACGAGTAGAACTAGGTGTGCCGAGTTTGGGCTCGTTTTGTTAGTTATTATGGGACCTAACGTCCAGGCTTGATGGAGAGACTTGATGGTGTATTTCAGTGACTACTGCTGGAATTCCTGGACGAGTAGAAGTAGGTGTGCCGAGTTTGGGCTCGTTTTGTTAGTCATGATGAGAGCTTATCTCCGGACTTGATAGAGTGACCTGATGGTGTACTTCGGTGACTACTGCTGGAATTCCTGGAAGAGTAGAACTAGGTGTGCTGAGTTTGGGCTCGTTTTGTTACCTATTATGAGACCTAACGTCCAGGCTTGATGGAGACCTGATGGTGTGCTTCGGTGACAGATACTGGAACTCATCGACGAGTAGTACTAGGTGTGCTGAGTTTGGGCTCGTTTTGTTAGTTATTATGAGACCTAACGTCCAGGCTTGATGGAGACTTGATGGTGTACTTCGGTGACTACTGCTGGAATTCCTGGACGAGTAGAACTTGGTGTGCCGAGTTTGGGCTCGTTTTGTTACTTATTATGAGACCTAACGTCCAGGCTTGATGGAGACTTGATGGTGTACTTCGGTGACTACTGCTGGAATTCCTGGACGAGTAGAACTATGTGTGCTGAGTTTGGGCTCGTTTTGTTAGTTATGATAATAACTCCCCGGACTTGATGGAGTGACAGACACACCTAGTTCTACTCGTCCAGGAGTTCCAGAAGTAGTCACCAAAGTACACCATCAGGTCTCTCCATCAAGTCCGGGGTAAGTTATTATCATAACTAACAAAACGAGCCCAAACTCGGCACACATAGTTTTACTCGTCCAGGAGTTCCAGCAGTAAGCACCTAAGTACACCATCAAGTCTCTCCATCAAGCCTGGAGGTTAGGTATCATAATAACTAAGAAAACGAGCCCAAACTCGGCACACCAAGTTCTACTCGTCCAGGAATTCCAGCAGTAGTCACTGAAGTACACCATCAAGTCTCTCCATCAAGCCTGGACGTTAGGTCTCATAATAACTAACAAAACGAGCCCAAACTCAGCACACCTAGTACTACTCGTCGATGAGTTCCAGTATCTGTCACCGAAGTACACCATCAGGTCTCTCCATCAAGTCCGGAGGTAAAGTCTCATCATAACTAACAAAACGAGCCCAAACTTGGCACACCTAGTTCTACTCGTCCAGGAGTTCCAGTAATGGTCACCGAAGTACACCATCAGGTCTCTCCATCAAGTCCGGTGGTAAAGTCTCATCATAACTATCAAAATGAGCCCAAACTTGGTACACCTAGTTCTACTCGTCCAGGAGTTCCAGTAATG
Source organism: Parnassius orleans (assembly GCA_029286625.1). Lineage (NCBI taxonomy): Eukaryota > Metazoa > Arthropoda > Insecta > Lepidoptera > Papilionidae > Parnassius > Parnassius orleans. Next base: position 5,762,245 of record JAGSMP010000037.1, read on the forward strand.
GTCACCGAAGTACACCATCAGGTCTCTCCATCAAGTCCGGAGGTAAAGCCTCATCATAACTAACAAAACGAGCCCAAACTTGGCACACCTAGTACTACTCGTCCAGGAGTTCCAGTAATGGTCACCGAAGTACACCATCAGGTCTCTCCATCAAGTCCGGAGGTAAAGTCTCATCATAACTAACAAAACGAGCCCAAGCTCGGCACATCTAGTTCTACTCGACTAGGAGTTCCAGTAGCAGTCACCGATGAACACTTTCAGATCACTCCATAAAGTCCAAGACGAATAGGCATTTATATAATTATTTATATATATAAATCCCACTTACTTTCAGCGAAACAAAATATTATAACAAAAATGTGTGATTATAAAAATAATAATATTATTTTGCCTTGTCAAGTACCTATGTGTGTGTATCAAATTCGAATATTTTGTGTATGTACAGCGATCTTTTTTCCTCTGCTGCAATCAGGCAGGCGATACAGTATCCACTCATGACGGCGACCGAGCGCGGACTGAGGTTTCATCGAAATTTTTGTACAATAAATCAAAACAGGCATCAAAAATAAAATAACCCTTATTGCAATCCATTATGATTCATCCGTATTAGCAAAATATGTGAAAAAATAAGCATCAGTTTTTTTTTTTTACGACTATTTGTGACATTTTGATAAAAGTAAACACCATTATTTTTATTGAATATGTCTGCCTACTTATAGTATTTTTAGAAATCTTAATATATGTTGATAATAGAACAAAAATGTACCTAAACATGAGCCGGTATCGTTAATTTTGTAGAAAATGGCTAGGGAAGATCGTATTTACAATATAAAAAACTATTATTTTCAACAAAAAAGTCACCACCATTTGAAGATGAAGAACCATTCTATACGTGGTAGCAATTAGCTATGTTTGATTTGGTTTAGTTTTGTCACAAAATGTACCGAAAAACAGCATAATTTCGCCCGATTTGCAAACGCACCCTTAATTAAAACTTCTATGTTTTGCCTTAACAGACTTAGTGTCTCTTATGAATGTTTTCTTTGCTTCTCTGAGTACGCTACACAAGGCTTAATGTCAACTGGCAAGTAATCTTTAGTATGTACTGGGACGCTGTAAGATTTTCGCTAGTAAAATATAGTCCTACTTAGTAATTAAAAATTAGATGACTTGAATTGTTTATGTAATCTTAACGTTATTTTTAATGGTAGCGATGATTTTTATACGAACTTCATAAAAAAACGAATTTCATAAAAAACGAACTTCATAAAAAACGAACTTCATAAAAAAACGAACTTCATAAAAAAACGAACTTTCATACCACCAGATGGTCAGTTTCTACTGCAATTCATGGACACCTGTAGCCAATTTTAAACAAAGAAGGCTACAGATGCGTTGTCATCTCAGAGGACTGAGATGAAATGCTTCGCTACCTGTAATTATACCTTTCAGACTAGAACACAGTAGTGCCAGCATTGCTATTTGGCGACAGATGTAAGTAAGAATGTGGTACCTACCTAGACGGACACCTAGGTAGAAGAGGAGTCCTGCTACATACTAAGCCACTTAATAGAAAACATCGTAAAAGTTAAAAAGTTAAAGTTACAACGTATATACGAGGGGAGGTCAAAAAGTTCGCGGAATGACGGGGAAGAATAATGAAATGAAACATTAAACTATTTTTCCTTTTCAATGTATTCTCCCTTAACCCTAATACATTTATTAGATCTGTCAAATAACTTATTAATACCGTCAAAGAAACGAAATTGCCGACTTCACTTCATCATCGTCGCCAAATTTTTTCCCACGCAGTTCTTTCTTCATTTTTGGAAACAAAAATGAAGAAAGAACTGCGTGGCCAGGTCTGAGCTGTAAGGTGGGTGGCGCAGTTGTTCAAAACTGCACCGGTGAATGGCAGCCGTCGCAACATGGCTTGTGTGCACGGGCGCATTGTCGTGCAAAAGGAGCATGCCTTTTGTAAGCTTTCCTCGCCTTTTTTTTTAAGAGCTTCTTTTAATTGATCTATTTAAAAAGCGTAGTATTCTCCCGTTATGGAAACACCACGTGCCTTTTTTATACCACTGCATCGACTGTTGCTTTGACTCAGGTTCATAATGGTGAATCCAAGTTTTATCGCCAGTTACAATTCGGACCATTACTTCCTCTCTTTGCTCCCCACAGCGGTCCAAAAACTCGCGACAACTTTCGACGCGCTCGTGTTTTTGATGCGCAGAAAGCATTCTCGGAACCCATTTTGCACAGACTTTAGTCATGCCAAGGTGTTGATGTAGGATGTTTAAAATTGTTGTTTCTGATACTTCAACTAATGCTGCAAGCTGTTTTTTCTTTAACCGGGCATCTTCCGATACGTAGGACACTCAATAAGTTTTAAGATATACAAAAAGTATTCTAGATACTATTAATATTTATTTTACATCTTTTCAAAATATTCTCCATCATGCTCTATACAAAGTTCCATTCGCCTAAACCAACTCTGAAAACACTTTTGCCAGTCTTGATCTGACAGGTCGGAAATCGCTTCTTCATAGGCAGCCACGGTTTCTTCGGCGCTTGAAAAAAATTTGCCTTTTATTTTTTTTATTTCTTTGACTCTTGGGAACAAAAAGAAATCACAAGGAGCTAAGTCAGGGCTGTAGGGTGGGTGATTTAGAGTTTCAACACCAGATTCCTCAATAAATTCTTTTGTTCTAAGGGAGGTACGTCAAGAGGCGTTATCGTGATGCAGCATGATTCCCTAAAGCCCGGTCTTTGGTCTTCTCTCCCGCGCAGTTTGAAAAGCTTTGGGTAATGCAACTGTAGTATACCATTTAGAGTTGACTGACCTACAATTTTCCAGCATTGACGTCGACAAATGTCCGCTCCGCGAAAAAAAACTAGCCACCATTTTTTTGCCGACGTTGCGAGGTCTTTGTAGTTTTGTCGGTAACTGTCCTTCTGAATAGACCCATACCGATGATTGCCTTTTATTTTCGGGATCATATTGATATATCCATGTCTCGTCACCAGTAACGATTTCCGAAACACGCCTAGATGCCCCGTTTTCAAAACGTAGACGCATTTCAGGGCACCAATCCACACGAGTCTGTTTTTCGCTTTGGAGAGCAAACGAGGGATCCATCGACAACAAAGCTTCCTCACTCCAAGATGTTGAAGTAGGATGGTATGAATGCTCCCCGAACTAATGCCTACAATCTTTTCGATGTCCGTATATGTGATTCGTGGGTCTTCTCGCACCAACATTTCAGTAGTCCATACATTTTCTGCCGTTACTGAGATTAATTTTATCCTTTTTGAATTCAGCAAACCAACTAAAAATTATTGCGCGTGATGGAGCTGAGTCCTCTAATACGGATTGTAACTGTTGTAAACTTAATTGTTCGGTTAAACCAAATTTAAAATCATAATATATCATAGCGCGCAAATGTTCACGGTTAAGATTCACCGTTTTAAATGAAAAGCGCGGGAAGCGTTGCAGGAAAATTAATAGAACTTTGGTTTTTTTTTCAATAATGAGCAATATGTTTATGGAGTTCTATTTTTAAATAAATTTGCTTTTAGAAACATATAACATGGGTGCGTTCCATTTTTAAATTTCGAGCATCTCAAAACTTATTGAGTGACCTACGTACAAGTTTTTCAACTTTTTCTATTATTTCTGGAGTGGTAGCCTCAATCGGCCGTCCAGGTCGGGGTCGTCTTCAATGGAGTCCCTCCCTTGTTTGAAAAGGGTGTGCCATTTACAAATCATGATTTTCCCAGGAGCGGAGTCCTCATAAACAGCTGACATCTCTTGAAAAATGGTTTGAGTTGTATTTCCTTGTTTGGTGAGAAACTTAATGACGGCGCGATATTAAATTTTCTCCATAGTAGCTAGTTTTTTCCCGATTGACTTGTTTACTCGTCGATAACTCAAAAGCTAATAACCCCATTAGCCTGAAACTTGGTATATATACTGACAATGAGTCACTCAACTAGCGCCTACCTGGATGAGTAAACTCACCCTCGCCAACCCCGCCATTCCGCGAACTTTTTGACCTCCCCTCGTACGTCCCACTGCTGGGCACAGGCCTCCACTCATTTCCGAGATGGTTTAGGGCAACAATTTCATTGGTGGCGGCGGGGATCGAACCCGGGTTGCTCACGTACTGTAAAATTTACAGCGAGCGCTAACCATCTCAGCTACCACGGCTCTACATCATGAGAAAACATAGTATAAATACCTATTTCGGTGACATACTAGGACTATGCAAAAAAGCAATCCAGCGGATTCCTCGCTCCATTCTACCTTTTTATCCATGGCTCAACAATTTATACTTCCTGACCGTCTAAATTATTACTCTCCCATTTTTCAACTCTCAGCCTTTCAACTTTTTAGAATCTTGGAATATATTTCTTCAAGTATCTAAGGGGAAGATCGAAATAAGTAACTGAACTCTCAGTAAGATATTATATATTAAAATTTCTTATTACAATATTTTAGTGCAGTGTCTATGCACTGTAGTACTGGAGACAATTGCCGGAGGAGAAACGCACGCCATTCACTCTACAAAATGCTACATAACATACGGCCTTACTTAAAATCGTTGATCATCGCTTACTCAAATTAAGTATTATTATCTCTACGCCTGTTTTTTTCTTTTATCACTTAGTAAAATTTGAGAGGGCAGCAATTAGCATTTGTTAAAACAACGCCGATTTTTATGAGTAAGGCCGAAAATAATATCTATGAAATTAATATTTTATGTGACAATTTTTCTATATCAACATGATGTTTATTGACGTAGCAAAATGGGTCACGCGAGATGTATTAGATTATTATTTATTGCAATGTGCAATAACAATTATTTGGCGCGACTATATCTCACATCCCTGGACAGTTGGGTGACTTATTCATTACTATTTTATATTTTATAGATATATATATAGTCATGACAAATTAAGTATTGTTTTTGATCAAAGTTTTTGTTACTTTTTCTTTTCGTACTTCTGATTCGTGCTAAATTGTGAAAAGTGGATCACTATTATTGGCTCTATGTAAAGACATATTATATAAGAATAATGTATCACAGAATGAAGGCTGTTGTTAACCCTAATAAAATAAAATAAAATATACAAACATTCATAAATTTTCTCACCTGTCACCTAAAGGGACCATGTCGTGGCGGTGTACGAATATCCACTACCCCATATCATCTCGTGGTCGTGTCAGTAGTGGTCAAGTCGTAAGAGGCGACAGAGGGAAACAAATCAGGAGATGGGCAGCAGCGTCTTCCTAATAACAACTAAAAATAAAAATAAACGTGTGTATGTACTTATACGCACGTAAGAAGTTATACTTCTTTAGCCTAACAAAACAAAAATAACTAAAATAAAACACGTTTTATAGATTCATATATATTTGAATGACTACCTTGAATATAGTTATCAGTTCTTACGAAAACTTGACAGTTGACAGACAATTACAAACTGAAGTTGTCGCTTTTGGGTTTCGGTGTGCGCGCGCATCGTAACAACTTCATGGTGTCGTTTTTAGGTGTCGGTGTGCGCGTGCATCGTAAAAAATTCACTCTCATTATTTTTCTCAAACGCGCCAAAAGAAGTATAACTTCAAAAACTGCAGTTGCCAACCCGCTTGCCAAGCGTGGCAACTATGATAAATATCCCCGCTATGACGCAATCTATGAGGGAGGACTATGTTCAGCAGTGGACTTTAATGGGCTGTAACAGCAACGGTAACGGTAACGGTCACCTATAGGAGTAGGCAGAGACTACGCACTTCTATTTGGCTTCTTTCACATTTATATCTCGCCTATTTGTTCGATAAATTTCCACCTATATTTGCTTACTCTGCCACTGAATTCCACACCGTAATTTTTCTTTGTCGCTCGTTTTGTTGTTGGTTTATAAATGTATATAATGTTACAGTCAAAACTCACAACCGGTCTAAACCACTTTAAACTGTAAAAAATCAGGCAAAAGTAGTTTTGACTAAAGACGTTTGTCAATATCACTTTTAACTGAGTTTTGCAGTCAAAAGTAGTTTTGACTAAGGCCGTTGGTCAAATCCACTTTTAACTGCAAAAATACTGGGTAATAGTGATTTTGACCAAATTACATCGGTTAAAGTGGTTTTGACCAACAATGTTATTGTTTTTGAATTTCTGAAATTAAAAAGTTCAATTTCTTCAATATTATATTTTATATTATTATAATGTACGCGGCTTTAGGGTGGCCAAAGGGCCATCCCAGCCGCACCATCACCTACTGTTACTGATATTGCGAGTTTTGACCGATAGTCTGAAGTTTAAATCAGACAACAACACTTTCGACTAAGAACGTTGATTAAAACCACTTTTGACTACAAAAATCAGTCAAAACTGTTTTTGACTAAGAGCATCCGTCAAAACCATTTTTGCTTGATTTTTGCAGTCAAAAGTGGTTTTGACCGGTTATGAGTTTTGACTATGACATATATATGAATAAAAATGCCTATGTTTAATCACTTCAAATTAAGAGCACTATTGTACGTGCGAGATACAAGTACTGAAAGCAATAACTTACTGCTTCAATTCGCGATATTGATGGCCAACAGCGTGTTCTTGTTCAACGTTAACCACCCACCGTAATTAGAACTGTTGTACTGACCCGCAGTCTTTGTGACGCCTCTATTTGTTCAGGCCAGCGGGAAAGTGGGCGGGTCATTGAAAATTTGCGGTTCTAAAGCTTGGCTCGTAAATATTCGCTGGTCATTGCGGGGATAGTTGCCGAGTGCGGTTGTTTAACTTTGGCGCTATTAATCTACCGGTTGGGGCGCAAGTGAAATTTATTGAATTAACGTGTTAATTTTTTTCATATATATTTACAAAACTTTGCATAAGTTGATTATTACTATATAAGTAATAATAACGACCTCGAGACCGAATTTCAATCACGGCGGCCAGTCTCAATAGAGTCTGCATAGGACAGGATTTTAGTTCACGAGTGTGTGCTCAAGCACAGGTGCACTCGCTATTCCCTCACTCTCATAGTCCGATGGGACAGCAAATTGTCATGACCGGAGAGAGATCAGGCGCAGTGCCAATGGCTTTACGTGCTTTGAAAGGCACGGGAATGAAACACCGCAAACTTCCTGCCTCCGGTCTGCTACTGAGAATTTTTTGACAGAAAAACTCAATAACTGATTTTGGCCCGTGCCGGGACCCCGGTACCACTTCAGTCATTTCTTCACAAACCGGATCAGTTTGCCTTTTAACCGGATTAGTTTGCCAGTTGCCCTTAAAATCACTATACCAATGAGGCATTCTAAATACAAATAGAGACTCTATATAAATATAAGAGTATAATTATAAAACTAAACACTCTACATCATAGACGACATCATATATTTATATTTTCCAATAGTTTATGTTTGTTTTCGTTATCAAATTAAAATAACAAACAAACTTACAGTCCAACTGATAATTTTTGAAAAATAGAAATAGGATACCTACTAAAACATATATAATAACTGAATTATATATATATATATATATAATATTTAGACTGGAATACAGCAATGCACGTATTGGCGCTTGGTGGCAGAAATAGGTAAGAGGGTAGTTCCTACCTAGAAAAATTCCTAGGTGGAAGAGGAGTCCCATCACCTAGTTGCCAAAGTTAAATTTTGTCAAGTTAAATGCTGATCAATGAAAATAGACTTTTTAAAAGTTAAGTTAAAAGTTAAAGTTACAGCCTATATACGTCCCACTGCTAGGCCTCCCCTCATTTCTGAGAGGGTTTTCGGGCAAGGAAGTGTCCGCCGCACTGCCCCAATTCGTGTTGGCGAACTTCACATGTCTTCGAAATATTTTTTTTTCTTATTTCTCAGACATGCAGGTTTCCTCACGATGTTTCCCTTCAGCGCGGAGCACGTGGTAAACCAGCACTTAAAATTGCAATTAACAATTTCATTGGTGCCGGCGGGGATCGAACCCGGTTTGCTCGCGTACTGTGAAATTTACAGCGAACGCTAACCATCTGAGCTGCCACGGCTAATAAAATAAGACTTTTTGCTGACAAATATTTAGACCAGGTGATTTTTCCAAAGGAACACAAATGTGCTGACAACTTAATATTTCGATGAACATCAATGTTCCGTAATCATTTATGTTAAGAGATACATTACGTTTCTTTCTCTATTTTTCTTACTCATTATACAATGATTAGCCTTATTACCTAAAACATTCAGTTCAAGGTGTTCGCGTGGTAGGACATGGTGGATAGTAGGACTCCTTTTCTGCCTAGATATCCATCTAGGTGAATACCACTCCCTTAACTAGTTACCCGTTCCGATCTGAAGAGTATAGGAAGCTAGTATAATTACAGGATGTGGGGCATTCCGTCCTAATCCTCAGCACCTATAGCCTCCTTTGTTTGAAGTTGGCAGACGGTGTTCATGGACTGCAGTAGTCACTTACCATCAGGTGGGTTATAAGTTCGTTCGTCACCATTGAAGTCATATACATAATGTTCGTCACATCAGTTTTATTACACAACCGATATAGATAATAAAATTATTAAGATCGCTATAAACATCGAATGAAACTTATATCATTCGAAAGGCTGTGTACCAGACATCTGCAGAAAAAAAATAGATGTATTTTGCCCTTAAGGCAAGTATACCTAAAATTAATATTTTTTTAATATTAATTCTTAATTTAATATTTTACCATACAAAACCCTTTAAACAATTATTAAATGGACGAATTTCAATAAGAAGTGATACTAGTTATTTACAACTGTATAATGTTTAACTATAATTTTATCTAGTGTGATCAACTGTAAATTACTATAATATCTAATAATGTACGTATAATGTATGTATGTAATGTATGTGCAACGGTCGTTGCTTGTACTAATTTACACCTACCGTAAGAGCCAAGGCAGCTTTTATACTCTACTGTGTGTTACTTCAATAAAACTTGAACTCGATGGGACTATAATATAATATCCAAAAATACAGCGTATTTTTTATAAAATTTATGTTTTAGTATTAATTTTGATTTAATTAAAAACTATATAAAAAAACGTGTGTGTGTAACAAAACAAAAATAACTAAAATAAAACACGTTTTATAGATTATTATCAGTTCTCACGAAAACTTAACAGTTGGCAGACAATTACCAACTGAAGTTGTCGCATTTTCGGTGTACGCGCGCATTGTAACAACTTCATGGTGTCGTTTTTAGGTGTCATCATTTTTCTCAAACGCGCCAAAAGAAGTATTACTTCAAAAATATTATGTAGGTGCGCACGAATCCGATAGCGTCCGTCGTTCCTTTTTTGTTTTTCTTCTTTTTCCTTTTTTACGTAAGTACATTGAAGTACATATATTCTTTAGCGTGCAGTCTCTTCACGGCCAGTATGTTTATAAACCAATAATTAGTGTGTCTATTACACAGTCATAAGTAACATTGTGTTTGTTTATAGAAATCGACATTCACAAATCGGACGGATGCCGCTCGGAGTGGGTAGAGGTCCGAGATGGGTACATGCCGAACGCGCCCGTTCTGGGACGGATTTGTGGCTCTGGAAAAGGTCCGATGATGAGGTCGACTGGCTCGCGGCTTACCGTCGTCTATCAACCGGGCTTAAGGCCTAAGCCGCATAGAGGATTCCGGGCTCATTATGAAGGTAAGAAACTTACATATTTTAAAGACTTAAATTACGTGTACACACTCATTTTAATTCTAAACATTTATATAAGTATTAATACGTGAAGGGAAACTGTGTACGTCTTTTTAAAAATATTGAGCGAGTGAGATTTGTCATGGTTAAAGTTTATATGGGAAAGAGTACAGAAAGCTAATACTCAATAAATGAAAACCAATGTCTCAGTACAAATACAAACATATGTATCTTATTTATCTAAAGCCAATTTCAAACAGGTACTAGTCTGTGGTCAAGCAGTTGAACAGTGTAGAGATATTTTCCAAACAGATTTACTGAATGAGCTGTGAATTTCGTATAATTTGTAATGTTCCTATTTCAATAGTCTATGGAGTATATTATGGAAAAAAAAGTTTTTTTTTTATATTTTAATAAATTTTATAAATTAGATTTCTGTGAATGTGACGTACAGCAAACCTAACAATTTAATGATCTGCGTTCGAATCTCAACCACTAGACGACCACTAGAATACATAAAACACACAAAAAGCATTTTCAAGCTTTTTTAGCATGATGAATTCATCTAGAAATTCTTTTGAATAGTGAGTAGTTATTCTAAAAAAATTCTAATTCAGTGGAATCAGTTAACGCTTGTCCACGGGTTTCCAATTCGTATCCATATCCGTTTCTTTTTATAACTATTTTGTATATTTTTGGGTTTTATATCAAATGAAAAGAAAAATTAAATAACACGCAATAAATGAAAAAAAAAACACTTAACATATCATACAGTCTTAATCATGTAGAAAGCAATATATTACAAGCAAACCAAGTTACCTTGTAGGTCACGCACTCTAGACAAGATCTAGTCAGAAGACGCCTTGAATTAAATTTATAGCACAAAAGATCTTTCGTCTGTACCATTGTCTTCGTCAGTATCAGATCTTGACGCTCATAATTCGTATATGAATTAATTTCAATCAGAGAAAAATTTAGTCTTTTTAATAGGAGAGGTGGCAAACGAGCATGCAGCTCACCTGATAGTAAGTGACTACCACCGCCCACGAACAACTGCAACACCAGAGGAATTGCAGTTGCGTTTCCGGCCTTTTAGAAAAGAGTAAGCTCTTTTCTTGAAGGTCCCTATGTTGTATCGGTCCGGAAAAATCGCCGGTGGTAAACAATTCCACAAAGAGGTTGTGCGAGGACGAAAACTCCTAGTAAAACGTACAGTCGTGGACCGACAAGTCCAGTTGGTGTGGATGGTATCGTGAGTTTTGTCGCGATGTGCGTTCGTGAAATTTGGCGGCTGAAGTTAATCCGAACAATTCCTCAGATCACTCCCCGTGGTAGATGCGATAGAAAATGCAAAGGTAGGCAACATCCCTTCGCAGCGCCAGTGCATCGAGCCGATCAGAAAAAAACTCGGTCGTCGACGATTCGAGCCGCTTTGCGCTGGATGCTGTCAAGTGGAAATCCATGTGAGGCCGAACTTGCGCCTTTTAAAGTTGCAAGCGGTGTTCCGACATGAAATGCTGTCCCGCTCTGCCGAGCACGCCAAGCTTTTTAGAGGCCAATTTAGCCTTCTCTTCCAATTGACCACGAAACTGTACATTATTCGATATGTCGACGCCGAGGATTCCGGTGCTAGCTGAAGCAGCAAGGAAGTGCCCTGAAATTGAAGAGATACGACAAAGGGGTTCTTATTAACGGTAAACGCGCAAACCTGTGTCTTATGAGGGTTAAACTGGACTAGATTTAGTCGTCCTCAATCCGAGACTTTGTTTAACAACGACTCGACTTTACACAAATTTGTTCCGGTACTCAATGACATGATCGCGGGAAATATTGGCACGGCCGGTATAAAAAGCATCACCTATGCTGTCGTCCGCATAGCAATGAATGTTACTGCTTTGGAACATATCATGGATATGCAGAAGGAACAGCGTAGGTATACACACAGTCTTGTGGAACACCAGCATTGATAGGCTTGTAATCGAAGCATGCACCGTCTACTACGACCTTGATGCTCAGATCAGCAAGGAAACTGGTGATCTAATTCCACAATTTCTCGAGAAGCCCATAGGAAGGAAGCTTCGAAAAAAGCGCTTTGTACCAAACCCGATAGAAGGCCTTCGCTATGCCCAAACTAACTGCCAATGACTTTTTTTATAAGATAAGGGTAACAAACGAGCACACAGTCCACCTGATGGTAAGTGGTTGCTGTGGCCCATAGACATCTACATCTATTCTCTACCTCGACTATGAATTAAAATGCAGATGCGGTGTCATCCGTGAGGACTAAGATGGAATGCCTCGTTTCCAGTAAAAAGGGTCTCCGATTCTCTACGCTCACCATACGAAACACAGCAGCATTGAACTGCTATTTTACGCTGGTTTTAGCGTGGTCCTTGCCCGGTCGAGCAGACCCATTCGTGCTACTATTGTACTAATAATATAGCTGCAGCATGACTCTATCACGTATAATGCCTCACCCTTGGACTGTACTGCCTCCACCCATCTGTAATTCAGGTAGACCAGAAAATCACCATCTAATCGCCCGACTACCATCTAAACCCCGATGAAGAAATTATTGGCGTCACTAATCAGCTGGTGATCCTCATGAGCTGGCAGTTTATAATGGATTCCATTATTTTCTAAAACAAGGAGGTGATTGGCCTGTAGTTGTCCACCCGATCTCTAAAAAAGTCGCCTTTTTTAGGGATCGGGTGGACTAATGCTGTCTTCCGTGAATTCTGGACTGCCTTGGGAGTAGGAGTACCGGAAAAGACGCGTTAAAACCGGTGCCAACTCGGGATCACACGTCTTCAGTACAATGGCCCTCCCATTGTCACTCCATCATTCCCAATCAACTTTTTGACGTCCAAGGAGAGGAGTGCTTTGCGAACAGAGCGCTGTGTAAACCGCACATCTGGCATGGAGCTCTCACACCGCGGGATGGTCGGCGGTGTGTTCCCTCCGTCATCGAGAATCGAGTTAGACGCAAAGAAAGGGCCTAACAGTTAGAATTTTTCCTTTGCGGCATGGACCAGTAAGTCGTCCTCCCTGTGCAGAGATGAGAGAGATGGCTGACAGAAGTTCTCTCGGACAGCCTTGGCAAGATACCAAAATTCACGGGTTCCCGAAGGAAGACGAACTAGTTTCTCACCAATTCTGCCGATGTGCTCTGACCTTGTCTTCGCAATTACTCTTTTGAAGGACCTGGAAGCGGAATTTAACTTCATTTTAAGAGCGCTGGTGTTTACATCCCGGGACGTTGATGCGTCAGCCAAGGCCGGTAGAACTCCTGCTTAAAGCGTGATGCTATTTTACAGGGGCGACCAAACAATGGTTGAGATCTGCCTCCGATAGGCATCACAGAAGATGGAATAAATAGTTCCATACCCTAAACATCAGCGACAGAATCAGCAACAACGTTGGGATCGTTCGGCGAGAAGCAAACCCACCCCCAAGGGTAAGATGCAAAAAAAAGACTGCATCCTATCCCAATCTGCCGACCTATAGTGCCAAACACGGCGGCAGCCTGCAGAATGCAACCGCGATGTTAGCTTAAGTGGCAAACTCCGGACTAGACAATTATCTGAGGAGACAAGAGGGGCGTCGACGGAGATGTGATATCCGTCCGGTTGAGAGGTCTACAGAAGGTCCAAAAGGGAAGATGCATGATCTTACACATCTGGAATCTGCGTAAGCGAAGTAACCAATTGTGTCAGACCATATTCCAAGGCAAAGTCATAAATAGATCTCCTCGCATGATCGGTTAAACGTGAACCGAGCCATTCGGCGTGGTGGGCGTTAAAATCGCCATGGATCACGAACTTTGCGGATGAGATCTGTTGTAGCAAGGAATCTGTAGTCATTTAGACGTGGTCGATGAGTCGGTCTGTGTCGGCATTACCGCTATGGGATCTATAGAGGCACCCGTAGAAGTGCGGATGGTCGTCGCTGTCCACGCGTAGCCAAAGGATGGACAGGTCCGAACCTTCAAGACTGCCGGGTGCCGAGAACAGACGTCCTCTCTGACGTATACGGAAACTCCAGTCCGACGCGCAAAGGAGTGTTCTTTGTACCCCGGGTAGGAGAGATACAAAGTATCTGCCGGAGATGACATCTGCGTCTCGGTCAGAAACAGCAAGGCTAGCTTTTTGCCCCCCCCCTCACGCGGGGCAGCTTGAGCATCCGCGCTCAGGAGTGCAGTAGCTTGGTCGTGGATGCTCAGCGAGGGATTCTCCATTACCAGGGGTGCTGGTACCCTCCTGGTGCACCCATTTAATTCCTGCCTCCGGCCACCTGCACTCACCACTCACCAGACGAAACGCAGAAGCAGAACTGGTATTCTGAGTGAGGTCTTGGTACCACCCCGGTTCGAGTCAGCCTATACGTGCAATAGCAAAAGTTGCCGCGTGGCTACCACTGCCACTATCAAAACTGACTTACTTACTTTTAATCAAATCAATAGTCTAATTTTACATGCAGTTAAAAACATCCATTCTCACACGAAACAGCACTTACCATAAGTCTCATTACTACAAAGCACAAAATAGTACTTTTTAATATCTCTACAAAGCTTCATTCAATAATTGGGTGAAACGTATGAAATTATACCAGAATATTTTGGGCCGAATCCAATAAAGATTCGATAATTCAATACACCCACCCCACGGATCCATCAAGAAAAACTCAATTATCAAGACGTTTTCTCCTGTAGGTACCTAACGATTGGGGAAAACAAAATCTGGTTTCTCGAAGAATTTAATAAAGGCGATTTATTTTTATCGGTCTTTTGTACAATGCTAAACTTCGTTGTGTACCGTAGTACTTGACAGGATGGAACGGGACGGGAAAACGAGTTTGCTCCCACCAATGCCGACGATATTGTTAATTGCGATATAAAGTGCTGATTTAATAGTTGCCCGGTGTTGAAAGAAAACGTTATAAAGATATTTATACGTCTGAAAAAATAAAAATTAAAGTCCCAAAGAAACCTATTGCTCCTGTGATGAGATCGACTGAAGACCTGTATTTAAGATACAGTGTCAAAGACTTTACGGGATTAAGCCACGCCGCAGCTTTATTATTAATGTAGCACGAATGAATCAGGTCGACCGTTGAATGACCATACTTACAGAATCATCATCATCATCATCATCATTACAGCCCTTCACAAGTCTACTGCTGAACATAGGCCTCAGACATGCAGGAAGTCAATGGATGCAGGTGGCTCGGGACCGTGCTTTGTGGCATTCCGTGGGGGAGGCCTATGTTCTACTTACAGAATACCGAATAGTAAAAGGGTTCCCATTATACTGGTAAAGAAGCAGAAAGTTTTTTACTTAGCCCTCAGGGGAAACAACACACTTTGCATTTTTATTCTTAAAATCAAGGATAGATGTCGATGTTTTTGCCTCATATCATCCACTTACTATCAAATGGATTTTGGTTGGTTTGTCACCCTTCTCCATTTTAGCCTAAAAAGTTCACTGCCTCATATCGTATTTTGCCATAGTTGCAACGCTCGGCAGGAGAGTTGGCAACTGCAGTTTTTTATAATTTTAGTTGATATCAGGAAGATGCTGCTGCTCATGTCTTGTTTCAATTCCCTCTGTCGCCAGTTACAACACTCACGGAACGATGGTGTAATGGATATTCTTACACCGACACTACATGGTTTGTCACCCTTACTTGAATAGAAAAAGTCGAAAACCAAAACCAATAATTTGTAAATTGCACCAATAATTGTATATGTGTAAATACATTGGATATGATTCGAACCCACAAGCTAGAAGTGAACAGTTACAAACGTTAAACAGAGATGCTTCTAATATTACACAAATTCGTAACATTACAGCGGTTTGCGGCGGTGACATAGAGGTTGATAATAGCGGCCATTTGGAGTCGCCAAACTATCCCGATGATTACCAGCCCAATAAGTTATGCGTATGGCGGCTTTCCGTGCCACAGGTAAGTCAATTTGTACACATGCTTTTGACAAGTTATGCTTTTTGACATTTGTCTTAACGATTAGAAAACTATATGAAAACACTTGGTGAATTCTTTACATGCAAAGTCGGATTCCAACTCATCGGTAAGAAAGCAGAAAGAAAAATATACAATCATCATAAATGCACTTTCTTATTCAGTTCAGAATATGAAAAAGATATATCATTAAGCACTTCATTATTTTCATTTGTTGTTAAGATTTATAATCACATCATCAATGAAAAAATCTACGAAACGTATTTGATTATCATACAGATTTAATATAGATATCTATTAACGCGTTTAAATGAGGAGAGGATTTTTCCGAACCAGTGGTAAATCTTAAGGCACTTGTCCCACCGCCAAGGATGAACGAGAAGCGAATAGAGCTAGAAGAGTTGGCGTGCAGCGAGAAGCGAGTGTTTAGTTCCGATAGTTTTGTCGCTGGGCTATAAGCGAGTGCACTCAGATCCGCACTGTAAAGTAAAATGACCGCTGGTTAGTCACTCGGCGTGAGTTCTGACCGCCAAGCAAGCATCGCTGAGCAGATTGTCGCTGCGACAAACTAGTAGAGAAAAAGAGAATTCTCGCTGTCAGTGTGAACAGTCAACGATCAACTATTGATATATGTATCTCTTTTATTGACCCGGGATCTTTATCTATTGTTCGTTTCTCGAGCGAGAAAATAGTCGATAGCTAATAGCTTCCTAGTCGGAGCGGCGGTGGAACAAGTGCCTAAATGACTTTCAATAAGTTTTCTTGTAATCTACATAGAATAAAAATTATTCTATTCTATTCTATTCTAATGAGTTGTTTGACTTGCTTGCAGCGATGCAACTTTGTCATGATCTTACTAATGTGGATGATATCAATACACGATACTTGGCATCATGTAAATGTATTTTTGCGGACTGACCGATCAGTTTTTATGTCGAATATTAATCTATTTCATCAACAATTACCGAATCAAATTAACTTACCATTTCCCTGTAGCATCGGCAGTCGAAATACACAATGAATCATTTCACTCAACACGGCACCAGCATTTATATATTATTCTATTAATCATTCGCTTAGTTATAGAATTATCGTACGTTGATCTATCTATACTCTTATTTTATTGTTTAATCATTGTCGAGAACGGGCACCAATCATTAAATTATTAACAACGTTCCATTAAAAGATCGGCCCGAAATAATAATTTAGATATTAACTTCTAAGATGTTAACTAGTTCACTATATCTGAATAATTTTCCATTTTTCATACTTATTATAAGCCAGTGCTTGACCAAAATCCCACCTGGGGTAGATGGTGATGAACTTCTAAATAGTGAATTGCACTGTCTAAGCGTAACAAAATCTAATCATATAATATAAGTACGAGTAAAATGTAACACGTGAATTAATTTCAATTAAAACTCTATTAGTAGTGAAAATTGCTTACTTAAAAATTAGTCATTATTTAGGCTCTAAATTTATACCTGCCAATATTTTTCCTATTTCTCCAAGGATTAACTGGTAGAAAATGTCAAAAGGTTTTAAGTTCGCCCTCTATAAACCTTAGCTTGTGAATGCAATAAAGATTACATGTTAATTTGAACATTGTTTCTTTGCTTACGTCTCTCAGCATACCATTCTTAAATTTCAATTATGTTATCTGTTCACAATCTGTTTTTAGTTTCAAAGTATTTTTAGCTAATTACATTTTCATCGTATTTGACAGGACTACCAAGTCGCATTGCGGTTTCATTCCTTTGAAGTGGAGAACCATGATACTTGCAATTATGACAAAGTGAAAGTTAGAGATGGTGATTCTATGGACAGTCCACTCATCGGTATGTTCTGTGGACACAAGATACCACCAGATATCAGGTAAAGTATGTCTATCCTCAACATTGGATTAATCCCGAACTAAGTAATTAATAATTTTAATACGTGGTAGAGCCATGCTACAGCTATATCAGTAGTATAGTTGTAGCACGAATGGGTCGGCTCGACCGGGGAAAAACCACGCTCTCGCAGAATACCAGCGTAAAATAGCAGCTTAACACTGCTGTGTTTCGTATGGTGAGTGTAGAGAACCGGATATCCTTTTTACTGGAAACGAGGCTTTCCACTTTAGTCCTCAGGAGTGACAACACATCTGCATTTTGATTCTTTATTGAGGATAGATGTAGATGTCTATGGGTCACAGTAACCACTTGCCATCAGGTGGACTGTGTGCTCGTTGGTCATCCTATCCTATAAAAAAAGTAAAATAGACATAACATATTTCAATTTGGAATATTTTAACAATTATACTCCTTCTGTGAAAGGACACTATACAATTCAACTATTCAATTGGCGTATATTTTAGACTAGCGATCCGCCCCGCCTTCGACTACGGTTGATTTCTGGATCTCGACAACAACGCCACCTACCGTGTACAATTGTGAATCTAAACCTTCTCTAATTAACTTAATTACACACACACAAAATTTCATCAAAATCGGTCCAGCCGTTTAGGAGGAGTTCAGTCACATACACAGGGATAGAATAATTATATAATATATAATATGTATGTATTATACATATAAACCTTCCTCTTGAATCATTCTATCTATTGATGGCAAATACAACAAAATCCGTTGCGTAGTTTAAAAGATCTAAGCTTACACACGGCGGGAAGCGACTTTGTTTTATACTATGTATAAAAGACACACTGAAAAAAGATATATTTAGAAATGCATATTTACTAAGCTATGTTGTTTTTTTTTGTATTGTACATATTTTTTGTAAATTATTCTCTGTACTTATTATATCGTACTCAGCTAGAATTAATGTGTTTTCTTTCTTTTTTTTCTGAATACAAAATTGTTTTGATTCTACCTAAAAATCTTACAACAAAATAAATTGTCCGTTATTGATTCCAGATCGACGTCGAACAAATTGCTAGTTATCTTCGAGTCGGACAGCTCTGTGCAGAAGGCGGGCTTCTCGGCGACATTCATGAAGGAGTTCGACGAGTGCGCGTCTATCGACCACGGTTGCAGCCACTCGTGCGTGAACACACTGGGCGGCTATGAGTGCGCCTGCGACATCGGCTACGAACTGCACTCCGACGGCAAAAAATGCGAGAGTTAGTCGTTCACGAGATGCTTAATGTATTTTATTATCTTCTATGTATACTATACTACCAAACTGAACCATAGACTTTTATGTATTCTACTAGACGGGCGCTGCGGCCTCAATACATTGCGCACTAAGCTACGGTCGATTCTCCGTAACACTTTTAGTCGACTGCGAACGTGCGAGATGACTAGTTCTTTGTCTTGTAAACCGCAAACGTTGTTTTCGACAATCGAACACTGTTTTTTTTAAAGTGACTAAGAAAACGCTGTCATTATTTCTGTGCGCACTTTATTAGCGTGATTTGAAGTTTATTTCAGAAAGGGTTATTTTAAGAGTATCCAAATTTTATGTTTAAGTTCAAATATATAAATAATGATATACCGTTATTGCAATTTTTGAAAATACAATTAAATAAGGCTTCTACTTTTATTTCAAATTATGAAATATGGAATATGATTTATGGGCAACAACTACTCAAACGCGCGCTCCTCTGTGTTCGAATTGCCTCACTTTGCAACTTCTGAATAATCTAAAAATTTGCAGACGTATTAATAACTGATAACATTACAATAATTTTATGACTGCAACTTAGTACTCTCACTAGAATCATCATACCTCACGATCAATACGTGTTGTTTTAGTTTTTTAACCGACGGCGGGCAGCGGTGTCTAAGGTGCAAGACGTCTGGTTACTGCTACCGTCAATCCCCTGTCAAGCGTGACGATTAAGGCAAATTTTCCTTACAGTAGGAGAGGCCTGTGTTCAGCACTGGACTTTCACGGACCGATAGAGAAGAAGAAGTGTTAATCCAAGGAAGATAACACTAAGCGATTGGTCTGGTCATCACTTGCACTCTTGCCAGAGGACTTACTTACCCTCTCTATTATAAAATGACTTGAAAACTAACTTTAACTTTAACGTGACCAAAACAATTAGGCGCATGACAACTAAGACGTCATTAGAACTAGGGAGGGAACACCGGAACGGTGAATGGTCACTAGGGGAAGCGCGGGGATAGAGGCAGGGTGCGGGCGCCGAAACCGCATTCCTATCATGCGCCTAATTGTTTTCGCCAAGTTGTATATACCTAGATGATGGACTTAAGACATAGCAAGTAAGCTCGGCTAAGATAAGACTTAGCTTCTTGGCTAAATTTAGGAAAGACCACGCTCTCACATAATATTAGCGACGGGGAGTATACACATTCATAATATACAATACAAGCTTTTCAAAGTTCGGCTATAGGCTATTGTCCGTCATAGAACAGATAACTTGGACCACCGAAGATTTAACAATTAATTTCACCATTTTCAGATGCATGTGGCGGTGTATTATACGCACCTAACGGCACCATCACGTCACCATCTTTCCCGGACCTGTACCCACCATCAAAGAATTGCCTGTGGGAGATCGTGGCACCGCCTCAACATCGCATCACTCTAAACTTCACGCATTTTGACCTTGAAGGCACCAACAATATGTACCACCAGGTATTCGTTACTAGTTTTTTTTTTAATTTAACAAGTTTTTAAAATTGACACATTTATTTTGACATATTTGATAAAATATCTTCCGTCAAAGATCCATAATAGTTCGAAGACTGCATACGGTGCGGTAACCGCTCCCATTATACAAAAGATTTGTGTAGGAAGTGTACCTACTTTATGAACCATAGCGTAGTGGCAAATAAATATCTAAACACCTCTTTCTTTATATTTTATAGCTGCTATTTTACGTTGGTATTCTGTGAGAGCGTGGTCCTTCCCCGGTCGAGCCGACCCATTCGCGCTACGACTATACCATTAATATAGCCATAACTCTACTACGTAAAATCTGAAAACCTCTGAGGCAAGGTTTGAACTAAAGTAACTCACAGAAACCTCATTAAACATATTAAATAAGTCGATTTATATCTTTATCACATTTCAACTACTATGCTAACCGTGTTCACTACACGGCAGTTAATAACGATGGCGTATCCACTACCCCATATTGTCCCGTGGGTGTCGTGAGAGGCGGCAAATGTAAATGAAACAGGATATGAGCAGCAGCATCTTCTTGATAACAAACCAAAAATAATAAAAAACAACTTTGGCAAGTATCCCCCTATGAGGCAATAGAAATGGATTTTGATAGACTTTAATGATAATGATGATGATGATAAACCTCTATGCAGCTCTATTACCGTCAGATACCTGCCGTACATACGCTTTACTTCCCTAACGGTTAACCTGTGACCGGTCTATTGCTAGTACAGCTTATTGATTTGTTGGACTATTGCCCAAATACTCAAACACTGCTCAATGAGGGCATCCACGACTTTTCCTGCCACCAGGGCGGCGCCACTAGAAAGTGAGGTATAATATTTGACAGATTTCATAGCTGGGAAGTTAATTTGTTCGGAAAATGTAAAGTTATTGTTTCTTTTTGTACTATTAGCTATATTTTATATTAATAACATTAAAAATAAATAAACCAAACCACAGATATTCATAAGAACAATTTTTTTTTTAAAGTTAAAAATGTGCAAAAAATTAAAGAGCAAACCACTGACGCATTGTTTTGTGTAATAATACAATACTCTAGAAACTGATAAACTTTTATTAAAAAACAACTTCTCAATTAAATTACATTGTGTAACAAAAAACTTTACCTCAGTATCAACTAGCGACATCTGGTGAGCAGAAAATTATTAGCCCTCATTGAAGATGCCGTTAAGTCTCGTGCTGTCTCTATCACTTTAAGTCAAAGTGACAGTGACACCACGAGACTTAACGACATCTTAAAATTTAGTAGGTTAGAGTTTTGGCCGTATGACGGTTTCACTGGTTCGACTGCAGATATCTTCGTTACAGATTATATCACGTTTAGCATAATGTTTTAGCCTTAAAGCCCGCTTTTCACTATGGGATATAATGTAATATATATTACATCTCGAGATATAAATTAATATCGCTCACCATACATTTAAATGGAACCGTTTACACTGAGCTATAATATATATTACATCTCAAACTATAAATATTTTTTCGATCGACCGAGCGATATTTTCATATTATATTTCGCCCCCTGTACCCCGCACACCGTTCCGCACCGCCGCAGAACCGTGTGCGGGGTACAGGGGGTAATCCAACGACGAACATACACTGGTTAAAAGATATATCTCACAGTGTGAAAGCCAATCGCGGGAATGGGAATCCCATAGTGAAAAGCCAGCCTAACTTGTGGAATGGAATGTATGTTGTCAGGAGTGCGAGTACGACAGCGTGACGGTGCACTCGCGGCTGGGCGACGACGTGCTGCGGCGGCACGGCGCCTTCTGCGGCTCCGCGCTGCCGCCGCCCGTCACCTCCGACGGCTCCGTGCTGCGCGTGCAGGTACACAAACAAACACAACACTATAAAATATTATATAATAAAAAAATATATATTAATAAAAAAAATTATATTAAAAAATATATATATATATATATATATATATATATATATATATATATATATATATATATATATATTATATAAAATAATTATAGTAATGGCATACTTTAACGCAATAAACCAAAGCAATAAAAAAGCTTTTTCCTAAATGCATATGAAAGTATAACAAAAAAAAGGTAGTTATAACAAAAATTCTAACTCTTTTGTGAAAAGATAGCTACTTTTTAAAAATCGATTTTCGATTGTTGCAAGAGCCATTTTTAGTTTCAAATTCTTTCATATTTTTTTCTCTGTACTAATTTAAAAATTTTAACATGTATTATGTAAAACAACGTCTTTATCATAAAACAATGTTGTGCATACCTTTAATTTAAATGCATATGTATAATGTATTTTTCCAAAAATCGTGATATCATAAGTTCCTTTTACGTATTTAGTTGGTAAGCCTTATTAAAAAATAAATACTTAAATAAAAATAAAAATAAAAATAAAAACCAATTTTAAAATTTTTGTCTGCGTGTTTGGAAAAATATTTTACAATAAATTAGAAGTAGTATGTCATAGTTACTTCCCGGCGGCGGATTTTTTTCTTTAATATTTTAAAGATTAAGAATTTAATTAAATATTCTCGAGCGTAAAATCGTATCTAAAATGCGACAATGTTGTCTAACCTGGCCTTAAGAATAACTTACAAAAAAAATAAGTATAATACAAAAAAAACGACCAGAATTATATAATAAAACCAGAAATATGACCAGATACCTATTTTAAGCCTTACAAGATTAACAAATAATTATTTAATTTTTTTATATATAACCATGAAATAGACCGGCCTTAGTTTGTACTGATTTTAACAGTGTTTCCACAAAGAGGGGATGTGACTCTTTTAAGGGGAATTTAGACTCCGAGGGGAAGAATAACGGGATTACATTGGCGTGTAGTGGCGGTGTACGAATATTCATTACCCCATATCGTCCCGTGGGTGTCGTAAGAGGCGACAGAGGGACATCGAAACAGGTGATGGAGAGCAGCATATTACTGATAACAACTCAAAATAGTAAAACTAAAAACTGCAGATGACAACCCGTTCGCCAGGTGTGTCAACTATGGCAAAATCCCCCCCCCCCCCATGGGGCAATCTATGGGGGCGGCCTATATTCAGCAGTGGATTTTTATAGGCTGTAATTATTTTTTCATAGGATAAGGCTGACAAGCGTGCACACAGTTCACCTGCTGGTAAGTGGTTGCTGTGGCCCATAGTCACCTACATCTATCCTCGTTTACGAATCAAAATGCAGATGCGTTGTCAGCCGTGAGGACTAAGATGGAATGCCTCATTTCCAGTAAAAAGGGTCTCCGGTTCTCTACACTCACCATACGAAACACAGCAGCGTTAAGCTGCTATTTTACGCTGGTATTCTGTGAGAGCGTGGTCCTTCCCCGGTCGAGCCGATCCATTCGTGCTACAACTATACAATTAATATAGCTGCAGCATGGCTCTACCACGTCAAAAAGCGTATGTTTGTCAGTTCACATCGGACACGTCGGTGCACCACTCGGGCTTTGCGGCCACGTACTATATGGACGTGGACGAGTGCGCGGAGAACAACGGCGGCTGCCAGCACGAGTGCCGCAACACGCTGGGCGGCTTCGAGTGCGCCTGCCACAGCGGCTTCGCGCTGCACCACAACAAGCGCGACTGCAAGGAGGGCGGCTGCAAGCACGACATCACGCATCCGCACGGCACCATATTCAGGTATCTTCGTCTTTTTATAGGCCCGTATATAAATATTCCTCTTTAAGGTTCCGTACCCGAAGGGTAAC
This sequence comes from Parnassius orleans, assembly GCA_029286625.1. NCBI lineage: Eukaryota > Metazoa > Arthropoda > Insecta > Lepidoptera > Papilionidae > Parnassius > Parnassius orleans. The sequence continues at coordinate 5,786,287 of JAGSMP010000037.1, forward strand.
CAACGGGACCCTATTACTATGTCTCCGCTGTCCATCCGTCCGTCCGTCCGTCCGTCTGTCTGTCCGGCTGTATCTCATGATCCGTAACAGGTAGATAGTTGAAATATTTGGAATTTTCACTGTATGTGTATTTCTGTTGCCGCTATAACAACAAATAATAAAAATAAAAATAAATTAAAAATTAAAGGGAGCTCCCCCACTAGAAACGTGTTTTTATTTTTGGCTTTTTTTGCTCGATCTTAATAATGACACCAAGTAGACGCTTGAAATGCTTACAGAGTTTGTATTGCTATATTCCCTAAAAAATTATAATAAAATAAAATTATATTTAAAAAGTACCTCCATAGTATTAAATCTAGTACATTTCATGCGCGAATCCGACGCGCACTTGGCCGGTTTTTTTCTGTTTTCTTTTACACAAAAAAAAAACAAAAGAAGAAGGTTCACAAATATTGAATGTTCTGAAATATGGTTGTAAATATTGAAGACTAGTAGCTCTTGCCCAGGGGTCTGCAGCGACGCTTCCTTGTTTATTTCCCCGTGGTAATTTTTATCACAGTACCGCACTGTCCTAACAAGTGGTAAAAGTAAAATTTTGTACAACCGACTTCAATATTATTCAATTAAATACACATTATAAAAGAATAACTCAAAAATTACTGTATGTATCTTGATCAAATTTATATGGGACTACATGACAAGCACCAGCTTTCAAATAAAAACATAATCATCAAAATCGGTTTACCTAGAAAAAGTTATGAGGTAACACACATAAAAAATACAGTCGAGTTGAGTACCACCTCAATAAAAATGCGTTTTGATTCTGAAAACTAAGATGGACTGCCCCACGGCCTTTAATTATATTGGATCTCTATACCCTTCAAACCGAACACAATAGTACAGGCACTGTTGGTTGGCGGCAGCAATAACTAAAAGGCCATCTTCCTAGACTTACTCCTATGGTAGAAAGGAGTCCTACTATTCCTAAATTTGATCAAGGTCTGACCAGTAGTTTTGAGTTTTCGTTAATAATTTATATTGAAGTCGGTTGTACAAAATTTTTAATTTTACTACTTATTTTTAGCTCTTTTTGTTTAAAGTTGAATACTGGTGTCTGTAAGTTTATTTGTCACTTTATTTAAAAATATCCACCTTTTTTTATTTTGCTCTTGACAATTTTTTAAGAATTCTACAGCAATCTGTTTTCTTTCAACCTATGTAATGTCAGATTATATCCCTACGTCACTGTTCTCATTAAACGCTATTTAGTCTGAGTGGTTCTACCTTGAAGTAAATTAACGAAGTAATGAGAAAATAGTGTTTCCTATTATTTCGGTCTCCTCTTTGCGCGATGCGTTAATAAAAATTTTAACTGTTTAAATAAACGGGTAAAAAAATTAACAAATTTTATCTTAATATACCAATACATTTATAGCAATCCACGATTTCATAAATTCTAGCCATCTAGCGTCTCAATAGACGCACGTACGTATCACCTTGAGAGTCAACCAAATTTTATATTTTTTGAACTAAAACATCAATTTTCATACGTATGATACTATATCTGTATGTAAACTTATTAAAACTGGTCTGTCTGCAATTATTGCAAAATTTTCATTAAATCATTATTTCGTGAAATGGTGTCATTTCATGATATTTATCGCTGTTTGTTGACTATGTCATGATATAGCTTAGCCAAATCAATGAATAGAGACCGTTTAACGATATTAATAACTAAACACAACATTGCTATTTCATGATAATATGGTCATATCGTCAAATGGCGGCGCTGATAGCGTGTCTTTCAGTATCCAGTACTGTGTACACAAAACTGAGATTAAAAGAGAAGCTCTTTAGTTGAATATATTGGGTTTCTGTCGGCATAGGTTTCATTTTACCAACTTCATATGTTATCACGTTATCTGATGTAAATAATTGAAAATTAAGTGCACTGTGAGATTTTATTTCTATTACATGGAATAGTTCGTGGGATCGTTGGGTTTCTAATTACTAGGTAGATATGGTCAACAATCTACAAAGATTTGTTTCAGTTTTATGAATTTTATTTAAACAAATACGAGAGTTGTGTAGCTCGCCGTGAGATTTCATCACGGCAAGGAGTTGAACGGAGGAGTAAACGAATTGTTATTGTATTGTACGAGTCCTTTGAGGACAAATTAATCTGTTATGGGAAATTTTACGTGCTGACTTACCACGTATCCGGTGAAGTGGTGAAGAATAACTTCGTGGGCAAACCTAAATGTTTGAGTAGTTAAAAAAAGTCGTGTAAATATGAAAACCGTTAATACGCATTGAAGGATTGCGGCATATTTTTTTCTGCCTAAAAAACACTATAGGTAATGAGGATCCCTGTGCACAGTAGTGAGACGTATGTAAGCTGCTACTTTAGTTTTTATACCTTTAATGAGACTTATAAATCAGTTTGTCATTTAAGATTTTTGTATTTTTGAGTTTTCATATTATCATACAAATCAAGATAATTGTGACAGTCTTGGTTTCATAGCTCACATGAGATATGTAAATGAACAGGCTGTTGGAAAGAATACTTTAAATATCAAAGATAGTAGATTTTAGTTAAACAAAGGTTTATTTTATTTTACTTGTCAAAGGCGGTAATCAAACTGATCCAAACGTAAATTTCTTTATGTTAATTACAAATTGAAGTGTCGATTTACCATGCTCTCAGCGGTGAAAGAAAAGCTGCATAATATCTGAGAAGTTCCCAGTTGAGGTGATCGCGCGTTGGCACTTTTTCGCCAAAAGCTCTGTGCCCCAGCCCAGTAGTGACATGTGTGTATGCTGCTACTTTTTTAGGTCTAATGGGACAATTATGCTGTTTTTATTTCATTCATATTTTCGGAGATGTTACTTTTTTGTTTTCACACTACCGTAAATATTAACGGTAGCAAAGATTCGAAAGAATAGATTTCATCATCGTTATCATTACAACCTATCAAAAGTCCACTGAACTGAACATAGACCTCCCCCATAAATTGTCAAATAGGCTGGATATTTGCTATAGTTGCCACCGATCATGAGTGTTTCTGCTTCCGATTACGAGTGTAGTTCTACCCACGTTCACTGTGAATAGAACTTAATTTGCAGGCACTTTAAAGAACCCATGGAGACGTTGGGGGGGGGGAGTGCTGAGTTGTTTAAAGTCCTGATGTCTTAGTTTACGAAGACTACAATCAACTTTTAACTAATAATGTTTGGTCCGATCTACGCAGGACAAGCTTACAGTATCTTGAAGTCTTGCAGTAGTATGCTTGGGTTTGGATTTCATTTCATTAATTATGGGATCCCAAGTAGATGGTAGCACCCAGCCATCTTCTCTATTGAAGTTATGATGTTTTTAATTTCAATAGCCTTGCGAATCATCCTTGGTAGAAATCGGTGTTCTTTTGCGAGGATTTGTTGTCTATCAGATCTGATATAATGGTTGGGACGATACTGAACATGTTGACATACTTCAGACTTCTCGGAGCGTCGGTGCTTCACATCAGCAATATGGTATTTTACGGAAGTTTTTATGGAACTTTCTTCCAAAGATGTGTTTTTTACAATCCGCTTAAATAAAAGTTAAAATGTAACGTGATTTATTAAAATTTGTTTTATTACATGTGTAGTATTCATCATTATAGAACTGCAATTTTGAAGTCTACTCGAACGTAGAAAAAATATGCCAATCAATATGAAATGGGAACAATGATATGAATCAAATATCACAAAGACCATGAAATCATCATTATTTTGTTAAAACTAAATTAACTTTAATTATGAATAAATGTAAAGAGTAAATAATAATAATAAATTTTGATTCCAAGACAATTTAATTTTCTTATGGATACATCGGAAGACACGTCCAATATAAAATTGTGGATGTTTCTAGACATATGATATTAATGCAATTTGAAAACTTATTTATTCACGTGTTCCTGTAGCATATTATATATATGCCAAATATCTATCATCTAGGTCCAATAGTATTAGAATTCAAAAATTCTTTGACAAACTGACATAGAGACACCGAAGTGACTCCAAAAGTGATCGAATTTTGCTAAATTTGACACGGAATAGCATTTAATGATGTTTCTAATTGAAGACCACGCGAGCGAAGCCGCAGGTAAAAGCTAGTATTAAATAAATCATTTGCCGTGAAATATTTTTATTTTATATTTCATTTCATTTTCATTTCATTTGCAGGTTTAACTTCTACCGCGTGTGAACTGCACACATGTTATTTTTTCAAAGTTTATTTATTTTATTTATCCCTATTATGGACTAAGCAATGTCACATGCTATTTTTTATATATAATTAATTACCTATATATTGGTCTTTTACCTATGAAAATGCCGTTTTTTCTGAAATAAGTTAAAGTAATTTTTTCTATATTTTTTATTTATATTAATCAAAGTAATCACCCATGCAATAGATGCACCTTTGCCAAAGTAGTCGCAGTTTATTGATGCCCTTCTTGAAGAAATCAGCTGGACGGAAGGCAACAAATTCTTCAAAGGCATTTGTACTGGCTCTCGGTATAAATTTTTTCCTGCCAAAAAGTTATCCAAATTCTGGAAAAAGTAGAAGTCTGTATGCGCAAGGGCTGGTGAGTACGGCGGATGATTAAGAGCTTCCTACCCCAGCTCTTGTAACTTGGAGACCGTCTATTATGCAGTATGAGGTCACGTGTTGTCGTGCAGGAACAGCGAGAACGAGCGATTGACCAAAAGTGGTTAGAAACGTGCAAGCTTCTCCATCATTGTATTCAGTTCTTCACAGTACACATCTGCAGTCATGCTCATACCGTTTGGTAAGGTGTGATGAATCACACCGGCGCTAGACCAGCAAACAGTGACCATCCCTTTTCTAGGGGTAAGTTTTCGTTTAGAGCATTGTTTAGGTGCTGAACCAGGATCCTACCAACTTGCCGAGCGCTTGCGATTGTCAACAGAATTCATTTTTCGTCGCAGGTAACAATGGTGCCTGCGACGAAAATGGACTAAACTTCGTTTGTGTGCCTGTTGAGCAGTGCAAGGCACGTCTCGAAGCGTACTTTGCGTTCTTGCGTTAGCGTTTTTGAGTTGGTGGGGCACACAATTGTCAAGCTTTTTACCTAGACAATTCAACGCAAATAGACTAATATTGCTTTTATGCTAACGTCAAAAGCTGCTGCTAATTCAGCCGTAGATTGAGTATCATCAGCTTTCACAATCGCCTTTAATTCGTCATTGTCGACCAAAGTTTTCGGACGACCACGGGGTTCATTTTTAGGTCAAAATTCCACAACGAAAGCTGGCAAACCAATAACGTAAACGTCGTTGATGTTGCATGCCCCTTGTGCTGCGTTGCTGCCACGAAAGTACTCATATTCCATAATTACTGAATTTTTAACGTATCCATGATGACGAAAAGATTCAAACGCGATGAAAACATAACGCTAATCAATAAATAAATGACTAATTTTGAAAAGAATTCCATGTTTTAAAATAAATTTAATTTTAATTTAGAATTTTAGCCAAACAAAATTTTTGATTTTTGATTTGAATTGACCTATTAGTTACATTAAAAACTAAATCCCTATTTTCCACCCTTAAGGTCCGAACTATTCTCCAATTTGCTATATGGGACCATCCCAAAAGTATGACCTATTTAATAAAAATAATTAAAATCAGTTCACAATTGGCTACGATATTGCGTTACATACATACAAAAATTTCGAATTGATCTCCTCCTTTTTTGAAATCAGTTAAAGATCTAATATTTGTTAACCTTATTACTTATCTCTTAAACCCTAAGATAATGATTTCAAGCACTCTCATCAAATCAATGTTTAAAGCAATGCCTATGAACTTCTAACTACGAAACATAATCTTAACCATCCGCGAAATATTTCTCGAGGTAAAAATCAGCATAAAATTTCAAACAGGATTTTAATGGTGGTGACACTGGGCATAGAATTAAATATAATGAACGCCCTGGAGAACTAAGCATCTCTCATCGGCTCCTTAGTGAGATATGAGTATGAGTCATACTAGGTAAAAGTCATACTGTATGACTTTTACCTCATCCACATAAGCCCGAAAAAACTCCACACTGTTGTAAGTGAATAGCTGAAAGGAGAATTTATCTTAGATTTTTATTTATTTATATGTACACACATTTAAATTACATTCCCAACAAGTATTATAACCATTATTATTTAACGATATCATCTAAGCTTTTCTATTTATTGTCCGCAGTCCAAACTATCCCGACACGTATCCTTCTAGGAAGGATTGCGTCTGGCAATTCTCCACGACTCCTGGTCACCGTATCAAGTTAATCTTCAACGTTTTCGAGTTGGAATCGCATCAGGTATATTAATAACCTATATTCGATATCATCATCAGCAGTTCATGAGTTCATATTGCAACTTCATCCTCGTGACGTCCCCCAGACCAACTTTCAATGATCATGGCGGAGACTGACTATCTGCGCAACATCGCGCATTTTTGAAAAGACCTATATCCAGCTATGGATTCGGAAAAGCTGATAAAAAAGAGCTTATAAAAGTGACTTATAGTTTAATGAGTATTATTTATTAACAAGGTAACAGCGCCGAATATTCTATTCTATTTTATTCTATTTTACTCCATTATAATAAATTGTGTTCTATTATATGGCATCCAATTAGGTGGTAAGTAGATGCTGTGACCCGATAATGCCTACATTAAACCTACACTAAGAATAAAAATGGTAATATGATGTCACCGCTATAGGCCTTTACCAGTAATAAAGGTTCTCGTCACTCACAATACCAAAACTTCATTATAATCCTGCTATTTTACTATTGGTATTCTGCGCGAGCCTGGATCTACCCTGATCGAGCTCACCCATTCATGCTGCAGCTATAATACCCTAGAATATGACTCTACCCTAAATCCTTTTATATTACCAGTTTATATACCGTTTTTGGTTTTTTACCAATAATTACAGTTGTTTACAGCTTAATATCTTACATATTACTACCATATGAACTGTCCGTCATCAGGAATGCACGTACGACCACGTGTCAATATACGACGGCGCGTCAGCAGATGAGAAGACGCTGGGTCGATTCTGCGGCAGCAAGTTGCCGCATCCTGTTGTGGCCTCGCAGAATCAAATGTACGTCGTGTTCAAGTCCGATGCGTCTGTTCAGAGGAAGGGTTTCCTAGCTACTTACTCAACTGGTAATAATTTTATGCTTTTGTTACCGACCAACCTCCTACTCTCTCTGTGTTAGATATAATGGCGGCGTAAGAGAATCCATCTCCCTCCATCAGCCATCCCCTTGTGCAGAGCAAGTATGCAAGAGGAAGAAACGGCGGTCCACGTGCTACTGGTAGGTTGCCACATACAAGCGTAAACATCTCTCGGCACGCTGAGGTAGTCGGCAACATCAAGTGACTGCCGAACTTCTTTGGGGAGATTTCATCGCTTGAATAACTTAAATATTCCCGCCCACACTCAAAATATGCGCTTAGAGGTGGAGTTGCGCAAAATAGCCCGGTGTAACCTAAACTAAACTAAAGTAAGGAAATCCATCGGCCTGTCGCGTTCCGTAGTTGAAAATGCAAAACCGAATTAATCTGTAATCAGAAGAATGATAATGACTAGACTTGCTTATGGAGTCGAGCAACTTATTGACCAAAATTATTAATTTTTCTGTGTGGTGATGGCATAAGAGTACCCACCACCCCATCACGTTTGTGCAAAGACTTCTATGTATACTGCTAGACCGGAAATGGCAATACCGGAACAAAGACGGTGTCACAACTGTGATGGCGCGGGCACGGGTGGGTAGCTGGCACCAGGACTCGGAAACCGGTTCAAATTCTAAACCGGTTTCGGTCATTGAACCCAAAACCGGTTTTGCGGAATACCGGTTTTACGCAAATTTTGGTTAAGGTAGTAACAATTAACCGGTTAAAACCAAGCTTTGTAATGTCCCTGCCCTCTCCTTACCCCGCTTGTATCCAACTTTTACAGCTGCGCTCTGTATAATTCACGAAGTTTTAGACGCACGTACGATATATTTATTGCATCAACTCGACTTCCTAAAACGACATCCTCATATTTTTCATCTTTCAGCAATGACCGTATTATAAATAACAGAGGTAAGTTTTGTTTCAATTAATTATGCTTTATCTCCACTTTAAAATTAAGTTTCGATATCATGTTTAATTTCACCTTATACATATATTTATATTGACTTTAATTATATTGAAAGTTTTCTACTAAAATCACGCTTTGCATTTTAATTCAATGCCTTTAGTTTTAGTAATATATCGCAATAAATGATGAACTTTCTTAACAGAAAACACGATTTTTTTAAAGTTGATAAAAGTATATGTTATAGTATTTGTTTTTTAGGACTGAAGTGAGGCAGATCACCAGATTTTTAGATTTAGAAGCTCGTGATTAGAACCAACCTCCATCTCGGTCTTTGCAATAACTAATAATTACCACTTCTGAGGTAAATAAAGTTTAATTAGAAGTCGTGTCTTTACACGATAAAAAATTTATTTGTCATGTTCAGAGAATTCTAAACTCGAACAGGATAAAAGAAATTACCATTTTTCACATCTCATTAATGAGGAACTGAAGCATATCTTACCATGTTTTATACGTACAAGATGCTACTAAAAATATTAGTTTTTTTTTTCGTAAATAGAGTAGAAGGTAACCACATAGAAGAAATTGACTTTACTGATACAGAAGTTAATAAAGAAAGATAATAATTTGTATCTAACAAATCACTATGATTAAAATCAGCTATATTTTGCTGTCGACTGTCACCAAATACATATACTGAAAATTCCTGTGATTTACTACAGTAATTATTAATAATTCCCAATTAACTAGATACTCAAAAGTATAAATCACATTGATATTTACGATCTTGTATTGAATTATAAAAGAGAATGATTAAAAGTGCAACCAAGTTTTCTCACGCCTGAAGATCAAAATAATATAGTGATCGCTTTGGAATATTTTACAACCTTTCATACTTTACGAATATGGATTAAATCTATTTAAATAAATTAAATTGAAGTATCTGTTTGTAATGTCAAAATAACATATTTTACTAAATACATATTATGAAAGTTGGGTGCGTTGTCGGCCTTTTAGAAAGGAGTAAGCTCTTTTCTTGAAGGTCCCTAAGTCGTATCGGTACAGAATTTGAACAAGGAATTATTTAAGGAATTATTAGTTTTATACGTGGTAGAGCCATGCTGCAGCCATATTAGTAGTATAGCTGTAGCACGAATGGGCCGGCTCGACCCGGAAGGACCACGCCTCACAGAATATTAGCGTAAAATAGCAGCTTAACACTGCTGTGTTTCGTATGGTGAGTTTAGAGAACCGGAGACCCTTTTACTGGAAGAGAGGCATTTCATCTTAGTCCTCACGGGTGACAACGCATCTGCATTTTGATTCGCAAACGAGGATATGTGTAGATGTCTAGGGCCACAGTAACCACTTACCATCAGGTGGACTGTGTGCTTGTTTGTCACCCTATCCTATAAAAAGGAAGAAAACTCCTAGTAAAATACAGAGTGGTGGACCGTCAAGCATCCAGATGGAAAGGATGGTATTGTGAATTTTGACGCGATGTGCATTCGTGAAATATGGCGGCTGGAATTATCCGAACCTCAGAGTACCCCTGTGGTAGATGGATAGAAAATGCGAAGGATGCAACATCCCTACGCAGTGCCAGTGAATCGAGCCGATCAGAAAGAACTCGGACGTCAACGATTCGAACCGCTCTGCGCTGGATGCGGTCAAATGGAAGGAGCTGGCACTGGGGTGCCCTGCCTAGAGATGAGAACAATATTCCATGTGAAGCCGAATTTGCACTTTGTAAAGTTGCAAGCGATGTGCCGACATGAAATACTGCCCGCTCTGCTGAGCACGCCAAGCTTTTAGAGGCCAATTTGCCTTCCTTCCAAGCACGAAACTGTACACTATTCAATATGTCGACGCCGACGATTCCGATGCTAGCTAAGGCAGCAAGGGAGTGCCTTGAAACTGTGAAGGTACGACAAAGGGTTCTTTTAAAGATAAATGCGCAGACTCGACTTCAGACATAAGTTTATTCTGGTACTCGGCGACGTTTTCCCGAGAAATATTGGCACGGCTTGTATATAAAGCATCACCAGTGCTGTCGTCCACATAGCAATGAAAGTTACCAGTTTGCAACATATCATTTATATGCAGAAGTAATTGCGTTGATGATAGCACGCAGCCTTGTGGAACATCAACCTTAATAGGTTATAATCAGAGCATGCACCGTCTACTAGAGCCGTGATGCTCTGAATAGCAAGCAAACTGTTGATCCAATTGCACGATTTCGGGAAGCCCATAGGAATAGAGCTTCGAAAGAAGCGCTTTGTGCCAGAACCGATCGAAGGCCTTCGCTATGTCCAAACTAACGGCCAATGCCTTCCTTTAGACTCTACTACCTACGCCCATCTATGAGTTAGGTAGAACAGAAGATCACCAGCTGATCGACCCCATTATTTTGAGAAGAAGGAGGAGCGGACTGCTTTTTAGGATTGGGTGGACCAAAGCTATCTTCCATGAATTCGTAACTACACCTTAGAGTAGGAGTATCGGAAAAGACGCGTTAAAACCGGTGCCAACTTCGGAACACACGTGTTCAGCACAATGGTGGGACTCTATAAGTCCCATTCGTCTTGTTGACGTCCAGGGAGAGGATTGCTTTGCGAACCGTGCGCTGTGTAAACCACACATCCGGCATGGAGCAATCACACCGCGGGATGGTCGGCGGTGTGTTCCCCGTCATCGAGAGTCGAGTTGGACGCAAAGAGGAAGATTAACAGATCGGCTTTCTCCTTTGCGGCATGGGCCAGTGAGTCCTCTGTGCTGAGATGGAAGAGATGGCTGAGAGAAGTTCCGTTAGATAGCCTTGGCAAGAGACCAGAATGCACGGGTTCCCGAAGGAAGGCGAACTAGCTTCTCGCCAATTCTGCCGATGTGCTCTGACTTTGCCTTGGCAATGACTTTTTGAAGGACCTGAGGCGGAATCATACTTCTTTTAAGAGCGCTGGTGTTTACATCCCGAGATGTTGATGCGTCAGTCTATACCCGGTAGCACTCCTGCTTATAGTGTGATGCTATTTTACAGGAGCAACCAAACCATGGCTGAGATCTGCCTGATGGGCACCACATAAGTTGGAATAAAAGTTCCATATCCTGAAGTACCACATCAGCAACAGAATCAGCAACAACCCTGGGAGTGTCCAGCGAGAAGCAAACCCGCACCCAAGGGTAGGATGCAAAGAAAGACCGCATTCCGTCCCAATCCGCCGACCTGTAATGCCAAACACGGCGGCAGTCTGCAGAACGCAACTGCAAGGGGAGCGTGAGTGACACCAAACTCCGGACAAGACAATCAAGATGAGAGGTCAGCAGAAGGTCCAACAGGGAAGGTGCATAATCCTCCACATCTGGAATCCGAGTAGGCGAAGTAACCAGCTGTGTAAAACCATATGCCAAGGCAAAGTCATAAACAGATCTCCCCGCATGATCGGTTAAACGTGAACCGAGCCATTCGACGTGGTGGGCGTTAAAATCGCCAAGGATAACGATCTCTGCTGTAGCAAAGAATCTGTAGCCATTTGGACGTGTTCAATGAGTCGGTCTGTTTCGGCATTACCGCTATGGGACCTATAGAGGCACCCGTAGACACGGGGATGGTCGTCGCTGTCTACGCGCAGCCATAGGATGGACAGGTCCGTACCTTCAAGACTGCCGAGGAGTTGAAAACAGATGTCTTCTCTGACGCATACGCAAACTCTCCAGCCCGGGACCCAAAGGAGTGTTCTAATTTGTACCCCGGGTAGGTCTATGAGAGATATGAAGTATCAGCCTTTAAGCGACACTTAAGGACACCTGAGTCTCGGTTAAAAAGAGAAAGGTCGGCTTCGTCCCCCCCCCGTATACGCGGGGCAGCCTAAGCACCCACGCTCAGGAAGAGTAGGGTAGCTTGGGCGGTGAAGCTCAGCGAGTTCTCCGTCACCAGGGGTGTTGGTACCCTCCTAGGGTAGTTTTTGTTTGATTCCGCTACCATTCATGGTATTCTGCGAGGTCGTGGTATCACCCTGGTTCGGGCCGGCCCATCCGTGCGACATCAAAAGCTGCCGCGTGGCTCTACCACTGTTAAAACGTAAACATGGAACAAATTCTATTTACTTTTTTCTCCCCATCATAAATAAAACATCATAAATAAACAACCGATACACAAAAATAAATTATTTTCTTCGTATGAGACAAGTCCAGTCTTAACGAATAAACCAAACTTTAAGTTTTTCGTAAATGCCAAACTCCCACTAGACACTCTGATCGCGAGTGAAAGAACGTGTCGCTTAAAGGCAGATAATTGACCATAAGTATGCCCGCATGCGGCGACACGGCATAAGCACCTCACAACGTGAATCTACCTATCCCATTCATAATTACTTTTACGTTTTACGGAATTAACCGGTTAATTTGGGTGTCAAAACCGTAAGTAACCGGTAACCTTTACCGTTTAGGTTAGTTAAAAACCGGTTACTTGTTTAACCGGTAATTGAAGGAGCGATATATTTACCGGTAATTAATCGAAATTAACCGCTCTTTTTAAACCGGTTCCGAGCCCTGGCTGGCACGGTAAATATGCCACGCAGTTGTATTTACATCTACGACAGTGTTACTGTTTTTAGGCAAATACGAAATTAAGTTACACACTTATCTAAAAATAACTTCAAATCACGTTGACAAAGTGCGCACAAATAATGACAGCGTTTTTCTAGTCATATTAAACAAAATGATAGTTATATTGTCGAAATAACATTCACAGTTTACAAAGAACTAGTCTACTCGGCCCACAGAACACAATTACTCTCTACCAAGAGACTCGGCCTCTCGCAGTCGACTAAATTTAATGAATTAATGAATTACGGAGATGTAACCGTTATTTAGTGCGCAATGTATTCAGTCCGCAGAGCCCGTCTATAATCTATGCCGTCTATACTCCACCAAATCAAAGAAATACCTTTAGACAGCTGTCACATTTATTGGACTAGGCATTCCAACAGAAAAATCGGTATCTACAATATACGATTCTTAAGAGATATCGATATCCATTCTTTAGAGTTGGTAATCGTTTACAGTTTTATTTAGATTAATACCAGAATAAATTAGCAACAGATAGGTAACTCAAAACACAAAATTTGTAATACACTATATTGTATAACTAATTTATAGAGATAAAGTTATATACCTAAATTAAATACTGCACTAGATTAAAAACAAATTTATTTAATCGCTTTCACTACAACTAAATGTTGAGTTGTCATTGTTATTTACATTAATTATTATTTGATTTTCTATAAGGCATTCAAAATGAATGTCTCCCATAGTCGTCCATAACAATTTTCTTTGTTTTCTCTATCACTTTACCCCAGGGTTTGCTTGTGTAGTAGTTGCATTTTCTACAAATCCTCCTCCAGTGGATCCCACATGGCAAAATTATGAGACGCCAACCTTTTCCCACGGGCACGTGTCATCTGTCCATGTCTGCTGCACAGTGTGGTTGGCGTTTATCCATGTTCCATCAATGAATATAACGTTGTCCCAATTAATTATATTTTAATTTATATTATAATTCTTTGCACTCCTCTAAATAATTATTTTGGGTTTGTCAATTGTTTTGTATCGGAAGCCAATACCTTTTTAAATGGTTCTCAATGACTCTATACTAAAGTCCGGTCGCCCAACACGAAGAATTTCGTACAATGACCCGTCATTACTTGTCTTACTCACTCGCGCTTAAATATATTACCGTTGCGCTCGCACATATACAGTGACCGCCATCATCAGTTATTGCAAACCTTTTGACCATAACAAGGATTGTTCTTGTGCACGTGTTCTTTGGTTTGTCTTAACATTGTTATTTATTTTTAAACTAAAGTTTTAGGGACATTCTGTATTGGAATACGCTGGTGATAATTCAGTTTTTGGTTAAATAGTTTTTGAGGTTAAGTCTGTAGCGTGTGTTTTATCACGTCGAAATACTCGGTAAATTAAATAATCAAATAGATAACTAGCGATTCATAAATGTAATAGGCGAGACTTTGACATCCTCGGAGACCGAAACAAATTGATTTTATATAAATATTTATTTCAAAGCGCAAAATTATTATTGTTTTATTTTCTTCTAAATGCTAAATAAGTACACGTTTAAGTAAAGAGAATCGACTCGTCAGTAATCTAAACTAAGTATCTTATCGGAGTCAGACCAAGCATAATAAATACATTGTTACATGCGACTAGGATGAGAAATGAACGTATTCGTTTATTCACAGTGAGGTGAGGTCCTTAATAATCACAGATGTCGTAGGTAGGTCGATTGCCCGTAGTCGCTTCCTGAAGTAGGATTCACTTTCGCGTTCCCTAAGTAATTAATTCTCCAATCCCCGGATTAAGGATTTATACCCAAAAAAAGGAATGTATAAAATTTTAGGTCAACAGGTTTTTTGCATGTAGACATAAGGTTGCGTTTTGCTTGCATCAATCGTTTGAGCGTTGCCTATTTTATGCCTACACATTTTATTAACTTGACAGAGTCTCTGTCCATTTTCCATTTCTTGCAACGACATGCACCACGCTTTCAGTAACAGCAGCTTTCGTAACAACATATTTTTTTTTATTGTCATTCTCTCTTTATTACTTAGCATTATATTACAGATTTGTACTTTATCAAAAATGTTTTTGACCATTGACAGTTGGAACAAAGGTCATTGTACGAAATTCCTTGTACTTGGCAACCGGACTATACCATTGTACAAGCCGGCATCTTCTAAACTTACTTGCAACTTCGTCACAGTGGGATTCACATAAATTATAAAAAAATCACTTGTTTAATTCATGATTCATATAGTTATTTATGCAACTCTAAAAATAAATATTTAAATAAATAATTAATAAATTAAAAAATGAATAGATTCGATTATTTGAATATTTTCACCGATTATTCGCATTAGCATGACGACATATCATTGAAACAACTTCAAGCACAAAAGTTGATTCTGGTTACATAATTTTTTTATACTTTGCTTTTTTTGAAAGATTCGAATATAAATTAGGGATAAAGAACTATCATGTTGTAATGAAATATAGAATTTCATACGGAGGACACGGTGGAGCACACCGTGGAGGTGTGCCCTGCTTGGGCGGAGCACCGCCGTGTACTCGTAGCGGCGATAGGCGGCGGCGACCTCTCGCGTCCGGCCCTGGTCGAAGCCATGGTCCGGAGCGAGACGGAATGGGATGCCGTCACCACCTTCTGCGAAGCAGTGATGCTAGCGAAGGAGGTGGCGGAGCGGGAGAAGGAAAGAGCAACAGCTTTCCTTCCCGGCCGCCGCGGGAGACGCCCCGGGCGTCGGGGGCTACGTCGTGGCCCCTGACCACCGTAGGCGCGGACCTGTGGACGGCGAGCAATGGGTAGCTCGCCGTCCGTCCGTCTAACGACGACAGGCCGTGTCGACGGCGCGTTTTGTTCCACGCGCGCCTCAAAGAGCTGTCAGCAGCGTGAAGGGGCCCGCAAGGGCCGACGCCTGCCGGGGCTGCGGGCTGTTCGAAAGAGATACCGCGGCTCCGGAACGTAAGGGCACTGAAGGAACACGGATGGTTTTAGTCAGTAAAAGTCTGACACTCCCTTCCGCTCCACCCACAGCGAAAGGCGTCATTAGATGATTTTCCATCCGCAAAAAAAAAAAAAAAAGGCCGCCTTAAGAGCCGCGGAAACACCTGATGAAACTCAACACAGACTCATTGAGCAAGCTGAACATCAATCTACTATAAGGGCATCTGAAACACCAGAACAGACACAGGCGCGAAGAGATGCAAATGCACAGCTCCAAGCTGAACGTCGACAAAATTTTCAAAGAAACAATTGGTCGGTTTTTAATGACGCAGCATTCAATTATGATCCGTTGATTGATTATAAAAATCACAGGTTAGTTGTTATCGGACTGATGGACAATGCGTGTCGATTTTGCAGCGCTTTAAAATGGAAAGATGAGACCGCAGGCATGTGCTGTTCCAATGGCAAAGTGTCTCTTCCGTTACTTGGGGAACCAGAAGAACCTTTGAAAACTCTCTTTTATATGATGCTAATGAGTCACGGCGCTTTTAAACAGGATCAGGAAATATAACTCATGCTTTCTAATGACGTCCTTCGAGTTGACCGGGAAATAATAATGCCGGGATTTTCGCCTACATTTACGGTGCAAGGGCAAATTTATCATAGAATAGGTTCACTTTTTCCAGCTGAAAACGAACAGCATAAATTTTTACAAGTATATTTTATGGGTGACGAAGAAATTGAGGTAGACCGTCGCTGCCAATTTATCCAGGGAGTTGAGAGAGACAGTGTTCAAAATTCAAAGATTCTTGCATGAACGTAACATTTTAGTCAAAACATTTAAAACTGCTTTAGAAAACCTACCTGAAGAGGATTATAAAGTCGTCATTCACGCAGATCGGACCCCTCGAGGAGAGCATGAAAGGCGCTACAATGCACCTTTGATAAACGAAATAGCAGCCGTAATTAGTGGTGATCAATTTTCTTCACGAGACATTGTCTTGCGAGCACGTGATGATACGTTGCAACGGGTAGCCGATACACACAAGTTTTATGACGCTCTGCAATACCCATTGATTTATTGCAAAGGACAAGAGGGTTATCATTTTCAAATTCCACTCATTGACCCGGTCACAAAGGAGCCTACTCCGAACAAAAAAGTATCATGTATGGATGTTTATATGATGTTGCGAGAAAATGATGTTTACCTCTTAGCCCGGTGTAGTCAATTATTTCATCAATTTTTGGTAGACATGTATGTGAAGGTAGAAAGTGAACGTCTCCGTTATATATCTTTAAATCAAAAAAAGCTGCGCGTTGAGAATTATATACATTTACAAGATGCAGTTTTCTAGCGACGCCAATGTAAACCCCAGAGATTTAGGTAAAATGGTAATTCTGCCCTCATCATTCGTTAACAGTCCCCGCTACCTACATGAGTACACACAAGACGCATTCGCCTATGTACGAACTTACGAAAGACCTGATCTTTTTGTTACTTTTACTTGCAATCCCACATGGAAAGAAATAACCGAGGAGCTAATGCCGGGCCAAAATGTACTGACAGACACGATTTAGTTGCTAGAGTATTTAGATTAAAAGTACAAAATTGATGTATGTAATTAACAAAGGAAAATTTTCGGAGAGGTGCAGTGCTTCATGTATTCAATTGAATGGCAAAAAAGAGGATTACCGCATGCCCACATTCTAATATGGCTTAAAGAAAAGTTGCGGCCCAGCCAAATAGACGACATAATAAGCGCCGAGATTCCGGATCCTGAGCAAGATAAAGAATTGTATGATACCATCGTCCGAAATATGATTCACGGTCCATGTGGAGCACGAAATTCAATATCGCCATGTATGAAAGAAGGAAAATGTACAAAGAAATTCCCTAAACAGTTATTAAAAGAAACAGTGCACAATGACAATGGCTACCCTTTATACAGACGCAGAGCTCCCGAAGATGATGGCAGGAAAGTTACAATCAAATCTCGCTCTGGAGCGTTCGAAACCTTAGATAACAGCTGGATTGTCCCGTATTCGCCCATTCTATGTAAAATGTTTAATGCCCACATTAATGTAGAAGCATGTAGCTCTGTCCGCGCAATCAAGTATATCTGTAAGTACATAAATAAAGGAAGCGACCAAGCAATATTTAATCTCAGGAGTGAAGGTGAGGCAAATTCCGTTAATGAAGTACAGACCTTTCAAGCAGGGCGTTATGTCAGCAGTAACGAGGCAGCGTGGCGTCTCTTTGGCTTCCCTTTACACGAAATGCACCCAACAGTTACTCACCTTGCTGTGCACTTAGAAAATGGAGAGCGTGTATATTTCACCGAAAGAAATTTCCAAGAAAGAATTGCATCACCGCCAAAACTACACTAACAGCCTTCTTTCAACTTTGTCAAACCGACCCTTTGCAAAACGTTGTTATATTCTGAAGTCCCCGCCATTATACTTGGAACACATCTAGGAAGGAGTGGAAACGCCGTATTCAAGGCGCGCCTGTGGCAAATTGGCCCGGTGTAAAGTCATCAGATGCCCTTGGTCGTGTATAACGTCCATGTAACTAATTTTGAATGTTTCTGTTTACGATTGCTGCTGCACCATGTTCGGGGTCCTACAGGATATAAAGACCTTAAAACTGTCAACGGTCAAGAATGCGCAACTTATAGAGAAGCATGTGAAGCTCTGCATCTTTAGAAAACGATAATCACTGGGATGAAACCATGGAGGAAGCTGTGCAGTGCCAGTCACCAGCCAAAATTAGGGATCTTTATGCAACTCTCATATCATCTTGCGGCTATCTAATGCACATAAATTGTGGGACAAATATAAAGAGTACATGGCGGAAGATATTTTGCGAAAGTTACAGCAGACACACGCGAACATGACATACAATGAACACATTTATAATGAAGTACTTGGAAAATTGAAGATAAAGTAATGGCAATGGTAGGCAAAAATTAAGCGACTTTGGAATGATAAGCCCTCAGCGAACAACCGAAAATGAACTAAGTGATGAAATTATACGTGAAACAAACTACGATATACCAGCTTTGCAGCAGCAAGTAGCCGAATTGTACCCTGCTTGCTTCCCGAACAAAAACGAGTTTTTGACAAAGTATTAGGACAAATTGAATCTGGAAATGGTGCACTTTTCTTTTAGATGCCCTGGAGGAACTGGGAAGACATTTTTGTTAAATTTATTATTAGCGCAAGTACGGAAAGATAAAAACATTGCTGTGGCCGTAGCTTCCTCCGGTATAGCCGCCACGCTGCTAAGCGGGGCCGCACTGCACATTCTGTTTAAAACTCTCTAAATCTAGCCCAGAAAGAATCGCCGATCTGCAACTTTAGCAAAATAGTGCACGAGGTATAATGCTACGACAATGCAAACTTTTAGTGTGGGACGAAAGTACAATGTCGCATAAAAAGCTGTAGAAGCACTAAATCGAACGCTCCAGGATTTGCGCAGCAATACCGATGTAATGGGAGGAATGGTGGTTTTATTGGCTGGTGACTTTCGCCAAACTTTACCTGTCATTCAAAGGGCACACCTGCAGATGAAATTAAAGCATGCCTCAAGTCGTCTATTTTATGGAACAAGGTGACAAAATTCAGTTTAACTACGAATATGAGTGCATTTGTATAATGATATCAATTCTGGAAACTATGCTGACACACTGTTAAAAATTGGCAATGGGCGGTTGGAAACGGATGCTGAGGGCTGCGTTAAATTGACGAGAGATTTTTGTAATTTAGTACAGAGTCATTCCGAATTAATTGCGAGCGTTTATTCAGATTCAACGAACAACATACATGAAGACAAATGGTTATGTGAAAGGGCGATTCTTGCACCAAAAAATGAGAGCGTTAATAAAATACATTCAGATATATTAAGCGAAGTAGCAGGAGAAATAACAGAGTATTTGTCAGTAGACACAGTTATGGACACAGAACAGAGCACTTCATATCCCGTAGAGTTTCTAAATTCTGTAGAGTTGTCAGGTGTGCCCTCACATAAGTTTCAATTAAAATTAGGCGTCCCAGTCATGCTAATACGAAATTTAGATGCTCCTCGGTTATGTAACGGGACAAGGCTGCGTGTGACACATCTTGGACGGAACATAATCGGTGCTACAATTTTGACAGGCGTAGGAAAAGGTGAAAATGTTATTATACCACGGATCCCTATAATTCCCACAGATCTTCCTTTTCAATTCAAAGGTTGCAGTTCCTATTAAGCTCAGTTTTGCAATGACAATTAATAAAGCGCAAGGGCAAACGTTACCGGTAGCGGGGTCAACTTAGAAAACCGTGCTTCTCTCATGGTCAGCTGTATGTAGCATGTTCGCGTGTGTCAAATGCCCAGAATCTCCACATTCTTTCCCGAATGGAAAACATATAACATTGTGTACAGTAGCGTCTTAAAATAGTGTTCAGTTAGTTTTTTTTTTTCCAAAATTCCCACAATCAATTAATCAGAATTCCCACAGATCTTCCGTTTCAATTCAAAATTTCCTATTTAGCTCAGTTTCTTTTTAATTCCAAATGCTGCACCTCTGACGGATCTATTAAGCTCAGTTTCCTTTCAACTCAAAAGGCTGCATCTCTGACGGATCTTTTATTTGGCTCAGTTTCCTTTCAATTCAGAAAACTGCATCTCTGACGAATCAATTTAGCTCAGTTTCTTTTCAAAAGTCTGCATCCCTGACGGATAATTATGCTCAGTTTCCTTTAATTAAAAAAATATCCCATTTCCATTTGGAATAAACAGGCTATTTTCATGATTTCCTATACGCTGCGTTTCAAAACATTTAAATAGGCTGACGAATCAATTTTGCTCAGTTTCCTTTTAATGGCTGCATCTCTGACAAATCTATAAAACTCAGTTTTCTTTCAATTCAAAAAGCAATGGATAGTTCATTTCCCAGTGACCATGCGGGCGAAGCCGCGGGTAACAGCTAGTAATATATAAACCGTAGAGTAACTTAAGGTAGGTTTAAACAAAGAGAACAAAGTTGTAGTAAAGTTGAGAAGTCTTATATTATCTTATATATCTTATATATATACATACATAAACACTCACGCCTGTCACCCAGAGGGGTAGGCAGAGACTACGGACTTCCATTTGGCACGATCCTGGCATACCTCTCTCGCCTTATTTACATCCATATATCTACGCATACGCGCTCGTCGGTTAAGGGTACTCCTAATCTGGCCTTTTTTCAATATAACGCCAATTTGATCGATAAACCTTCGTCTAGGGCGTCCCTTCCCGACTCTGCCGTTCACTTCTGCAACATAAATTTGCTTTGTCACTCTTTCCTCGTTCATTCTTTCTACATAACCAAACCACCGAAGCATTCCTTTTTTAATCCTGGTCACAACGTCATCTTGCAAACCACACTTTTCTCTTATCACACTATTTCTTACCCTGTCATTCAGATATTTCTATTTATTAGATGCCCTAGCATACTCCTTAATTCTACAGCATTTATTCTACTCTCATGCTTCTTCTGCCAGACGCAACTTTCACTACCATACATTAAAGTAGGGACTAACACAGCATTATGAATTGCCAAAGTGCCTTTTTTGACACATTCTGACTTTTTATAATAGCGTGTAGAGCCCCATTCACTCTATTTCATATATATACTTTAGCTACAAGCTATAACTTTATTTATATAATTAATAGAATCAGGCGTTATTTTACGGATATGCATTATATTAAATATGTTAAAAATTAGTTAGGTAAGATTCGTGTTAAAAAGTTAGTTGAAGTTACAGCCTATATACGTCCCCAGCTGGGCACAGGCCTCCTCGAATTTCCGAGAGGGTTTTAGGGCAAGGAAATGTCCGCCACGCTGCCCCAATGCGTGTTGGTGAACTTTACATATCTTCAAAATATTTTTTCTTCTTATCTCTCAGACCACGCAGTAAATCAGCACTTAAAATTGCAATTAACAATTTCATTGGTGCCGGCGGGGATCGAACCCGGGTTGCTCGCGTACTGTGAAATTTACAGAGAGCGCTTAGCCCCTGAGCTACCACGGCTCCCCTTCGCCCCTGAGCTTCCACGGCTCCTAAGAACAAAGATCCGCTCCTAAGAATAAAGGTGACGGAGGGAAATGAAATAGGAGATAGGCAGCAGTATCTTCCTGATAACAACTCCAAATGATAATAAATTGCGGTTGCTAACCCATTTGCTAAGAGAGGGAACTATGGCAAATATTCCCCCTTTAAGGCACTCTATAGAAATGACCTATGTTCAACAGTGGACTTTTAATAGGCTGTAATTAATGAATGAAAAATGGATAATATCTTGAGGAAGCAGAGATGAAAACGGGTAATACGTTCGTTTTATTGGTAATTGTTTATTATACTATCGTAGCGTAGCGTATCGAAGCAAGCCCGGTGACCATTAGGCAAACACAAAAAATATTTCAAAGAGGTATTTGGTTACAACATAGTTACAGTAATTTTTCCTGTTCATTATTCCCTGTGAATCCCATAATAAGTCTAATCATATAATTTGGCAGAAATTAAGTAAATTTTATAGTGACCTTTTCACGGTATAGTTTAAATTACCACGATAATTCGGAATTCCACATTATTCGACTGCGTTTTTGTAGTAACATGTGAGATAAAGCTTCAATTAACGTTCATTGATTTATTAATCCTTTCCCTGTCCCATGAATCATATATGAACATTTCGATTGTTTAACTATTGTGTCTATTTCGCGGACAGGGAGCCCATTAATGAATTATACGAACTCATACGAACCGGATTAATCAAAATTTTGCTAAGTCATAAACTACGATAAATTTATTAATATGGTTGTAGCACGAACGGGTCGGCTCGACCCATTCGTGACAAGCGTAAAATAGCAGCTTCATACTGCTGTTTCGTATGGTGAGTGTAGAGAACCGGAGACCCATTTTACTGGAAACGAGGCATTCTATCTTAGTCCGCAGGGGTAACAATGCATCTGCGTTTTGATTCTTGATCGAGGATAGATGTAGATGTCTGTGGGCCACAGCATCCACTTACCATGAGGTGGACTGTGTGCTCGTTTGTCACCCTTATTCTATAAAAAAAACTAAATGAATTTATCGACAACTTTTTGTTTTGCTAAACGCACATCAATTGCAATGTCTATGGAATTGAAAAACGGAAATAACCTTGTAAAATAAGGAGAGTGAGAATAATCTAGCTATCTTATTTTGTATCATGTAAAATGTCATATGCATAAATAGTTCAACTACAAGAACTTTGTTTTTATTTTAGAACTAGCTGTTACCCGCGGCTTCGCCGGCATGGTCACTGGGAAATGAACTATCCATTGCTTTTTGAATTGAAAGAAAACTTGCAAATTAAAAGGAAACTGAGCAAAATTGATTCGTCAGCCTATTTAAATGTTTTGAAACGCAGCGTATAGGAAAGCATGAAAATAGCCTGTTTATTCCAAATGGAAATGGGATATTTTTTTAATTAAAGGAAACTGAGCATAATTATCCGTCAGGGATGCAGACTTTTGAAAAGAAACTGAGCTAAATTGATTCGTCAGAGATGCAGTTTTCTGAATTGAAAGGAAACTGAGCCAAATAAAAGATCCGTCAGAGATGCAGCCTTTTGAGTTGAAAGGAAACTGAGCTTAATAGGTCCGTCAGAGGTGCAGCATTTGGAATTGAAAAGAAACTGAGCTAAATAGGAAATTTTGAATTGAAAGGGAAGATCTGTGGAATTTGATTAATTGATTGGGAATTTTGGAAAAAACTAACTGAACACTATTTTAAGACGCTATTGTACACAATGTTATATGTTTTTCCATTCGGGGAAAGAATGTGAGATTCTGCGCATTTGACACACGAACATGCTACATACAGCTGACCATGAGAGAAGCACGGTTTTTCTAAGTTGACCCCGCTACCGGTAACGTTTGCCCTTGCGCTTATTAATTGTCATTGCAAAACTGAGCTTAATAGGAACTGCAACCTTTGAATTGAAAAGGAAGATCTGTGGGAATTATAGGGATCCGTGGTATAATAACATTTTCACCTTTTCCTACGCCTGTCAAAATTGTAGCACCGATTATGTTCCGTCCAAGATGTGTCACACGCAGCCTTGTCCCGTTACATAACCGAGGAGCATCTAAATTTCGCATTAGCATGACTGGGACGCCTAATTTTAATTGAAGCTTATGTGAGGGCACACCTGACAACTCTAGAGAATTTAGAAACTCTACGGGATATGAAGTGCTCTGTTCTGTGTCCATAACTGTGTCTACTGACAAATACTCTGTTATTTCTCCTGCTACTTCACTTAATATATCTGAATTTATTTTGTTAACGCTTTTTTTTGGTGCAAGAATCGCCCTTTCACATAACCATTTGTCTTCATGCATGTTGTTCGTTAAATCTGAATAAACGCTCGCAATTAATTCGAATGACTCTGTACTAAATTACAAAAATCTCTCGTCAATTTAACGCAGCCCTCAGCATCCGTTTCCAACCGCCCATCGCTAATTTTTAATAGTGTGTCAGCATAGTTTCCAGAATTGATATCATTATACAAATGCACTCTCATATTCGTAGTTAAACGAATTTTGTCACCTTGTTCCATAAAATAGACGACTTGAGGCATGCTTAATTTCATCTGCAGGTGTACCTTTGAATGACAGGTAAAGTTTGGCGAAAGTCACCAGCCAGTAAAACCACCATTCTCCCATTACATCGGTATTGCTGCAAATCCTGGAGCGTTCGATTTAGTGCTTCTACAGCTTTTTATGCGATATTGTACTTTCGTTCCACACTAAAAGTTTGCATTGTCGTAGCATTATATCTCGTGCACTATTTTTGCTAAAGTTGCAGATCGGCGATTCTTCCTGGGCTAGATTTAGAGGAGTTTTAAAACAGAATGTGCAGTGCGGCCCCGCTTAGCAGCGTGGCGGCTATACCGGAGGAAGCTACGGCCACAGCAATGTTTTTATCTTTCCGTACTTGCGCTAATAATAAATTTAATAAAAATGTCTTCCAGTTCCTCCAGGGGCATCTAAAAGAAAAGTGCACCATTTCCAGATTCAATTTTTAATAATAATTAATAAATTATTTATTTCGTCAAACATTAATGTTACATCATGTGATCAGTGATCGAAGTCACCTAGTAAGCAAAAATAATGCCTGTAACAGGTGACTTCGCTCTTCCATAGTTAAGAATTACAATATTAACGAAATAAAATATTCTAAAATAAATAATGAAGATAATAAAAACATAACTTTAGAATCCTACCATCAGTCTCAAAGCATTAATATATCAATAATAAACATATTATGGTAGTATTTATATATAGAGTGTATATAGTAGTTGTAGAATGTGATGTGGTATATAAATTAGTGCATGTTGTATGAGTAGTGTGTATGTTCTGAGAATGGGTGTATGTATGTGTATATGTTCATTTAGTATCTGTGTTGTAATAATGTCTCTGTTTCCTCATAATTTAAGGGAGATAAAAAATTAGTAATCAATTTCTTACATTCCTTATTTGTTTTGCTGTAAATCTCTAGTTCTTTGTTTAATTTGTTATATAGTAAAACGGAGCGGCTTGAGTATTGTTTACTAGCAAATGCAGTTTTAGATTTATTTAATGAAACGACAGCTTTTGTTCTTTTTTGTTTGATGCTGTCATCGTAGGTTAAGGTTTTATGTTTTTTTAATACAGTGAGCAGAACATATAATTTTCTCACTGATAAGACTTTACTGATGGAGTAAAGTTCATCTGTTGGAAACCTCCTATTTTTGAAGTGCATTACTTTCAGAAGAGCACGTTGTGCACGTTCAACCTCCAACATTTTGTTTTTACCAGTCCCTCCCCAGATTGGGATGCAGTATGTTAGTAGGGACTGTGCTAACGCCATATAGATCTCCTTAAGTATATTTCTATGAGAGAACTGGCTACCTGATTTCTCACCCGGCACCACATATCTTAAGGTCTTAAATATCCAGATCAGTTTCCTAACCTTGTCTGTTACTTGTTCAAGATGTGGATGCCAGGATAACCGTTGGTCAACTATCACCCCCAGATACTTAGTTTTGTCGGTTTTTTAATAACGGACAAACACAGTTAGCCAATCCGGGATAGGAATTGCAAGAGTGTATTTTGATTTTGAAATCAAGATTAGGTTGTGATTGGTCACGGATACTGTAACAAATAAAGTTCGTCTTGTCTGTATTTAAGGTAAGAAGGTTATCCTTTAACCAGCCAGCAACTAAACTCATACCTAACTCCGCTTTTTCCTTAACATCATTCCAATCTCTTCCAGTGAAAATTATAGCAGTATCATCGGCGTAGGAGAGAATATGGGCCTTATCGATTTGCAAACAACAAAGATCGTTATATAGAGAAGAAAAGTGTGGGGCCTAATACACTACCCTGTGGCACGCCGTGTGATACCGTGACGTCATCGCTCATGAATGTGTTGAGCTTTACTCTTTGAGTTCGATCCGAAAGATAACTCTTAAAAAGAGACAGTGCATTGGCTCTTATACCAAGTCTTTCCAGTTTATTTACAAGAATAGGGATAGAAACTGTGTCGAAGGCTTTTTTGAGGTCCAAGAACACTGACAAGCATTTATTTCCTTGTCCAAGTGTTCAGTTATAATTTGACTTAGTGCAGCCAGCGTCCTCTGTGGATTTACCTTGCCTGAAGCCAAATTGCGTAGAAGATAGAAGTTTATATTTGTTAAGATAATTTAGGAGTCTAGTATTCATAAGTTTTTCTATTATTTTGAAATTGCAGGAGAATTGAAATTGGCCTGTAATTAGCAACATCACCTCGATCTCCATTCTTGTACACTGGAGTAATTAAAGATTTTTTTAATGGTTTTGGGAATATACCTTGCTGAAAGCAGAGATTTACAAGGTGAGTAATGATGGGTACGAGTTCTTTCTTTGCAAGTTTCAGGAAGGTAATAGAAATACAGTCCCAGCCCGGAGCGCTACTAGATCTTAGATTCATGAGGGTATTTTCTACTTCTTTTTCGTCAGTTTCTAACAGAACGAATGAGTTAATTTGGGTTGAACTACTTTTAGTAAAATGATTATATCTTGGAGAGGCACTAGGTTGTATACTAGATGCAAGTATTTTTCCTACATTTTTGAAGTAAGCATTAATGAAATTCGCTGAATCGTTAGGATTAGTTTTAATGTTTATTAGCTCTTTATTATTGTCATGTGATTTGCAACTGTAAGTAATGTATTTTATATTTTTCCACAAAAGTTTATTATTATCTACAGATTTAGAAAGAAGATCCCTTTCATATTTACGTTTAAGTTTTTTGATGAGATTATTGCAGTAGTTCCTGTATCTAATGTACGTTATTTTTAATATGTCGTTTTGGCTCTCTTTTCGTAGTTTTTGTTGTAACTTATTACGATTTTTTATACAACGTAAGATGCCAGGAGTGATCCAAGGCTTTATTACACGTTGGCTTTTTGGTATATTTGAGTGTGTGGTGTTAGCTTTTATAGACTCACTAAGGTCAGTTATTAGACGATTTGTTATGGTGTTAGGGTCGGTACAAAATAGTAGGTCAGTAAGTTTTAATTTTTGAAGGTCTCTAATAGCTTGTGAATAATCTATATTAGTTTTTGTTCTAGTTATTGGGTATTTAGCTGTAGACTTAGAAAGAGAAAGCAGTATGGTAAAATGATCGGTGATTGTAGTATGCAATACTGCAATAAATGCAGAAAATTTTTTTTTGTTATACTTAAGCATAAAATGATCAAGACAGTTTTTCCTCTAGTAGGCAACTTATGACCAGCAATTATACCATAACCAGAAAGTGCATTCAAATAGTTTGTTCTATTGTTGTATTCAGGAGGAGGCTCATCAGATTTGGGGGCAATGTTTATATTGATGTCACCCGTAATTATTATATTATTCTGTGTAGTTAAGGTGTCCAGATGATTGCAAAGTGAGTCTACGAAAGCATCAGAATTTACATTTGAAGGAGAGCGGTAAATACAAAGTATAGTATTATTAAGCGTATCCAGCTGTAGACAGGAAGCATGAGTAAGTCTGACTTCTTTAACTTTATGATGAAAAGATTTTTTAATGAAGACCACCACCCCATCATTTTGGTTCAACTGGAATGTTGTAAAGTAAGTCTTATAATTATCTAGTAGTGGAATAGGTTTGCTCGTAGTCAGCCTACATTCAGTTAGTACTAAAATATCCGGTATAAAAGGTAGAGTAGATAGTGTTACCAGAAAATCGTCAAAGTTACAGTAAATACTACGTATATTTTGGGATATAATTGTAAGGTCATTTTTTTTAAATGTCATGTACGATGATAGCTCATCACAATCGCACTCTATAGCATTAGCAATTTCAATACTGTCTATCACGTTCAAGTTGTATAGTGAATCACCTATCATCAAAAGTTAAGAGAAGTGCATATCATTCGATTTAGTATTAGTTTTTTTAAATAATTGCCAGCAAGTAATTTGCTTGTATATTTTAAAAGTGATTTAGGTAGAGAAATTATTCGTGTGAGTTTGTATGTGATTGTTTTTTGCTGAGATAATATGTGTGTGTAGGATTGTAAGAACACTAAAATAACAATATTATAAATCTTGAACATAATTAAAATCAATATCCGTAACAGAGACGAATGGTATAATAAACATTTTAAAATAAATATAATTAATAAACAAAAAAGATCAAGTAAAAACAACATCGTAAGAAACATTACAATCGGTGTACCTTGGTTGAGATATAAGGTTTCAGGTAGTCAGATGGCAGGTGGCGCTGGAGGTTGACCCGTCAATAGTTGCTGTATTTGACTCTCATTTTAATCGTAATAATACGAGAGTGTTCATTTTCTCTTACATATACCTTGCCATAGGCGGTCCAACAGAACTTGTATTGTTTTGATTTGGCTAAGTCTCGTGCTAGAAAGTGTAGGCGCGCTCCTTTTGGGGTTAGGTGTTCTGACAAGTAAATGGGGGTGTCTTCTTGAATTTTAAATCCAAGATGTTTCGCACACAGCTTACTTTTATGCTTCACATTAAAGGATTTTGCAGATTTTAATATTTTGGTCTTTAATATAGTAGAGTTCGTTTCAACTACAATAGGTGAGTTTTTTTTGTCAGTTAATTTTGGCCTCACTCTGTAAATGTCTTTGATATCTGATACAGATGTTACAATCAACCGTAATACTTTGTCAAAAACTCGTTTTTATTCGGGAAGCAAGCGGGATACAAATTCGGCTACTTGCTGCTGCAAAGCTGGTATATCGTAGTTTGTTTCACGTATAATTTCATCACTTAGTTCATTTTCGGTTGTTCGCTGAGGGCTTATCATTCCAAAGTCGCTTAATTTTTGCCTACCATTGCCATTACTTTATCTTCAATTTTTCCAAGTACTTCATTATAAATGTGTTCATTGTATGTCATGTTCGTGTGTCTGCTGTAACCTTCGCAAATATCTTCCGCCATGTACTCTTTATATTTGTCCCACAATTTATGTGCATTAGATAGCCCGCAAGATGATATGAGAGTTGCATAAAGATCCCTAATTTTGGCTGGTGACTGGCACTGCACAGCTTCCTCCATGGTCATCCCAGTGATTATCGTTTTCTAAAAGATGCAGAGCTTCATGCTTCTCTATAAGTTGCGCATTCCTGACCGTTGACAGTTTTAAGGTCTTTATATCCTGTACCCCGAACATGGTGCAGCAGCAATCGTAAACAGAAACATTCAAAATTAGTTACATGGACGGTATACACGACCAAGGGCATCTGATGACTTTACACCGGGCCAATTTGCCACAGGCGCGCCTTGAATACAGCGTTTCCTCCTTCCTAGATGTGTTCCAAGTATAATAGCGGGGACTTCAGAACATAACAACGTTTTTGCAAAGGGTCGGTTTGACAAAGTTGAAAGAAGGCTGTTAGTGTAGTTTTGGCGGTGATGCAATTCTTTCTTGAAATTTCTTTCGGTGAAATATACACGCTCTCCATTTTCTAAGTGCACAGAAAGGTGAGTAGCTGTTGGGTGCATTTCGTGTAAAGAATTTGCCTCACCTTCACTCCTGAGATTAAATATTGCTTGGTCGCTTCCTTTATTTATGTACATACAGATATACTTGATTGCGCGGACAGAGCTACATGCTTTTACATTAATGTGGGCATTAATTATTTTACATAGAATGGGCGAATACGGGACAATCCAGCTGTTATCTAAGGTTTCGAACGCTCCAGAGCGAGATTTGATTGTAACTTTCCTGCCACCATCTTCGGGAGCTCTGCGTCTGTATAAAGGGTAGCCATTGTCATTGTGCACTGTTTCTTTTAATAGCTGTTTAGGGAATTTCTTTGTACATTTTCCTTCTTTCATACATGGCGATATTGAATTTCGTGCTCCACATGGACCGTGAATCATATTTCGGACGATGGTATCATACAATTCTTTATCTTGCTCAGGATCCGGAATCTCGGCGCTTATTATGTCGTCTATTTGGCTGGGCCGCAATTTTTTTTAAGCCATATTAGAATGTGGGCATGCGGTAATCCTCTTTTGCCATTCAATTGAATACATGAAGCACTGCACCTCTCGAAAATTTTCCTTTGTTAATTACATACATTAATTTTTGTACTTTTAATCTAAATACTCTAGCAACTAAATCGTGTCTGTCAGTACATTTTGGCCCGGCATTAGCTCCTCGATTATTTCTTTCCATGTGGGATTGCAATTAAAAGTAACAAAAGATCAGGTCTTCCGTAAGTTCGTACCTAGGCGAATGCATCTTGTGTGTACTCATGTAGGTAGCGGGGACTGTTAACGAATGATGAGGGCAGAATTACCATTTTACCTAAATCTCTGGGGTTTACATTGGCGTCACTAGAAACTGCATCTTGTAAATGTATATAATTCTCAACGCGCAGCTTTTGATTTAAAGATATATAACGGAGACCTTCACTTTCTACCTTCACATACATGTCTACCAAAAATTTATGAAATAATTGTCTACACCGGGCTAAGAGGTTAAAATCATTTTCTCGCAACATCATATGATACGCATAAAATCCATACATGATACTTTTTGTTCGGGTAGGCTCCTTTATGACCGGGTTAATGAGTGGAATTTGAAAATGATAACCTCTTGTCCTTTGCAATAAATCAATGGGTATTGCAGAGCGTCATAAAACTTGTGTGTATCGGCTACCCGTTGCAACGTATCATCACGTGCTCGCAAGACAATATCTCGTGAAGAAAATTGATCACCACTAATTACGGCTGCTATTTCGTTTATCAAAGGTGCTTTGTAGCGCCTTTCATGCTCTCCTCGAGGGTCCGATCTGCGTGAATGACGACTTTATAATCCTCTTCAGGTAGGTTTTCTAAAGCAGTTTTAAATGTTTTGACTAAAATGTTACGTTCATGCAAGAATCTTTGAATTTTGAACACTGTGTCTCTCTCAACTCCTGGATAAATTGGCAGCGACGGTCTACCTCAATTTCTTCGTCGCCCATAAAATATACTTGTAAAATTTATGCTGTTCGTTTTCAGCTGGAAAAAGTGAACCTATTCTATGATAAATTTGCCCTTGCACCGTAAATGTAGGCGAAAATCCCGGCATTATTATTTCCCGGTCAACTCGAAGGATGTCATTAGAAAGCATGAGTTATATTTCCGGATCCTGTTTAAAAGCGCCGTGACTCATTAGCATCATATAAAAGAGAGTTTTCAAAGGTTCTTCTGGTTCCCCAAGTAACGGAAGAGACACTTTGCCATTGGAACAGCACATGCCTGCGGTCTCATCTTTCCATTTTAAAGCGCTGCAAAATCGACACACCTTGTCCGTCAGTCCGATAACAACTAACCTGTGATTTTTATAATCAATCAACGGATCATAATTGAATGCTGCGTCATTAAAACCGACCAATTGTTTCTTTGAAAATTTTGTCGACGTTCAGCTTGGAGCTGTGCATTTGCATCTCTTCGTGCCTGTGTCTGTTCTGGTGTTTCAGATGCCCTTATAGTAGATTGACGTTCAGCTTGCTCAATGAGTCTGTGTTGAGTTTCATCAGGTGTTTCCGCGGCTCTTAAGGCGGCCTGACGTTCCGCTTGTTCGAATAGCCTTTGCTGATTTTGAGCAGGTGTTTCAGTAGCTCTTAAAGTAGATTGACGCTCTGCCTGTTCAAGATGCCTTTGCTGACTTTGATCAGGTGTTTCAGTAGCTCTTAAAGTAGCTTGACGCTCTGCCTGTTCAAGACGCCTTTGCTGACTTTGAGCAGGTGTTTCAGTAGCTCTTAAAGTAGCTTGACGCTCTGCCTGTTCAAGACGCCTTCGCTGACTTTGAGAAGGTGTTTCAGAAGCTCTTAAAGTAGCTTGACGCTCTGCCTGTTCAAGACGCCTTTCCTGTTTTGAGAAGGTGTTTCGAAGTTCTTAAAGCAGCCTGACGCTCTGCTTGTTCTTGCCTTCTCAGTTCAGCGTCTTCTAAAGGTTCTAGCGATCGAGCTAATCTTTCGCTTGTCTTTGAGAAGATACTCTTGAAAGGCTGGACTTACGTTTGCGAGGCATTATGAAGTAAGAAAAACCTATTTATAAAAACGTTAAAATACCTAAAAGGAATTAAATTTCCTTTAAAATTTTTTTAAAGCAAATCCAAAATATCTAAGAGGAATAAATATTCCTTTTAAATATTTTTAAAATCAAAACAACAAAACCAATTCAAGACACAACACGAATCCGAAAACGATAGCCAAAAAAATCGAATCAACTTAAACCAAATCATAAAACAAATCGCAGAAAACCGAAATCGAAAGCAGTAGTCAATATAAATATAACCAACGAAAAAGAAGTAAGTGTATAGGTACTGTATACACTATCCGTATATACTATATACTATTAATATTCCTTTGAAATATTGTTAAACAACCTAAAACAACGAAAACCAATTCACGATTCTAAATAAACAAAATCCAAAATCAAAGCCAGTGTCTAAATATGTATAAAGGAATACCAACCAAATCAACAAAACCGATCCAAGAAAATACACAAATCCGAAAATGAATGCCAATATAAATCCATTCAACCTTAACCAAATCACAAAGCAAATAACAAACAACCGAAATCGAAAGCAGGTAGTCGAACAAGCTACGAAATAGAAACAATTTAAGCGTATAGGTACCGTATGCACTATAAGTTGACGCGCGGCTCAACGGCGGGAGTTAAGTACATGTCAGGAAACATTTCGTTACCGCGTTTTAAAACCTAGTTTTTTTTTATTTATAGGAGGGGCAAACGAGCATGTGGCTCACCTGATGGTAAGTGACTACCGCCGCCCATGAACAACTGCAACACCAGGGGAACCAGAGGAATTGCAGATGCGTTGCCGGCCTTTTAAAAAGGAGTAGGCTCTTTTCTTGAAGGTCCCTAAGTCGTATCGGTCCGGAAAAATCCCTGGTGGTAAACTATTCCACAAGGAAGTTGTGCGAGGAAGAAAACATCTTCTAAATCGCACAGTGGTGGACCGCCAATTATCCAGATGGTGTGGATGGTATCGGGAGTTCTGCCGCGATGTGCGATCGTGAAATTTGGCGGCTGGGATTAATCCGAACAATTCCTCAGAGCACTCCCCGTGGTAAATGCGAAAGAAAATGCAAAAGATGCAACATCTCTTCGCAGCGCCATGAATCGAGCCGATCGGAAAGGACTCGGTCGTCGACGATTCGAGCCGCTCTGCGCTGGATGCGGTCAAGTGGAAGGAGCTGGCACTGGGGAGCCCCAGCCCAGAGATGGGAACAGTATTCCATGTGAGGCCGAACCTGCGCCTTGTAAAGTTGCAGGCGTTGTGCCGGCATGAAATACTGTCCCGCTCTGCTGAGCACGCCAAGCTTTTAGAGGCCAATTTGGCCTTCTTCCGTGACCACGAAACCGCACGTCACTCGATATGTCGACGCCGAGGATTCCGATACTGGCTGATGCAACAAGGGAGTGCCTTGAAACTGAGGAGACACGACAAAGGGTTCTTTTAGCGGTAAACGCGTAAACTTGTGTCTTCTGAGGATTAAACTGGACTAGATTTAGTTGCCTCCAATCCGAGACTTTGTTCAGCAAAGACTCGACTTCAGACACAAGTTTGTTCCGGTACTCGGCGACGTTTTCCAGAGAAATATTGGTACGGCCGGTGTATAGAGCATCACCAGTGCTGTCCGCATCCGCATATCAATGAATGTTACCGGTTTGCAACATATCATTGATATGAAGAAGAAACAGCGTTGGTGATAGCACGCAGCCTTGTGGAACACCAGCGTTAATAGGCTTGTAGTCGGAGCATGCACCGTCTACAACTACCTTGATGCTCCGATCTGCAAGAAAGCTGGTGATCCAATTGCACAATTTCTCGGGAAGTCCATAGTAAGGAAAAAGTAACGACATCTAGCGGGATCAATTTAAACTATGTATACGTTAGTTAATAAGAACTCTCAAAAATATTTTTCTTCTAATTTTGCACAATTTTTCTTATTGTAATACCGATTCATTCATAACCACATATAAGAACTGTATTCATTTCCGTTCAATAAATATTACTAAGGCTTATTAATAAGGCTTACTAAGAACTGTTTCTACCATTGTTA
Source organism: Parnassius orleans (assembly GCA_029286625.1). NCBI lineage: Eukaryota > Metazoa > Arthropoda > Insecta > Lepidoptera > Papilionidae > Parnassius > Parnassius orleans. Next base: position 5,820,640 of record JAGSMP010000037.1, read on the forward strand.
AGTAATAGTTAAGGTGAAAGCGTGACAGGTGGTGATAGTATTTCTGATCCATACTTATAATCACGCCTGTAACCCTTGCGGGTTAGGTAGAGCATCAACGGATTACTTAATATCGTCTGCGAGGTTATCGCCTATTCTGTGAATTACGATGCACCAAAACGTTTGAAGAAAATCAGCTGGTGAATTTCATGTTTTTATCGCTCTCTTCCCGGTCCTGCGTGGAAAAATACAGATCCATACATTTTTATCTTAATTTTGGTAAAAGACATAATAATCCAGATATTCTGACCTTCTGTGTTCGTCCATCGTACCGTCGTCCGTCTTGTAGAATCACGGTGGCGCCACCTAGCTGAATTTAATTTTGCAACATATTCGATTTTCCCACGGAATGATATGTTTTCCGCTGAAAAAGTAGCCTATGTTACTCCACCGAACTATCCCCATACAAATAATCATGCCATGCCGACGCTCTCTTGCGACGTGAAAGAAGGACAAACTTGTGCAACATATTCGATTTTCCCACGGGAATGAGATGTTTTCCGCGGAAAAGTAGCCTATGTCACTCTACAGCCACCGAACTATCCCCATACAAAAAATCATGCCATGCCGACGCTCTGTTGCGACGTGAAAGAAGGACAAACAAACAAACAAACAAACAAACACACTTTCGCATTTATAATATTAGTAAGTAAAGTATGGATTCCCTCTATGCTAGTAATTACTGTGATTTGCAGAGTTGAAGCTCTTAAAAATGATGAGAATAATATACCCCTTTGTCTATGCTCTTGACTCATTGATTGATCCAGTGCTACCAGATACACGATAATTACCATAAATGCACGGTATTTTTTACCAAACCACGGTCTACGGTAATGATCTGTCACCGTGTCGTTTTCTATGGTATTTTTGATATAAATTACCGTGTAAATGATACCTAGTCGAATTTGAATCTAAAATTTCAAAAATGCGTAAAATGAAACGCATATTCTAATTCAGTAGACTTATCAGTAACACCAGCAGCCGCTGTTCAGGAAATCCCTAAACATTTCATTGCTTTTCAGGTTATATAATCCGGCAAAACCAAAAAGATTTTCTGGCAGTGGATTTTTCTTTTGTTTAACTTATATTAAAATAGTATTAAAAAGTAGTATATTAATGAATAAATTAAATGTCATTACATTTCTTGAAAAAGTCTTTTGCTGTTTACTGGTGCATAAAATATTATTTTTCTCTACGAAATCGTACAATACGAGATCATAATGGGCAACAATGAAAGTGACAGTGATAATTACGAGACTGATTCTGAAACTGGACCGACATCCTCTAAAATAGCAAGAGATGGGCAAAAACGTAAGCATTACAAACAAACGTTCAAAGATGAGTGGTTATATGTTACTTTATTAATTTTAAATTATTTAAATCACCTCTTTCTTGGTACATACAGTTAAGTAATCTTTTCCTTGTTCACATGTAGCTCAGCTAAGGACCAAAGTGGAAAAGAATATTTAAATTTCTGCCTACATTTATGTTGAACATTCTGTCCTTGCCCCATTCCAATGCTGCATGCGAGAGACTGTTTATTCAAGTAAATGACATCAAAACGAAGAAAAGAATTAATTCAAAGAATTGACGACTGATTACGCAGACTATAAAGGGAAACACTTTGGCTCTAGAAATGGAAATTGTGTTGATTTTACACCATCGAACGACATGATTAAAAAAATTATTTCGTTATTTTATGACCAAGAAGTGGAACTTTTGGAAGAATAATGCAATAATTTCTAATAAAAAAAAATGATGATCCGTGATAGCTCAGATGGTTAACACTCGCTGTAAATTTCACTGTGCGCGAGCAAACCGGGTTCGATCCTCGCCAGCACCAATGAACTTGTTAATTGCAATTTTAAGTGCTGATTTACCACGTGCTCGGCGGTGAAGGAAAACATCGTGAGGAAACCTGCATGTCTAGAAATAAGGAAAAAAAAATATTTCGAAGACATGTGAAGTCCGCCAACACGCATTGGGGCAGCGCGGCGGACACTTCCTTGCCCTACAAAACCCTCTCAGAAATGAGGGGAGGTCTGTGCCCAGCAGTGGGACGTATATTGGCTGTAACTTTAACTTTTTTTATATCAAAAAAGTTGTATTTTGTTTTACATTGACACGGTAATATACACTGTAATTTGAAAATAAATCTAAGGTAATTATACTTAAAACACGGCAATTTTAGTCTGCTGACACGGTAGTTTACAATTTTCATCTGGTAACACTTATTGGATTTGTCTAATCAACTGTCAGGTGTCACCTTTGACATTAAGAAACTCAAAGCTTCTAGGATACATACGTAATGTTATTTATTTATTTGATCTACTTTTTCTCTACGTCTTTCTGACGAATAGCCATATTCTTGAAATTAATTAGCATTTTTTAAATTTGTGTTTATCAAATGGCAGCGTTGGCATTAAAAGTGAAAAATAAAAACGGTCAGCATATTTTAAAAGATCTGACCTCTAAAAGTACAGTGGGAGAATTAAAAATATTTCTCTACAGCTTATCGGATGTTAGTGTTGATAGAATTCACGTTTTGTTTGGGTTTCCACCGAAGCCACTGGATATAAGCGATGATAATAAAACTTTGAGTGAGATTGGTTTGAAGACTGGTGAAACTTTGATTTTGGAAGAAAAAACATCTGTTCAAGAAGCTACGACGAAAGCTGAGCCAAAGAAACCTGTAGAAAATGGCGTAATTTCCCACGAGGCTGTAGGGTCATGTAGGCCTGGCATTTTGATGAAGAAAATAGTCCCTCCAGATAATTCTTGTTTATTTACTAGCATAGGTAAGCCTATTCATATTTTTAAAATGTAGGAAAATTTCATATGTCAAGCTGCAAGAACAAAGCAATTTCTAACAAAATTTGAAATTATTATTCCTTCAATTCATTTTATTATTATTTAGTCTAAGTAATGACATCATAGCTGTGATTATTAATTTAACCTCTCAGGCCCCGACATTTTATTGGACAAACTTAATCAGAACTATGGTCAAGCCAAAGAGTATAGTAGGTCAGGCCAAAGACAATTTTTTTTAAATGATGGTAAATATAACTTGGGTCATTACTATGTTCTTATCCAAAAATAAAAAATTATCAACAATTAAAATATTGAATTATTTCTATGAAGGTCAAGTGAGCGTTAGAGTAACGATGATTGCAAGACGATTTGTCGATAAATTAAATGTTTTGAAAAATTATCAGTTACCGTGTAGTGGTGGTGTATGAATATTCATATCATTTCATGGGTTTCAAAAGAGGCGACTGATCTACTGTTCCACGGTACACGTACCTTGTTACACAGTAACAAGGTACGCATAATTCATTTTGTTTGGTAATAACGGAGAAAATAGTACGGTGGCGGCGCGAAGGAACAACGTTATTTTGGAACTTTTTCACCGTGATGTTATTTATCACTCATATCTAGCGGCGACAGAGGGAAATAAGGGGCAGCAGCGTCTTCCTAATAACAACTAAAAATAAAAAACTGCGGTTGCCAACCTGTTTGCTAAGCGTGGCAACTATGACAAATCAATGAGGCATATAGTGAAGGCCTATGTTCAGGGGGGGTTTTTATAAGCTGTAACGGTGTTTGTTGTAATAGTGATAAGAAAAAAATGTGGGAGGAAAAAAAGATGAACATTTTTTCTTAATTTCTCGGTGGAACGCGGATGCTCCGTGCGATGTTTAGGTCAGCCTTGCAGAGGTGGGTGATATTTGTGGCAGTAAAATTTTGTGCTCCCCTTTATTTCCATGGCCCATGGCCAGCAGTGGAAGGAAATTGTAAGGAGAGGGAGGGGGTAATTTTATTATTTGAAAAAATATTTTTGTGTGTAAAAAAAAGTCATCAAACATCAACATCATATAATTTATTAAACAAAAGTTGTGTAAACAAGTTCAATGGTTAAAACAGTATTAAATAACAAAACCAAACAAGTTTACTGAAAGGAAAAAAATTCAAATATTCGTAAGGCAAATCTAACAAATCCCCATATGTTAAAATCAAATAACTACTATGAAGAAAGAAACAAGGACATAGAAACACTCGATTTTCATAAAGAAAAGAAATATATAATATAATTAAATCGATATACTCAGTAGGAGCCTCTAAAAATAAAAAAAATATATATTAAATCATAGCCATATACTTTATTACGCTATCTTTGACCAACACCATTTTTCTACCGACTTCAAACAGGAGGAGGTACTCATTTCAAATGTATGTTTTTTTTAAATGTGTGTTACCTCATAACTTCTTTCTGGGTGAACCGATTTCGATAATTCTTTTATTATTTGAAAGCTGGTGCTTCACATGTGGTCCCATATAAATTTGATCAAGGTCTGACCAATAGTTTGAGTTATTCTTAATAATTTATATTGAAGTCAGTTGTACAAAATTTTTAATTTTTAATTATTGTTGAAAACAACAAACTTCACCATAATGTTCACTATATATCAAAATTATAACATAAAACGTAATTTTCGCACATTGGACTTTGTGGAATATGAAAATTTGTGTTTTTTACATGATTTATAGTGATGACTCACACGTTATATTTAATTTTCAGTTAATTGTGACTATCAAATATAAAGTGATACATGAATGACGAAGTATTTGAAATGGAAATGTTTGCAAATAACTTTTAAAAACAGTGTAATTACTTACCTTTATATAAAAAAAACTAACAACAAACTTTATGTTGTACCCACTTAATTTTTTTTAAATTTGTAGTTGCCTCTTAACTCACGCCGCGAAGGAAATAGACTAAAGCATGTGAAGTAAATGCGACGCGTAGGTAAAGGCGGAAACACGTCATTTGAAGTAAATTCTCTTAATTTAGAGAAGCGTAATTTAGTAACGAAACTAATTCTAATAAAATTTTATCTATTGGGTCTTCATAGTAGTAACTACAAATAAGTGTTTAAGTAATTGAGTCTGTAATAAAAATGGATCATTTTACAGCATAGGTGTAGCCTCATAGATATGAACACCTATTTACTTCTCACATTTGAGCTTAAGTATACACAATAATAGAACATCATTTATTGTTGTCTATACTCCTTTTTATATACTGGTGAGTTTAATGTGGGAACGAAGTAGAAGCATAGTACATTAATACATATTTATCATTTATTTATTTGTCAATGACATTTTATTTTCATTTCGGTTTAAGGTCATTGGGGGTCACAAATTAATGGATCCTTGCCATGGAAACTTTTATATTGAATTTAACATATTGTGAATATGATTTGAATTTTGTAATTCTTAATCGATTAATTATTAAAATAAAAAGTTTCATTAAAAAAATAAATTTAAAAATATCTAGACCATAGACTATTACCTACTTTGTTCAACTATTACACCCTATTTTTTCCTCATGGTAAAAATAGTCAATGTGCAACAAAGCCGTAACTCAGGGCTAAGGGATTGCTGAAAATTTCACAGTACACAAGCAACTTGGTTCTATCCCTACTTGCACCAATGAAATTGTTTACTCACAACTTTAAGTGCTGATTTACCATATTGGTGGTGAAGAATTACATAGTGAAGTAGCCGGCATGTCCGAGTAATAAAAAAAATGTCCTGAAGGCATGTTAAGTCTACCAATACGCTTTGTTGCAGCATATCGGACATTTTCTTCCCTAAAACTGTTAGAAATAAGAGGAGACACGTGCCCAGCTGTGAGATGTATATATGCTCTAATTTTACTCGTACATTTAAATGAAACTAAGTTTTACGGATTTTAGTCACATATTATATTAACATATTTTAAATTCTCGACGTTTAGACTACTTTACAGCATCCATGGTCATGTAACTATGGACAATAAGTTATTGAAGGACTAATCACATAATTATATTTATTTTTATTAAATTAAATTTGTATTTAATTATGTGATAAGGAAATAGACAAAATTGATATACCTAAATAAAAAAACATTAAAGATTGGGTCGTACTCTTTTATCGTCATGGTTGACTGATCAGTCCTTCAAGGCTACCAACCGCAATAAAAGTAGCGGGAAATTTAAAGAATGCTTAATTTTACAGTAGGAATTTGAAATGGTCTACTACTGGTAACTGGTTCATTACTTGTACAATCACCCTATAATGTTTAATCATTTCAAATCTTAAAACATATATCTGTATGAATAAACTATGCATTTTAGTCATTGTTATGATAGTGTAACTTATTAATTTATATAATGTATGACAGCATTACCCCATTCACTCCTAGAATATAAAAGTGTTGAAAACATGTAATTGCAGGTTTTGTATTAAATGGCAATGTGGACACATCTGTACATACTCTAATGCGGCAGATCATTGCCATGGAGGTGGCTAGTGACCATGAGACTTATAATGAAGCCATGCTGGGCAAACCTAATGCCGAGTATTGCACTTGGATACAACAGCCTAGCTCCTGGGGTGGAGCTATCGAGGTAGTATATGATAATATCTTAAAATTGTTCTTTAAATTAGCAAATTCAATGAAATAGACAACTTTTGATTCAATGTAGATTACTAAGTAGCTCGTTGTCAGTGAATAGACTGGATTATCATGGTTGCACTTTAAAATTACAACTCTTTTTCCACATCATCATCATCATCATCATCATCATCATCATCATCATTACAGCCATTCACAAGTCCACTGCTGAACATAGGCCTTTAGATGCCCTCCAAAGAATGCCACAAAGCATGGTCCTGAGCCACCTGCATCCATCGACTTCTTGCATGTCTTTCTAAGTCGTCACTCCATCTACTGGGGGTCCACCCTACACCGGTACAAGGCTGCAACTCGAGAATCTTTCTTCCCCATCGGTTGTTGATTCTTCGAGCTATATGGCCGGCCCATTGCTACTTCAGTTTACTAATCCATTGGGTTATGTCGGTTACTCTGGTTCGACTGTGGATATCCTCATTTCTAAATCATGCAGAGAAACTCCGAGCATAGCCCTTTTTTTTCTTGCACATGCTCACAGTTTCATCACTGGTTTTTTTTTTTCAAATTGTTATAAATGTTGGTATTTTTGTTATTAAGATGAATTAATATAATAAATGCACTAGCTTCTGTTTACTTTCGTAATTATTAAATACCATCAGATAATGTGTCACTAAGCACCATAATTTGTTGCTCCCACAAATATTGGTTGGTTACCTTCAATTGTGGAATCTGTGTGTTTGCTAAGAAACGTAAGGTAAATAAAATTACTACAATATTATCATTTTAGGTGGCGATACTCTCCCGTTTTTACGGCTTAGAAATGGCGGTTGTGGATACATTAAACGCTATAATTAATAGGTTTGGCGAAGATAAAAATTATGGACAGAGGGTTTTTTTGCTGTTTGATGGAGTACATTATGACCCTTTGTACTTGGAACAGTCAGATGTAAGTTCAATTTACCTATATCTTTAAACATAAACAGTTTTACTTAAATATTATAAGATATAATATATACTGCATTAGTTGATACCAAAATGTGTGGTATAGAGAGTTGAGTTTGGTAGAAGAATCATGAGAGTGAAAGCAATGCTCCATTATTAATTAAGGCTAGCTGTGGCTCTGAACGATAGGATGAGAAAAGTGTGGTTTACAAGATGTGATCAGCCCGGCTAGCATGGGCGGGGGACAAAATTTTTATCCCCCGATTATATCCACTGACAAGAGATAAAATTATCTTGTTATGTCAAACGGGGCGAAGTATATCCCCGTTTGACATAACGAATAGGCATATATCCCCCGTCCGTAGATGGAGCGATATATCCCCGTCATGGAGCCAAATGAAAGATAAAAAATTATGCTTTTTTGACATTTGAAAGGGACAATTTTATCCTAGTTCATTGGACGTGGGTTTTTATTTTTTTTTGGCTTTTGTTTATATTCATACAAAAAAATCTATGTAAGTCTAAGTCTATCTCCCATTTTATCTACTGTGGATATTATATCCACCGGTGTGCCCATGCTCTAAGGGTGGATAAAACTAAGCGAGGGGATAAACATTTTCTCCTTTCCCTGGGGATAAAATTGTCTCCTGCCCATGCTAGCCCTGCAGATGGACTGTGTGCTTCTTTGTCACCCCTTTTCTATAAAAAAAAAAAACAAGTAGAGAGAATGAAAGAGTGACAAAGCTTATGCTGCAGAAGCGAGTAGCAAAGTTGGCAAGGGACACCCCAGAGGGAAGTCGTATCGACCGAATTGGCGATATATTGTAACTGGGCCAAATTAAGAGTAACCTTAACCGACTAACTTGTACACTAGTGTGTAGATATAGGGATGTGCAGAGGGAGATGTGAGTCAGTGCCAAATGGAAGTCCGTAGTCTCTGCCTATCACTCTGTGATAGGTTACATTACATTAAAGTTAATTGGACCGTAATATAGTGGGAAGAGAAAATATTATATGAAACACTAACAAAGTAAAATTGCAAAAGAAAACAAGTTAAGACATAACACAAACAAAATCAAAGTTCAGTTAGAATAGAATAGAATAATTTTTATTCAATATAGATTATTACATAATACTTATTGAAAGTAATTTTTTTTATTTACCACTGGTTCGGAAAATACCTCTGTCCTGGGAAGAACTAGCAAGAAACCCAGTGCGACTTGTTTTTAAACATATTTCACTTTACAATCATTTTGTTTTTTTTTGTACAAATTTTTAATGAGTTTTAATAGAACCAGCATGGTGGTGATTAGTGGCGAAGCTAGGGCTCCAAACTAGGGCAAGCCCAAGATATGGTTTTGTTGTTTTAAGCAGTTTTATAAAAATTTACCTTTTCTCTTTTTCGATTTTACCTTTTCCTCGCCGATTAGCACTTTAACACACTTCAATTTATCACAAGGAACACTATTATCCTCCATTTTCACTAAAAATCTATAAAAAAGCATAAATTTTCAACTCGCAATATTTATTCGCTCAAGTAAACACACAGAGTAAACATTGAAATGTGAAGTGAACTTGCAAAGGTATCGCCCGCGCTTGACTAATGACTAACTTCTATATAAACAATCGTAGTTATATTTCATTATAGAACATTTTACCACAGGTTAGAAAGGGAGCGATCGTCTTCTCGAAAGCCCGGTAAAAGCCTACGCGTGCGAGAGAGAAGACTAATGTTTATGATAACCTAATCGCGCAGTTTTGCCGCGTGTTAGATCGGCCACATACATACGGAATTCCGTTTCGTGATTCCGTTTCGGAATCCCGAATCGGGATTCCGTGAATACATCACACACATACGTTTATTTCCGTTCGGAATAACAAGGGTCAGTTGAGAGAGGTTAGCCATTGAGTCTAGACATTCTGGCAGCGAATAATGACGACGATTTTCTGGTTGCGATTCCATTGTTGCTGTATCATTGTTACTGGGTGCATCCCCTTATCTCCCTAAGCTTGCAATATAGTCAATATTATGTAAAAAGATCTATCTATCCAGAGATATGTTTTAAATATGGATGTCTGTAAACTCTTTCGATAAATTATTAAATAAAATAAGATGAAAGGTTACAGCTATACACCTATAAGATTAAATGTAAAACATACATAAACACACCTACCCGCTTCGGTCGTGCGACGAACACTAAGCGCGTTCCGTACGGAATTTTACGTATGTGTTGCGACTCGTACAAAATCTATGGAAGACTTGCGTTCGGGCGGTTTTTCCGTTCGGGATTCCGAACGCACAGGCGGTCATACGGAATCTCGAATCGGAGAAAATTCCGTACGGAAAAATACCGTACGTGTGTGGCGGGTCATAGATTTTATATGGACTTGCTGCGTTCGGAATCTCGAATCGGAATATCGAAACGGAATCCCGAAACGGAATTCCGTATGTATGTGGCCGGCCTTATAGTTCGGCCGTTCAGAGAATGCGTTTCTGACACGTCGCGATTGAACTGACGACATAACTTTGTAATGGCGTTGCAGTTACGATAAAAATATTTTTGCTGGTTGTTTACCGTTTTAACAATTGATGAGCATTAAAACAACATTATTATATCAATAATCAATGAATGTTATAATTTTGTGCCAAACTGAGTGTCAAATAACTTGGTAAACAATATTTTTCTAAATCTATACTGCGCTATTACAATGTTATGTCAGCGCTTTATATTTGTAGTGCTGTGCTAACAATAACAGGCAATAACAGTATCGTAATCTGTTCTTATACAGTTATACTTTATAAAATAATACGTTTTGTTTTTCTTTTTAAGAATTTGAAAATAATGGACTATAAGATAACTTTTATTAAATATAAAATAAAACTACGACCAAACCGAACGCGCGAAAAGTAGCATTTTATATTTAGGTTGAAAATGGTAACCCCAAATGGCGTTATGGGCCGCCATTTTGTGACGCTAAAACAGTCGTCTGTTGTCGTTTCGTGCGCATAGACCACGTTCTTCAAGTGTTTTCGATCTGTTTTTATTTGATTACCCGGCTTTCGTTTAATGGACTGTTTCTGCTTTTCAAACTGACATCGGCGCTAAATCGGACTTCGATTGTGTTTTGTATTGCGTTCTTTTTACTTTTGGTGCATAATTGAAAAACACATTTTGGACAAACATTGAAAAGTGGAGCCCGTGAGTTAATCATCAAGCTGCAAGATTACTTTGAGCGGGAGCGGCAAAATGGCGGACCCTGTTACCTGTCGAACAAGTACAAGAACGCGTCTCTCAGGCGCTTGGAGTTAGCAAACGAACGATAACAAATATTAATAAAGAAAAGTTCGGCTCTACTGGCACGGAAGATAATATTTTACGTACTCCGAAGAAGAAACGTAGAACTAAACCCGTGACAGATATTGACACCTTTGGCGCCGATGCAATCAGAAATCATATATATGGTTACTATTCCAGAAATGAATATCTCAACAGGAAGAAGCTTTTGGCATCGTTAAGAGAAGCTGGACTGTTTAGCGGGGGTAAAACTGCTTTAACCAAAATCTTAAAAGATATTGGTATAAAAAAACAGGCAAAAGAAAATTTTTATTAGAACGATACGACATAATTTTAAAACGGATAAGTTTTTTGAGAGAAGCAAAAAATATTGATAACTGGGATAATGTCGTGTTCATTGACGAGACATGGCTAAACGCCAATCACACGGTTTCCCGTTCTTGGACGGATGATACACAAGAGTCGACGTCGAAAGTACCAATGGGTAAGGGGGCCCGTCTAATAATATGCCACGCAGGTTCTGCAAAATACGGCTTTGTGGAGAACGCGTTACTGGCATTTCAATCAAAATGCACTACATTTAAAGAGTGGTTCCAGAACGTGCTTTTGCCCAGCCTACCAGAGCCTTCTGTAATATTCATGGATAATGCCTCCTATCACTCGGTTCAAATACAGAAACCACCTACCCAAGCTAATAAAAAAGAAGAAATGGTGGCTTGGTTACAAGCAAAAGGCATTGACGCAAATATGCAGATGCTAAAACCAGAGCTAATTAAATTAGTTAAAGAAAATGAAGCGGCAAAGGTGCGATACGAAATCGATGAACTGGCTCTGGAGTACGGTCATCGCGTTCTAAATTCCACCGTATCATTGCCAATATAACGCGATTGAGCTAATCTGGGCTCAAATAAAGGTTCCGCCGCCCGCCACAATACTTCCCGCCATTCAGCACGAAAAGATGATGACCCCATTAAAAAGCCTGCGGGAAGTCACAAGAGATGACTGGGCCAAGGTTGTTGAGAAGACTAAAAACCTGATTGTGGAACATTTTGACCGAGATATCAGGATTGATTCTGTTATTGATAATAATATAATTATACATGTAGGCGAAGATGATGATGAAGACACCACCTCCTCAAGCGAATCGGAGTCTGATTAATATTCTGTACGCACATTCAATTCAATGTACTTTATTGCATAGAAATACAGATTGTAACTTTGTAACAAAGAATAAATAAAACAATTTTATTATATTAATATTACCTTTTTGGTTTCCACTTAAATTACTAAAATATAAATTTTAAATGATTCCGCCAATTTAAAACGAAAATAATCTTAAAAATAACGCGGCGGTTCATTTTGGAGGAACGGTAACGAACTCAGTGTTATGTTGTGCCCATCACTAGTCGTGACTAACTGATAGGTGTCAGGAACGCATTCTCTGAACGGCCGAACTATAGACGTTATAAGGCCTGTGTATATACAGTAATCTATGGCCTGTGTAGAACAGGTCAGTGACAGCTACAGAGAAGCGCGCGGGAAATTTGAAATAGTTTGAAACAGTTTACGAGTTATTTTATTAGTTGATATTATTGATTGAGCAGTTTGATAGGGCAAGCCCGGCTTCTCGGCTTCTATGGAGCCTTCGCTACCGGTGGTGATCACCTCATTAAACTACACTCACACCCCACTTTTTAAATCATTCTAAGCCAGTGCTTGGATAGGAATAGCTTAGGAATTGGTTACACCTAATGGTAAGTGTTGATGCAGCAGAAGATAGTAAAGTGCAGTGATTTCGCTTAAAAAAGCCTATTCACTTTTGCCTCGAAGAAACTTACATTGTAATCGGATGGAAAGACAGATGCTGGTAAATATTTCACTCTTTCCTTGCGCTGTACGCATGACGAACGAGGAAGCAAACCTTAAACGCAAACCAAAAATTTGGTTCTAACCTATGATAAGCCGGCGATGAAGTGATCGAGACTGGCCATGCATCTGCTTGTCCGATGGTAGAGAGAGAAATTAAGTTATGCAATTCCTGCGCACACTCTCTGAAATGCATCCCATAGAACAACTAAAGATACTTCGTGCTTATGCTCGAGACTGGTAAGATTGGCTTTAACCAGACTCGATTCACCATCAAGTCTCATAGCGCGCCGTTTCATTGAATCCCTAGCTGTTAGATTTTTTTTATTGAATAGGGGTGACAAACCAGCACAAAGTCCACGTGATGGTAAGTGGATGCTGTGGCCCATAAACATCTACATTGATCCTCAATTAAGAATCAAAATGCAGATGCGTTGGCACCCCTGAGGATTAAGATGGAATGTCTCTTTTCCAGTAAAAAGGATATCCGGTTCCGGTTCAGGGTGACGACGGTGTTGGGGCAGGGAGGGCAGAGCGTTGCTCCAGAGCCTTTTGAAATCAAAGCAGAAATTGCCGAAGGGCTCTCCTATCCTTGTAATACATGCATATTATTTGACAAAAACATACTATATAAAACATTAATGAAAAAATTTGATACATATATTTGCCATAGTCGCCTCATCGAGACAAAATGGACGCACTATAGTATATATCTACCAACTTAATTCTTATTATGATTAAAAATTTACAGGGTGGTGTCCAAACAATATTCGCCGCCGAAGATATGGAAATCTACAGAGAGGCTGAGCAATTGGCTCATGAAGCCAAATCTTCCCGTCAATTCACAGACTTGAACAAATTTACGCTCAAATGCATGAACTGCAATAAATTTCTCACGGGACAGGCCGAAGCACAGCGACACGCTAAGGAAACTATGCACACGAATTTCGGCGAAGTTTAGAACTGAGAATTAGGGTTATGAGCTAGAATTATTGTGATTAAAATTGTGTCCACTTCTGTAGTTATCCCTTAGATCTGTGCTGAAATTACAAAATTTATTTAATATTTATTAACTCTCAAAATTGTGGGGAGGTCAGTGCCCAGCTTTGAGATGTATAAGAGTTATAACTTACTTTTTTTACTTTTATTTTAAATTTTTTTGTAAATAATACTCAAATCAGTTTCAGAATTAATTTTTTAAATTTATAATTTAAAACTCTTTTATGTGTATTTTAATTACGGCCTTATTTTAAAGTTGGAAAAATTTACTTTGCCAATACCCGCTCAATAAAATAAAATGATGTGATGTCTTACCTAGTTTGAAGAGCATCTCCCGCCCTCCCTCAATTGCGTGCACTATCCCCGTCACCACTACTCCCACCACCACTACACTAGGAAAGACACACCACTGACGACAATACGACACGTGTTTCGCCTCTACACGAGGCATCTTCAGGTGTAGTAGACTCTACGGTGGCTGACCACTAAGTGAGCGGCGAGCCAAAAACAGCTGCTATTTATAAGACTCGCCGACGCAACCGCTCCCCACTTAAGTAGCGAGCGACCGCGTCATGCGATAAAACATCCGACCAATCACCACCTGACGCACGCAGCCGCCTGCTATTAAATTAATAACAAGCTGCTGCGAAACGCCCGCCTACCCTCCAACCACGCAAACAATCGCTGATCACCGTTAAGGTGACGAACGACCATATTGCGAGGCTGTCCGTTATTAGAGAGCAGGTTTAAATATGTTTAAGAGAGGTGAGTTAGAAACATTTGTTTGTTCATTCAGCAGTGCAACATTACATTACTATTTTTATTTTTTAATATCGTTAACTGCTCCAGCACACAGTCGCAGCCCTTTATTACAAGTATGTAAGACTTTAAAGGAGTGGTCGTTGGTTAGGTTGTGTCCAGTGTCCAAGAGATGCTTAGCGAAATGGGATATATCAGGATTGCAATGCTGGGATTAGTGGTGACGGGGATAGTGCACGCAATTAAGGGAGGGCGGGAGGTGCTCTTCAAACTAGGTAAGACACATCGTTTTATTTTATTGAGCGGATATTGGCAAAGGAAATTTTTCCAACTTTAATATAATGGATTTCCGCAAAGTAACGCCTGATTCTATTAATTACGGCCTTATTGTTTTTAATATTGTGCTGCAAATTCATATGTTGAATGTGTAGAAAAATATGAAATGGCTGTATGTGCTCTTTAGGCCATTGCTTATTTTTACGATTTCTATGGTTTGTCATGACATATTTTAACTGTTTAGATTTATTGTTGATAGTACGTCTATACTAATGTATACATTTATACGGTTTTAAGTGGACACAGTTATAATTGTCAATAGCATATTAATATATTTAGATATCAATTGAATTTTAAAACTAAAATTTTATTAATTTCTTGCATTATCACTTGATTTTGCTTGAGTAATAATAAATAATTTAGCTTTTTCACAAACAAAACACTGCAATTTTTTTTTGTAATAATATAACAATTTGTTTCCCTAACACACAGTAATAAGTTTACAGACTTATATATGAAACCAAATGGAAGCTGTATTTGGAATACTGTTCATCAAAACTTAAATTATATTTAGTGGATACCTTGAGACTTAATTGATAAGTCAATATTTGTTTAACAAACCATGTGACTGCTCTGGACCTCGTGTCCAGAACTAACTACACTGGGATGAAATTTATAAAAATATTTTATTAATAAAGACATTGCCTGAACCAAAACAGACAATTTTTTACAATGCAAATTCTTATCATTAAAATTACAATATATCAAAAGGTCACCGCTGAACATAGGCCTTTCCCCGTAGATTGCATCGTAGAGGGGATATTTGCCATAATTACCACGTTTGCAGGTGGGCTGTCAACCACAGTTTTATTTTCTAGCTGTTATCAGAAAGACGCTGATGCCTATCTCCTGATTTGTTTCCCTCTGTCGCCTCTTCAGACACCCATGAGACGATATGGGGTAGTGGTTATTCTTTCATCCAGACAAACTACTAGACAGAAAAAGAGTCTTAACGCCTAATAAAATAAAATTATTACGCTTAAAGTGTTTTGAATATTTTTTACGTGGTAGAGCCACCCTGCAGCTATATTATGGTTGTAGCACGTATGGGTAGCTCTCACAGAATACGAAACAGCAGCTCGCGCTAGCAGCTCAATGCTGCTGTTTCGTATGGTGAGTGTAGAATACCGGAGACCCTTGTTACTGGAAACGCATTCCATCTTAGTGCTCAGGGGTGACAACACATCTGCATTTTGATTCTTAATCGAGGATAGATGTAGATGTCTATGGGCCACAACACCCACTTACCGTTAGGTGGACTGTGTGCTCGTTTGTCACCCTTATTCTATAAAAAAGGAACAATTGGCACATCAATTGCGTTAAGAATAGTGTCAAAACTACTCGGGCGCTTGGTCGGGTTAGTTATTATAAAATACCCCGACAAATCGTAGGTATGTTAATGATTAATATAGAATTTTTGTAAGTGCAGTTAATTGGATTTGTTCAAAATTAATTTATTGTCTTGTTGAAATCAATATACAAATATGTGTAAATATATGATTTCAAAATTAATTCTGACGAAAGTTTCTTCAATTTATTTTCAAAATGTTTTCGTTAAAAGAAAAAAAAAAAGTTATTATAATATTTAGCTTGGAAATAAATTTTTGGTAGCTAACGAGTTTCAAAATGTTGCTCTATCCAGCAACCCGACAAATGTCTTCGTGGCGAGTTTAGTTGCGGGTGGCGGGAGACGAGCGGGAGGGCAACACTTCGAACTTAACTCGCCGAAAAATAGACCGGCCAGCTATCCTGTTCAACTTAATTGTTAATTTGTTACTTAACTCACTAATTGCGGTTCAAACGACATTTTTACTTAACTCGCCAGGTTCGCAAGTTAACTCGCTAATGTACTTGTCGAAGTGTAAATCGGTCTTAAAAGGAACACACGGGCTAACATTCGACATGACAGTGACTACTGCTGCCTATGGATACATGCAACCAACTTCAAATAAATAAGCTACTTGTGCGTTGTCATCTCTTGAGTAAAAAGATCCATATCCTACTAGCCAGCTGATCTCCATACACTTCTTATTCAACATATTTCTGCACAAAGAGATAGGAAGCACACTCTTAGGTAGAAAATAAGCCGTAATAACATAAACGGAGCATAAAGGCACATACAGACTGGTCGCACGTACGCAACGTATGCAACGTATTAAGACATCTGGACTCTTGATTTTGTACGAAAACCTATGCATTAGAAACACACTTATCGTATGCAACGCAATCACACGCAATCCGACGTAACGTCGACCTGCGATGTCCAGATCGGCGTGTGAATGTGGAGGGGATGTTCGTACAAAAGCACGGAAAGGGAGAGTAGTTTTTTTGTATTTTTACCCTATTATGTTAAAATATGAAACATGATTATGTATACTGCGGAAATAACACTGTATTCTATATACTCGACGGCGCCTGCGCCATTGCACGTTCGGCGGCGCCGGTGTAGCTAGACAGAATTTTTGTAAACAACACGTGCACCGCACTCCTGCGCCATTACACCTGCGGTGACGCCCTTATGTCTAGCTACTTGTTTTGCTTATATAAAACGGACGGAGCGGCCGCCGTTAAGGCAGTCTTGGCCCTGGCGTGGAACGGTAATTCATGTAAACGAATTAATTATTATTCTCAACTACATAATTAGTCGCGGTACAATTTATAGTTTATATTAAGTAATATATTGTAAATTAACCTTATTTAAAAGAAAAGTCCCGCTGGGTTTCTTGCTAGTTCTTCCCAGCAGGGCTAGCATGCGCAGGAGACAATTTTATCTCCGGGGAAAGGAGAAAATATTTATCCCCTCGCTTAGTTTTATCTACCCTTAGAGCATGGGCACACCAGTGGATATAATATCTACAGTAGATAAAATGGGAGATAGACTTAGATAGATTTTTTAGTATGAATATAAACTTCAACTCACGCCCAATGAACTAGGATAAAATCATCCCTTTCAAATGTCAAAAAAGCATAATTTTTTATCTTTCATTTAGCTCCATGCTACGGACGGGGGATATATGTCTACTCGTTATGTCAAACGGGGAGGATATAATCGGGGGATAAAATTTTTGTCACCCGCCCATGCTAGCCGGGCAGGACAGGTTTTATCCGAACCGGTGGTAGTACTATACGAGGGGTGATCCAAAAGTAATGATAATGAAAATAAAACACGGTAATTAAAGTTAAAATAATAATTAATTTTTTTACATAGTCTCCTAACAAATCAATACATTTAGTCCATCTTTTTTCTAAACCCAGGATTCCTTTGAAAAATTTTGTCTTGACCCTCCCAAACGCTTCAACAGCGGCCATTACTTCGCTATCGTCTTCGAATTTCTTGCCTCGGAGGCGTTCCTTGAGCCGAGGAAAGAGGTAGAAATCACTAGGAGCTAGATCTGGCGAATAGGGAGGGTGTTCGAGCAGTTCGAATCCGTTTCTTGAATGGCAGCCATCGCAACTGCGGCTTTGTGAGCCGGTGCGTTGTCTTGGTGAAACAGCACTCCAGCTCGCAGTTTGCCGCGTCTTTTTCCTTAATGGCCTCCCGTAATCTTCTTATTTGGTCTGCGTAGTAAGAGCCCGTAATAGGCTCCCTTTTCCAAATATTCCACCATAATTATGCCTTGAGCGTCCCAAAAACAGATGCCATAACCTTTCCCGCCGAACTTGAAACTTTGAATTTCTTTGGCGTCGGTGAGAGCTCGCTTCCAAGTCATCGATTGTTGTTTTGTTTCAGGATCAAAATGGTGGATCCAGGTCTCGTCCATAGTCACAAAACGGAACAAAAATTTTCTTGATCTGCTTGGAACTTTTCGAGATTGACCTCGAAATGTCAACTCGATTTTCTTTTGCTCGTCGGTTAACATTCTGGGTACCCAACGCGCAGAGACCTTTTTCATATGCAACTCGTTCGCAAGGATTCTTTGAACGCTGCCATGTGAGATCCCTGTGACCTCAGCTACATGCCTGATGGTCACTCTTCGATCTGCCAACACAACATCTTCGACTTTTTTCACGTTGTCTTCAGTGAGGGACGTGGATGGGCGTCCTTCGCGATGTTCATCTTCAGTGGATGTTCTGCCCAGTTTAAACTCCTTGGCCCAGCGTGCAACTGTAGAATATGGAGGAGCAGAGTCCCC
The DNA here is from genome assembly GCA_029286625.1 of Parnassius orleans. Classification (NCBI taxonomy): domain Eukaryota; kingdom Metazoa; phylum Arthropoda; class Insecta; order Lepidoptera; family Papilionidae; genus Parnassius; species Parnassius orleans. Next base: position 5,839,467 of record JAGSMP010000037.1, read on the forward strand.
CAATGTTTCCACTAAGTCACTGTGTATGTCTTTTGAAGACATTTTTTTCAAACAGAGGTACTTGATGACAGCTCTAATTTCGTTTTTCTCCATGTTGATGTTATCTCTTTGACAGTTCGTATTCAAATGAATGTATCTCCCGGAAATCGTGATCTATTTATATGATTTTTTTAGGCTGACGTAGTGAGTATATAAGCAAGCAAAAAATATTTTTTTTGGATTTTTATGCGGACCTGAAGAAACCGATTATCATTACTTTTGGATCACCCCTCGTATTGAATAAAAGTGATTCTATTCTATTCTAAAAGCCTTTTCATGTGTACATCATAAATCATAATAACATCCTTCGTCAGAAGTGGGAATAAAGCTTTCCATTTAAGTTCTCTATATTGTAATGACCTTTCTACATACTCATGTATTTGTTTGCAATAATTATAAATCATAAATTTTAACGGAATTACTACCCAAACGTTTTCTTTGTGGTGTGGATATATTCGTTTATGAATATCAGACTAGGTAAATCATTCTCAAGGTCACTCTCAGAATCTGAAAGCATGGTATAAATTTCTACTCGTCCTGAGAAGTAACAAGTTTCTGACGCCAAAAATACGTTGCATACGTAGGTAGTGTGTACACCGAAGTAGGAGCATTGCATCGCATACGTTGCGTACGTGAGACCAATCTGTCCCTACTCCTACTTACACGTCTAGCCTGGTCATAGAGGTCTGGCTATGTTCATGAGCTGCAGAAGCCACTTACCATCAGGTCGACTGTAAGCTCGTTAAACTACAATTTAAAAAAATGGTATAGGTATACACCATAATATAATATATCTTAACATCTTACTTAAAAATGTTGTTTATTATAGTAGTCTCGATTCTCGATCTTAGGTGATCCCTGCACTCTCCTTAACTCCCACCAACACGACCGTCTTACCCATAGAAATATAAAAAAGAGAAGTGGCAAGGGGGCGTGTCTGTGTCCGCGCGCTATGATCAAAATGCTCATGGTTTATGCAAATGGCCGTTCCTACGAAGTAGTGAGCTTTAGAATGTCATCGTGAAACATTATCAGAATGCCGTATTGTTCAATGGTTTCTTGTAAAAACCGAAGCCAAAACAAAAACTTTGTAAATCATGGAATCACTTATCATTTATGTATTTTACTATATTTATCTTTAAAATTATGAAAAACAACAAATCGTAAAATATTTCTTACTCTTACTAGGTTATTTTTGTTTTCAAATATCTCAGCGACTGTACTGTTTTGCGGTAAATACATTGCTCCTTAACCACTACCTAAGTATGTCGCTAAGTGACTGAACAAGCAATGTAAATATCACAATCGATACTTTATTTATCGCGTAGTACGGCCGCTGTATCTTGCGACGAGTTAGTGATGTGCTCCACTAACATAGGCTATCTATAGCCACATGAGCACATGAGTAAAGAAAACGTACAAAGGCAAAGCTTCTAAGGAGCTGTCAAAGTTTTTACCTAATTTGGTAGGGTTGGCACAGGAGGATTAAATTAAATAAACAAAGCGTTTATCAGCTTTTATTAGGTATACAGGGTATTTTTGAAACACTCCCGAAAACGAAGACAGACGACAGTACTAACTATACCTTTGATGATGGGTGAAATATAGAATCCATCCTGATGAAAAAAAAATCATCTTTTCACAACGTTTTATTAGATTTATTCATGCTCCAACATGTTAGTACAGCTAAAGAAACGATAATTTCATAAAAAAAATCATGAAAATACTGAAACATAAAACCAGCAGTGGAATTACTGAATGACAATCAGCTGACTAGGGGTCAATGTTCGCGCGAACGCCAAATTCGCGCGGCCAGCAACTAGCGATGGTACCACAATACCTAATAATTTACAACACTTGTCTACACGTAGCCACTTTAATTCAAATTCACAGGTTAAATAAACCAAATAACTGGTTCGACTCCCCGCTAATGAAAAAAATACTTAAATAAAATGTTAACAAGTTTTGAGTCATGCTTTTTTATCCATTGTGTAGGTATGTTTACTATTCTGATGTATTCAGTTATGTACCTATTCAGATCAGTTCAGTACTAAGTTATTTAAAAAAAATTAGGTTAAAAAACCAAATAACTGGTTCGATTTCCAGCTAATGAAAAAAATACTTAAATAAACTGTTAACAAGGTTTAAGTTATTTAAAAAAAATTAGGTATGAAAAAGCTTACCGATTCTCCGTGGCCTTATGAGATTCTCCAAGGCACATTAAAATGTTGCCGTATTCACGAGCACTATAAACGTAGCTACGCATTAGGCACAATTAAAACAAAACAAAAAACACAAAACGTAACAACAAGAATAATATCATTAAGTAATAAATAACAAGTAATAACGACAATAATTTAATAAACAAAACAGTTGAACTGTCGCTCGTGATTGTCAACACGGAACTGTCTCAAAAACTAAAATTATTAATCAATCCCGCCAAAACAAATGCACACGAGGTAAAGTCCTTGAAGCACTGAGGAGTGAGGACTCCACAGACCGTTAAACCGTTACGACATCGCCGACGTTTATTTTATTTATAAGTTTAGTTATCCCTACGACTAGTCTTCATATGGAATTTAGAAGTTATGGTTGTCATTTTTAATACAATTACACAATTAATTGTAACCTGACGCAACAAGCAGTTCTTTGCTACAAAAAATATTGAAATTAATAAACGTACCTAATTGGGTACTCAGTACTCACACAATTATAAACACTATTTCATCGTTATCTTTGATTTTGTATAAGAAAATAGAAAAATGAAATGGTACTGACTAATTTAATAGTTAAAATCAATTGCAATTATGATCGACAGTTAATTAATTTATCAGAATTAATGTAAAAAATAATACTTTTACTTTATTTTAATTGACTTTCCGTATTTAATCCGACCAATATTTTGAATTTAAAAAGAGGTACGTCAAAATTATTGAAAATTACTTGCAAGTTTTATAGTGATTGCCGCCTCTAATTCTTATGTCGCCGGCAAACTAATGGTGCAATATGGCAGCGTTGCCAACACCAATTTGTCAAATTCCCCGAAAATTCATGTCAAATTCCCTAATTTAAGGACAAAACTTCAACAGATTCCCCATAAATTCCCCTCAATTTTATTTTAAGAAATGAATCAATTTTCAACTAATTTTATAAGACTTACTTTTTAACTAACATTTTTTTTAAATTAAAAAATAAAGAAATGAAAAGCATTAAATTATACACAAAAGTTTCCGAAATAAATGCGAAAATTAAATGTGGTGCAATTAAGATAATTAAAAACAGGGAGTCATTCGATATTCATAAGTAACGTAACAAAATGTTAAGATAAGTATTTAGATTTTAGACTGACTTGGCCCTGGCTATCGATTTTCAAAATCCCCGCATAATACCAATCCCCAAACAACTTTAAATTCCCCGCAATTTGGGGAATTCCACGCATGTTGGCAACGCTGACATGTGTAAATTACACAGCCCGAGGCGACACGAGGCAGCGCGTGTGTGAAAGGGAAGGGTAGAGTGAGTAGTATACCTAATGCATTGTTTTGTACCGATCTAGATAAGAGTTCGGCGCCCGCGAGGATATTATTGACCCTATTGTCAGCTGATTTTCTTTTTTAAGTTTCGCTGCTGGTTTAATGTTTAAGTATTTTCATGATTTTTTTTATGAAATATCGTTTCATTTAACTGTACTAACATGATGAAGCGTGAATAAAGTTAATAAAACGTTGTGAAAAGATGATTTTTTTTCCTCGGGATCGAATTTCTTTGTGACCCATCATCATAGGTATCCTTAGTACTATCGTCTGTCTTCGTTTTTGGGAGCGTTTCACAAACACCCGGATACTTAATATAGAATATTTTTTTACAAACCACTTATTCTAAATATTTTATTTTTATAATATTTGCTCTTCAACAATTTGTTGTACCTAAAATAATTGGTAAATTCTAAATCTAATGTAAAGTTTTTTTTTTAAATTATCTATTGGAAAGCACTCGCATGGCATAACAAACATATAATCTTGCACTCGTATTAATATTTATAGATAGTGATATGTATCAAACGCGAAATTTTTGCTCAAGCAGTTCATACATTCATTTCAGATACATTCTCACATTGGCTGGAACTCGAACAAGCACCGTCAATGGTCGGCAAGTTGAGTGTTGGAAAAGCATTTTCAAATAAATATTTTAGTTCTTTTTTTAGAAAATTTTATACAGAATTTTTCGAAGTGATCCTCACAGATTCTATATTGTTGCCTTTTTTAAAACAAAAAATTTTGAAAGGAGAACTTCTCATGCGACAGCTTTGTTACAGCGGTGTTGTAGCGCTTGTCGTCTGAAATAATAATTAAACAAAAACATGAATCTACGTATTTAATTTATAACAATTCAATCATAAACACTATAAAAATAACTATTCAATCACTTATAGGTAGGTAGGTACTACGTTTTCTTTCAATTTTGAGGTATATATGTATGAGATATCTATCTACCACATTAAAATAATAAATTATAGTCACCTAGTGGTCTTAAAAAGGGATAATTAAAAATAATATATTTTTATTTATTCTATTATTGTTCATACAAACAGTACAGTAAACCACATTTACACTTTTTTTATATTTCATTTAACACAATTTTTTAGAAAACCTAATTTGAAACTTAATATTCTTTACATAGCCCTGAGTTTGAGCACTGGCCGAGCCGGTTTACGGCAGTTTCTCTCTGTACGTGACGAGCCGCCAGTGCTCACGCACATACGCGCCTCAAGCTTGTAGTAGTGTAACTGTCATAGCGCGGTTGTATGAAGCTTCGCCTCTGCATGGTATGGTTTCTTTACTCATGTGACATGAGTAAAGAAACCGTACCGTACTATAGCTAAAGGAGTAAGTAGTATGGTGCGTGGTAAATGCAGGCTCTTCTTGTAGGAATAAGGTTTATAATTGATTGTGTAGTACTTTCTGATTTATAAAATGCGAGTGTGTGCGCGACTCTGTATCTATTTGCTTTTACTGTGTGCCTAGTGCGAGTTCCACAAAATCATTCGAATGACTTCACCATCGCGTTAACCGAGTTGTCATAGGTATCGACTAGCGAAGACAAGCGAGTGTGAGTTACAATCGAAGTTAACCCTTCGATCCGCGTTTGCTCAACTCGTTTTTTGTAACCTCGTAAGATAAACTAACCAAATTAAGAATGACATTTTTAATTAGTGGTCTTAATATTAGCATCTGTCTATCAAAGTTATTATAGCGATCTTTATTATCTATTTATGTTTCGTAATTTGATTAAGGTTTCGACAGTTTGTGTTAGTATTATAAGATTGTGAATTAGCCATTTAATTGTTAATTATTGAAAGTATTAAATTAAAAGCAAAAAACATGAAGATGTTTTCGTTCTAATATGATTTTATGGTGACATTTATGCACCATAAAATGGAATTTAGTTACTTAGTGTTAAGTGAACTTATGATGCGTGTGTTTTGAACTTACGAGGTTTCACAGACAAGAATTTATTAGATTTTCGGCATGGAGACCTCAGCAAAGCATCCTCTTATGCAAGCGATAGGATGGCCTGTATGAAGAATTGGGAGGAATTGACTTAATTATTGAATAGTGATGGTAGGAACTTGGATTTGTCAAACGCTATTTACATAAAAACTTGAATACTTTCTTGGAAAAGGCTGCAATGTAATTAATGGTTGTATATAAAATAAAATTTGTAAGTGCAAATAAAGGGCGAGCTTAAAGCACATTTAATTTATCGCCATCTGTTAGGCATGACACATCGCAATGATGAAAATTAAATTTGAGTTGCGCATCTATCTCTAGTATATATACAATAATCTATGGTCGAATGCGAGTCAATGCTCGATGGTCGATATCGACGACTTAGGCCCGTATTAATAAACGTTACTCAGTACACGCACTTGAGTACAATCTTGAGGTTATGATCTTATTAATAAACATATCTCAAGATGCGGTTTAGGTTTACGATATCAGCTGAGTGCCAGACTGATTAATAAACGAAACTCGACTCTCAAGTGTGTATACTTGAGTTCAAGTCACAGAACAGTATTCCTAAGTACAGCGTTTTGAGATACTGTTTTTATGTGTTTATTAATTAGCAACGATCTTGAGATGCTGATTTCGCAATGAGGGTGTATCAAATGATTACGCCTTAATAAACTCGCACTCATGAATTGTGATTCAGATTATTGTCACTAGTTGGCGCTGATTTTATTCCATACAAATCGTAGTTAACTTTCTCGAGATCGAACACGCAAAAAAACTCGCACTAGGCACGCTGGTCTGCATGTGTAGTAGTTGGCGTGTGGTAAGGGCCAACTGGAGACACCAGGTTCCGATACATTTTCAACTACCGGGCATATCTCCTTCTTTTTTTATATCTATGGTCTTACCGAACCGTTTTGGCTGAAGGTGACACGACAAAAAAAAAACTATCTAATTGATTTTCCATGTTAGATTTTAGAAAATGTTGCAAAGTTAAGAAAATGCTGCTAACCTACTTACCTTTGTAGAAAATGATTGAATTCTATTTTTTATTTTCTTGAAATGTTATCGGCGTAGCCTGCCATTTTTAGCTAACATGGATAATGAGACAAAGAAACCCTCTTCGTACTGTTATATCGGGAGTTAGTATTATTCCTGACCAGTAACTAATCTTAGTTAACAAACTCTCTATTCTATGAACGTCGTGGGCAAGGGTCGGAAACCGGTAAAATTTTCAAACCGGTTTGGCTTGCAAGTACATGTGAACGAAATATTAAGGTTTCGTTCCAACGTAACCTTAATTTAACCGGTATTTTCAAATAAAGTTCCCATTGTGGTTAGTGTTCATTAACCGTTATTGAACACTATTTTTTCGTTCTTTAGATTTAAGGCAAGGCGGGGATAGGGGAATCCACCGACCCGCGCGCCGCCGCGCCACACACGCCAGTGGCAGCGGCAGATAGCTACAAAAATCACGTCGCACAGACAATTATATCCGCCGATATCAAGCACCGCGGATCGTGATTCAAAAAACCGGTTTATTTTGTTTACAGAACAAAATGAATTCCGGTTTTGTTCTGAACATAACGTTAACACAAAACCGTTATTAACCGTTATTTTTCAAACCGGTTCCGGGCCTTGGTCGTGGGATGTGTTAGCTAAGATCTCACGGGAAGATCTACACCAGTCTCGGTCCAGCATCCATACGTCGCTGTGGGTAGTCCCGAATATGTACCGAAATCTTTTTTTATAAGCAGTAATAAAAAATTGTTTTACGAAGATAGTTCAAGCTTGTTAAACAGCAACGAGGTTTGCTATCAACAATTCCAGGTGGGCCGCTTTAAGTTGTCAAACTTAATTAAAAAAAATAAAATAACGAACGGGTGTGAAATATTTTTAATGAAATAATGAAACAAAATGTATCGTCAGTTTTATTCGATTTATTTTTAACACAATAATGTACAATGTCAATAAATATAGTACCTAGTCGCATCGGCTTTCTATCACGTGCCTTTATCCTTATTCACTTTGTTGTCATACAACATTTTTGCTTACTTCACGCTAAGGTAACACCGGTAACAGTTAGTAGTTGTGCATTTGTTTTTGGGCCATCCATAGACATGATCTATTGTTGTAATATCCCTCGCTTTCCCTCGCAGCATCACGCTCGTCTCATCATAATGGCGATGTGAAGATGGACCAAATTAAGAATGCTCTTAACCGACGAGCATGCATACGCAGAAAGAAAGAGAGGTGTGTCAGGAAGTCCGTAGTCTCTGTCTACCCTTCAGGGTGACGAGATGTGAGTTGTATTAGTACTTCAATGGTAGATTTTATAGATATTTATTTTTATTTTTGTCATCAATAAACTATTTTCGTTACATCACAAAAATAGCGTGTGCTTTTTATTTTCTAAATCAGTTTCCAGTAAATATTAATTTAATTATTACACAACCTTTCTTGTTTTGTTTGTATTTTAATGTATTTTTCAAGATACATATTTATATTACGTTTTATTGATATGAAGTTAATTTTGAATAAACAAATGAATAATCATCTTCGATGATAATAATATTAACCCACAAGGCATTCAAAGTCTATCTAAAAGTTCAAATAATGCTAAAAGCCGTAAGGCATATCCTACGCCAAAATGTGCATTAATAACTTATTTGGAAGCCCGCCAAAAGACGTAATGTTTTTCATTATGGTGACAAAGAAAAGTATAGTTAGGTACTGTGTTATATTTAATCTATAGTGTAATTTATAGTAATTCACAATATAAGCTACGAAAAATAAGCTTCAAGTGGAAATAGTATATATTATAAAGGGTGAACTATGGATGCGCCCACTCCTATTTCGCACAAGAAATACTAGAAAAAGCGGTTCGATATAGATTTATTGATCAATCATTTTCTACCTACAAAAGCCTAAAATAATCTCAATATAGCATAATCATCAACATTTCATCGTGTCTCGAGTAACCATTTTTTGCTTACAACCTTTGTACAATCTTATTTCGATTTAAATATTATCTAATATAAAACATTAGACTCTCTTCCATATACAAGAAATCAAATAGGAGCAACTTTTCATATAATTATATTTAAATTTATGGACATTTTAATTGTATAACAACTGCTATGTAAGCCATCTATCTAATATAGAATTTATCTAAACTATGTTAAAATTTACAATGAGTTAGTGTTGTGCGTGAAAAGTTGCAACTATTTTACTTTCAAACATAATTTTCAAATGTTAACAGAAATTAAAGATAATTAACAAAAGCAGTCTATCAAAACAAATATTGATTAAGTTTCAAACATGTTCAAGTTTATAACAAAATTCCCATGAACATATAAAATAAATATAAAAAAATAATTTATCTCTCACTATAATAAAGAGGGATTATAAATAGCGTATTTTGCACGCTGACCGTGTTTTGAATGTTTTTATACAATGCAGTGACGTATTTGATCTTTCAGGGCTTTGTAATACAATCATTTAATGATGGACTCTGAATTAAAACCGAATGACATTTAAAAAGACGTAAAAATAAATGCTATCTAATAGTTAAAAATATAATTTATTAAATAGCAACACTGGATTTGTTGGTAACTAGCTAGCAATCATTTTTTTTAATTTAACGGTCGATATGCTCCATAAAGCGACACTCATGTGACGTTTTTAAATAATTCTCAAAGCTCTTTCTTTCTGATTAAATGCCTAGCTCCACTTTACATTCTTATTGTGGTTTTGGTATGGAGAACCTTGGTAAGGAGATACCAAACTTGGTCTCCAGTCCGGTGAGTACTGGCATTGCAACCTGGTAACCACCGATGTGGTCTGCCTTCTTCTTCGTCTCCTCTATTGGAGTAGCTACGTGCAGCTCTGATCCCGTTGGACGTCTAAAAATAAAGAAAAGTGTGGATGCAATGCGAATTTTTGTTGAAAAAAAAACCTATGTAATTAACTAAATAGAAAATTAATTGGGTAAAAAACTACGTTGTTTAAAGATTAATATTTTATTACGACTCGGAGCGCACATCCAATGTCTTACCAGGTCGTCACACCATATAGTGAGGGGGTCGCCCTACACTAGAGCATAGGGGGGGGGGGGAGGGGGGCTATATGCAGCAGTGCACTTGTGAAGGGCTGTAATGATGATGATGCTCAATTTGCGCTCGGAAACTGTGTAAAAGGACTATAGATTTTACTGAGTTACTTCCAAAAGATCCGAGTTATCTTCAAATCGCGCTTAGAGAAGTTTTAATTCAAACACAATGGACTCTGAATCTTTCAATAGATAGATTCTTTTAATAGATTAAGTAGCCAAAATATCTTGTCTATTAAGACATGAATCCTAGTTTCGAATTCCAGAGTAACCTAATATTTGTATAACTTTTATTATCTCTCAACCAACGCCGCACTTGAGATAGAAAGAGACAGAGATATATCTACTTTTCACCGTTACGCTGATTGCAGACGAATACGCTCTTTAATGGCCGCCCTACACTACTCGCGAAGTTGGGCGAGGAGAATAATGTAGAGAGGTACTTCGATTCGCTTCGTGCAACCTCGCTTCGCCTCGGGCGACTTCCGATCGCTGTCGGTTTTTTGCGCCCGAGTCAAAGGACTTCGCGAAGTGCCCCGAAGTTACACGAAGCGTCTCACTACACTACTCGGCGTACGCTAGTTATATATATATATATATATTTTATATATAAATATTAAATTTGTAGCTTTCTACATAATTATTTATCTATGGTTAACGCATTGACGCCGTACTGTTCACACAATTAGGTACCTATAGCAGCTGCCTCTTGACCGTTATTCATGTTAAGGGTGCGGGCGACTCAAGACGACTGAGCTCTTCGCGAAGTAGCACGAGTGTGTGGTCACGTTCTTCGGACTGCGATCGATTTCGACGAGCACTTCGTCAAAGTTACTTCGCGAGTAGTGTAGAGGAGGCATAAATGTAAAATAAATTATAGTCAACAGAAAGCAAAAATTGCTACGTTAGTTACTTACGATCCTCCAAAATCAACGTAGAATAGACGCTGAAGAATTTCATATGTCACGAGCGTCACACCGAATTGAGGCGAAGAACGGAACACACGGGCTGAAATTACACATAAATTCATGTAATGTAAATAACATTATTGAATACACACACATATAATACTGAATAACAACCGAGAACCATGTAGTGGTGGTGTAAGAATATCCACTACCACATATCGTCCCATGGGTGTCGTAAGAGACGACAGAGGGAAACTAAAACAGTATGTCCTGTTTCAGTTTCAGTTGCAGCAGCAACATCTTACTAATCATCATTACAGCCCTTCATAAGTCCACTGCTGAACATAGGCCTCCCCTAAGGAATGCCACAAAGCACGGTCCCGAGCCACCTGCATCCATTGACTTCCTGTATGTCTTACCAGGTCGTCACTCCATCTAGAGAGCGGACGCCCTACACTTCGCCTGCCGGCACGAGGCTGCCACTCGAGAACCTTTCTTCCCCATCGGTTGTCGGTTCTTCGAGCTATATGGCCAGCCCATTGCCACTTCAGCTTACTAATCCTTTGGGCTATGTCGGTTATTCTGGTTCTACTGCGAATATCCTCGTTTTTAAGTCTATCACGCAGAGAAATGCCGAGCATAGCCCTCTCCATAGCTCGCTGAGCGACTTTGAGCTTCCTCATACGGCCAGCAGTGAAGGACCACGTCTCAGATCCATAGGTCATCACTGGCAACACGCACTGGTAGTACAATCTAGTTTTGAGGTATGCCTGACGAGAAGATGTGTCGTAATCTCCCGAACGCTGCCCAGCCGTGTTGAATCCGTCGATTGACCTCTCGGTCGAAGTTGGACTAGTCGGACCATTTGTCCCAGGTAAACATATTCGTCAACAACTTCGAGCTTAGTGCTCCCAACAATTACCGGCATAGGTGTGACATGGACGTTAAACATGATTTTTGTTTTGTTCATGTTCATCTTAAGACCTATCCGTTGGGAGACACTCTTGAGGTCATTGAGCATAGTGCTTAGTGAGTGATGTACTCGCCATTGACGTTAATACCGTATCCTTTCCAGTCCAGTAGCTTGAAAACGTCTTGCAATGCAGCGGTGAACAGTTTCGGGGATATTACGTCACCCTGCCTTACACCTCTCTGCAGTTGGATAGGTTTCGTACTCTGGTTCTGTACTCGGATAGCCATCGTAGCCCTACTGTACAAACACTTCACTCACAGTCCACTTGGCACCGCTGAAGGGACTGCAGCACCGCCCAAATTTCGACGGAATCAAAGGCTTTCTCAAAGTCCACATACGGATTGTGGCAGATTGCACTCTTCGGTCTTCTGTGTGGTCTATGGTGCTAAAGCCTTTTCGGAAACCGGCTTGTTCGGGAGGCTGGAAGTCGTCGAGTCTGCGTGCGAGACGATTCGTACTCGTAATGAATATCGAAAACAGCACGTAGACGCGGCTCAGAAGGGAAATCAGTCTATAGTTCTTCAAGACAGCGTTGTCGCCTTTCTTGAAGAACAAAACCACCGCACTTCTGCTCCACGCCTCCGGAGTAGTGCCACCATGGAGGACGGAATTAAAGAGCTTCTGAAGGACTTTAAGTACCGGTTTTCCACCCGCTTTCAGAAGCTCCGCTGTAATTCCATCCTCGCCCGGGGACTTGCCGTTTTTAAGGTGCTGGAGAGCCATTCTAATCTCGCTCAGACTGACGAACCTCTCAACCTCACTCAAAATCTCAGGTGTCCCGGAAACGATGCTGCCACATTCGGTCTTCAGCTTCGACAGTTGGCTCTTTCTGGCAGACAGATCTCTGGCAAAGACTTTGGAGCCCTGGTTCCGCTCCATCGCTTCTTCCATACAAGCTGTATTGAAGTTGCGCAAGTCCCGCCGCATGCATTTGGAGATATGTCTGTTCAGTTGCCTGTATTCTGTCAAATCTGCTGAAGACTGCAGCTTCATCTCCCGTCTAACAGCCATGATATTAAGAGTGTGATCGGAGAGTTTTTTTGTTACAGAACTTAGCCCCGACCGCATGGACAGTTTTCACAAGCTTGTCATTCATATCGTCTACTTCATTGCAATCTTCTAGGCACTGAAAACGATTTTGTAACTCGAGCTGAAAGTTTTCGGGGCTTGGATTAGAGCACGAGGGGGATGGAGCGTTGACTTCATTAGACGTGACCTCTCCAACTTAACATTTAGGTTCAGTGTGCCTCTTACCATTTAATGATCGCTGCAAGTTTTCACCCTCGCGGTCACTGAGACATCACTGAACAGTTGTCGTCTGGTCGTCATAATGAAGTCAATCTCATTTTTTGTCGAACCGTCGGGGCTCGACCAGGTCCACTTTCCGTGGGGCCGCTTTCGGAAGAAAGAGTTCATCATAAAGAGTCCCTCTTTCTCCATAAAGTCGGCCAGCTTCTGGCCCCTTGGTTCCGTTGCCCTATTCCGAATTTCCCTACTTTCAGCTCAGCGTTCTCTATTGTGCCTAGTTTTGCATTGAAGTCTCCCATTAACACTGTATAGTGGGTATTGGAGCAATGCTTGGCTCTAGAGATATCCTCATACATTTCCTCCACCTCCTCATCGCGATGTGTCGAGGTTGGTGCGTAAACCTGTATGACCTTCAGCGAATACCGTTTGGTGATTCTGAGTATAAGGTACGCAACCCTCGTCGAAACACTCCCAATCTTTACAACGTTGTTAACGAGAGACTTGTGGACGATAAATCCGACACCTCCTTGGGACAGATGGTCGCCCTTCCGGTGATAGAACAAGTTGCCGGATTCGAGGATCACCGTGTCCTCCCCCTCTCGTCGGACCACAGACAATCCTATAATATTCCAGCGCAACTTGTTATCTCTTCTTCCAGCTCCAGGATCTTCTTGTCAGTCCTCAGGGTGCGTGCGTTATATGTTACCAGGTCGAGTCGTCGTAGGTGGCAACCGAACTTCCACCGGAGATTCTTAGCACCCCCTGCCCCGTCGTTACCATGGTCGCCACCGTAGCCAGGAATAGCGGGGCCGCCGGGGACTGGGGGCCGTTTATTTGTGTCGTTGCTCATGGGTGGTATATTGCCATAGTTGCCACGCTTGGCGAGCGGGTTGGCAACCGCAGTTTCTTTTTTGCTTTTTGCTGTTATCAGAGAGATGCTGCTGCCCATCTTCTGCCTCAGTTTCCCTCTGTCGCCTCTTACGACACCCACGGGAAGATACATATGGGGTAGTGGGTATTCTTACCCGCCACTACACGGGAACACATCTTACTAATGACAACTAAAAATTAAAAAAATACTGCAGTTGCCAACTAGCTTGCTGACGTGGCAACTATGGCAAAATGTCCCTATAATATAATTTATGGGGAAGGCCTATGTTCAGCAGTGGATTTTTATGAGCTGTAATGGATAGATGGACACAAATATATAGTTGTGTTAGTTAAAGGGCTAAGCGTTTGCCGTAAATTTAACAGTACGCGAGCAACCCGGGTTCGATCCCCGCCGGCACCAATGAAATTGTTAATTGCAATTTTAAGTGCTGATTGCCACGTGCTCGGCGGTGAAACAAAACCTCGAGTGGAAATGATTTACATTTTGCATTCTGATAAATTAAAATAATCGAAGTCATGTAAAGTCAATCAACATACATTGAGGTGTAAAAACCACTCAGAAATGACGTTTATAGGCTGCAATTTTTTTTTTTACATTCTACATATAAAAAGTACGTCAAAAGTAAGGTATTTTGGTAGCGCGACGGATTGAAATGTTAACAGAAATTAAAGATATTTTTTTATAGAATAAGGGTGACAAATGAGCACGCAGTCCACGTGATGTTAAGACGATGCTGTGGCCCATAGACATTTACATCTTTCCTCGATTAAGAATTAAAATTCAAATGCGTTGTCACCCTTGAGGACTAAGATGGAATGCCTCGTTTCCATTAGAAAAGGTCTCCGGTTCTCTACACTCACCATACGAAACAGCAGCGTTGAGCTGCTTATTTTGCGCTGGTATTCTGTGAGAGCGTGTTTCTTCCCCGGTCGGGCCGACCCATTCGTGCTACAACTCGGTAGCGAAGCCTCCATAGAAGCCGGGCTTGCCTTATCAAACTGCTCAATCAATAATATCAACTAATAAAATAACTCGTAAACTGTTTCAAACTATTTCAAATTTCCCGCGCGCTCCTCTGTTCTACACAGGTCATGACCTCGTAGCCTTATTATGTAACGTCCAACACGCGGCAAAACTGCGCGATACTGCTGTCATAAAAAAGAGTTGAGCGATTAGTCGTCTCTCTCGCACGCGTGGGCTTTTTACCGGGCTTTCGAGAAGACAATCGGTCCCTTTCTAACCTGTGGCAAAATGTTCTATAATGAAATATAACTACGATTGTTTATATAGCAATTAGTATGGAGCGTTATGCCGAGCTTTCGGTGTGAAGTTAGTTGAGCGTGGGGGCACGCGGGCGATACGCTTGCAAGTTCACTTCACATTTCAATGTTTATTCTGTTAACTTGAGCGAATGAATATTGCGAGTTGGAAATTTATGCTTTTTTAAAGATTTTTAGTAAAAATGGAGGATAATAGTGTTCTTTGTGATGAATTGAAGTGTGTTAAAGTGCTAATCGGCAAGGAAAAGGTTAAATCTTTAAACTTTGTTGAGAAAAAACAGCTCATATCATATCAAAATGTGTGCAAGTGTCATGTCCGGTGTCAGAAATGGAGTGCAACAAAAAGTTAAAGATGTTTGTTTGTCCCCAAGCCATATATATTTGGTGTAATGTAATGCACACATTTTGGCATTAGTTTTATCTAAATCTTGTAACAGGATTGGGGAAGTCAGCACTTTTTTTCAGCCCTTCAGGCTTTATTTAATTTTTTTAATAACAGCGCAAAACGGTCGTCTTTTTATGATGTACATTGCAGCAAAAAATTGCCTAATGCCCCCGCAACTCGTTGGACGTATACGTCACTAATTGTGAATACAGTATTCGAACAAAAAGATAATATGTCTTGGCCGCCGAGAATTTCGAAAACCCATTGCGTTCATTTAATTTCAATTTTTTTCTTTCTATTCTCTACCGGGTATTTGAAAAAACCGACTGCTTGTACAATATTTTACAAAAATCACAAGTTGATGTCGGTTATTGCAGTAATAAAATAAAGGAGTTTCAGACATGGTTACGTACTGAATTTCAGTCAGATTTTGATCACATTTATGAAAACACATTGCAAAATAACTCTGCTCCTCGTTTGGGACGCAATGTGCGCTGTGATCAGACAGAATACAAACGACTTTTTGTTGAAATAATTAATAACATATCTTTAGAAATTAATGGCCGATATTCTGAAATTTTCAAATTAAAATTTTTCCAATTGTTCAACAAAAAACTATTCGAAAAATATCGTTCAGATTTTCCTTTAGAGGCATTAGATTCTTTATTTGAAAATTACGCAAACCATTTTGATAAACAAACATTGAAAAACCAATTGATTTCATTGTATTCCTCCCCTGAATTAAAAGACCGCAATTTTTTCTAACTCATTGACTTTATAAACGAAAATGGTCTTGAAGAGGCCTTTCCCCAGCTTTTAAAGTTAGCTTATCTTGTCGTAACTATTCTAGCCACAAGTTACTCCGCGGAATGTGCTTTCTCATCTCTGAAGCGCATCCATACTTATTTGAGAAATACACAAGGTCAAGAGCGTCTTTCAGACTTATCAATTATTGCAATTGAAAAACAGTTATTGGTACAATTAAAACGTTCACCAACATTTTACGCGGACGTAATCAAATCTTTCCTTAAGAGAGAGAGACGATTCGATTTAGAATATAAATAGTTTAATTTTTTATTTTGTACATAGTTTGTTTGTACTTTGTTCATGCTTTTCTTTTGTTCATGTATTGTATTGTATGTAAATATCATTTTCTTTCGCTCAAGCAAACCCAAACGGCTTTTTTCAAAGCCACCGAAGGTATGCAATTGCTGATATGTCATACAATCTATCTAGCAGTAGTATGCTTCTGTGTGCTTTGTAAACACGTCTTCGACAGCACTGAATATGAAACTGAAGAGTGGAGACAGATCAAGATTGGTGTATTTTTATAAAACTGCTAAAAACAACAAAACCATATCTTGGGCTTGCCCTAGTTTGGAGCCCTACCTTCGCCACTGCTTAAACTATACTACTAATAATCTGCTGCATGGCTGTACCACGTAAAACTACGTATTTTTTTTAAAACTTTAATATACTTACCTATAGCTCCCTTCCAGAAAGCTCTAGCACCTTCTTCAGCGTAAATTTTCCTAGTTGCGTCTATAACGCCATTGTAAGTCGTTTGGCCTGTTCTAGCTACCACCTGCAGATAATCATTTATTAGTTAAATTCAACTAAAGATTGGTCGAATAAAATAAATTAAAAACATTAGTACTCGAAATAGAGAGGATACCGGAAAATCCTGTGGGTTAAGATGTTTGGCGTAATAAAACTTAGATATACAACACTCGCCGTGTAGTGTATGGTCAGCATCTTCTTGGTAAAAACTCATAATAATCCTTTCTGCTCCACCCTTACTATAAGGGAGCATGTTTCAGCAGTGGACTATAGATGGGCTGTAGTGATGATGATAATGATGCCACATATAAAATATCTAGTAAGTAGTCGCCCGGAAGCCGTACTCACAAATGACTGTACCATTCTCTATTCGGGCCATTACCACGGACTGGACTATAATTGCGAATGAGTCTGATATTGTGTTGGTGGACTAGGTACTGTCAAGGATATTTTTGGGTGACATTACCATTGCGTATGACAAGAATCCGAAACATAAGAAAACCAAATTTTTGGATCTGTCTCACGAGGTGACTGGCGTATGTGGACTGAAATTATTCCATTAGTCGTCTCTGCAAACAGGTTAATCCCGGTCAGCCTCTTAGGTCATCTGAGGCGATTGGGACTACGTGACTGACCAATCCGGGCTCAAATGCAGAAGAAGATACTCCTCGATACCAAACACATAGTGCGCCGGTTTTTTTCCCATTCTACCTAAGCCTCGGCCGTTTTTTTTAGGTGTTTATTTAACCAAATTCAACATTTATTTTATTTTAGCTTATTTGTATTATTTATATATTTTAATTTATTCATATATATCCAAACCAGACGAGAATACTACAAAATATGCCAAATAATAAAAAAAAATATTAATCTACAAATATATGTAAAGAAAATCTCCATCATGTTTAATACTTGGAACTAGCTTTCCTTTATTTTTGAATATTACCGCTATAGCGACACAGCCTAAAAGTGACAGAACCTATACTTGACATCTGACAGATGACAGGACAGGATACGAATGTCATATGCATTGTGTCTTGGGAGGTTAGAATTTAGAAATTGTGAATTCGTAAATATTAATATCAATAAGTAACAAATCCCGAAATAAAGGCTTTAAATGTTGTTTCTTGTATTTTCAGAGAAACGCAATTACGCAGGTATGTTTATATATATATGTTTGTATATATATATAACAAAAATGGTCTCAAAACATTATAAGATCTCAACACTGAGCACGTCAAGTATATAAGTGACGATGTTACCTGCAAACGCGTCTTTATCACATCGGCCGGCGTGACGAGGGAAGCCGCTGGGATACCCGCGATCGCACCAGCCGCTAGTAACGTCAACGGATGGTTGTATCCGTTCTCATCGGCAAATTTAGCCTGAAACAAATCAGTATTTATTGTCACTGGTCGCTGGTTTAAGGAATTACTGTACTACTATTCTAACAGAAACTAAGGAAAAATGTTCTCGATTGGCAGCAAAGGCAATCTTGATTTCTTATGGTTACGCGAACACTACATATTTAAATGAAACTAGTTTATACGGATTTTATCGCGTATATCAGAGGGGAATGAGGTGTTTGGCGTTCGTATGTCATAGTTAACCACGGCTACAAGTCGCGGCACGAAGTCTAGCGCTGAACGAAACGTGGAGGGGATAGCTGCGCTGTCGCGCACGTATCACGTATCAGTGCGGGGAACGGAATGCGACTGGAGAGCTAATTAGCGCGCGGAATGCGATTGGAGAGCCAATCAGCGCCAGCGAACCATACGTACGCTCGCCCCGCGACCCGCTTACTATCCCATGATACCTTATTTTCGACTTATGCGCAATAACGGTCACCGCTAGACTTACGTGCCGCGACTTATACCTTCAGTTTAAAATTAGTTATTTAGTTTCATTTAAAAGGCAGTCTTGTTGCAAGTGCAGTAGATGTAAATAGAGTAACCCCGACTAGATAGAGTGACGACCTTATCAGGTCTATGTATAAGACTTTCTAGAAGCGGGATTGATGCAGGTGGCTCAGAATAATGCTTGACAGTCTTTAGAAGATACCTAAGAACTCTGGAATAGTAGGGATTCCAGAATTGTGATAGTTATCAGGATTCAACACTGATAGTAGCATTCGCTTATGGATACCAAAATAACTTTTGTTTACGGTTTGGCAGTCATAAGATTCCGTAGTTCTTGTTCTTGAGCCAAAACTCTGGAATCTACTACTTTAGCTGTGGACTTACCTAGAATCTTAAGCCTGTTTTAAAAAACTGCAATAATTTTTTAAGGGTATACTATTAGGAAAGGCATTTCTTGGATATGTTGCCTTTATTCACCATGCAGGACAAGCGAAGACCTAAGCTCCCTGACCCTTGTAATGTTGTCCCTATCACCATTCCGTGCAATTAAGGTTAGACTTTTTTGAACGAATTGTCCGCCAACTGTCGTTAGTAAAAACTTCATACAAACAACAACACTGCATGCTGATGCGATTGATTTTGCCAATAACTGGGCCTCAAATGGTTTAAAGCAATCCAGGAGAGTGCTCATAGGAATTGTTCAGATTGATTCAGACTTTTTTTTTATAGAATAACGGTGACAAACGATCACATAGTTCACCTGATGGTAAGTTGATGCTGTGGCCCATAAACATCTACATTTATCCTCGATTAAGATTCAAAAAGGTGATGAGTTGTCACCCTGAGAACTAAGATGGAATGCCTCTTTTCCAGTAAAAAGGGTCTCTAGTTCTCTACACTCACCATACGAAACACAGCAGCATTAAGCTATTTTACGCTGTTATTCTGTGAGAGCGTTGTCCCACCCGGTCGAGCCGACCTGTTCATACTACAATCATAATATTATAGTTGTAGCGTGGCTATACCATGCATAAAAATAGACTGCTAAATTCCAACATTGCACACTGGGGAACTAAATTTCACCTACATCATCTCGATGGTTGGCAGGTCACTACCGTGTGTATTTTGAGAAATTTTTAGCATGCACGACCACAATGCGGTATTTACTTTCGCCAGTAGTTTTTCCAAATCATTTCGACTTAGGGACCTTTCTCGGAGGATCCTTTCTAAAAGGCTGGCAACACCTCTGGTGTTGTAGATGTACTCGGGCAGCGGTGCATGCTTAATACCAGGTGAGCCATATGCTCATATGCCTCCTCTTCTATGAAAAAATCTTACACAGAAAAGAAAGGTAACCTCATGCCTGCAAGTAGGGATAATGTACGGTAGTGTCGAGAGCAACATTCTCTCCCAATACTATGGAGTGACAACTTGAGATATGCATGGAGTCTATGGATGCAAATGGCTCAGGACCCGGCTTTGTGATATTCTTTGGAAGAGTGAATAGTGAGTGTTCAGCAGTGAACTTGTAATGGGGTGCATTATGATGACAAGACCATATAGCCGAACATAAACTTGTCCTATAGTAGCAGGATCATAGGATCAGATCTCTTGCACCTCTGGCGTTGCTTCGTAGAATTAATATTACCACTAGCATTTAACCTCTTCAGTGCCTGACAAATATCAACAGTGCACCCGTCAAGCATTGCGATTCCACGTAATGTATGAGAGCTAATGATAATATTTATTGCAAAAACTCACCTTAACATGAGCATATGCCGGGAAGTAAATGGCACTGAAAGGCACATCCCGCAATAGGCAAGCTTTAGCCCCTTTGTACAGACCGAAGAGTCCCAGGTCCTTGACCACAGACCAGGCCCGGACTTTGCCCCCGCCCGCAATCTCACCGGCGACTTGCAGACGAATCTTCACTATCTCCAAGGGATTTGTGAACACCACTTGGGAACCACCGGCCTGTGGACAAAAATAAATTAATGATTACAATTAAATTTCTTCTCCTTCATATTCAGCCGGTAGAGGTCTACAGCTGAACATGGGCCTCTTCCGTTGTATAAAGATTACGTCAGAGATTCGTTAGTCTAGTTGTCTCAGGTCGGGGGTCGAGCGAAAATCAGTTATTGGGTTAGCGTTCTGTAGCGGTCAAGAAGTTAGCGTTGTTTCACCCCTGTGACTCGGAAAATCACGTAAAGCCGTTTGTTCTGCGCCTGATCTCTCTCCGGTCGTGTCGGACAACCGTCCCATCGGATTATAAAAGCGAGGGAATAAAGAGTACACTTGTGCTTGCTTGCGCATACACTTGGGCACTATAATCCTGTCTCGCGCAGATGGCTAGTCTCCGCTGAGAATGACCGCCGTGACTGAAATTCGGTCTGGAGGACATTATTATTCATAGATTTGCCATAGTTGCCACGCTTGGCAGGTGGGTACCAACCGCACTTTTTTACTATTTTTAATTGTTATCAGGAAGATGCTGCTGTCTATCTCCTGTTTCGTTTCGCTCAGTCGCCTCTTACGACAGTCACGGGATGATATATGATAGTGGATTCTCTTACACCGCCATTAACTTATGTTAATGTAATTGGTGAAAGAAACTTCTTTTTTGGTTTATATTCATAGTTTTATTAATCACCTTTACACAACATAACTTTTCTTTTATTAACTTAAAGACAAACATCAAAAACACACTGAAAGATAGACTCTAAAATCAGTGTTGCCAATATAAATGTATAATAAGTAACAACTTACTTTACCACATTAATTAACTGTTGATAAAAAAATTGATAATAAAATAACTCACACAACCTCCGGCAATGATTTCGGCATATAGTGGAATATTGCCCTTTTTATCCATCATTTTGTCTCGAACGAGGTCATTTACCTGCAAAATAAAATATTAGCGTTATGCCGCGGCCACACACATCGCGCTAGCGCGAATATTCGCGTTATCGCAATGTATTTGGCCGGCCCTACGTGAATGCTTCGTCACTTCGTGCGAAGTGTCAAGCACATCGCTTCGCTGTCGGTAAATTCTCGCACTTCAAAGGGTTTAATCGCGATGGACTTCGCGTGTGCGGTCACACTTCAGTCTGACCACAGACATCGTGCGTAGCGGATGTGTCAAAGTAAATTAGGGTTTGCGACGTATTACCGACATGGATTGATGTAATGAAAAGATTTTGGAATTTATAAGTAATTACGAGTCCGAGCCGATATTATTTATATATTTTTCTTATTTTTTAAAAATTGACACAATCGTAAAAAATAATTATTCGCTGCCATATAATAAAGAGCGACCGTGGCGTCCATTTTTTTTAGCGTGTGTTTAGCGCGATAAAATTTACAACGCGCAGTGTGGCCAGCCACCTTCGCGCTAGGCCGAAGGCAAAGTTTTATCACGATAATTCTATCGCGATATGTGTGGCGGAGGCATTATAAGCTGACATATTAATGTGCAAACAGGGCATCCATCGATTACAGCCTATAAAAGTCCATCCACGGAGAATCCCCGCCGCGTGAATATAAGAAGGCCATCGGGCCGCCGGGAGTCCTCATTCCGCTTGCGCCGTCACCCCCGTGCGGTCGTGCGCTAGCGGAGTCCGCTGCTGACTTCTCCCTCAGTCAGTACAGTTTCGAGGAATACGTCAGTCCCGTTCCGTCCCCCTCAGCTAGCGCTGCCGCCCCTGTGCGGTTGTGTTAGCTGACCACACTCCCGTCCCCGCACGGTCGAGTTTGACCCGCGCTTCCGTCCCCGGACGGTTGTGCCTCTCCCCGAGGGAGGTCGTCTCCGATTCGGCGATAAAGCCTTCGGGCTAGAGCCGTTCTCAGGTGGTGTTTAGTGGGTAGGCACTTCTTCAAAGGGAGTCCCATATAACCACGCAGCCGGCTGCGTGGTATGCTATGAGCATTCACCACCTCCCTCCCCCGCTTTCGGAGGGTGTCCTTGCATTGGGCGCAAAAAAAAAAACGCCGGGAGTCATTCGATTCCCAAGCGGCAGTGAAGATACTCAATAAATAAGTAAATAATAATTATTTGTCATACAATCCGCTCAATAGTCAGTACTTATTAGTCTCAGTTAAATAATAGAAGCTATGAAAGTAAAATAAAGTTAAAATCGGTCTCTCTCTACAAGAATATTCAGTACACTTGCTGCTCCTACATCGCCTCCACTGTCGAACTTGTCCCTATCAGTTATCATGTACCAATAATCAATGCAATACTGTCGCGTTGTATCGCATTGTTGTGTCGTATATCACATTGTTTTTTTTTCTGTTTTTGTTTGTTGATTAGATTACTCAACTGGGTGAATTTGGTCAACAGCACAATGTTGGACATCATTTTTTTTTTATTGCAATACATTGTCATCGTCCATGTGAATTCTTAGGTTTATTTAGAGAGTGAAATAAAAACTAAGTTGGTACAAAAGTTATGTTATACAACCTTAGTAAATTATGTTTCGATAAGTGGAACAGTTTCATTGTTAAATATCAAATACACAAACAGAAAAACCATTTGGGGAGTGAAAATTATTAGAAAATAACACACAAGCAAAACAAATGTATGTATATTGTTGATGGAGTAACAATTTCTTTTCAGATAAAATCTTCATCATTACATCCTATCCAGCTCCATTGCGGAACATAGGCATCCCCAAAGATTGACTCATAAGGGGCCATACTTGCCATGCTTAGTAGTGGGATTGGTAACCGTAGTTTTTTATTTTCTAGTAGTTTTTAAGGAGTAGTAGTTTTCGTTTAACTCTGTCGCGTAGTAGTCTGTCTAGTAGTTTTTGTTTAACTCTGTCGCCTCTTACGACACCCACGGGACGATATAGTGGATATTCTTACACCGCCACTACACAGTTTAAGCGCTCTATCAAAATAAAACTTACCGTGAGCTTAATGGCTTTTTCCGGCGCGACACCGATCAGTTGTGGCACTAGACCCCTGTAGAGGCCGAAGATACCCTCGTGCCTGATGACCTTCTTGAAGCAGTCCCACGAGTTCCTGTACGCCACCTCGCCTATGAACGAGCCCGTGCGTTGGTTCTGCATACGTGTCTTCACCAAGTCTATAGGATACACTGCTGATGCACCGACGGCTGCAAGATAAGATGTTTACATTTTAGTTAGCCAACATTTAAAAAACAAAATAGGATCAGGTGCAAAATTAAATGTAATGATTATATTTATACTTGAACATCGAAAATGAAGGCATTTTTTTTTGTATTTATTATAAAAGGAGAGTAGTTACTTATATTTAGTATTCGAAATAAATGTGCCTATAAAACAGGTAAAATGCTTTAAACAATTAAATAATAGAATTTCGATCATGTTAATGGCTATATGAGCTAAGATTCCTTTGCCTTCACGTGAAAAAAAAAACGAAAAACCTTATGCAAGCAAATAGCGTTGTTTTCACTAATTCGGTTGAGTTTTGAACACAGGCGATACAAGTTTTCATAAATAAGTGTTTATTAGGAAATTTAACGACGAGCGGTATCTTAAATATAATTATTAACATTTAAATATATGATCTATGCATATAAATAAAATTGAAGGGTAATAACAAAATAACTGCCTTTTATCGAACTCAGGAGTGGAGGAGGAGGGGGGGGGGGTTTACTTGCCACGCCATTAAGACAAGAAGGACTACATGGATTGTCATGTATGCCAGAAGTGATCTAAGCTATATTTTATACGATAAACTTGGAGATTGTTTTTTTTTTATGAAAAATATATGATAAATGGTCATTGATGATTTTAAAAAATCTAAATGTCACCACATTAATCGTTACTAAAATAATAATAATAATGTACATTTTTTGCTAACTGTTCGTCAGCTATAAATACAAGTGCAAGTCTGTTCTGTTCAAAATGCCAATCCGTTTTCACCCTTGAGGACTAAAATGGAATGCCGCGTAATAAGTAAAAATGTTCTCTGCTTCCCTTAACGAAATGTAGTAGCATTATGCTGCTATTTAACGTTATTTTTGTATGTGGTCCTAAGTAGAGCTGAAATTCATACTGCAGCTAATTTATATCTGTAGTAAAGTTATAAATATGTAAAAGGGAATAAGCATTAAATTATGAATAATGTTCGATACACGACGTGCCGGGTGTCTTGAGAGGAGTCTATGGAAAAGGCCAAACCACCACATGGCATTACAATGGATAGCGGTACGGTGTCGTAAGAAGAGACTATGGAAATACAAGAAGGACCTCCTGGCCTCCGATACATAACGTTATTACCATCACGTGTACAATATATTAGATTTAAAACACCCAGAGCAGCGACAGGGTGCACGCGTTTAAGAGAAACCTTTCTATATTGGGAGGATAGAAGGTCATATACCAATTGAATAGAAATAGAGCCGTGGTAGCTCAGGGCTTAGCGCTCGCTGTAAATTTCACAGTACGCGAGCAACCCGGGTTCGCTCCCACTGGCACCAATGAAATTGTTAATTGCAATTTTAAGTACAATATCCTTTAATGTTCACTAAAAACAAATAACATAACGAGAAACAAACAGAGAGAAAACAAAAGGCGGTCTTATTGTTATACAGCAATTTCTTCCGACACCCTAACCACGTGCTCGGTGGTCTGCATGTCTGAGAAATTAAAAAATATATTCGAAGACGTGAAGTCCAACATCACGCATCAGGGCAGCGCGGCGGACACTTCCTTGCCTTAAACCCTCTCAAAAGTGAGAGGAGGCCTGTGCCAGCAGTAGGACGTATATAGGCTGTAACTTTAACTTTTAACTTTTGTCAATTGAAACTAGGTACTAGACATCTTTCAAAGAGTAGACTGCAGAATAATATGAATACGTTCAAAGTATGAGGCAGTCTGATTCTGTATTCGCCATTCTATCTGCCAATTGGATGGAATTTACGGCAATTTTTCCAACTTGGGAGAGGATGAATTACGATAAAATAAATTTCACTAAAATTGCGTATAACGAAACGCAAATACGTCATCAATTTGGTCTAGTGTTATGAAGTAGACGTCCGGTACTTGATTTTAATTACGTTTTCAGTTTGGGAGGCTTGTCAGGTTAAGCTTGAACCTTTACACTGTTTTGGATGTCGGAAATGCGTTTTGAATTAATTACGATAAAATAAATTTCACTAAAATTGCGTATAATGAAACGTAAATACGTCATTTTGGTCTACGTCAGTTTGAAGTAGACGTCCAGTACTTGATTTTAATTACGTTTTTAGTTTAGGAGGCTTGTCAGGGTTAAGCTTGAACCTTTACACTGTTTTGGATGTCGGAAATGCGTTTTGAATTAATTACGATATAAATAAATTTCACTAACTAAAAATTGCATATAACGAAACGGATCACCCATAAAAAGTTAATTACTCGGACCCAGACAATCCATTTGTGGCTGAAGATGGGACTCATACACAACGAAGAGTCGCAGTTGAGAGCAATCAAGAGGTTTTCAGAAAACAAAAATTATAATAATTCACATTACATTGTTTTATTACCACTATCATGGCAGAGTATAGGCAACCTGACCTTATTAGATAAGATAGGTCGAATCTGTACTAAAACCGAATCAGCACGCCCTGACTCCACGTAATCTTGTCGGCCCTACCTCTAGAGTATTTTGTAAAGCCGTAGGCGCGGAGGAGAGCAGCCCCCGCTGTAGCAAAACGCAGGCACCTGTGTGAGCTGTGGAGGTGAGCATGGGCACCTGTGATTTGCTACGCAAGGGCGAAAGGACTGCACTTCCCGCAGCGCCGAAGCCGTTACAGAAGTAACTTTGAGTCAATATTCCTGTGTAAAAAAGTGAGGTTATGACTTTACAAAAAAAAATACTCATAAACTATACATTTCAGCAAGGGGGAAGGGTAGAGGGGCCTTCCCCCTCCCTCCACACCCCTTCCAACCCCGGACGCGAGTAACGGATGTCTATAGTTTTACAACTTGATGCCCTTGATGATGAAATTGTTATCTACTAACATAGTAATACTTACCACCAGCGATTGACCCAAGCGTGAATCTGTACGTGCTCTCTAGAATTTGTATGAGGACGCTTCGCTCTTCTGGACTCTGGAACAAGGATACAATCTCATATTTACCAGCGACTATAACTTACAGTAGGGATAGTCTGAAAGAGGATCTTCAGCATGATTTTGACGTTTATGTAAATCCGTGTAAATAGCGTGCATTTATATTGGCTGAGAGAAGCGTCCACAAGCAGGCAATTTAAAATTATGAATATTTGTATAGTGCAATAAACCTGGAGAGAACATGGAATTTGGTGTACGCTTTGACGTTTTTATATTTTTAATATAATGAAGCTTAGTGGAGAGGGTACACCTTTTCAGCCTAGCATTATGGTAACCACTCCTTTACCTTTTTCTGCCACTACTAAATTAAGCAACAGTCATTGTGGTGTTCCAGATTGACATAGAGCTGATTTTATTTGATCCATTAAATAAATTATAATCTAACTGAATGACACAATTGAACAATTTTATTCATCAGCATCAACAGCTGTAATTTTTAATTTTTGAATAAATTTTATCTGAGGATAGAAAAATCAGCCCTTGGTGTAAACAAGCTGTGAGAAATTCAAACAACCCACAGGGATCAAAAAAGCGTCCCTTATTTATTTAAAGTTCTTTACAGCAGACTGTAACAGCTACTTTTTTTTATAAAACAGAAGAGACAAACGAATGTACTGTCCACCTGATGGTAAGTCGCTACTGCAGTCGATGGAAACCTGCAGTCAACTTCAAACAAAGACGGCTACTGTTGCGTTGTCACCTCTGAGGATTGTCATCATCAGGTGGATTGTTAAAAATGATACATATTTCCCTGCCATGATTGTTGGTCTTTGAAAGAATACCTAGGTTAGGAAAATTCACATATTATAAGCCTTCACGCTGTGATTGTCAATGTTACTCTGAGAATAGTGGATCATCAGGTGGATATTTAGGAAATCATACATATTTCTCTGCCATGATTGTTGGTTTTTTGAAGAAATATCTACGGTATAAAAAATTCACGTATAAGCCTTTTCACGCTGTGATTGTCAATTGCCGAAGTGTGGTTACACCTAGTTCTAGCCGGCTAGAACTAGGTGTAACCGCACTTCGGCTTTTAGCCGTAACATATACATAGTCAAGTAAATTGTCGTTCTCTCGAGTTTTATAGCACTAAACTTCACTTATAAATGTTTATGTTATGATCATGTTGTAATTATTAATGTAATTCAATTGTATTAGCGCGTATGTAGCAAACATAATAACTAAACTGCCAGTCTGTGTGCTAAGAGAAAAGGAGTTGCTACAAGTAAGAAAGAAATACGAAGTGAAAGTCGAGATAAATAAATGCAGTAGTATGAAAGATTTACAT
The DNA here is from genome assembly GCA_029286625.1 of Parnassius orleans. Lineage (NCBI taxonomy): Eukaryota > Metazoa > Arthropoda > Insecta > Lepidoptera > Papilionidae > Parnassius > Parnassius orleans. Next base: position 5,867,627 of record JAGSMP010000037.1, read on the forward strand.
ACGTATGGAGACGGAACAACGTCCAAATTAAAATAGATTTTGTTTGGTAAAAAAAAATAGGCCGAAATTTTATTTCTTTATTATTTTATTCTATAACATAATACGTATGTAAAATACAAAAACTGTATCGGACTTATAGATGAGAAAGTATTCAAAATAAAAACTAAATATAGCTCGGGGTGAAATTTTGCAGAAATATATTGAAGTCCTTGCAAAATTTTAAGTTGTTCACAGATTCTTAATGAATTTAACTTCACATCTTAGTAATTCTCGACTAGTTTGACATAAATTTCAACCATGACGAGCCATTTACTGTCAATCTCGACTCTTGACTTACTACTTTGGATAAAATTAGAAAGTATATGTCATGACAATAATATACTTTTGTTTATAAAAATGTTTGATTATTTTTACTAGCTCAAATTATTAATCAATTTGTCATAAGCAGATATCTATGTGTCAATTGTACAATTTAAGAGATCCCGATAAATACTGACCTGTTGAGAAAATGACCCGGTTCCCCCGTTCAATCGATTGATAGTTTCGCGCGGGGAAATTAGGTCCCTAACTATACGCTTCACTGACGAAAGAAGCTCATAAATCATAGTAAAACCAATCAGTAGGTCAAATAATAAAGTTCACAGATCGTGTGAACAAAAACACAATTTTTTTATAGTAATATAATAGAAAACAAAGATTGAATAATAGTCTAAAAGAACTATGATTATTTAGACTTAATATTTTTATTATTGGTTCATATTTTATAATATCAATTTTATAAAATCTTCGAAATAGCTCAGTACTATATTATTAATACAACATTCAGGCAGTAGACCTTAAAAAAATACAATGCCGTAATGTATGTGAATAGGTAAACATTTTGCAGCGCTTTGCAAATATAGACCTTAACGTCTGCAGTACAAGGTAAATTTTTATTTAATTACATTAACATCCGTTCGTTCGCTTTTTGTTGTCTCTATCGCACAACTTAAATCACTTTGCTCAAATATAAGCAGAGATTGAATGAAATAAATCTTTCGTAGGAAACCGTACGTTCCTACGAAAGTATTTGGGAAGTATTTACGACCCGGGTCATTTCATTGGGTCAATCGCGAGCGACGCAATTCCTTTTGCCTTTTGGTGGTAACGCTGATTCAAAATCTCACCCCATAATAGGATATAGAAAACGTAGAAACATCATAACCTTTCAACCTTTGTACTTACCAAAAAACCTCCCACAAAGTTTACTAATCGGAAAGGCTCTTTTATTATATTTACCTCCTCCTTTTGAGCATTGAAAGAAAGAGAAAAATACATAGCTTTAAGTTAGTGATGTTTCCGTAAAATAACTCTTAAAACTAATAACATAGAGTCTAAAGTACTAAACATACATTTCAACAAACATCGCATCGCGAACGCGGCTCCTGTAAGAATTTGCGATACAATATCGTATTAAAGCAGGACAGGTTATACAGGAATGTATACGGAGTAAAGAGGAATGGTGCTTACCGAGACCGCTTTGATTTCGGCGATCCTGCGTGTGACTTGCTTGAAGTACTGCTCCGGCGTTATTGAATTGAGATCATTGTAGACGATACGGCTGTGAAAACACAGATGAGATTACCAAAAATAATTATTATTCTATATTCTTACCAAAAATAGGTATAATTATTTAATTATACGTGGTAGAGCCATGCTGCAGCTATATTAATAGTATAGTTGTAGCACGAATGGGTCGGCTCGACCGGAGAAGGACCACGCTCGCACAGAATACCAGCGTAAAATGGCGACTTAACACACATGTTTCCTATGGTGAGTGTAGAAACCGGAGATCCTTTTTACTAGAAAAGAGGCATTCCACCTTAGTCCTCACGGGTGACAACGCTTTGTATATTTTTTGAGGATAGATGTAGATGTCTATGGGTCACAGCAACCACTTACCATCAGGTGGACTGTGTGCTCGTTTGTCACCCTACCCTATAAAAAAACTGTTTTGTAATGTATGTTTTGTTAATAAATAAGTCTTTAATAGGTTGTAGTTTCTTTCCTATCTATTTTTGCCTCTAAGTATCAGTGTAGGAACCTATGTGTTCTGATTGAAAGGATTTGAGAGTCACTGCGGTTACAGGCTTGAGGCATTCCTTCTTAGAGGTCAGAGTTTATGCTTCATCCCACGGTTCGTTCCATGGGTGCCGTAATAAGCAACTATGAGAAATGTTTTGGCTTCCGATAGTTGGCGTTATGACCATCTCATTTATGACAGACGTAAAATACCCTTGTTTGAATTGATGACGAAAATTAAACAGCTACCATAATAATAAAAAAGTTTTGGAAAATTCTCGCTAGTCATAAAATATAACGACATTTTCTACAGTAAAATTAACTTATAATAATAAATCTAATATTTTATTCACGTTTCTTATGAACATCATAAATTTACCACAGTTTCGAAAGATTAAAACTCTGCCAAGAAAGATAATAATATATCGACGATAAATGGGTCGCCTCGACCAGAGAAGGACCACTCTCTCACAGAATACCATGGTTAAATAGCGGCTAATGCTGCTGTGTTTCGTATGGTGCGTGTAGAGAACTGGAGACCATTTTACTAGAAACGAGGCATTCTATATTAGTCCTCAAGGGTGACAACGCATTAGCTTTGGTTCTTAATCCATCAGGTGGAGTGTGTGCTCGTTTGTCACCCTTATTCTATAAAAAAGAGTTACATTTAATAATAGATGATTATTTGATAATTTCCAAAATCGAAATTAAAAATAGCCCAAGAAATACCTCGTCCACAGAATCACCACATCACTATACCATATTTGTTTGTTTTACATTGTTATAAATTAAAAGATGATAGTTTAAGAAAATATGAATCAGTATGTCCACTCTAAAATTCATTGTCATAAACAATCAAGAGGTGTGTGACCTCTGGAGACTAAGATAGAATACCTACAACAAAGACTATGGCCCGTATTAATAAACGTTACTCAGCTCAAGTACACGCACTTGAGTACAATCTTGAGGTTATGATCTTATTGATAAACATATCTAAAGATGTGGTTTAGGTTTACGATATCAGCGGAGTGCCACGCTGATTAATAAAGGAAACTCGACTCTCAAGTGTGTATACTTGAGTGCAAGTCACAGAACAGTATTCCTAAGTACAGCGTTTTGAGATACTGTTTTTATGTGTTTATTAATTAGCAACGATCTTGAGATGCTGATTTCGTAATGAGGGCATATCAAATGACTACGCACTTGAGTTCGTCGTTGAGTAACGTTTATTAATACGGGCCTAAGTAATCGGCCCCAAAACATGTAGCGTTGTTGATAAAGGTGTACTTATGGCCGAGATAAGCCACGGCGACGATTTTCGAAGACGGAGGCTGTCTACCGTCAGAGACATGACATTATAATCACATTCTAAAATAGTATGAAATCCAGTGGGTTTATAGTCAAGTTTAAATATTACAATCTTTAACGCGAATAAAAACCTATAAAATGAAAGATTAGACACGATTTGTCGCACGAAAATTAATACTTTTTGAAATAGAATATTGTGCTCAGAAAAAATGGGCATACATGAAATACTCAATTAAATTCTTAATCAAATGGATTTTAAAAATACTATAAATTAATCGAGATAAAAAATTTTTTTATCGCCGTGACACCTTTGACGTTCGAGTCATTGTTTTATAAGCGATAATTATGTACAGTCCGTACGGATTAAGAATGAATACTCATCGAGTCCGTACCGTCAACATGCACAGTACTCATAACGAAAACCCGTTAATAACGGTATATCGTTATAACGTTATATTATTCGGTTAATTGGAAATTTTCTTTTTAAAAAGAATATAAATATTTGAAAAGAATTGTAAACGCAAGTAGGTACATTAATTTTAAAATAACATTTATAATTAGCGACCACTACGCGCGACTTAAGATAATCATTAAAGACCATTTATTTCATCTTATCAATATTTCTATTTTAATAAAATCTCTAAATTTTCGGGATAAAATTTAGACTAGATCACTCCTGGTATTACCCTCTATTTGTTCGCGAAGTTTTATTACGATCGGTTCAGCCATTCCGAAGATTAGCATGGACAAACAGACAAACAAATGAAAATTTTAAAAATGGTTACATGTTTCAATAGCATGTAAATATTTTATACAAAAATATTAACAAACAAAATCAACAACAATTATGAAGAAAACTCTCAGAACGCGTCGTAGCTCATAAATTAACGAAATCGGACTGATCTTTTTGTTGTTTATGGCATTTTGTTATCATTGATTCCAAAGACAAGTTGGACTGAAGTTATAGAACGTACGAAAACGCATATCGCAACGTATTTCTTTTTGCAGTCTTTACCGGCGAGTGTGAGTATAGATAGCGACGGTGTGCAAGCGAGAGGTGAATAGAGGCGACTCTATTTTCAATCCCATTCTTTAACCGCACGGGTAGTATTATTTTTTGATACTATGAAAGGCATGTCACATTATTAGATTCTTAATAGGCTACATTTTTGTTTACATCCTATATTTTATGATAATCAGCAAAAACTATTTAAATACAGTAACTAGTAAGTAAGTAGTCGTTTTTGACCACCGAATGTGCTGGACAAATTTGCATACAGCGGAGAAGGGAGCACTGAAAGCCTTATGTCGGAAATACTCGCTCCAAGTCACGTGACTAAAACTTGAGATATGTCATTCCCCGATTATTCTTTTTTTTTACTTATTATAATACAGTGCTTGACCACAATCCCACCTGGTGGTAAGTGGTGATGAAGCCCTAGATGGTAAATCGCGCTATCTTAGACCAACCAAAAGCCTATTCACTTGCCTTGAAGACACGCAGATTGTATTCGGACGGAGACAGACGCGGGCAAATTATTCCACTTCTTTGCTGTACGCATTACAAAAGATGAAGCAAATTAGCAAACCCTTAGGTTCTGATGCGTGGAATATCGACAACAAAGTGGTGAAGACCCGCCGTCCGTCTGGTTGTCCGATGGTGGAAAGGAGAGGGAAGAATTAAAACATGTATACCCACTTATTTTTATAGTTTTCTATCAGCGTTGTCGATTGTAGAAAGTCAATTTGGCTATGCCCAGTTGACTTTCATTCACAATTAAGTTTGTTATACTTTTATTAATTGATGTATTTACAAATGTTTAAGTGCCTAATGATGTTTGTGGCGTGTGGAATAAATGTATCTTTTTTCTATCTTTCTTTTTTTTTTTTTTTTTTTTATAGTATAGGGTGACAAACGAGCACACAGTCCACCTGATGGTAAGTGGATGATGTGGCCCATAGACATCTACATTTATCCTCAATTAAGAATCAAAAAGCAGATGCGTTGTCACCCTTGAGGACTAAGATGGAATGCCTCTTTTCCAGTAAAAAGGGTCTCCGGTTCTCTACACTCACGATACGAAACACAGCAGCATGAAACTGCTATTTTACCCTGGTATTCTGTGAGAGCGTGGTCCTACCCCGGTCGAGCCGACCCATTCGTGCTACAACCATAATATAGCTGCAGCGTGGCTCTACCACATATAAACATATAAACACCACATATAAACTTTCTTTCTATAACAACTAATATAAAAAATAAAACAGGTTGTCGACCCGCAAAGCAAAGCGTGGGAAATATTTTGACACATCAAAATTATTTGAAAAAATAATGGTCATATAACGAAGTCCAAAGACTGAACTTATTTTGCTGACGGCATCACCACGCGGCATTTTATTAGTATTTAATGTAATCTTTATCGATTGATTATATTACGTGTTATTATCAGTTATGACAATTGATTCAATATTACGTCGGTTATAGTTTTCTAGATTACAATATCAGAGGTATGCCCGCCGAATTATTATCTATTCACGGACGCTATTTGATAACCGATAACCTGCGGTGGGCACGTACATATAGATAATGATGTATAACTGTAACTTTATACAAACACAAATAAAATTTATCACGCATTTTGTTAAATGTTTATCAAATTTTAGTGACGATTTTTTTTTAAATAAATAGATCTACACTAAACCTACATTTAAACAAAAATGAATATTACGGTGTATTACCATAAAATAAATTGAAAAACTCAGACATCAACCAGTCTTGTAAAATTGATATTAATCGGGCAAATGTCATGGACAAACTTATTATCTATTCTCAAGTCATTGACGTCTTTCTGTCGTACATAGCTTATATTATGCATCATACGTGAATTGTTAAGGGGCCACTGCAGTCCATGGATAACAACAACCAACTTATAGTCTATTTATAACTGAAGTTATTCATTATAACTTCAGTTTAAAAAAAATGAAATACTTTAAGTAGCAACACCAGAAGGCTAACTTTTTATCATTAATGATAAAATATCACAAACATACAATATTATTAAGAAATTAGCTTTAGAAATATGTATAATGTAGTCGTATTTTTTCTTTGTCATTTAAAGTATGATAATATTCATTAATAAGGAATGTTTTCAATTGTTTATTTAATTGCGCACGGTTTTCTAAGATTTTTACTTAATTCGGTAGATGGTTATAAACTTTCATTGATATAACGTGGGGGCTAGGCGTAACTAATTTTCTAATATGGAAAAGTGTATCCTAAGCCTAAGCCTATATAAATTTATATTGTTTCTTTTAGTTTTTGTTATAGTTAAGTAGCATTTTGTTTGGGATGCAGATAGACGTTAGTAGTATTTTATGTTTAAAGTGGGATTTACATGATTCCATTTAGTCTACATTAGTTATTATTTTAGGACACTTCTATTGTATTTGTTAAGATTACAAGAGTTTCCCCACAAAGTGACACCGTAGGAGAGTATCGAATGAGCATGTGCATAGTAAGCCGCAAGTGCAGTCCTAAAATCTGTCACATGTTTAGTGTTGGAGAGCGTAAATAAAAGAGCATATTTTTTAACCCCCGACGCAAAAAGACGGGTGTTATAAGTTTAACCGCTATGTATGTCTGTCTGTCGGTCTGTGTGTCTGTCTGTGGCACCGTAGCTCTTAAACGGGGGAACCGATTTCAGTTTTTATTTAAAAGTAGGTTTTCTAACGGTGGTTCTTAGACATGTTTTATCAAAATCGGTTCAGCCGTTCCAAGGTCATCAGCTTTTTTTTTGGTGGTTTATTAAATTTTGAATTTGAGAATTTATTTACAACTTTTTGTATAGTATTTTTTCCAGCTGAAATGTGCGTCGAAGTATATTCCTAACAAAGTAGCAGAGTTAATTTTCTAGTTTTGTGTTTAAGGCACTTAACCTTTAGGAAGGCATTTGCCGTGGCATTCTAGTCTAAGAATGAATCTAATGATTTTTTATTCAATATTGATTAATTACATAATACTTATTGAAAGTCATTTTTTATTTACCACTGGTTCGGAAAATACCTCTGTCCTGGCAAGAACCAGCAAGAAACCCAGCGGGACTTTTTTTTAAACATATTTCACTTAACACAACTTTTTAATTTTCAAATTAAAACGACAATTATTAAAATATGACGAAGTAAATAATGCTATATCTAAATTAGTAAATTGGTTTAATGTTAATAACTTGCATTTAAATAGCACTAAAACGAAATGTATGAAGTTCATGACTTCAAATGTCAGACAATTAAATACTAATGTAATTTTAAATGGGGAGGAACTGAGTCTTGTCGATACCACCATTTTCTTGGAATAACACTAGATGCGAAGCTCAATGGAGCCCCATATATCAAAGTTAGCAAGCAGACTTAGTTCTGCAGCATATGCTGTAAAAAAGATTAGAAATCTTACCAGTGTGGAAACAGCTAGAATTGTTTACTTTAGCTATTTCCATAGCATAATGTCGTATGGTATTTTGCTATGGGGACACGCAACTGACACTGAAATTATATTTGTTTTACAGAAGCGGGCCATAAGAGCAATCTATGATTTAAAACCTAAAGAGTCGCTCAGACAAAATTTAAGAAATTAATATATTAACTTTGGCCTCTCAATACATTTACGTACACAAAATAAAAGTAGTTATACAAAAATAAGTGATATTCATTCTGTAAATACTAGGAACAAACACAAGCTAGTAGTACCAGTTACTGACTCCACCGAGTCAGTAATTCATTCTTGGGGCGATGTATACGCTTTTACAACAAAATCCCAGAAAATATACAAAATTCGACCTGCTCAAAATTCAAAACTTTATTAAACATAGTTTGTATAAAAGGTTATTATAATGTTAAGGAATTTATGGATGATAATAACCCTGGGAATGAGGTGTTCGCTGCCAGGCTGTTTCTAATTTGTTTTGTGTGGTTAATTGTGTAATATACATGATTGTAAGCTGTTATTTAAAAAAGTCCTGCTGGGTTTCTTGCTGGTTCTTCCCAGGACAGAGGTTTTTTCGAACCAGTGGTAATTAGACAAAAGAGTGACTTTCAATAAGTATTATTTATAATCTATATTGAATAAAAAGTTTCTGTTTCTGTAACAATAATTTTGTTTGTACAATTTTTAAATGAATTTTCATAAAACCAGCATGGTGGTGATCACCTTATTCCCAGGGGTTATTTTCGTTCATGTATTCCTTGATATTATAATAACCCTTTTTGTACAGTCTTTATTAAAGTTTTATTAAAGAATAAAACTTTTAAACTTGTTTATTGACAAACTTTGAACATGTTCTGGGATTTTGTTGTAAAAGCGTATACATTGCCCCATAAATGAATTACTGATTCTGTGGAGTCTAGTAACTGGCATTACAAGCTTATGTCTATTGCTAGTGTTTAAAGTATGAACATCCTTATTCTTATTAAAGCTATTTATGTTTTTGTGTACATACATTACATTTTCATAAATATATTGTGATGCCAAAGTTAATATGTTTATTTCTTTAAATTTTTCTCTGAGGGACTCATTACTATCGAATTCATTACACTAATTAAAGGTATTTTACTTCATCAACATGTAAAAGTTCACTGTTGGACGTTGACCTTTATTTGTAGCCGTAATCGCAATGCTTGGGAGGTGAGTTGGCGGTTAAAGTATGAGATGTCTCGCATCTTAGAGGTTATTCTATGTCACCGTTAGTGTCAGTTGTTTTGTTTCGGATCTTAGCTAATCAATTTTAAAGAAGTTATGGATACTATTTTTACAAAGGAGTAAGAGTAAAAACAGAGACACAGTCCACCTGATGATAAGTGGATGCTGTGACCCATAGACACCTAATCCTATTCTCGATTAAAAATGGAAATGAAGATTTGTTGTTACCCCTGAGAACTAAGATGAAATGAATTGTTACCAATAAAAGGGTTTTTCTTTTTTTTAGAGGTGGAAGCCGTGGCTCACAGACATCTATCATCACTTAAGAAACAAAACATCAACGCATTTGTATTGTCACCCCTGCGGACTAAGGTAGATGATGATTTGTACTAGAAAGAGATACATATTACACAGCAGCATTATGACGCTATTTCCCGTTAGTACTCTGGCCTGATCTGTGAGAGTGTGGTCTTTTTCTGGTCAAGTTAACTCATTCATGCTGCAGCTATATTACAGCTGCAGTGTGGCTCTACCACCTAAATATAGGGTTTCATCATTGCCATCATTACAGCCCTTCACAAGTACACTACTTAACATAGGCCTCTAAAGAATGCTCATAGTACCATCCTGAGTCACCTGCATCTGTACTCATCATACTCTAAAAGTAAAGTAAAGTTACAGCCTATATACGTCTCACTGCTAGGCACAGGCCTCCTCTTATTTCTGGGAGGGTTTTAGGGCAAGGAAATGTCCGCCGCGCTGCCCCAATGCGTGTTGGCGAACTTCACATGTCTTCGAAATATTTTTTTTTCTGATTTCTCAGACATGCAGGTTTCCTCACGATGTTTTCCTTCACCGCCGAGCACGTGGTAAATCAGCACTTAAAATTGCAATTAACAATTTCATTGGTGCCGGCGGGGATCGAACCCGGGTTGCCCGCGTACTGTGAAACGTACAGCAAGCGCTAACCATCTGAGCTACCACGGCTACTCTACTCTATATAATTTAAAATTAAAAATTTTATACAACCGACTTCAATATATATTATTAAGGATAACTCAAAAACTATTGGTCAGACCTTGATCAAATTTGAAATTGACCACATGAGAAGCACCAGCTTTTAAATAAAAAAAGAATTATCGAAATCGGTTCACGTAGAACAAAATTATGAGGTAACACAAAAAACATACAGTCGAATTGAGTACCTCCTCCTTTTTGAAGTCAGTAGAAAACTAGTTTTTACGGATTTTTTTAACATTACTAACCAGTCCAAATAATATAAATCAAAAATGAAACTCACCCATTAGTATGATGTATCATGTCGCACAGTGTGAACAGTATATCCACTTCGAGTGGAGTTATTTGGCTCATCATTTGTGCTGAATGCAGGAACTCCTCCTTGGTGACTTCGTGTGTTCGGTGTCCGTTGGTCGCGTTCAGATACACCCGTTTTATGAGCTCCATATTGTTCAAGAGCGAGTTAAAGGCCATGTAGTATGGGAAGCTTATCTTTCTCTCACCTTGTGGGAAGCCCGATGCCTGGAAATGAAAATTTTAATTTCTTTGATAATTGTTCATTATATTTGTAAGCTCGTGGTAGAGCCATGCAGCAGCTATATTAGTAGTATAGTTGTAGCACGAATAGGTCGGCTCGACCGGGGAAGGACCACGCTCTCACAGAATACCAGCTTAAAATAGAAGCTGAACGCCGCTGTGTTTCGTATGGTGCGTGTAGAGAACCGGAGACCCTTTTTACTGTACACGAGGCATACTACCTTAGTCCTTAGGTGACAACGCATCTGCATTTTGATTCGTAATCGAGGATAGATGTAGATGTCAATGGGCCACAGCATCCACTTACCATTAGGTGGACTGTGTGCTCGTTTGTCATCCTTATACTATAAAAAAAGCAGTAGAAATTTTCTTTATAATTACTGTTCCAATACACAACACTAACTGTCCAATCTTTCATAATTACTACTGTTTAGTAGCGCAATCTCATATAAGTAATAAAGTCATATTTCATTCCTTCATCACAGCCCACCAAAGATCAGAGCTGGACACAGGCCTTCATAAATTGCCTCATAGATGCTGCTGGCAACCTCCATCGCTTAATTGCCCTCGGTCGCCTCTTACGATACCCATGGGGTGATATGAGGTAGTGGATTCTCTTACGTCAACGATACGACAATGTCGTCCAATCCGAATTTCGGTCACGACGGCCAGTCACAATGGAGACAATCCATCTGCGCAGAACAGAATTATAGTACACGAGTGAGTGCGTAAGTAAAGGTACACTCCATATTCCCTAACTCATATTCCGGGGCAGGACAAACTTCTTTAAGTGCTTTCCGAAGCACTGGGTTATAATATTAAATTTAAAAACCTTCAAACTTCAAACGGCTGAAAAGATTTTCTTGAATCATAGTTAAGAACACATCCGATGAAGTCACCTTTCAAACAAAAAATAAACTAAATCTAAATCGGTTCATCCGTTTGGGGGCTACAATGCCACAGACAGACACACAGATATACACGTTAAACATGACATCCCTCTTTTTCGTCGGCGTTAAAAACACCGCCTTCCTGACTCCGGGCTGCTACTGAGAACCTAATAATTGATTTAGGTCTGACCACGGACCAAATGATCAGCATTAGAGTTTGCGACCACAACGAGGCAGTCAAATACATAGTAAATTTACAGCCAACATACATCCCACGGTTGGCCACAGGCCTCTCTTTTTCTTTTTTTATAGAATTAGGGTGACAAACGAGCACACAGTCCAACTGATGGTAAGTGGTTGCTGTGGCCCATAGACATCTACATCTATCTTCGTTTGCGAATTAAAATGCAGATGCGTTGTCAGCCGTGAGGACTAAGATGGAATGTCTCTTTTGCAGTAAAAAGGGTCTCCGGTTCTCTATACTCACCATACGAAACACAGCAGCATTAAGCTGCTATTTTACGCTGGTATTCAGTGAGAGCATGGTCCTTCCCTGGTCGAGCCGACCATTCGTGCTACAACTATACTATTAATATAGCTGCAGCATGGCTCTACCATGTATAAAATTTAATTTCTGAGAGGGTTATATAATAATAATAAAATAAAATCATTATATATAATGTTATGTAGAAATGTTACATAATATCCAATTGTCATAAATTTATTTGGGTATTTACGTCAAATTTATTAATTAATTATGTCAAATTTTATATAAAATAATATCTGAAAAGTACTCCTTAAATACAGGTAGCTGACATGTAATTATATTCTAAAAATATCTTTTATTATTACGTAGGTCGTTGTTATTTAAAATTTCTTATATAGAATAACAAATACTTTGTGTAACTTAGTCGCTTCAGAAATGCTTATAGTAATGACTTACATTGAGAACTTTGGTCATCAATTCCTTGGTCAGGAGATGGTTCTTAACACTCAGCATAATATCCCTGAAGTCGCTAACGGTTATGAATCCGGTGCCGTCTTTGTCACATTTTTTGAACGCCTCCACTCCGTACTCTTCGTGGAAGTCGTGCAGGAACTGGCTGAACTCTGGATACGTCACTAGACGCTTCTTATCCTTGCCGAAGTAGAGACGCACGAACGTGCTTTCCATGTTGAAAGGCAACTTTTTGTGGAGGACTGTCTTCCGCATGACTTCCGCAAACTCGTCTAAAACAACCAAACAATTCATTATTGTATTCCCATTCGGATATGATAGAAAAGAGGGTATATTTACAAGTATAATCATCTAGATATAAAGACGAAATCAAAACTTTTTATTCAATTTAGGCTTGTTTAAAGTTCTTTAGAATGTCAAAGTTTATACCAGTTTGCAAAAACAAGACCTCAGAAAAGAGCCAGTAAGAAACCGTTTTTTTTAAATGCTATGTTACAGTTTCATTTATTACAACTTTAAGTCAAGGACTTTACAACCAAAAATCAATAAAATGTGATTCAAAAAAATTCATTAATACAATGTCAAAAGCCAGTGCTTGACTACTATCTCACCTGATGGTATATGGTGATGCAGCCGAAGATGGTAAAGCGCACTGACTTTGTTTAACAAAAGCCTATTCACTCTTGCCTTGAAGACACCCACATAATAATCGGATCTAAAGACAGATGCTGGGAAATTATTTCACTCCTTTTTGTTTCTTAATGGCTTTCCTTAATGCACTGGTTGGTAGAGGCCTTTATCATGTTATGATGTAAGATATACTGGCTGTTACAAAACTACCCGTAAAGCCGAAAGGAGGTTAAATGGGGCCTTATAACGAGTCCATTCACAATATTTAAGAACCGTAGTAACGCTGTATAACATACCCCAAAAAAATATTATTATTTTCACTGATGTGCAAACCCTATTTCAGTAAAATTAAAGAGTAAACTACGCAGAATGTACCTACATTTCTACCTAATTCGCGGAACGACAAAAATTTTAAAAGACCTAACCTAACGAAACAACCTAAACGAACACTTACTTTTTCATAATAAACGTCAAATTTACAGAAACGGCTCAAAGTGTGCTCCGCCTTGCTCAATACACAACCTCGCTCGTCAGGATATGGCTTGTGTGGCATTTCGCACCATCGTCGGTGTTATTGATGCGAAAACCGATCTAACACGCTGTTCCATCTCGGCAACCGTTGGGCAATCGGAGAAATACACTCTGTCCTTCACATAACCCCACAAAAGAAGTCCAGGGACGTGAGATCCGGAGAACGAGCAGGCTATAGCACCGGTCCCCCGCGGCCGATCTATCCTCGCGGAAAGCGAACGTTAAGATGTTCTCGTACGTTGCGAGCAAAATGTGCTGGAGCTCCATCATGCTGAAACACCATGTTTCTTTGGTTCTCAAAGTAACCCCAGTCAGCCACAGGAAAGTCGTCAACCGCCTCTTCGAATTCTGTTTGTAAAACGTTAGATAGTTGCTACCGTTCAGACGTGATGGCATAATGACGGGATCGATGACATGCCCTTCATAAAGGCCAGCCCACATTCAGCCGCCACTGGTGTTGGAATCTGCCCAGCCGTGAAGCATGTGGATTCACGCGAGCCCAAACGTGATCGTTATGCATATTTGAAAGTCCTGACCTCGTGAATGTTGCCTCGTCCGTCCAAAGAACATAGTTTACGTAATTAGGGTTTTCCTCTAACTGCCTGAGGTACCACTCGCAGAAGTTCCTCCTGGGTGCAAAATCGGAGGGTATCAGCTCCTGTGTACGGCGATAGTGATAAGTCGTCACGAAGAATTCGCCAAACTGCAACATGGTTTATACCGAATCTTGTTCCGGCTCGTCTCGTACTTGTGGTCAAAATGCTCTAACACTAATTCAGCCTGCCTGGCGTCGACTGTGCTTGGACGTCCACTTCCAGTAGACCGATAAAAAGAGCCGGTGGAATGTAGTCGTCTTGACATGTTCAGAAAACACTGGTACGAAGGCAGCCGTCGCTGTTCAGTGGGGGGTCTACCATCGATAAATCGTTGCCGATACAGTTCGCGAGCACGATTTAAATTGCTATCTTCATGGCCTACGCATAACATCATATCATAATATTCCGAGTTAGAAAGCATCGTTATTTTGCAAAAAATGTTGGAAAAAAACTCGAAACAGTTGTAGGATATCGATTAGAAGATTTGAAATTGATAACATTTTTTTTTCCAACTTGACATTTTTTGAAGCTAGTACTTGAGTATAATGACATCCTTGTATTGAGGTAGCAAACATTTATGAATGAAAAATAGAAAATCTATTAAAGTAGACAATTATTAGGTAAAATAGGTACGTAGGCCTTTCTGTTAAATAATCTGGATCCCTGACATGACAGCTTACTAGGGTTGACAAAATTCTTGGCTGTGATAATTAATTATATATTTACGGGGTATTTTGTAACACGTTGTATAGACGCCCCCGAGCGAAAATTCGGTAATCGTAAAACATAAATTTTACAGGAAAAATGATTTACTGTTTTTGTGGTATAACTCAGCGACGCGTTGTAATATCAAAGTAACTGATAAAATCAAAATCAGATTCTATAAAAAAACACTTTAAAGACGCTAACGTCGAGTTAAATAATTTTGAATGCGAGCAATATGGGAAAATACAAATTACTGAAAATGCGCTAACAATGTGTTTCAGTATTATTAACTTGTGGTAAGTTTCCTTATGTTTTAGTAACATTATACTACTGACTTATTGACCATTTCTTTTATTTAAGAGGCAAAATTTAATGTACTATAAAAAAGTTATTGCTGTACTTTAAAATAGATTACACAAAGGCAAAGCCGTAAAACTCTGTTCTTGCAGTAAAAGTCAAAATTATATTGTCTAAGTAATCGTCTCATACTAGCAAACTTTTTGAGAGATATTAAAGTGTAATGTCAAGGTTTATAAAAAAATATTATAAAACTACACAAAGTATATTATTATTAAAGTTACACAAAGTCACCATTGTAGGCGAAAAAATATTTAAATTTAAACAAACATCACAAATTGTTATGAGATCAAATAAAACCGGCCAAGTGCGAGTCGGATTCGCGAATGAAGGGTTCTGTACCATCGTACAAGATTTAATACTATGTAGGTAAAAAACACATTTCTAGTAGGGGAGCCCCCTTTAATTTTTAATTTATTTTTATTATTTGTTGTTATAGCGGCAACAGAAATACACATTCTGTGAAAATGTCAACTGTCTACCTATTACGGATCATGAGATACAGCCCGCTGACAGACAGACGGACGGACAGCGGAGGCTTAGTAATAGGGTCCCGTTGGTTACCCTTCGAGTACGGAACCCTAAGAAGGGGAGTATTGGTTAGACGTGGTTTACAAGTTAAGTTAATAGTAATTTAGTTTTGAAATCGATTTGAATCATTATGAAGAAATGAATTAAAGTAATAAAATTGAAGTCTCTTTCAACTGCATTATTATTAGATGAAGTCTATATTCCAACGGCAAAAAATGATATCTCTTACATCTTTCAAGATAATTGGCTGAAATTTTTTGTGCCTTGAAGTCGAGGTAACTCAGAAATTTTCTCTGTATACTTTCGATACCAGATATATTAACTTTATATTGTGAGTTCCATACTTGGGACGCATATTCTAAATGGCTACGCACATATGTGCAATATGAAATCTTAATAGTTTTCAGGGAGCGGAAGCAGGCTGAAGTTTTAAAAAGAGCCTTGGATGCTTTGTTGACAATATATTCAATGTGTGTATCGAATAAAAATTTACTATCACGCAGAGATCATGAATATGATTTACCTTGCTGATAGTCCGATTTTAAAGAGTGTAACGGAACCCAATACTTCCTTCCCTCCTAATCCTTGTCGTGTAAATGTTGTATGAGAACATTTGGAGATAAAGTTTATCGAGTTTACAGTAAGCAGCAAACCTGTTTAGATCTTCTTGGAATTGTTCAATATCGGATGGATTATGTATAGTTTAAAGAATTTTCATGTCATCGGCGTAAAGTAGTATGAGAGAATTTTTAAAACATGACTTAATATCGGCAATAAATATTCCGAATAAGAGGGGGCCAAGCAATGGACCCTGGGGAACACCAGATGGGATTGACCACCAACCAAACATGTAACCACGCAAAACCACAGCCTGTGTCCGATTATCTATATACGAACAAAACCATCTATACAAGTCACCATGTATTCCAGCAGCTAACAGCTTTTGTAAAAGAACACATTGATTAATACAATCAAAACATTTGCTGTAATCTGTATAAATTACGTCTTCTTGTGCACGCTGCCTTTAGTGATGAACTCATTAGCCGAAATGAGATTAGAAGTGGTTGAACCCTTTAGAAGGAACCCATGTTATTCATCACCCAAACAGTTTTGTACTGCATAATAGACTTCATTATAAACGATTCTTTCAAGAACTTTAGAAAACAAGCATAGCTTCGAGATAGCGATAATTTCCAACATTTGACTTATCACCTTATTTATTATGAAGGCAAACTTACAAACTTGTGGAACCTTCTGTTAACGAACGCTTAAAAAGTATACTAATGGGTTTAACTAAGTTTTTAGCACAATTTATGATAAATATTGGTGGTATATAGTCGGGCCACTAGATTTGGAAAAGTCGAGGCTTTGTAATACCTTCAAGATACCTTCATCTGAAAGGTGTATTGAGCTAATACCGTTTGTACTATAATCAGTTATAGAAAATAATTTTTAATCAGTTTCCATTTCTGGTTTAACGAAAGTAGTACTGAAGTATTTAGCGAATAAGTTACTAATTCCTTCACCAGTGTTCGCAGAGGATTCCTCATAATACATGACATTAGTACTACTACTTTTTATGAAATACCTGAAAGTTTTCGGGTTACCAGTAATGGAAGATTCGATTTTATCAATATAGTATTCTAAGCAATCTCGCTCTAACTGGATAGTCTTTTTACGTAATAATAAAGAAGATGAGTAGTCAGATAAATAACCTATACCTTAAACTTGCGATGATACCTGTGTTTTTCTTTTAAGACCTTCAGTAGCGCAGAACTATACCATGGAGGGTGTGAAGAGCTTCTCGTGGATTTTATGGGAATAAACTGTTCCCCAAGTTCATAATGTAATTTATTATAAGAGAGAGTAACCATATTGACTAGAGAGTCTCCCCAAAAGGTCATACTAGTTAATCTGGTCAAGAGCTGAACTAATAGCCGTGTAATCATCTTTGCGAGTAAGATAAGTGTACTTATTATTTTCATCTAGTTTATGTATTTCAAAAAAATCAGCCTTTATAATCAAAGGTTTATGGTGCACATCTACGGGCATTGCTAATGGTTCATAGTACTTCTTAACATCTACAAGGAAATTAGAAAAAACAAGGTCAAGTAGTCTCCCATTTAAGTTTCGTATATATTGAGATAAGCTACAGGTGTGTACCAGAGGCGAGAAAATCAGAAATATACTGACACGCGTAATTGATAGGTAACAACTCAGTACTGTCGCTACTAACTTTCTAATCTACTTGACTACCAAAATTAAAATCACCTATGATTATTAATTTATCACACGAATTTGACATAATTATGTTGTTAATGTGTTTATTGAATATTGTATATAATTATATTATTAATATTTTGTGTGACATTTTGCAATTGGGTATATGAGTTACCGATATTTTCTCTAGACAGGTAAAGCGCACAAATGTTTATAATATATATCACTGGCGGCCGGGATCTTTTTAGTAAAATGGAGACTCAAATATCTTCCGCGGAACTACGCCAGACAGACCTCTCCACATTCCTCACAGCAATTAATACACCTCCCCCCTGCGTTTGTGACGTACTACAGTAATTACGATGCCGCCTCCATACCAAATATCGGCCATCAAATAATTCACTATTATGTATACTGTTGACCAACCACGTTTCGGTAAATATAATAATAGATATCATACGAATTTAAACATACGTTCCTAAATAAGTTAAGCGTTTTTGTTCGTAAACCACATACATTTTGGTAATATAATTCCAAAATTTAACAATTTTGGAATTATATTACCATAAATTGAAGGCATTACATTTCACGCGTAAGTAAACTTATTTCATAAATATGTCTTTAAATAACTTTCTGAATCACGATTAACATGGAAGTATTAATTAAAGCGATGTTCACGGTCATTTTATTCCATAAACTATAATGATATTATCATTATTAGCGATATTATAACCTCAAACCTATGTTGCCAGCTAAAGTTTATAAATTACCCGAGGTACGACCTCATCGCTCACAATTACGCCGAGAGTACCTAATGTATTATACTATATATTTACCATTGAGTTAATATACCTGTGCTTATTATGTCATTCAAATTTATTCCAAATTCTAATTGATTCCGTTATTGAGCTTAACTATACATAACTTTCTTATCATAGAAACAAAAAACAAGAAACAAAAATTCCATATAAAAGCGGGTAGATAATAAATAAAGGTAGAATAATGCATCGTGATATTCAACACGCGAGTCTCGAATGCTTATGATATACTCGTACGTACAAAATATCAACAAGCAATGATCGTTCATATTCGTTAGAAAATCAGTAGAGTAAAAGCGTCCTAAGCTATATGTAATAAGATTTAAAATAGAGGAAAATAGTTTATCTACATTGGAAAAATGATTAAAAAATTTAATGTAAATGAGTACGCAATTGCACAACCAAATGTGGAATAGGTAAACACAACGCGACTGCGAATGGATCTCAAACTGCAATCTTATAAGTTTCATGTAGTACAAAAACAAATTATGAATAATAGAAAAAGAATAAAACGATAATAAGTTTAACATCACACTATTTTTGTAAGGTCTCTTTCCGAATTCACCATAATTATATGCGATATCGGTTTTTCTTACAAGTGTCTTGGCATGCTTGACCCAGACATAACGAAAATTTTCGAACTTTTTTGTTTTAGTGAGTAAGGCCTTATTATGTACTAGCTGTTCCCCGCAACTTCATAAGCGTGGAATTTATTATGATTGGATTTCATGGGTTTTAATTTTTGATGGATAGATGGTTATATATAGATGGTTAGGTGGTCATTGATGTAAATACCACAAGTCCTATGTTACCTAACGTGAGAAGACTAGTCTTGGATGCATATCTGGTTGCCGCCATGCGATCTTCCTTCACATAACGATTGCAGAACCAGATTATTATCGGTTTGTTATACTCTTTTTCACGGGTTGGTACTCTTGTGACGATATTTACCTGGGCCTTTGTAATCGGATATTGTATCTAGACCCAATTTTGGATATGATTTCTAACAATTTTTCACCGCTTGTCTGAGGTACTCCCTTTATTTCAACATTATTCATTCTTGACCATTGCTCCGCAGAGTTCGACTCCTGCTGTAGTTTTTCTAACCGGGTCTGAATTAAGCCTGTATTTTTATACTTGTTCGACCTATAATAGACTAGACATTTAAATCTTTTATGTTATATTTAATGTTGTAGCTTAATAGTTAACTTTATTTTTCATGTCCCTTTCTGTACAGACATGTATGGAATCGCCCCCATTTTAGTTGTGCCCAGTTTCAAAAAACTTGTACATAATGGAAATCCCAAATAATTTAACACGGAAGACATATGAACATAGCAGAAATTTACTTACTTTTTTTTGGCCATAGCAACCATCAGTAAAAAGTGAAAATTTGTTAATAGGTACCAGTTTTATTTTCAGTTTTAGAAAAGATCATTATTGCCTCTGTAGTGTCATAATATATAGCAATTATATTTTGCGTAGTGCGTCAAAAATAGTAAAATTCTACACTGGATACTTTCGTTTTTATTGGAAGGTCCTTACCTAAGATATCCACATTAATTTATGGTTTATTCCAAACTCAGCTGTATCCATTTCAGCCTTTTCAGTTCAATCTTTTCTTTTCTTTCTAAATGGTAACAATTTCCAACTAAAATTTTTACTCTTCAAACCGATAAGGATCAATGTTCTTGCATATAGGTTTGAGAAATGAACAGTTATTTTGTATAAAAATTTGTTTCATAGTGGCGTTTTGTGGCTATCGGAAAATTGTTGTAATCTTGTTGTAGCAAATAATGTACAATTTATAAATGATACATTTTTGAGATATTAAAACCTTCTGAACAATATTTTCAGTTGCAAGTCTTTTTTTACAGGGTTATTTTGCAATATACGTCCAAATTTGCCGAGAAGGTTCAGAATAAGTGATATAGGCGAATAGTGAGTCCCTTTTATCTTTTAAATTCATAATGCGTGGTAATGCATTATTTTAACTGATTTTCATTCATAAATATTTTATTCCTACTATTTCACTACGCACGCAGACATTCGTAAGCGTCGCTCGGTCGGCAAAAACGTTGTGAATTGAATCGCACACAGAGGAGCGTTGTTGTTGCCCATAAATCACATTCAATTTGGGATAATTTCAAATAAAAGTAGAAGTCTTATATACTGGTATTTTCAAAAACTGCAATAACGGTATATATGATTATTTATATTTTTGAACTTAAATATAAAATTTGGATACTTTTTGAAAAATAACCCTGTGTATATCCATTATTTTCTAACGGTATGTTACGAAACAAGATGTTGTGTCTCACGAACAGTAGAACAGCAAAATAAAAACATGCATGTCGAAATCGAAAAAAATCAAATCTATTAAATAAACTAAACGTAAATGTTAATACATATAATTAAAAATAAATTATTATTCTTATTAAAAAACATTAAAACACATTTTTTATTGATTTTACTTAAAATATAGCTACAAAATTATAGTAATCACATTTACTAAGCACTTTATTAATACATATTTGCTTATGCCAATACTGCGGTAATTGTAATTAACCAAATCAAACACAAAAAAATGTTTTTGTTTTGATGTGTATAACAATACTTTTCTAGTCATTATCAAGTTTTTGAATTTCCATACAATAAAAGTGTTATTTATTAAAAGAACTGAACAAAATTACCAAAGTGTATTTCAACCTATAGATTACGAATCTGACATAACAGTAAAAACTCCATATATATACATATAGCACATAATAGCACAATACCAGTTTATTGATCGAGGGCGTCGATATGAGTATATATATGTATATGTGTGTATGCATATGTATTTAATTTAAAAAACGAACATTTTTATCAAATAAAATTATACTTTACTAGAAGTACAAGTCGGCTTCAAAGATTAAAAATAATAAAATAGTTTCAACATTAGAGCTTTAGAAGTCGGTGCTACGGCACAGTGTATTGTATAAGAAAGTTACAACCCTTATGCTAGGTGACAGGACTCTGCCTAGGATTCCGTCCGGGTAGGTACTACCCTCTTAACTATTTCTGCCACCAAATAGCAGTGCTTGCACTGTTTCGGTTGTAGGGCATAGAGCCAGTACAATTATAGGCTGTGAGGCATTCCGTCTTAGTTCTCAGAGGTGACAACACATCTGTAGCCTTCTTTGTTTGAAGTTGGCTACACATATCCATGGACTGCAGTAGCCAATTACTATCCGGTGGACTTTGAGTTCATTTTTCACTTCAGTTTTATAAAGAAAAAACAAAAGATGTGCATATGTAGATAGTTAAGAGACAATAGACAGCTTTCTCTAACCTCTCTCTCTTTTTCATATTTTTCAAAGGGTCACTGATATCTCACTACCACCCGTATTACCTAAATAGACTACTAAACAGAAGAGAAACCTTTTGTGGTTGGATTAATGTTCTAATTAGCAGTGATGTAACAGTTCTAAGTACATAATTACAATAACTTACCGAATGCGACGAGTCCATTGCCATTAGTGTCGAAGAGTTGGAAGGCGGTCTTATATAGTGCGTCCGGCACGCAGAGCAAACCCTCGAAGGCTTGGAACTCGGAGAACGAGATGTACCCGTCTTTGTCCATGTCCACAATGCCTGCGATGAGCTTGACTGACTCCTTGTTGTAGTCATCTGGAATGACAAGGCAGATTTTGAATTCCTGGATAAAGGGAACAATTCCTAAAATCTAATAGAAATTTAGAAGGAACCGTTTAGACTTTATGTTTTATACATAAGAACGAAATATATAGGTAGCTTCCGTCTTTGAGTGCTGAGCGCCTTTGGCAGGGATGAGTTAGCGCATCGGTACAGTAGCGTGTACTTGGTAGAGTAAGGTTTCATTATGGTTGTAGCACGAATGAGTCGGTTCAACCGAGAAAGGACCACGCTCTCACAGAATACCAGCATGAAATAGCAGCTTAATGCTGCTGTTTCGTATGACGAGTGTAACAAGGCATTCTATCTTAGTCCTCAGGGATGACAACTAATCTACATATAAATTATTAATGGAGAATGGATGTATTTGATCGTTTGTCACCCTTATTCTATAAAAACAGCAACAAATTAAAATTCACCGTAGATGGGATTGATCGAATATAATTGACTTAGAACTTATTTATTTCGTTAATTTAAAAAAAACTAAAGGTTTGAGTACAGGGATCCCCCAATCGAAACTGTAACAGCGGGACGGATGTTTTTCATAACCCTACCAAAATAAGTATATTGTATAATCTACAAATGTAACTCAATTTAACGACATAATACGGTAAAAACTTTATCTTTACAGATAGCAAGTTAGGAGTTCATGACGCACGGCATTTATAATTATAAACAAAAACTCCGAACCTTAAGTAATTCTATCGAATTATTTCAATAAGATTTTGACCTATCAGAATATGACGAAAGACTACGCGTTATAAAACGTAACCTTAATTTGAAAAATATGTTCTTAGTTTTACAGAACTAAAGATAAAAACATAAAGATAAATTTATAGTATGAACTTATAGTAGTATCTTGAAGTATTGCAGTTGTATGCTTGGGTTATGAAATAATTTTATTAATTATATAGGATCCCAAGCATATGGTAGCACCCAGCATCTTCTCTATTGAAATTAGGATGTTTTTTGATTTCAATAGCCTCGAGAATCATCCTTGGAAGGAATCGGTGTTCTTTAGCGAGGATTTATGGTCTATCAAAATTCAAATATGTTGTATTGACGGAAGCAGAACACGTACAGGATCAGCAAACTATAAAGTGATCATTATATCAACATAAAATATTAATAATTCGGTATTCGCAAGCACACGTGAAAGGACAATTTATTGGATTAATAAAAAAAGAGACTTCAACAATTAGAATCGGTTTAAGTTGAAACTTATATGAGACAACTAAAACAATACTAAGTATACACTATCGATTAGAATTAAATTACTTGAGAAACATTGTTACATTAAATAATATTAAGGTTTAAGACATTCAAACAACAGGCTTTGATCTTTGATAATCCTAGTGAGAATACTCTACTATCATGATAACAAATTTATTGTTGGTTCCTAATACGTCGGAAATTTTTTAATTGTTCAGTCGCTCGGAAGTGGGTCACAACTGAATTGTAAAATTTCATTACAATATTGTGTTTTAAATAAAATAAATAAATTACATTTATACATATATACATATTATCATACAGGTCAAGGTGGTAAAAGGGTGTTAATAAAATGTTTTTGATAGAGAGAACTTTGATTGATAGCATTTTCAGTTAAAGTCGGTAAAAATAAAATGTATAATACGCACCTTCATCGAATAATCCTAGATATTTTCGAACAAAATCCTCACTAGTGATGCACTTTTCACCGTTCTTTTCGACGGTGGCGTACTTTAAGAAGATTTCATGTAGTCGCTCGGTGTCCGCCCGTTTTAAATAACCAGCCCCCTATAACAAAAAACATTTTTAAAATATTTCATTTTTTCAAAGAACCTTTGAGAACCAATGTACTTATCGTTATAGTTATTTATTATGTATATAAATAAAATGATAGAGGTTTGCAGTTGTGCGCGAATCACGGAAAAACTACTGGATAGATTTCAATTAGGTTTTATTTCTTAGACACTTGACCTTTATCTAAAAACAAAATTATTGCGATATCTTCATTTACTATAAAGTTATTACAGTTTAAAAAACAACGATTTTATACGGGGTTTTTCACACGGTCACTGTACGCCGCTTGCTCTCGCGTTACTAACCCAGATAATTTATATATTTTAGCTACAAACGGAGCAACGAATAACATTGTTTACAAAGAAATTTTGTCTTTTGATGTTTTTCCTTCGCATATACGAAAACTTTGTTAATATATCAAGCAACGTAGTCGCGGGTATCAGCTTGTCAGTTATATTCGTCATTAGGGTTAGCACACCTTGGTGGAGGTACGTAAAGTTGCGAGTGCCAATTTTCGTGTCGCTGGCATTTTGTTTATGTTTACATTTAGACTTTGTAAACAATGTTTTGTTGTTTATTTTTGTATTGAATATAAATAACAACAGTAGTAGATGCCAGAATCTGTACGTATATAGATCTAGGATCCAGAAGTCTCGCACTTTTGAAACTCCTGCAGACGAGGCGTGATGAAATTGTTAATTTGCAATTATAATTGCTCTGCGGTGAAGGAAAAGTCTTGAAGAAACCTGGATGTCTGAGTAATAAAATATTTCGAGGAAATATGAAGCCCGCCAAAATACACTGACGCAGCGCGGCAGACAAATTCCTTTATAACTCTCTCAAAATGGGCCCGTATAAAGACTGTAAGATCACGAGATAGTATACCGCTCTCTATCTAATGCCATGAGGTTTATCCAGTCTGTTCTATATTTGCCTCTTACGACACCCACAGAACGAAATGGGGTATGAATTCTCTTAAGTCTATTTTTTTTTCTCATGTCATATTTCACCTTTTTAACCCTAATAGACTGAAAATGTGCGAGTTTCTGCAAGTTTGAACTACTAGGACACTATTTATCAAGGTCTTTGCGATAGTGATGTGTTATCTTATTAATCATAATGACAGACTGATACTATAATAGAACATAATGTGAACTTGTGAAGTGAATAATTATGTATCTATCGTATATCGTCATCAGGACTCCCACGGACTTTTTTATAGAAGTATTGGGTGGCAATCGAGGACACAGTCCACCTAATGTTAAGTGGATGCTGTGCCAAAAGACAATAAAGCATACAAACTTAAGACTAACACGACCACAGATTATATTTCACTAATTATAAACCAAAATAAATTTGTAACAAAGCAAATATTATATG
The DNA here is from genome assembly GCA_029286625.1 of Parnassius orleans. Classification (NCBI taxonomy): domain Eukaryota; kingdom Metazoa; phylum Arthropoda; class Insecta; order Lepidoptera; family Papilionidae; genus Parnassius; species Parnassius orleans. The sequence goes on from JAGSMP010000037.1 coordinate 5,893,339, forward strand.
TTAAAGAATTCAGTGGTAGAGCTGACAAGGGACGCCCTAGACGAAAGTTTATCAACCAAATTGGCAATATATTGAATGGGCCTAATTAATAGTACCCTTAAACAACGAGCATATTATGCGTTGAAATATGGTTGTGTAGGAACCGGGAGGCGTGTCAGGGTCGTGCCGTGTCGTGGTCGTGAGAGTTTAAGTTATATAGTCAACCTCAAACAAGGAAGGCCCAGAGCCCTTGTCACATCTGACTAACTAAGATGGAATACCTCCCAGCCTGTAAATATACTAGCTCTCTATACCATTCAAACCAGAACACAGCAGTGCAAGCACTGCTATTTGGTGGCAGAAAGAGAATCCTACCACGAAGTAAAATATTAGTATGTAATCAACAAATGATGAAAGTGTTGATTCATAATGTACTCTGTCACCCCATATACTTTCAATTGCACGCCTCATAACGCGAAGCGTTTGAGGTAGTGCTTTACTCCCGACACGTAAAAGTCCAGCAATTTTGTGGTCTTAAAATGTCTCTATCATAACCATATTGCACTTATACGATAATATAAGTAGCCGTATATCAAGAAAACACTCTAATTAATCCATCTTATATTTTCTAAAAAAATCATTTTATATTGGTACTTTGAAAAAAAACGGTTTGAATTTTTTTAAAGTAGACGTCCAGATGTCTGTACGCTGATTTTGTATGTGGTCATGATAATTCCCAAAAAAATTGACGTATCGAGACCGGGTTTTTTTATTAGCTTCAGAATTACATCAACTGGTTCCCTATTTCATATCAATAGCCTAGTACGCGTAGTTTGTTAATGAAATGATTTTTTATTTTATTATAAATGTACCTTCTACCTAATAATTTCCATTTGATTTTTTTTAGTCCTTGATAGACAAAGGACAAATGTTCCATACACCCTATATTGATTTTATACTTTGTGTAATCGATTTATTTTGGTAATTTTTTTTTTCATCAAAATTAAATAAGCGCTCATGAGGCGTGCACTTTTGGATTTTCCAAATTTTTTGTACTACTTTAGATATGAGTATGACACAAAAAAGAATTACTTAATTAAATACCTATCTAGTTGTAAATCCTAGTTGTAAAAAGTTTATTGTTATTAATATGTACAGAATCATATTAGAGTGACTCCTGACTCTCAATTAATTGGTATTATTTTACATTTTTTTTGAGCTTGACTATTTTACAATACTTTAAGTAAAACCAATATTATTTGCCTGACAAAGATCTGAAAGGTTTTATAGTATAAGGATTAATAACATTCTCGTTGTTTAAGGCAATAATAACTGTTATCATATTATAATGGCCTTGGTAAATCCACTATGATTTAAACTAAGAGTTACAAGATTAAAATAGAAGCCATATCAAATGTTATGGCCAATGAAAACAACTGTGTATAAATAAAGTGATAAGAGCATAAAAGACCCTGTGACCTCTGAATTTTAGGGCTATTTACAGAAGAGCCATAAGAGCAATCGGTAAGTCGGTAACCTATATCCAAAACAGTTTCTTAGAGAAACATTTTATGAAAAGAAAACATGTGTGATTGTCGTGGAACACTGGGTTGGAACAAAGTCCCTTTCGTTGTATATTATTATTGATAAACATATTATATTATTGATCAACAAATACAAATAAATGAATTACTAGCATCTATTAAAATGAAGCGTCATTTAAAATAATATTTAAGGCAAGATAAAAAAAAAGTGCGAGGAGACAATATACACTCAGCGGCACGGAATCTTGGCCAAGCAAAGCTTAGCAAAAGCTTTAAGTGTTTCTGATGAATGTTTGTTATGCAAGTATGTCAAAAATGTTTACCCTCAAGTTCAAGAGGGTAATTCATTATGTTTAAGTGCACCATGACGAATTCTTTAATTTTTAGTTGAATCAGGTCATTTGAGCGACTAAGTTCACATTTTAAATTTGTGTGTTGTGAAAAGTTTACTGTAAGGTTATTCAATTATTGTGATCTTGTGTCTTAATTCAATAATTAAAGGTGCTTTAAAGCCAATAAAAATGCCATTAACACCAGCACAAGTTGCACAAGCAGTAGCATTAATTGACCAAGGGCTGACACAGCGTGAAGTTGCTATTGTGCTTAACGTACCACGGTCCTCAATGCAGTATTCACTGAAACGATACCGGGAGACAGGCCGATACACCCGCAGGCCAGGCAGTGGGGGCGTAAGGTGCACATCGGCCTGGGACGATCGTTTTATTGTTATGGAGATTTTGAGAAACCGCTATCTGACCGCTGTTGAGATACGCCAGCGGCTCCAAATCGCAAGAGGCGTTAATGTTAGTGAGCGTACGGTGAGAAGACGAATGGAGGAAGTGAATTTAAAAGCTCGTAGACCAGCACAAGGTCCAGAACTTCTCAGACAGCACCGAGTAGCCCGACTTCAGTTCGCAAGAGAACATGTCAATTGGACCCACGAGCAATGGGCTGAGTGTTGTTCACAGATGAGTGTCGAATAGCTTTACGTGCTCCAGACGGTCGAGAACGAGTGTGGAGAAAAGAGGAGAGGTTTCTACCCATTACCATCACCCAAACTGTGAGTTTCCATGGGCTCAATAATGGTATGGGAGGTGTAAGTTCCGACGCACGTACAGAGTTGGTCATCGTCGATAATCGGCTTACAGCTAGCTACTCGATAATCGAGGAAGTTCTTCAGGAGCACGTAATGCCTTATTCGGGATTCATTGGACACGACCAATTCCTCCTCATGCACGATAATGCACGCCCGCACGTCGCACATTGTGTAGAGGAATATCTGGAAGAGGTTGGAATACAAAAATTACAGTGGCCAGCTCGTAGCCTGGACTTAAATCAATTGAGCATGTATGGGTATGCTCAAAAGAAAGATAAAGTCCAGCTCCAAACCGCCACAAACTCTAAATGAGCTCCGAAATGCAGCGCTGGCCGCTTGGGACAGCATACCGCAAGTTGATGTCAGAAACATCATTCAAAGCATGCCAGATCGAATGCAAGCGGTTATCAGGGCTAGAGGAGGAAACACCCGATATTAAAACTGATAGACAATAAAGAAACAGACTTAATTTTTAACTTTGTAGTGTTTTTAAGTGACAATGGAAAGATGTTAATTTTAGTGAAAACATGTTATCTTGAAAAGAAAAATTTCGGTGAAGTAAACATTAAATTTCTACGTTCTAAAACCATTAGAGACACTTATTGAATGCATCTACCCTTAATTTACTGTTAAAAAAACGTTTCAGTGCAAATAATCAGCAAATTCACGAGTGGCCATGTTTCCGTGCGGTGAGTGTATTTGTTATGTCAAGATGCTGGTTCATAGCTATGTTATGATCTGATAGATAGTACTGTAGTAAAGTTATTAACAAATTCTATAATATGGACCAAAATAATTCATATTCACAATATACTAGCTTAGTGCCAAAATAGAAAATCACAAAATTGTGTACTTATAATGTAGCGTTGCGCTCAAATTATTAATAAATTATAAATTTAAAAAGTCAAATGAAATCAGAGTATAACTCATCATGTCATCTAACGGAAAGTGCAAAACAACACTTGCTGATCCAGCTAATGATAGATCTATTTTTTTAAATATTTTTCTACTTCACTTTATGGCTTCTCTAAAAAGAAGTCTGCCAATCTCAAGTAAGTCATGAGAGTGACAACAAAGTAAATGAAATCTTATGTTGTATAATTTTTTTTTATATTCCATGTTTTTAACCCACGCAGTGACAGAGAGCATATAGAGACATTAGAGCAAATCCTCCATACTTTGAAGATAGCCATATAATATGTATTTTAGTATGTATATGCTTTATTATACACTACTGTAAACAAAAAAAACTGATTACCATTACCATTACAGCCTATCAAAAGTCCAATACTGAACATAGGCCTCCCTATACATCGCCTCATAAGGGGGATATTTGCCATATTTGCTACACTTGGGAGGCAGGTTGGCAACCACAGTTTTTATTTTTAACCGACTTCAAATATGTGGTGGTCCTCAATTTGACTGTATTTTTTTTTGATAAGGATGACAAACGAGTACACTGTCCACCTGATGGTAAGTGGTTGCTGTGGTCCGTAGACATCTATATCTATCCTCAATTCTGAATCAAAATGCAGTTCCGTTGTCACTCCTGAGGACTAAGATGGAATGCCTCGTTTCAAGTAAAAAGGGTCTCCGGTTCTCTACTCACCATACGAAACATAGCAGCATTAAGCTGCTATTTTATGCTGGTATTCTGTGAGAGTGTGGTCCTTCCCCATTCGAGTGGACCCATTTGTGCAACCATACCAGTACTATTTTTATGTGTTACCTTGATAACTTTTTTAATAATTGATTTTGATAATTCTTTTTTATTTGAAAGCTGGTGCTTCTCATGTGGTCTGAAGTGGTTTTTGAGTTATCCTTAATAATTTATATTGAAGTTGGTTGTACATAATTTTTAATTTTACCACTTTTTTAGGTTGTTATTGTATTGACCGTGCAGAGGCCGTATAAGAATATCCACTATATCACCCCATGGGTGTTGTAAGAGGCGACAGAGGAAAATGAAACAAAAGATGGGCAGCGGCATCTCAATCTAATGATCAATATAATGACTCAAAATAATAAAAAAACTGCGGTTGCCAACCCGCCTGCTAAGCATGGCAACTATGATAAATTAGGCCTATGAGGCAATCTATAGCAGAGGCCTATGTGCAGCAGTAGACTTTGATAGGGTGTAATGATGACGATGATGAATCCTATTCAATTGTGGTACAAGAATAAAATCTCCAGCACCTACCAAACCAACTGAACAAAGAACTCTAGTCTTAATCATCAGTGGACTGTTAGTCAGTTACACCTTAATTCACTGAACATTGTTATGATAGACATTTCAGTATAACTGCTACTGCTAGAAATTTCAATCACAAGAAAGTACCTAGTTATTTTCAACCTTATAACAAACATATTTAACTTTATTTTACCTATCACACAATATTATGATTACATGATTTGCATATCACAGGTATTTAAAAAGTAGAGCAGAACCATGATCGAATTCTTAAGTAGGAGATCACACACCTCATCTAGACTGCCTCTTATTATGATTTGTAAGCTCCCCCTTATCGCTCAGCTGACTTATACACTGAATATAAACTTTGGCAGAGTACTTAAACAAATAAAGGCAAACATTATAGTCAAGTGCAAGGCTTGATTCCAGACTAACATTGGTTTTTTAAACTTCGTGAAGCCAATAAATGGGTTACATCATGGATTTGCCAAATGTGTCTAGGTTATGCATGTTATCCAGTCAATTTAGCTAAACTCAGGATCAGAGAGAGATCTTTATGTAAAACAGTATGGAGGAAGGAACTCTAAAATACTGATTCTTTTGCAGCCCTACACTTTCCAATTTCCTTTATCATATACTCCCTACTAAATAAAATCACGTGGTAGAGCCACGCTGCAGCTATATCATGGTTCTAGCACAAATGGGTCGGCTCGACCAGGTAAGGACCACACTCTCACAAAACACCAGCGAGACTCTTTTAACTGGAAACAAGGCATTCCATCTAATCCTCAGGGGTGACAATGCATTTGCATTTTGTTTCTTAATAGAGGATAGATGTAGATGTCTATGGGCCACAGCATCCACTTACCATCAGGTGGACTGTATACTCAATTGTCAAAGGTGATTCTATAAAAAAAAACATCTCCCGTCATACTAATTTTACACCAGTATATACCCCCTTTATTAGGACATTAATAGATTTGATATATTTTTATAAAATATACTATAATTATTAATGTAATTCTATTATAGAACTAATTATTATATAAGGTAGCAGTTACTAACTGCAGATATCTGTTCATTGTTACAGGCATTTAAACAAACAGTCTGATATGAAATTTAAGAACCGTAATTGAATCTTAGTGTCCATGATATTGGCAGAATTTATTTCAACAAGATTCAATCAATACAAGAGACAATCTAATGCTCTAACCTCATTTTTAATCAGTTGCGAGTTTAAAGAATTCCACACGGTCAGTTTGAAATTAATTTGAATCAAATTATAAAGTTACTATAAACAGTCATTTATTATTTCAACTGTTAAGAACCTAAAGGAAGTGTATAATAATTGATTAATCAAATAGAATGCCAAACCAGTATCTTATTTATAACCACAAAATCCTTCACATTTTAAACAGAATAATATGTGACACTTAAATCACTGCTTACACACTTGCAAACATTTGAAAAAAGAACTAAATTAAAACAAGTTTTTACTCAAATGATAAAAATAAAAACTGAACAAATTACCCGATGTGGAGTCATTTTGTTGTGAAGTATCAAATAGAACTGAATTGGCGAATAATATTAAAGTGGTTGACGTAACTGATAAGATTATTTTGTGTGCTCAAGCTATATGATGATTTTTGTGACCATATGACTGGAATCATTCCTACAGGCTGGCAGGTTCGAATTAATATAGATCCCTCTTCTTACAAAAACCTATGATTATCGCTTGGTGCATAGATACTTATAAATATCAGTACTTAATGTTGTGTTGCTGATTAAGAAAAGGGAGTTTCAGACAGAAGAAGGTCAAAAAGGTTAGTCTGTCTGATTATCTAACAAAGTGTAATCGTACATAATTAATTATTACAGTAGCAATATTACGAAAAAGAGTAAAAATATATAGTGTTAAATGTTTTAATTGAATATTGCTTTGCGTGAGTGCGTGTACCTAACCAGAATACCGCATAACTGACGTTACATACACCTTCAAGGGCAATCAGTTCAAGGGCGGTTGATACAAAAGAATAATACAAGTTTTTAAGTATACAAATTAAAAAAAGAAGGATATACCTCTAATTAAACAAAAACTTACCCACCTCTTGACAGCTGGCTTGAGTAATCAAATAATTAAACAAAGATTTAAACATTACAGTATTTTGTCACTACAGTGTTCTTTTCTTTTAAAGTATATATCTGTAATGTTAACTTAGTATCGTAGTGTAAAGTTCGTTTGCCCTGATAGTACGTCACAAAATATAAAAATTACAAATCCTATTTTAGATCAGCACGCACTGTGCTCATGATCGCGAAAGCCGGGTGGTGGTGTACTGTATTGCTGCGTTCGGATTTATGTTTAGGGTTGGCATCTGCTGTTTTTAAAGCCGGCCTACACTGGCTATCGTTATCCTTAAAATTAGTAATGACCGCAATGTTTGTCGTACTACAAAATTAAATTTATTGAATTCCTACCTACTAAAATTCCCATAAATCATTCTTTTTGAAAATAATAAGTTGAATATTTATTTAAAACCTGTAACATTTTAAATGTGTGAATATCTTAATTACGTCATTAATATTTTGTTTTAATTTCAAGCTTAGAAAAATACTTGAATTTTTAGTTAAAACAAGTATTGTTTAGTAAAATTCTTTGATAAAAAAGTAAGAAGAATTATTCTCGTCAGTATTCTAGTTAAAAATTTCTTACAGCCCTATTTCATGGTAATGGCAATCACATCTTCGTTGTCCGTTATCGGTATCGTTATATAATATTATTGAACTTGACGTTGACGACCATGTGATCATTAAACAGTTATATGTACTTTATCAATTAAATCGTTAAATCGACGTAAAAACATAACATTAAATAACGGCGCCACATACAAATAATAAAAAAAAAAAAACTAGTATTATATAATTAGAAAGAAAGTTATTTAATTACAAAAATTAATTTATTTTTAGACTAATATTTTGTAAGCAGTTTGTATATTTCATCACATAAACCGTATTTCTTAATTTATAGAAATACGAGATTTACAATTTGGGCAAACAAGTTCGCTCCCTATAGTTCTAATGAGCTAATGACGTCTTATAATTGTTTTGGTCACATAGTAGGTAGGTACTAAAATGTAGTCTTTTTTGCATTTTGTAATATATTAGCCGACTAAAAAAAATAATTTTCAAAGCGAATAGGTATTTTTGTAAATATTTAATACGCAATAGCTTCTTCATTTATAAACTGTTGTTAATGATAATTATTTATATTAAACAGTTTTTAGGGGTGGCCTTCAAGGATAATAATTCAAGGAAAAATCCACCCTATGGGTGTAAAATATGAATATGAATATTATCTTCATGCATATAGTTTTTAAGTAACTATATTACCTATTACTTAGGCGAAATTCATGTTGCTACCTTGGGCTTGTGATGTGCCTTATTGTACTTAAAAGGCAAAAAAATAACTTTAAAAGTAAAAGCCGATTTCAAAGAAGTAAATAGAAAATACATTTTTTTAATCATTAGTCATTGTGAATCATACTTACTTGTATATATAGAGGTCAGTGCATACTTGGCTTTTGAAGTCAGAGTTTCAATTCTTCTATACACTGTCTTACCTCCGACTTCTGGAGCTATTATGTGAAATTGTGAAAATCGTTTATATCCGACTTCAAAAAGGAGGAGGTTTACAATTCGTCGGAATCTTTTTCTTTATGTATGTACACCGATTACTCGAAGACGCCTAAACCGATTTGGAAAATTCTTTTTTTGTTTCAAAGGGTATACTTCGCAGGTGGTCGCATTTAAATTTTATTGAGATCGGTCGAGCGGTTTAAAAAAATCAACAATAAATTATATTTATATCGAAGTCAGTTGTACAAAATTTTTAATTTTACCACTTGTATTTTCTTGAATGTCTTAAGAAATCGGCGCTTTCATGGTAATAAAAGTTTTAATTTTTAGAGTTCCCCTGTCAGAGACCTTGTCATCGCGTTCAATCAGTGTCATTTTACTTATTTTACACATTAAATAGGTATATAATACTAATTATAACCGCAGTTTAAACAGAGTATGTTCTTTAAACTGTGATAACCACAGACTAAATAATAGTACCTAATATTACTAAGGAACTCTAAAAACTTCATTATTATTATTATTTTGAAAATAAGAATAACTTTAACAGCACCATCTATTAACCATTGAGCTTACTATGTTTTCATTTAGTTAACAAAGCATGAAGCAGTGTTGATCAAAAAACTATAGATGTCTCTGACCTAAAATTACTTAGGCATTATGATAAGCAACTTAAAGTATTTAATATCTTAGACATAATGGTCCTTTAGTGCCTCATACACCCAGAATGAGCGAGGTCTAGGTCGCTCAGTGAGCTATGGAGAGTTTTGTACTCGGAGTTTCTCTGCGTGCTTGATTTCGAAATGAGGATATCTGCGGTAGAACCAGAATAATTGAGATAGCGCATTGGATCAGTTAGCTTTAGTGGCAATGGGCCAGCTATATAGCTCGAAGAACCCACTAACGATGGGGACGAAAGGTTCTCTGGTGGTAGACCTAGTAAGAGATGCAAGAGGTCGATGGGGTAAAAATTGAGAATCGTTTGGCAGTAGGGGGGAAGGAGAGTGGGGGGAGAGGGGATAGGAGAGTGTCCTCTACACGCCGACACCACTCCCATGAAAAGGTAATACACCGTTCTTGAGAAAAATTGAAAAGAAAATACCGTACACCTAATCTCAAAATGATAACATTTATCTCTCTCTCGCAGGAGGTGGAGGGGGGCCCCCCACTGTATACACCACAGAAGAATAAAAATACTATAGAAGTATAATAATGTGACATGTGACAGGACGTAAGACCATGCTGTGTATATAGCAGCAGCATGGTCTTACGTCCTTGTCGCACTTACACAAAATTATGTATGCTATCCAGCTTTCACAGTAATGTTGCATTCGTTTTTCCATGTTTTACCCATTTATAATAATTTTTTTATTACTTTCTCGAAAACAGTGCATTACCTTTTAATGCAAGTGGTATTGTTATAATCGGGGACCAAACTTCTACGAAATACAACACCTTACTCACCCAAACTCCTGCCAAACTGTTGTAAATCCAACCCGTCGATGGATGCAGGTGGCTCAGGACCGTGATTTGTAGCATTCCATGGGGGAGGCCTATGTTCAGCAGTGGACATGTGATGGGCTGTAATGATGATGAGGATGACGACCCAATTAAATAACGCTTCCAAGAAAATTACGTGAAGCACTTGTAGCTTACAGTATAAAGAATATAAAAACAAAGAAAAGATGGTATTGAACACGTGGATAGTATAGTAACACGAAGGTTTTAGTATGAGACACTGGTTAGTTATATATTTTTTTTATAGGATAAGGGTGACAAACGAGCACACAGTCCACCTGATGGTAAGTGGTTGCTGTGGCCCACAGACATCTACATCTATACTCGATTACGAATCAAAATGCAGATGCGTTGTCACCCGTGAGGACTAAGATGGAATGCCTCGTTTCCAGTAAAAAGGGTCTCCGGTTCTCTATACTCACCATACGAAACACAGCAGCGTTAAGCTGCTATTTTACGCTGGTATTCTTTGAGAGCGTGGTCCTTCCCCGGTCGAGCCGACCCGTTCGTGCTACAACTATACCAGTAATATATAGCAGCAGCATGGTTTTACCACGTAAAAATATGTGAAAATACGATTAGTTACATACGAATGTTCCAATTTCAAATTTCCCTCCACATTTTTATGAGTTAAATTATTGAAATATCGAGCTTCATTGATAAATGTATCTGTGTCGCTAATTTTTCCGCGCGATTTCTAAATTCGCCTAAACTGAACGAATCGTTTGATAGACTTCTAATTGCATTAATAGATAAAGGCCTTCAAAGGCAACCTAATACCGCTGGTATAACAAATTTCAGAACTGTCGGCTAACCTTGAGAGATGAAGAAAGTATCCGAAGGAAATGTAATAGCGGTGAAAAATTTTATTGAAGAGAATAGGCGAAACGAACTACATGAAAAGGAGTTTAGCACATATTGCAGATTAGGTCGGGAAGCGTTCACGAGATTTTATACAAACAACTTCGCGTGAGGAGAACAGTTTACAACAATCACTGATACTCAGAAGCGTGCACACGTGGAATGATGCCGCGATAAGATTACTAAATTTGAAGCATGCGTGGCGTGTTTACGACATTATTATTGGTGACGAATTTTGGATTTGTTAATACGATCTAGAAACAAAGTGCCAGTCGACGGTATGGTTGATCCAGAATGAACCAACCATAGTGAAGCGATCGAGAACCGCAGAGAAGATTTTGACCAGTTTTTTTCACTTTGACAGGATATATGTCATCAATTTCTTTATGAAATCGAAGTAGCATCAATGCTGAATGGTATAGGTACTACCAAATATTGCTAGATGTAATCACTGCTGCGAGCAACTACTGACCGAATACGTGGTTTCCCGGACTAGTGCTTCGTCACGACGATGCGCCCGCGCACTCAGCGGTTAAGTTTTCGGTTCACCCTCCTTACAGCCCAGATTTGATACCGTGACTTCTTTTTAGTCCTAAAAATAAAAATCAGCTAAAAGGGATAGAGTATTCATTGCCGGAAGTTGCGCTAGCATCGTTCGAGCAGCTCGTAGAAAAGATGTCTGAGGCGAACCGCAAAAGTGTTTCTAATATTGCTTCAGGCGCGCGAAATCTTTGAGTAGATGCTGACAGTAACAGTTCTGTGAAGATTTAAAAATAAAATTTTAATCATAGAACGTCTTGTTTAGTTTCGCAAAACTTTCCGAGTGGCTCATATATAGGTAGCTATATTTAATATGTATATGACGTGGATTATAGCCAAATGTGTACAATAAACAAACAAGTGGCTATTAGATGATCTCGAAAATGCAAATTTGTCTTCGACATTGGCTCAGCTATTGCCGCCTTGGAGAGAAATGAAGAATTAATTCGTTTTTTACGGATTTTATCGCGTTTAAGTTACTATTTTAATTTTGATACGATACTTTCACAATTTTACCATCTGACAAAGTAACTGCACTTTTAGACCACCTTAATTCCATAAACTCTAAAATACAATTCACAATGGAGTTAGAGGCAAACAATTCTTTAGCTTTCCTAGATGTTTTAGTCATCCGAAATCCTGATAACACTTTTGGTCACATTGTGTATAGGAAAAAGACTCATACCAACCGCTATTTAAATGGTGAATCGCACCATTATCCATCACAGTTAGCTACCGTTGGAAAATCTTTGTTTCAGAGAGCACGAGGGATCTGTGACAGAAAACATCTGGCCGCCGAGCTTCAGCGTTAAGCAAGTATTGCAAAACAACAAGCTTCGGGTCCCGGGCCTACGTCACAGTGACCGAGTGAAGCCGGCCACAGTCGAGCGTGTGCCTGCTGTAGTACCCTATGTCAGAGGAGTCACAGACAAGGTTGGCTACATCTTGAAGCGAGCGTCCATTAAAACATACTTCAAGCCGCTGAAGAAGATTAGTCAATTTTTACCATCCGTCAAGTGTCATATCCCTCTACAAGATGCAGGAGTGTACAAGCTGGATTGTGAATGTGGTCTCTCTTACATAGGACAAACAAAAAGATCTATAAAACCCGCGTAAAAGAACATATAGCCGATGTGAAGCACCGACGTTCAGGGAAGTCTGCAGTGTGTGAACATGTTCAAGATCGTCCCCGCCACTATATCAGATTTGATAGACCACAAATCCTCGCAAAAGAACACCAATTCCTACCAAGGAAAAACATCCTAATTTCAATAGAGAAGATGGATGGGTGCTGCCATCTGCTTGGGATCCTATAATAAACAATATTAAATCCAAACCCAAGCATACCACTGCAAGACTTCAAGATACTGTAAGCTCATTCTGCGTAGATCGGACCAAAATTAATATTCAAAAACTGAAGGTAGCCGGGCTAACTATGAAATTGGGACGTCAAACACCTCAGACTCCCCCGTGACCATGGGTGCTGTAAAGCACCCGAAACGTCGGGAATTAAAATAGTAAATTAAATGCGATAAAATACGTAAAAATAATTTTATTCAATGTGTAGTGTTCGCGTAAGTATAAGTAGTGTTGCTTATTTACAACAAACCTGTAACAATTTTGAAAAGCACTCATGATGATTTTTTTGTTTTATGTGCAATTCGCAATTTTAGAACATTATTGTGCTATTTAAAAATCTTACGAGCGCAAATGAAAGTGGAATTCATAAAGAAGAAGGGAAAAATTTATAATGAAGGCATTCTACGAGTAACGTTTTAATATTTATTGTTCATTCAAAAATTAGTTATGTTTTTATCGGTTCCTAATTGTTCGTTTGCTTTTTACTTATTTAATTCTGATTGTGTAATTAATACGATTCAAAATTCAAGTAGGTACAGAACTGGCACAATTTGGCATAGAATTTTACGCCATGTATTATTTTCTCTGTAACAATAACATTTTAAACTCTCAGACGAAATAAACTGTAAAAATAAAGCTGTATTTCATTTCAACTGCACTCCTTAATATATCACAATGATTCCTATTTTTTTTTACAAACACAATAATAGTGCCTGTATAACATTTAATCTACTTTACTTATATTAACTGTTACTCTTGGTAATTTAGCTTACATTTATCACTCTACATCGACAAAAATTTTGAAATATTTAAGTCTTCTATCAATTAGGATTCATTAAAATATTACATAATCAAAAGTAATAATAATTATTAACGTAGCATAATTTTTAAAACATTTCTATTGTCAAAAAGTAAACCGAAATTGACATTTTTTATTAATCTCATTAGGTTAAATTAGTAACATGTGATATTTATTTACAGATAAGAAGTATTGCACATTAATTCGAGATGGACATTAGTAATATGGCTCCTCGAGGAATGGTGGTCACGCCGCACCATTTAGCCACTCAAAGTGCTGTCAAGATACTAAGAGACGGTGGCACAGCTATGGAAGCTACAGTTGCTGCTGCAGCTACAATTGCAGTTGTCTACCCTCACATGAATAGTATTGGCGGAGATGGGTTCTGGCTCATAGTTCCCCCACAGGGTGATCCAGTTGTAATTGAAGCTTGCGGTGCAGCGGGTAGCTTGGCTGACTTGGATTTCTTTGCTGACTGTAGTGAGATACCGACGAATGGACCCCGATCAGCTATTACTGTCGCTGGTACAGTCGGTGGCTGGGAAGAAGCCTTGAAATATGTTTCTGAATGTGGCTATCAGAGAATGCCTATTTCCAAGTTATTAGAGGATGCAATTACTTACGCAGAAAACGGATTTCCGGTGTCTTCATCTCACGAAGAGAATTTGAGGAAATTCTACAACAACGTGTCACCATCTAAAGACTTTGTAAACACTTATTTACCGAATGGTAGAGTTCCGAAAGTGGGTGAAAGATTTTGCCAAAAAAATCTTGCGAGAACATTAAGAGAACTAGTGGAAAATGGACTAAATAGTTTCTATAAGGGTAACTTAGCTAGATTAATCGCCGAAGATATGTTAAACCTTGGTATGCCAATAACAGAAACTGATTTATCAAATTACACGCCCATTAGACGAACTCCTCTGAGATTAAGACATGAACACGGCGAGATATTTAACCTTCCCCCACCGTCTCAAGGTTTAGTTTCACTCTCTATTTTGGCAATCTTAGATAGATTACGTATAAACGGTTGGAAAGAAGAAGAATTTATCCATGTCGTAGTCGAAGCAACAAAACAAGCGTTTGAGCTACGTGATCGGTATATAACTGACCCATCTTATATGAAAGTGGATGCACAATCATTGTTAGATAGTCATATAATTAGTGAAATGGCAGATAAAATTAAACTTGACAGAGCATCTATGGTTGCTAATGGAAAAGGTCCAGGAGACACAATTTGGTTGGGTGTTATGGACGAGAAGGGATTCTCCGTTTCGTTTATTCAAAGCATTTACCATAACTGTGGCAGCGGAGTGGTTTTACCCAAAACCGGTATATTATGGCATAATCGGGGGATAAGTTTTAATTTGAAAAAAGACCATATTCTATCATTAAGACCGGGCAAGAAACCATTCCATACCTTGAACCCTGCAGCGGCTCGTTTAAATGATGGCCGAGTTATGATATATGGGACTAGAGGTGGAGATGGTCAGCCTCAAACTCAAGCAGCTATCTTTCACAGGTACGTTATACAAGGTCTAAGCTTGCAAAGATCTATTTCGGCTCCTAGGTGGGTGTATGGAAGGACAACTGGAATACGGAATGATATTTTGCATTTAGAAGACAGATTTAGCAAGGAAATCATAAATTATTTAAAGGAAAGAGGCCATGAGATTTCTATATTGTCTCCATATAGTGAGACTGTTGGGCAAGCTGGTGCATTAGTACGGCATTGTAACGGTATGCTTGAAGGTGCTTTCGATCCTCGTAGTAATGGAAGTGCCGCAGGGTTTTAATATTATAGCAAAACTATAACGTAAATGATACTCGTATAATACTGACTATTCGATTTGCACTATGTATAGCGGCCTTACAAATATTAAATTTAATTAAATTACTGTATGTATAAGTCGCAACTAGCTTAATTAGCCTTTCAGTTAACAGTCTAGCCTTTTTACTATTAACTACCGGCCTGAATGATATTCAACCCATGCGTTTCAGCCGATGCGTCTAATACGCGGCTTTAGGGTGGACTAAGGGCCATCCCAGCCGTACTTTAACGTACTGTCGCTGATATTACAAGATAGTTGCAATGTTGTATTAGACGCATCGACTGAATATCATTCAGGCCGCTAGTTGAACGGGGCCCTTTAGTAAAAAGGCTAGGCTGTTAACTGGAAGGCTACTTAAGCTAATTAGCTGCGAAATATATATTAAAAGTTTAGTTTGTTCGTTTGACTCATGTACCAGCTTAACGGTCTAACGGTAAAATATAAAACAAAAGAACAATGATACATATGTCGTAAAGAATTTTCACTTTGTAGGTGTGTACACAATTACACGCACAATTTTTCAACATACGTGTACAACATTTTACTTTAACATTTTTTAATATAAAATGTACGAGTATACTCAGCTCTAATAGTAGAGCTAAACTAAATGTAATATTACGTATTCAGTTAACGGATATCCCTAAATTTTTTGAAAGGCTTCTATGTTAAGACTTAACTCTATCATATTATAATATATGTTATACTCAATAAGTACATCGGGGTGTTATAAGTATATCGAAAGTGTGCAAGGTGCCATCAAAGTTTTTTGTTGTTTACTTTAAATACTGACTATTTTTCTATACCACGTGCTCTGTGGTAAAACAAATCAGCGCGAGAAAAGCTGCGTCTAAAAATAAGAAATATTTATAGAACATATGATATCCGCCAACTCGCAATGCACAGCGGATTGTTCTCTTCCATTCTCCTTTCAAATATAAAAGAATACAATACGGTATTTGTAGCAATTGACTTTACTACCACTACACTTTACTTAAAGCTACAGCTTAAATACACTAAAGTGCCTTTTATTTATAAGAGCATTATGGGAGTATTAAGTCCAGCCCTCCAGCACATGTCAGATATGCAGTTTTTCTTACGTTTTTCTTCATTACAGAGCACGTGATTAATCAGCATTTAGAATTGCAATTAACTATTTTAGTTGTGTTAAAAAAATTATGGCTCCAAAGCTAAGTACTTCGACAATTTATAACTTTTATTTATATGACGTTAAGTAAAAAATGTAATTAACCTTACTAAGTATAGCACGACTAACGAACCGTTCCTTCTTGTCGAGTGTCAAATCCGATTTTAGTCGGATTATGGAAGCATCTGTTCACACTATTCTGATGTTAGTTGTAGATGCTATTAAAGCTGAAGCCACTTACACTCCAGGAATTTTGGTTGCATTTAATTTTGATAGAAATTAAGTCTTTTACAGAAAGTTTTTTACAAATTTTTGAAATTAAGAAGTGAGGAACTTACGTGTTAGGAAAATGTTCCCTGCAAATAGACGAGAGCCAGCGATGTTTCGACATCCGTAAAATGTGAACGAGTCTTATGTGTGTGACTGCCTATAAACCCGTCATCCACACTAGTTTACCTGTCCAGTTTTTAATTAAAAAATAATTATTGCCTTATGTAATTACGTACATACATATACTAGTTATAACATCAAGATACTGTAATATTTTTTGCATGGACTACCTTATATTAATAATTAAAAACTAAAGATACTCATAGTACCAAAATGTCAAAAACTTCAGTAGAAAAAATCACTGGGATCATCAGATATAGGATAAAATTGGTTTTGCTTAATGTGTTGGTAATAGTCACATAAATATAACTAATTATTTGTTTATAATTCTTACGTATTATCATTAACCATCATCAAAAGATAAGCTGAAATTAGAAAAGTATAAGACTATAAGGTCGCTGTTTCGATGTAATATGTATCTTATCATATATATAATAGGATTCATAGAAATATGACAAAAATTTGACCGTTAAGCTGGTACATGAGTCAAACGAACAAACTAAACTTTTAATATATATTTCGCAGCTAATTAGCTTAAGTAGCCTTCCAGTTAACAGCCTAGCCTTTTTACTAAAGGGCCCCGTCCAACTAGCGGCCTGAATGATATTCAGTCGATGCGTCTAATACGCGGCTTTAGGGTGGCCCAAGGGCCATCCCAGCCGTACTTTAACGTACTGTCGCTGATATTACATGATAGTTGCAATGTTGTATTAGATAAATGCTGATTAATCACGTGCTCTGTAATGAAGAAAAACGTAAGAAAAACTGCATATCTGACATGTGCTGGAGGGCTGGACTTAATACTCCCATAATGCTCTTATAAATAAAAAACACTTTAGTGTATTTAAGCTGTAGCTTTAAGTAAAGTGTAGTGGTAGTAAAGTCAATTGCTACAAATACCGTATTGTATTCTTTTATATTTGAAAGGAGAATGGAAGAGAACAATCCGCTGTGCATTGCGAGTTGGCGGATATCGTATGTTCTATAAATATTTCTTATTTTTAGACGCAGCTTTTCTCGCGCTGATTTGTTTTACCACAGAGCACGTGGTATAGAAAAATAGTCAGTATTTAAAGTAAACAACAAAAAACTTTGATGGCACCTTGCACACTTTCGATATACTTATAACACCCCGATGTACTTATTGAGTATAACATATATTATAATATGATAGAGTTAAGTCTTAACATAGAAGCCTTTCAAAAAATTTAGGGATATCCGTTAACTGGATACGTAATATTACATTTAGTTTAGCTCTACTATTAGAACTGAGTATACTCGTACATTTTATATTAAAAAATGTTAAAGTAAAATGTTGTATGTTGAAAAATTGTGCGTGTAATTGTGTACACACCTACAAAGTGAAAATTCTTTACGACAAATATGTATCATTGTTCTTTTGTTTTATATTTTACATAATATTAAGTAAGTTAAATAATAATATACTCATGCAGCACAGGCGGTGAAATTTTACAAGAAAACGTTACAAGAAAACGACGTTTTTGCTTTTTAATACCGTACTTGTACTATTATTTATTCTGTGACCGTACTAAATTTCTCCACTACGTCGATAAAGAAGTTTCACTTAAAAAAAAAATAAGAATAAAAAATTATAATTATTAATTATTTTTAAAGTATTTATAAAATTATACTCCGCCCTTTCAGTGACTGGTAGAGCTAAGTGTATGCTAGTGCGACTGCCGAATTTTATAATTATTTAAAAAAATTATGTTAATTAATGTATGTAGTCCACATTTTTCTTGTTTTTTTTCTTTGATATTTTTTTTATTATAAGATTTTTATACGTATTTTTTTAAAGAATTTTGCAATTTTCTTGAATAAGTTTTGTTTTATAAATAAGAGATTATCACTCGTATGCTATCTTATTTTGTCATACAAAAATTAAATGATTTCTGCACCCGCTATTGGGCGTGTATATCTAAGGTTGTTTTTACATTTTTATATAATTATCAAAAAAGAACAATATACATACAGATATTTACATAAAATCCATTTGAAAAATTGTAACTCTCATTATATCAAAATATATATTATCCGTAAACAAAAAATATTTTGTGTGAAGAAAGATAATATAGCCAAATATTAAGACAAATAATTACTTGCTTATGAATTTCTATGATCACTGTTAACGGCGACGAAAGGAATGGCAAATTAATTAATTAAATTGCTTTTATTATATTAAATGTATTTTAATATTAGGTAAATATCTGGGACCGATAATAATATTCTTTCTTTCAAATGGTATGTAAATGTCCAACACACCAATATAACCGTGTTGAAAAATTGGTGAAATATGTATTCAAGAAATCGATAGGAGCTAAGGACAGCAAAAATCAGCATGTCAGTCACGAAATCCGATCTGGCAAATAATTTGCCAGTTGCACAAACTTTTCTGAGGTAAACAATATCATTGAACATTCAGTCCTAATTCAACGATACAAAGTCGTATGTTGCTTTGTACCAATCTAAGACAAGCCCGTA
Organism: Parnassius orleans; assembly: GCA_029286625.1. Lineage (NCBI taxonomy): Eukaryota > Metazoa > Arthropoda > Insecta > Lepidoptera > Papilionidae > Parnassius > Parnassius orleans. Next base: position 5,912,730 of record JAGSMP010000037.1, read on the forward strand.
GACGGTGGAAAGGAAATGCAATTTATTCGGACCGCAGTAATAAAAGGTATTTATTTAGGTAGGTAGTTAGGTATAACGCGTTCGGCATATAGCCGATACGACTTGCATAGAAGTGAACACCGAATCAACGTTAGCAGGTCATGCAATTTTCGTAATAGGTTCATAAAATAAACCTTATTCGATCTTGTTGGTAACGAGCGATGAACAATAGACGGAATTTCTTTGTATTTTAAAGTTCTAAGCAATAAAATAACAATAGTTTTAACGGTCTTCTTAAAAACAGTTAATCTTATAGACTGTACTTTCCATCCATCCATCCATTACAGTCTATAAAAGTCCACTGCAGAACATAGGCCTCCCCCATAGATTGCTATATAGGGGGGATCTTTTTTTTTTTATAGTATAGGGTGACAAACGAGCACACAGTCCACCTGATGGTAAGTGGTTGCTGTGACCCATAGACATCTACATTTATCCTCAATAAAGAATCAAAATGCAGATGCGTCGTCACCCGTGAGGACTAAGATGGAATGCCTCTTTTCCAGTAAAATGGGTCTCCGGTTCTCTACACTCACCATACGAAACACAGCAGTGTTAAGCTGCTATTTTACGCTGGTATTCTGTGAGAGCGTGGTCCTTCCGCGGTCTAGCCGACCCATTCGTGCTACAACTATACTACTAATATAGCTGCAGCATGGCTCTACCACGTTAAAAATCTTGCCATAGTTGACACGTTTGGCGGGCGGGTTGTCAACTGCAGTTTTTTATTATTTTGAATTGTTATCAGGAAGATGCTGCGGTCCATCACCTGTTTCAATTTCCCTCTGTCGCTTCTTATGAAACCCACGGGGCGTAATGGGGTAGTGGATCTTACACTGCCACTACACGGTCAGACTTGTACTTTACCATCAGTAAAATGAAGATAAGTACAGCCAATTCCACTGCTGGTCACAGGCATCTTCTCTTTTCTGAGATTTTAAAATTTCACTTTACGCAACTTGATTTGACTATTTTATTTAACACTAGCTGTCGCTCGCGTGTAATAATTTATTACGATTGGATTTCATGGGTTTTAATTTTTTTACGCGGAACGCTAATTATTTTTCTAAAATATAATTTAAAATTAAAAATTTTGTACAACCGACTCCAATATAAAGTATTAAGAATAACTCAAAAACCATTGGTTAGACCTTGAACCAGCTTTCAAATAAAAAAAGAAACATCCAAATTGGTTCACCCAGAAAAAAGTTGTGAGGTAACACACATAAAAAAAAAAACAAAAAAAAACATACAGTCGAATTGAGTTCCTCCTCCTTTTTGAAGTCTGTAGAAAAGTAGCTTAAGTTACTCCTTATAACATCAGCTATCTGCCAGTGAAAGTCCCGTCAAAATCGCTCTAGCCATTTCGGAGACAGACACACAGATTAAAATTAAAAAAAATGTGTTTTTATTATAAGTACCGTATATACTTTCATATGCATTTAGTAAAAAGTTGTTATTTTGACATTACAAACAGACACTTCAATTTTATTTATTTGTGAGCTTAGTTAGTCTATCGATTAATTTTTATCGAAAGTAACAGCTCTCATATAAATTTTTACCAGAACCGATGGTTACTGAAAGCAGTTAGTATATTATACATTTTTTAATAATTCATAAACATAACATAAATATTCAAGCCTGTCACACAGAGGGTAGGCAGAGACTACGGACTTCCAATTGGCACGATCCTGACACACCTTTCTCGCTTCTTTCATCTCCATATTATGTGAGGTATGCATACATTGTGGCTCAGGACCGTGCTTTGTGGCATTCCTTGGGGGAGGTCTTTGTTCAGCAGTGGACTTGTGAAGGGCTGTGATGATGATGACGATGGATACATGCTCGTCGGTTAAGGGTACTCTTAATTTGGTCCGTCTTTAATGTATCGTCAATTTGTTCGGTAAACTACCGTCTTGGGCGTCCCTTGCCGATTTTGCCATTTATGCAATATATATTTCCTTTAATATTCTTTCCTTATTCATTATTTCACATAACCAAACCACCTAATTATTCATTTCTTAATTCTAATTGTCAAAAAAATAAAGGGTCTTCTTGCAATCCTTACTTTTCTCTTATCACACAATTTCTCACCTTATCATTCAGAGTCACCCCTAACATACTCCTTAATGACCGTACTCGTATTTCTACAGAATTAACATACCCACTTTACCCTGTAGTGGCTGTGTAACAGTGCCCACTAACCCATATCACCCGAGGGTGTCGTAAGAGGCGCCGAGGGAAACAAATTAGGAGATGGGCAGCAGCTTCTTCCTAATAACGACTAAAAATAAAAAACTGTGGTTGCCAACCCGCTTGCCAAGCGTGGTAACTATGGCGAAATCCCCCCTATGCGGCAATCTATGGGGAAGGCAGTGGACTTTAATAGGCTGTAACAGTAACGGTACAGTAACGTACATAAAGGTAGAGACTAACAAATCATTGTATATTGTCATACGTGCCTTTTTTGACACATTCTGACTTCTCACCATAGAGTAAAGAGCCCCATTTACTCTGTGCCTTACATGCATACACAAATTCATCCACTTGCTCAAGCAATTCCTCTTATAATCTTATTCCACATATCGTTTTACTTTCTTCTTTTTTCCAGAAATATCACTTTTGTTTCACTTGCGTTTACTTGAATTCCCCTTTCTTTAAATGAACTGTTCATTATTGTAACCATTATTTACAACTCGTTCGCTGACGACGCATCCATTCTTAATCCATATTCTTTAACTTTCAAAGTTTTGTCTCGTCTTCAAGGCTAACGTGAATAAGCTTTTGTCAAGTACCGGCGAAGAATGAACTCGATTTGTTCACGTAAAAAGAAATTTAAAAGCGGGTTCACATTTGTATAACTTTACATGTTAAAAAAAAGAAAAGAGTCATTAATCAGTTGCTAACAATCGGTAAACTTCACTAATCCTTAACAGTTCCTGTGCTAAGCATGATGCAACAAAAGGGCTACGTTACTAAGTCCTTAGTAACGTAACTAATTAAGTAATATAAAAGGTACGAGGTGACCTTTAACCCCAACACTGATAATATGCGCAGTATGCATTCAATTTTAGACTCATATTCACTAAATAAAAGCCAGGTAAAGGACAAAATTTATTAAATTTTATAATTTTTTAAGTTTCAAACGAGTTTACAGTCCCCTTGATAGTAACTGGTTACGTCAACCTATGGATACCTGCAACTAACTTCAAATAGAGAAGCCCATAGATGTCACTTCTTAGGCTTCACAATATATAATTATACTGTCTCTTTATATCCTTCAGTCTGGACCACAGCAGTGCACGAATTGCTGTTTGGCGGCAGAAAAACATAAGAAGTTATAGTCACTTACAACCAATTGTCACACAGTTGCCAAAGCCACATGCTTAATAAGTAACTAGTACTATGCTTATAGTACCAGTTAGTGAGTTCGTCACTTTATTATTAAGCCGTCAGAGCTGTCCGCACATCCCTACTCAAACAGTGGTTAGATAACTCATCCGTAGATGTATAATCTCGCACAGGAGACTTGACGCTCAGACCCGGACTAAGATATCAAACAATCACGTGCAGACGTTGTTCAATGTTGAGCGTATTACAAGCGAATCGAGTATTCCTTTGCGTCATTTAATGGATGTTATCAATTAGAAACAGAGTACTAGGATACGCTTATAATTCTGTTATGTCCAATAAATTAAATGTTGTTACCAGTAGAAATTGGGAAGAATATCGCAATAGTTAATCAAGATCACCAAGCTTAGAACACTTTTGAACTTTTATAAGTAACAAGGCTGATTTATTAGAAACAATAGAGAATAAACAAAAATCAAGTACGCAAAGTATAGAATCTAAACCTAGTTATGTTGTAGCAATTAACAAAAGCGATTATCTGAATCGTTAAAAAAATGTAAAAAAAAATACAACTCAAAAAATTACAATAAATGCCCATTATGTTCTAAAGATCATCTTATATATACTTGCGAAGTTTTCCGAAGCTTGCCGATTGAAAGAAGAGTTGCAAAAGTAAAAGAATTTAAAGTTTGTTTTAACTGTTTTCGTCGCTGTAATTACTGTAAATACTGTAAAGGTAGACATAATATGCCTTTACATATAGATGAGTCTAAGCCTACTTCTTTTCAAGATCCGATACCTAATAGTTCAGACAGTGTTGCTTTACCTGTTGACATCCCTATTCAACCTGTCACTAATAAGCCAGAAAATATCGTCTTATCAAGTGATACCTCTCCATCATACTACTTCTTCTTCGCATGTTTTGCTTTCCACAGCGCTGGTGAAAGTGGTGAGCAACAACGGGCAAAGATTCGACGCTAGAGTCTTGCTAGATAATGGTAGTACGGCCAATTTCATTACCGAGGAGCTTTGCAACTAGTTAAGATTGCCCCTGCGTAGGGCGAGCTCCTCAATAACAGGTATAAATGATCAGATTTCAACCGGTACACAGTCTTGTACTTGTCGTTGAGTCTCGTTGTAGCTCACAAAGCAAATATTGAGTGTTTTGTTTTGCCAAAAATAACGAAAATACAGCCAGTTAGCCTAATAGACATACGTGGAATACCAATCCCATCAGGGCTTCAGCTAGCTGACCCTTCCTTTAATATTCCATCGGCAATTGACGTACTTGTTGGTGCCGTGGTCTTTTGGATTGTCCTAATTGCTGCATTATTCAACTTAGGCAAGAATCAGCCCAAATTATGTGAATCTAAGTGTGGCAGCGCTGTCGTCGCGCCACAAGCGAAATACATCGAGGCTTAAATCGCGCTATCAAAGTTCCGAATTAAAAACAGTATATATACAATAGCTCCGAACTATACAACTTGGAGCGTTGGCCGCTCCCCGGGCCGATTACCTTACCCGGCGGGAGATCTCCCCTTTTCCTTCTACTCGACACAGCTTTACAAAGGTTCATCGCAGCACTATAATAATGCTTCCTGTTCCTTCAAGCTACTCTCTGCGCTACACAGTGTTCGGCACGGTTCTGAGCCTTATTGCTCGCCTCTGCTTCACGGCACTCTCGCAGATTACTTGCCTTCTTCTCGACTCACCGCAGACTACAAGGCACTTGCACATTCGTCGACATCTAGACTGCACTATCGACCTCCGGTCTGAGCAGGGGGGTGATGTGGCGGCGCTGTCGTCGCGCCACAAGCAAAATACATCGAAGCCTAAATCGCGCTATCAAAGTTCCGAATTAAAAACAGTATATATATTAGGTCCTTACATATGAAATTGGCGTTTTGTACGGGAGGAATATAAAGTCATTTTTTTTTGTAAAATATATTTAATTAATCAAAGTATGCACCGTTGTTATCTATGCACTTTTGCCATCTCATAGGTAGTTCATTGATCCCTTTACTAAAAAAACCATGGGGGCGAGAATCAATAAACTCTTTGAAGGCGGTTTGGACTGCCGCATCGGACTTGAATTTTTTTCCTTGTAAGAAGTTGTCCAAATTCCGGAAAAAATGGTAATCTGTTGGAGCAAAGTCCGGGGAGTACAGTGGATGTCGCAGACATTCCAATTGTAGCTCATCTAACTTAGTGGTTGTTTGTTGTGCAGTGTGTGGTCTTGCGTTGTCGTGAAGCAGCAGTGGTCTAGAGTGATTGACCAATCTCGGTTGTTTAGCAGCTAGTTCTTTCTTCATGGTTTGCAGTTGCTGACAATAGATATCTGCCGTAATCGTTTGGCCAGATTTTAGAAAGCTGTAGTGAACGACACCGGCGCTAGTCCACCAAACACTCACAAGTAACTGTTTCTGAGTCAATTTTCGTTTAGGGCAGGATTTGGCTGGGTCTCCAGGGTTCAGCCATTGCGACTAGCGCTTCCGATTATCGTACAGTATCCACTTTTCATCACAAGTAATGATTCGATTTAAAATCCTTTCATTATTGTGTCGGTTGAGCAAAGTAACACAGCAGTCGACGCGTGTTTGCAAGTTCGATTCACTCAATTCATGAGGTACCCATCGTTCAAGTTTTTTTACTTTCCCGATTTGCTTCAAGTGGATTAATACAGTTTTATCACTTACCCCGAAGCCTACAGCTATCTCTGAAGTGCTTTGTGATGGATCCGCTTCCTTAATAGCCTTTAATTCTTCATTTTCCACTTTGGTCTCCGGCCGTCCACGGGGTTGGTTCTGAAGGTCGAAATTTCCAGAACGAAAACGTTGAAACCAAAAACATACCGTGCTTTCTTTTGCAACACCGGCGCCATACACATCATTAATCCTTTGAGCTGTTTCTGCAGCACTGGTGCCACGGTAGAACTCGTACTCGTAAATATACCAATATTTCATGTTTTCCATTGTGCGGTAATAAGCGACGCCAAAGAATAAAATAATGAAGACAAAACAAATGAATGACTGTTTTCAAAACTCAAATGTACCAGCTAAATGAATTTATAAATTTGAATTTGGAATTCTTAACCTAAGAGGAGATATTCCAGATCAAAGTGGTCAGTACGACAAAACGCTAATTTCATATGTAAGGTATGTGGATAGTATCAGGCTCCATAGTTCTTCCAGCATATCCATCCTCATCAAAGCAGTCACATTTTTGTAACATATCCACAATTGAGGTGGATATTAATTTAAATAAATTCTGGGAAATCGATTCAGTCCCTTCAAGACATTCCCTATCTCGTGAAGAACGGGCCTGTGAGTTTCTAGGTGAGTCATACAATATGGCTAAGCGTCGTTTTTTTTCATTAGAGTGTCGTTTTCAACATGACCCTGTCTTCAAAGAGGAATACATCGCTTTCATGCAGGGGTACGACCATCTTGGCCACATAGCGGAGAACACGACTCAAATAATTCCTCACTCAGATAGTAATACTGAATAATTTTTACCTCATAATGGGGTCGTAAGAGAATCAAGTGCTACGACTAAACTTCGGGTAGTTTTCGATGCATCAGCTCCAATATCCTCCGGAGTATCATTTAACAATATCCAGATGATAGATCCTACCGTGGTAGGACAGGATAATCTATTATCTATCTTGCTACGATTTCGACAGCACAAATACGTCATTTATGGAGACATTGAAAAGATGTATAGGGCAGTTAATGTGACACCGGCTCAACGCTGCTTACAGCAAATTATATTTGGAGCAGATAATAATCTACCTTTAAAAACATATACGATCAACACTGTTACTTATGGGACGGCCTCTGCTTCCTATTTAGCGACTAAATGCCTGGTGAGTCTAGCCGCAAACGCCAAGAACGAAGGCTTTAATTGAGCGTGACTTCTATGTTGATGACTATTTCAGTGGTGGCGACTCCACCCCTAAGGTCATAGAACATGCCAAGGAGGTAAATTCTATACTGTCTTGAGCTAATTTCCATCTCCGTAAATGGAAATCTAATAGCACAGAAGTTTTAGAATAAAATTACAGGTATTACCAAATCTAATAATACATAAAATTTACATAAAAACTTGCCTTCTAAAACGTTAGGTTTGCATTGATTATGTAATTCAGACTCTCTATTTTTTTCTATCGGTATTGAAAATAGCAAATATGTCACAAAACGCTATATTCTATCAGTCATCAATCATAAATTTTTGACCCTTTAGGTCTCGTTGGTCTCTGTGTTGTGGAAGCCAAATTTATATTGCAAAAACTGTGGATGACCAAGTCTAATTGGGACGATCCGGTGTCCGGTCGTCGGATCGGTAGAAATAAATGGTCTTTGGCAGTCTTTTGCAAGCTCTTTTCCACATTTTATTACATTACATATTCCCTGATGGACATTTTGTGATTTTTCTGTATTAAATGAGCTTCATGTATTTACAGACGCGTCGGAACGAGCTTACGGTGTCTGTGTTTACGTACCTTCAAGACATGAAAATGGGTTAGTTAAAGTCCAATTATTAGTCTCAAAAAATCGCATTTCACCTATCAAACCAACAACGATCCCTCGACTCGAGCTTTGTGGAGCTTTATTAGGACTGTGTACAAAGGTTTTGAACTCTCTTACCTTACCCATCAGTAGATGCTTATTTTGGTGCGACTCTACAATCATGTTGAGTTGGTTACACGTGACACCTAACCTATTAAAACCTTTTGTGCGTAATCGGGTAAATGAAATACAAGAAAGCGCTGCGGGGTCTACATGGAGCTATATCGCGTCTAAAGATAATCCAGCCGACATAGTCTCTCGCGGGCTTAAGGCTGACCTTATTAGTAAGTGTTCTTTATAGTGGTCAGGACCTCCATTTTTGTTAAAAGATGAACATTATTGGCCGAAAAATCCCATTGAAAACGTTAAACAGGATCTTCCGGAAGTAATTTTAATCGTTTACAAAGTGTAGTAGCCTATGTACAGAGATTTATATACAATTTAAAAAGTAAAAACAACAGAATTAGTGGCTTTCTTTCTAACATTGAGCTTGATAATTCTTTTAAATTCATTATATGCAATGCCCAAAATGATATGTTTTCCGAAGAATACGGTCTTCTTAAATCAGGAAAACCATTGCCTTATAAAAACAGACTTGCATCTTTAAATCCCTTTATAGATAACGATGGTAGTTTTCGTGTAGGAGGAAGGCTTGATAACTCACTCCATGATAATGTTAAGCATCCTATTTTACTGTGTGGAGAACATCACATAACTATTTTTGTTTATAGGATAGAGTGACAAACGAGCACACAGTCCACCTGATGGTAAGTGGTTGCTGTGACTAATAGACATCTACATCTATCCTCAATAAAGAATCCAAATGTAGATGCGCTGTCACCCGTGAGGACTAAGATGGAATGCCTCTTTTCCAGTAAAAGGGTCTCCGGTTCTCTACACTCACCATGTGAAACACAGCAGTGTTAAGTTGCTATTTTACGCTGGTATGCTGTTAGAGCGTGGTCCTTCCCTGGGCGAGCCGACCCATTCGTGCCACAACTATACTACTAATATAGCTGCAGCATGGCTCTACCACGTATAATAACTAAAATTATATTTCACAAATATCATATAGAATTATTATATGCCGGCCCTCAATTACTTTTATCAAACATTCGTCAAACGTATTGGCCTTTAAGAGGCAGAAATCTTTCAAAGAAAATTGTTAGGCGATGTATCAAATGTTTTAAACATAAATGTGTAAGCCTGCAGCCAATAATGGGTCAAATACCAATATCTAGGACACAAATAGAATTCCAATTTCATGCTGCAGCGTGGAGTATACTGGGCCAGTATTTATAGCTGACCGGAAAGGACGAGGATGTAAGCTGATAAAATATTATCTATGTATCTTTGTTTGCCTTGCAGTAAGGGCTGTACACATAGAGCTCGTTACGGATCTGACCAAGGAAGGATATATGGCCGCTTTAATTCGGTTTATGGCTCGTGGCGGTAAACCACAAACCATCTTATCCGATAATGGTACCAATTTCTTGGGTGCATGTAATGAGTTTCTAGAAAGGGCGAATCTCTCTTCTGAAATCGCGCAGCAAGGCATCAAATTTTCTTTTGTTCCTTCCTATTCTTCAAATTTTAACGGTATTGCTGAGGCTGCTGTTCGATCAACCAAGCATCATTTAAAAAGGTTATTGCAACTAACACATTTCACTTATGAAGAGGTGACTACCTGTGTAACTCAAATCGAAGCAGTACTCAGCTTCCGTTCTCTTACTCCTCTTTCATCCGATCCATCAGACCTTACTGCCCTTAATCCTTCGCATTTTTCAATTGGACGGCCACTTCTCTCTGTTCCTTATACGCAGGTAGCTGACATCAACATCAGCCGCCTGGAGCGATATCAAAGAGTGGAGCACATAAAAAAACATTTTTGGAAAAGGTTTCAGATAGAATACGTTTCTCTGCTGCAGCAAAAAACCAAATGGTGTACATCTACAGGACAGTTGTCTGAAGGAACGCTCGTTCTTATCAAGGAGACGGGACAACCACCGCTGCTGTGGCCACTGGATCGAGTTACGTTTAAGTTTTTTTAGTTTTTCCTGGCACCGACAGATCATCAAGAGTAGCGCAGAGGTGAAGACAAAGAGAGGAACCCTCTTGCGGAGTTATAAAAACATTTGCCCACTTCCTCTTAATTGAATATTTCTATTGAATATTTCGGATGTTCGGACTTCAACGCGCAGACCGCGTTCAGTGCGGCGTGCGGGACGACGGGACGGGATTTGGTGCGATCACAGCTGACCGCCACATCAAGACCACTTCAAATTGGGCCACCGACGATTACTCTCTAGTCCTCTTCAATTCAGACATTGTACAATTTCGGCTAAATAATTATTATACAGTTCACTTAGGTCTTTTATTTATAAAGATCACCAACAATCATTATTATATAACTAATTACCTTACGTTCTATCTACCTAAACTAATGTTCGAGATTAATATAACAAAAACCTAGAATTTTAGTAGGTCAATAAAATATAAATAAAAGTCTCAATCCAAAAGGATTAAATTCTATATACCCTTACCTAATTTCAGCTTTCTGAGGTGTAGTCGTGCTGTCGGCTGAGAATTAATTATCTGGTCCCGTCCCGACGGTATAAACACCGACTAAGAAAATGCCCGGAAAAATATAAAGAAAAATCTAAATTTATACATATAAATCAAATGAAGTGTCTGTGTGTAATATTGAAATAACTGTCTTGCTTAATAGAAAGCTCTAGCTCTAGCTCTAGTAAGGTTATTTGTATGCTATTACGACATAAATAAGAGCATTTCAGGGCTACGCAAAACCAAAGGAATTACTACTTCCGATATTGGACTGGGTGGTCCAGCCAAAAGGTTTTTTGTTAACGAACACTTGACCCCCGAGAATAAGCAACTCTTGAAGATAGTAAAATCACGAGCAATGGCCAAATCATATAAGTTTGTCTGGGTGAGAAACTGCCACATTTTTTTAAGGAAAAACGAGGAGTCTCCTGCTATCAATATAAATTTCGAAAAAGATTTATTAAAAATTGTGTGATAAGATTAATTTTGATAGTATTAGCATGCAATATTTTAATATTAATAGCTACATATTTAACACATAAAACAACACTCACGATTTACTTATCCATTATTACATACATGAAAATCTTACACTCACACACATCTTTCAAAATCTACAGTAATACTGAATATTTACACCAATATGCCCTACAAAAGAAATGTATAAGCTACCATTTCTTACCTTTTATAAAAATAAAATTACTGCCTGTAACAAAACCATCCCTCACGACTCTTCAACTTGTATTACTTCTGTTATATAATATAATTATTATCTACTTTACTATTAATTACTATGATAAATATAATTGTTATAACTTAATTACAACACAATGGTACCTAAATCATACTAAAAGTGCCTTATAACTCAATGTATGTATTCTATAAAAACGTCCGTGGCTTGCGAACTTAAACTAGGCAATTTCGAGATAGTATAATTAGTTATAAATTCAACGTAATACTCATTACTGAAACTTGGTTGACTGATGGTATTTACAACGGTGAATTATGTGAAAACAGGTATCACATATTTAGGTATGATAGAAATAAAACATCTTCTCTTTAAAAAGAAGGGTGGAGGGGTCATGATTTGTACGTATACACAATTACAAGCTCAAGACAGACGTAATTAACACATTGGAGTTGTTTATATACCGCCTCATAATTATCAATCAAAGCGTTTAGATAATTTTACAGAAATGCTCATAAAAATCATAACTCAATGCCCAAATGATCACTTTATAGTTGCCAGTGACTTCAACCTAGCCAATATATCTTGGTGCTCTTCAGGTCCCGTCATGCTTAAGCAAGGTCCAGTGGAATTTCAAAATGCTACAATAAAGTTAATTGATCCATGCAACTTATCAGGACTAAATCAACATAATATTATTAGCAACAATAGTGACAACGTACTAGACTTAGTGTTTAGTAACATAAACATAGACGTTACCCGTTCTCAAAAATATCTTGTATCTGAAGATAAATATCATCCTTATTTATTGATCGACGCATTTGATCTGTCAATAGCCTGTTTAAAAAATAAACCACGATCAAAATTAAACTTTCAGTCGCAAGAAGCAGCTCATAGATTACAAGTATACAATTAACAATAACTCCATAAACAGTCTATCATCAGTTAGAGATCTTGGTATCAGACTGGACTCAAAATTAACGTTCATGAGCTATATGCCCATGAACGTTAGTTTTGACAGTATTGTTGACAAAGCCTACATGCAAATTGGGTTCATAAAGCATGTCTGCAGCGATTTTATTAGTATTAATTGCATTAAAACTCTATACTTCGCATACGTAAGGAGTATTCTCGAATACGCTAATATCTACAATCTGGTCTCCGAAATATGCAAAGCATAAGCATCGAATCATCAAAGATCATAATAGTTTTGCTACATACGAAGATGCTTGCAAGTTCTACCGTTTAGATACCTTGGAACTCAGAAGACTTCAACACGATATGTTGTTGCTACACGGTTTATGGTCTGGTAATATAGATTATCCAGACCTGTTATCTAAAATATCGATACTATTAACTAAATACCGAACTAGACATACGCCATTATTTCACGTACCACGAGCAAACACAAATTACGCAAAAAACTCTACTTTATGTCGTATTGTTCATAACTACAATAAGTGCTACGCTGACTTGGATATTTTCAACCTATCCAAGAGCCGCATCAAACGTGATGTAAAAATAGGGCATAATCACACACACACACACACACCCTCACACACGCACGCGCACACACACACGCGCACAACACACACTTACTCAAGCACACACGCAATATTAATTATTACTTGATAAAAAATTGTGTAATCTCTATTGACTTTACTGTACGATAATATGTATTGTAAATACGATGAAAACGCTGTCATCATCATCATCATTACAGCCCTTCACAAGTCCACTGCTGCACATAGGCCTCCAAGGAATGCCACAAAGAACGGTCCTGAGCCACCTGCATCCATCGACTTCCTGCATGTCTTACCAGGTCGTCACTCCATCTAGTTGGGGGACGCCCTACACTTCGTCCGCCGGTACGAGGCCGCCACTCGAGAACCTTTTTCCCCATCGGTTATCGGTTCTTCGAGCTATATGGCCGGCCCATTGCCACTTCAGCTTACTAATCCATTGGGCTATGTAGGTCACTCTGGTTCTACTGCGGATATCCTCGTTTCTAAGTTTATCACGCAGAGAAACCCGGAGCATAGCCCTCTCCATAGCTCGCTGAGCGACCTTGAGCTTCCTCATACGGCCAGCAGTGAAGGACCACGTCTCAGTTCCATAGGTCATCACTGGCAACATGCACTGGTTGTACAGTCTAGTTTTGAAGTTTTGGGGTATACCTGACGAGAAGATGTGCCGTAATTTCTCCAACGCTGCCCAGCTGAGTTGAATCCGTCGATTGACCTCTCGGTCGAAGTTGAACTTACCTAGTCGGACTATTTGTCCCAGGTAAACATACTCGTCAACAACTTCGAGCTTAGTGCTACCAACAACTATCGGCATAGATGTGACATGGACATTAAACATGATTTATGTTTTGTCCATGTTCATCTTAAGACCTATCCGTTGGGAGACACTATTGAGGTCATTGAGCATAGTCTTAGGTCCTCCAGCGATTCTGCCATAAGGACTATATCGTCGGAAAATCGAAGGTGAGTGATGTACTCGCTGTTGATGTTAATACCGTATCCTTTCAGTCAGTAGCGAAAACGTCTTCCAATGCAGCGGTGAAGAGTTTCGGGGATATAACGTCACCCTGTCTTACACTCTCTGCAAACACCTCTCTTACTAAACGCTGTATGATTATCTAAATAAATAAATAATCATTATTAAAATTTTTGTCTGTCTGTTTGTCCGGGTTAATTTATTTATTTATTTATTTATTTATTGACCATTTCGTTACATTACATAACATTGGTACGTCAAATATTACAATTCAAATGATATACGATTAAATTAGATTGTTAATATTACAAATTAAAATACAACTACATTTACATTTACATTATTTTACATATCAAGTAAGTCAGAAAATGAACATTTCATATATTCTTCTATATTATAGAAAGCGTGATTCGAAAAGAATGTTTTTGTCACTTGTCGAAACGCGTTTAATGGAAGTCTTGTTATTCCTAAAGGATATTTATTGTACATTTTGATTTTAATGGAAAACCTTGCTTGGACGCTTTTACTAATCTGGTTATTGGAACAACTAATTTTTCGCGATTTCTAGTATTGTAGTTGTGTAAGTGCATCTTCATTGGTAGTTCACTTTTTGATGGTGCACTTCCAGAAGCGAACTATAAATATACAACGACACGACAGTCATGATTTTCGCCTTTTGGAAATAGGCTCTAGCTGATGTCAATCTTTGCAATCCATGTATAATTCTAATCGACCTTTTTGACAAATCAGTACTCTTTCAATTTGTGGAGCATTTCCCCATATCGTAATTGCATAGCTAATAATTGGTGACAATATGCAAAATAGACGGATATTAGAGTTTTCCTGTCAATAATGGGCTTAAGCTTAAATAAGGCGTAATTTGCATTGGCTAACTTTTACAAACATTATCTATATGGGTTTCATAATTTAAAGTGGAATCGAGACTACACCTAAAATGTGACTTCACTATTTGTAACTTTATTTGTTTTTTGCTTGCATAATTAATTATGGTACTTTTTCTGCATTCAAAATTATTCCGTTTGCTTCAAACCATTTTCTCAGTATATTTAAAATTTCATCTGTCTTCTTGGCTACTTGAAATGCGTTTTTATCTTTAACACCAACCTGTGTATCATCCGCAAATTGTGTAACCATCGCCCAGTCAGGCAAATTTTTTGCAAGGTCATTTACATATACTAAAAACAGCAATGGTCCCAGGATGGAGCCCTGTGGTACGCCAATGTAACTATGTTGTGAATCAGACTTAGTATTATTTAGATTTACTATTTGCATTCGATTGTTAAGATAAGACTGTATTATACTCAATTCCTTTCCTTCAAAACCGTAAAATTTTAGTTTATGAATTAAGATATCATGCCGCAAACAATCGAAAGCCTTGGATAAATCGCAAAAAATGCTAGATACCTTCTGCGATCCATCCAAAGCGTCCAATATAAAGTATACTGTTTTTCTAATAGCCATTTCGGTTGATCTTTTTTTGCGAAAACCAAATTGACAGTCTGTAAATAGATTATTTTTCAAAGTAGTCTAATATCCTAGATTTTAAGGCAGTTTCTAAAATCTTTGATATAACTGGTAATATACACACCGGTCTATAATTCCCAATTTCAGTAGTTTCTCCTTTTTTGAACAGTGGCACGATTTTTCCAATTTTTAAGCTATCTGGGAAAATCCCTTCTGTGATGCAATCATTCAAGACTTCCAATATTATATCAGACATGTCTTTGTTGCGGATGATAAGTTCTCTAATAGTTTTTGTTGACATATCGTATATGTCTCTTGATGTTGTACATTTTAAACTATTAACGATATTCCAAAATTCGGATTTACTTATTTTAGGAAAGCGAATTTTATTATTTGTTGGGTTTTTTAAATATTCGCTACAAATTTCAACCTTAATCTCTAAATTTTCTGTAAGTTTACCGGCTATATTGCAAAAGAACTCATTGAAACTATTTGCTATATTTTTATTATTTGTGATTATGCCTCCACTGTGATTTTTAATTTTAGTAATTTTATTTTTATCTTGTGTTTTTACTTGATTTTTTTGTTCTTTAATAATTGTCCAAGTGGTTTTAATTTTATTCGTGGAATTTTTAATTCTAGATGCGTTCCTAAGTTTTTGAGCTGTTTGAAGTACTTTTCTATATTTTCCTATATTTATTTAGTTTCGATTTTCTAATTTTATCTGGATACAATTTACGTAATATTTCGAGTTTTGAAGATTATTTCTAGATATCAAAATACCTTTGGTTGTTAGTTTATTCTTGTTTTTTCTGGGTTTAAATGTTTTTAAAGGAAATGCAGTGTAGTAACAATATTTTATATGGTCTATCAGAATGTTTATTTTCTCATTTGCGTCAAGTTTTAAGTTTATATCATTTCTTACATTCATAGTCCTTACAGAACAAGTAATTAAAATATTTTATATTTTCTTGAGATATTATTCGAGATCTAAACTCAGTCTTCTCCTTTGGTTTAGGATACTTAGAATTTAATTTATACTTTAATTCTATAACATTATGATCTGATAACTTTACGTCGGTTTCAATAGATTTAAATTAAAATCTCCTGTAATTACAATTTTTGTTTTCCTTACCTAATTTTTCGATAACTTTAGTCATATTCAAATATTAAATAATCATAATCAGGTCTATATACACAAATAATAACTAATTTATACGATTTTACTTCAATTGCCGCTAATTCACAATTCATTTCAAAACTCAACTTTACAATGTCATGTCTTACTTTATATTCAAGTGTATCTCTAACAAAATAGCTGTACCTCCAAGTTCAAATAACATCCTATTGTAATATGACACAAGTATATAGCCTAATCTTCGGATTCTATAGTATAATCTTCGGAATGACTGAACCGATTATGATTAAGCTTTATGAATAGATAGAGAACAATGCCATGAGGATCTATCTAGACTATGATATGATGATAAAATAAATGGTCTTTGATTACCTTAAATCTTAACGACGCCACGTTAATAGATCTTATCCAGGCAAAGCCTGGTGCATCGCTAGTTGTAAATAAAAACACAGATAATTACAAAACGAGGACTTGACACATGAAAGTAAAACACAATAGATATTGCTTTTTTTGTGTTATGTTTATTTCTTGCGCAGCAGCTGAGACATCGCCTTTGAATTCACGGTATCTATCTACGATATATTTGATCCTTACATTGTTGACGATCCTCGGACCCGTGTGCACAGTGAAGGATTAGAATTCGTTATCTGAGTCAATCTTCCCAGACCATTATCATCAGGGACTTTTCAAGGCAAAAGTTACTAGTCACTTTTTAGGTTAACGTGTTTTCCATATCAAGCCCTCTCACCGCTTAGCAACAGGTAAGAATTTGGTTAAACATTGAATTTGAAACTGCGTTTTCTTCATCATCATTCCGTAAAAGTCTAATGCTAGGCACGGGTTTTTCCATTGTAGGGAAAATTTGCTTCAATCGTAACACTTGGCAAGTGGGTTGATGATAGATATACGAGACGTAACGTTTTATAAAAAAAAAAAGAAGGAAAGAAAGAGTCTAATTACAGGATGTGAGGCATCCATCTTAATCCTCAGAGGTGACAACGCATCTGTAACCTCCTTTGTTTGTAGTTATCTGCAGGTGTCCATGGATTACAGTAGTTACCACTTACCATTAGGTGGACCGTGAGTTCATTTTGTCACTAAAGTTTTATAAGAAAAACCTATAGCATGTCAAAACAAAGATTTATACAAGTTTATAGGTGAGGTTGAATCCGTATATGACTGGACAAAGTGGCAGATCTCGATCTCAAATCGATTCTTCAATACGAGCTTTGTAATTGAACAAGTCGCGCCACATACGTTTTGAAATATCAGCTCTGTTTTGTTCCTGTTGTTATGTGGCAGAGACAAAAAAATTTTAAAAATAAATTTATTTAATACTTTAAACTAACTTAAAATAAAGTAGTTGATACAGAGATCTTGGGAATGGAATTATGTTGAGGGATCGAAGATTTGGTTTAAATAGTGTAGGAAGCTAGGAGGTGGGGCTTTCCATCGCCGGTATGGGCCTAAAATTCGTTGTAGTGGCAGCGTAAGAAAATCCACTATCACATATCATACTGTCGGTGTCGTAAGAGGCGACAGAGAAAGAGACTAAGGCTATTCGCACACAGCGTCGTATCGTAAGCGTATCGTAATACGCGCGTAGGACGAGAACAATTCGAACACGTACATGTTCAAACAAGTCCGCACACGAAGCGGTGCTGCAGCGTAGGAGATGTTTATTGTCATTACGATAGTCGTAGTGTACTGGCGTAAAAAGCAAGCGTAAAACATTAACTGTTCATTAATTTCTTTAAAAATTTAACTGAATTTTTAAACAAAATTTTATCGATGAAATTTTGATGAAAAACACTTCTATGGAATGAAAAATCATTCGATAAAATCTGTGGAATTTATTATCGTCTGCTGAAAGTTCACGTGCAGCAACAAACAATCTTTTCTTGTGATTATTTGTAATGTATGGATGGATCCAGTGAGCACGTCGTTTTCTACTTCTTATACAATCAAACAATAAAAATCCTCTTCGTCTGAAGAGAAAGTAAGATAGTCTATAAATTCACCCACATCTGGTACCATTGACGCCATGAGTTCAAGTGAGATCTTACAAAACGATACGTCTACTCGACGATTCGTTTGCAGAACACTACAGGTCTCGTACGCGTTGCGTCGTAACGATACGCTTACGATACGACTACGCTTACAACTCGCGTGCGAAGAGCCTAAAACAGGAGATGAGCAGCAGGATTTTCGTGATTAGAGCACGAAATAATAAAAAACTGCGACTACCAATCCTCCTGCCAAGCGTGAAATTATCCTCCAATTATCCTCCTATGAGGCAATCTGTTGGGGAGGCCTATGTTCAGCACTGGATTTTAATAAGCTATAATGAATGTATGAACGCATTCTTTGAAATATGGCGCTATGGTTTATTTTAGATAATAGATGTGGTAGATAGAACATTACGACAAAATATAATAACAGTGACGAAGACAAGTAGTATGTGCAGTATGTGTATGTGTACCTACTATGCTAATATTATACTTCGACTGCCTCGTTGGTCTAGTGGTGGTAATAATAATAATGTCCTCCAGACCGAATTTCGGTCACGGCGGCCAGTCTCAACGGAGACTAGCCATCGGCGCAGGACAGGATTATAGTGCCCAAGTGTATGCGCAAGCACAGGTGCACTCTCTATTCCTCACACTCACAGTCCGATGGGACGGTAAACCGACATGACCGGAGAGATCAGGCACAGGACCAAGGCTTTACGTGCTTTCGAGGCACGGGGTGAGACACCGCCAACCTTCCTGACTCGGGCAGCTACTAAAATTTCTTGATGGAAAACTCGGTAACTGATTTTTGGCCCGACCCGGGATTCGAACTCGGGACCTCATGATCAGCAGTCGCACTACTACAACCACTAGACCAACGAGGCAGTGGTCGTAACCGTGACTGCTATCATGTGGCCTTGAATTCGAATTCTGGGTAGGGTCAAAATCGGTTGTTGGGTTTTCTGTCAAGAAATTTTCAGTAACTAAGCGCTGCTATCAGGCTATCAGGAAGATGGCGGTGTTTCACCCCGTGCCTTCGAAATCACCTAAAATCGTTGGTTCTGCAGCAGTCTGGTTTTCGGGTCCGGAAATTATCTGTAACGTAACATTATATCGATGCATTTGAAATAAATATGCAAGTGAACTCAGAAGGCAATCCAAATACATAGGAATTTTCAGACTTATTACTGAACTAAATATTGTTGTTATTGACATAATGGGATTTTTAGACTTACTTGACTTGTGTATATGTTTTTGTAATGGTAAATTAAAGCTGATATATAGTCTACTTGTGCGTTTCTTGCCATTTCTTCTCACAAGTTACGCAGAGTAGACTTGTTGAAGCGAAGGCGTCGCTTTTGACGTTCAAAAATATTGTAGGGTCCAATTTTGGATAAAAATATTTCAACTTTGACCTTGTTGACGTTACAATATGGCTATAATATCCCATATCTACAAGCAGAAGGTAAATTTCTTCTGTTTATAGTACTAACATAAATATCACAAAAAGCTTGGCCGTGCAAATTAAATAATATTTATCATAATCTCTCTTATTCTACCAATTTGTGTGTTTAATTTTAAATAGACGTGAAACGTGTAGAGTTCTTAGTTAGATATATAGTAATCTATCCGTGTAGCCATGTAGTGGCGTTTTTATATTATGATAAGCCAGCGCTTAACTACAATCCCACCTGATGGTAAGTGGTGATGTAGCTTAAGATGGTGAAGCGCACTGACTTAACAAAAGTCTATTCACACTTGCCTTGAAGACACCCACTCCCACATTGTAATCGGTGGAAACACAGATGCTGGCAACTTACTCCACTCCTTTGCTGTACGCATCACAAACGATGTAGCAAACCGTTTGGTTCGAATGCGTGGTAAGCCAACAACGAAAGGGTGGCCTACGTCTGGTTGTCCGATGGTGGAAGGGAGAGAGAGGAATTAAATTATGCAATTCCTGCGCACTCTCCGAAATTCATCCTCTAGAAACCGAAAGGCTGGCTACTTTGCGCCTGTGTTCGAGGCTGGTAAGATTGGTTTTAACCAAATTTGGGTCACCAATAAGCCTCTTAGCACGCTTTTCCATTGAGTCTAAAGCTGCTAGGTGGTATTTTGCAGCACCAGCCCATATATGGCAGCGATACTACATGCACGACCGGACTTGCGTCTTATATAAAGTTCTCTTCTTGGAGCTAATATCCGAAGCTTTGCGGTTTCGAGCGTCAACCCAGGATAGGTACGCTAAATGCTTGCGCTTTTTAGCTTGGGCGCATTCAGCATTAAACCATGGGCGAGCGTTGTTACCGTTCAGAAGGGGATAAAATACTCCATAGCTTGACGCAACACATTCGTTATCGCAACCGCGCAGCTCGACGGATCTGCCAAGCATAAGATGCAAAAAAGTGTCGCATCTCATCCCAATCAGCTGACTTATACCGCCATATTCGTCGAATACCTTGGGACTCGTAATCAGGTGGAGAATATGACGATACAGATTTCACCAGACAGTGGTCAGATGTAACCTGTACTTCATACCTGTCTGTTTCGGTAGTCAGCAGAAGGTCCAAGTAATTTGCCGTGTGACCGTCTACATCGGGTACCCTAGCCGCTTCCTTTACCATCTGAGAAAGACCTAGTGTCAAGACAACATTCCACGCTTTGTAAGAGCGGCGTCGTTAGAGAATCCACTTCCCTATATCATCCCGTGCGATTCGTAAGAGAGGAAACTGAAACAGGAGATAGGTAGCAGCATTTTCTGATAACTACTCAAAATCATGAAAAAAACTGCGGTTGCTCTTTCCCTCTATGAGGAATTTTTGAGGGAGGCCTGTATTCATCAGTGGACTTATGATAGACTGTAAAGAATAAATTAATGAAAATCTACTGCTTATAGACTTAAAATAACTTATGATTTTAAAATCAACCCAAACGAATTTAAGTGTAGAGTTAGTTAAAATAGAAGGCCCGTTGAATATGATTTAAAAAAGAGATAAGCCTATACCTGTATGCAGAAACACAATTTTGCATAAATAATGCTGCCAGCCAGCCCTTTGGGAATTGGTATTCGAATTGCGAATAATAAGTTCGTTAGTAAACTCGAAATGTTACTGTCGCGGAGGCAAATAAATGCACGTCACATTTTCGCTTCAAGCTCGCGAATTTGGTCTATAAAATACTTTAGTATCTAAACAATACGGTTCAAATTGCGAATGTACTAGTTTTGTTTATCGAATTATTTTGTAGCTCACAGCTACGCTACACTATAACTAGTCAATATGTGGCGCTATTTTAAAAATCCGTTTAAAAGAAACGTAGTTTTTATTTTGTATTATTGCTACATCCTTTAAAATTGAATTATTTGTTGCGTTTTTAATGTAAATAATGAAATAATCATCTAATATCAATTTTTTAAAATGTATATTATACGTAGCTTAAGAGCAAGGCGTTAATAATTTCCGTGTATACATAGGACATATTCATTTCTTTATTAAGTTTTAAATGTTTTGTAATTTTTCCTTTCTTGTTTTTTGCTTTTCGCCTATTGTAAGTGATAATTTCTAATTGCATTAAACTTTTGAATTGAAGTAACAGAGTAACACACGATCTAACACAATCGAACAATCAACCATCGATTACACTAGGTGTTTTACCTTTTTAGGAGGGGGTGGGGAGCTATTATGATGACTTAGATTTATGAAATAAGTTTCAGATTAAAATATTTACAATACCTATCTTATATTTAAGGTTGGTACATTTTAAGTATTTCTTAATTCTAAATCTAAATTCTGAAGAATAGAATATTTACTTTTTTATAAAGTTATTTAAACCAATTTTTAAAAATATCTTAGTATTTTTAAGCGTTGTCTTTTTGGTATTGCTAAGGATTTTGAGGAGTGATTCCGGCATGCCGAAAGTCTTTGCCCTATTGCTGATTACCGCAGTAAAACTTGAGAAAACAGAAGTGAAAAATATAAGCTGTGTCCATTAATAAGTACCTCATAAAGTTCGAATATGGAGTTTAATAAATCGTACGGTCTTTCGAAACGGTAACCCCTTGCAATTCCTCTTGTGTTGTGGATGTGTCTCTTATAGTCTAGCGAGCCGCATACGTTTTACCCCCTTTCTTATAACAAAAAAAAAGGCAGTGTATGATTATTTTATGAGTACAAACCACTACAGACTCGTTGATTTTAGACTCACCGTGTCCTTTTATCCCTCGAAAAGTTTTATTAATGGCTTTAATTTATCTCGTTTATAACTAGGCTTTGTTCAAAAAATTATTTATATAAAATTGTACCATACATTTTATTCATTCTATTAAAAAATTTTTTGAGAGAATTCACATTCGAAACGTCCGTTATACTTCCCAGGTTGTGAGACAACATTTAGTAAGCTTGAGTTGTAGATTTATTCAAAAAAGTTAGTCACAAATATTAAAAACAGGATAAGACCCAGGTCATAGCCTTGAGCACAATAATATTTTTAACCTGTCTAAAAATAAAAAGGTGCTGTTTATCAATTTATTAGCATAATCAGGTTTTTTTTATTAGACATCAGAGTAAATCTGAAGTAAACCAGAATAGCGGTAGCAAATGTCGAATATGCGATCTAAAAATCTAATAATTAAAGAGTTTTAATAGTTTGAGGCCATATTGTAGTACGGTGTGTAGGTATGAAAACGTTATCTAATTCGCTTCTCCCGCTACTGCCGAAGAATTTTATAACAAACGACGTATGTTCAACCTCGAAGATATCTTATTTGCCGACACTGCTTTGGCGGGCGCGAGCTCTTGAAGTGTTCGATTTTTTTATAAATGATAAAAATAAAAATGAATTTACTAAATTATTTTTTACAGCTTAATTTAAAAAATATTGAGACTTTTCATTTAATATGACAACTACACGGTTTCATAATTAATGTCTACGATTACACAAAATCGTTCGATGTTTTTTTTTTATCAAACCATTTATGATCCGCGTCCCTGTCTTCTCACAATCACTTGCCCTGTGTATTCAATTTCTATAAAATGTTTTTTTTGTGCAATAATTGCATTTCAGTAGATTTACAGAGATTCAAAATTTAAAAATTCCTGCAACGTCGCCTTTAGTTTCTACTTTTCGAGAATTATGATGATTTTTTGAGTTACAAGAATGTAATCAGGAAAACATTTTCTTTTAAATAATGCAGCTTGCAAGAAGTCAAAACATTATTTTTATGAGGGTATGTTAAAACTTCCCTCTTTAGCTGGTATACAGGCCACTCCTGCAGCTTACATAAATAGAGAAATAAAGTGTGTGAAAACGTTAGCGGTTCAATTAAAACCATGCATAGTAACATTTAAAGTATATAATCCAATAACACTACATTTTATATTACAAGCCCGCGGCGAGATAGTAACGTGCTATGTATGTTGTTTACCACCGCGTAACGTTTCGAATACAACAAACTTAACTCTTTTTTATTAGTAGCTCTTTTTTAATTTCTGTTAGCTCTTCACACGGAAATTCCCAAAGTGCTACGTTAAATTGTTCATTCAATATTTCCAGAAATCATCTGTGATACCCCATGATAAGAGAGGTAACATTTCAAACGCAACTATGTATGTAGTGGGCGGTGTATCCTATCAACTAACTGGCAGCCAAGAACAAACCATGCTGGGACTTTTATGCTGCCACCACACGGTATCAATAATTTATAGTTTTGTACAAATGTTGCTCCGTCTGCAAAATGAATACGAGATCCAATTTAGCAGTCAGATTATATGCTGCCACCACACGGTACCAATAATTTATAGTTTTGTACAAATGTTGCTCCGTCTGCAAAATGAATACGAGATCCAATTTAGCAGTCAGATTATATGCTGCCACCACACGGTACCAATAATTTATAGTTTTGTACAATGTTGCTCCGTCTGCAAAACGAATACGAGATCCATTTAGCAGTCAGATTATATGCCACCACACGGTATCAATAATTTATAGTTTTGTACAAATGTTGCTCCGTCTGCAAAATGAATACGAGATCCAATTTAGCAGTCAGATTATCTGATTAATAAGCTACGCGACAGTAAACATTCGCGTAATATAATTAAAAACGATTTTAATAAAAAAAAAGTTTTACTTATTATTCAAATAAAAGTAATCACATATTATTAGGTTTAGTGGCGGTGTAAGAATGTTCACTACCCCATATCATCCCGTCGCTGTCGTAAGCGACAAAGATAAACCAATCATGGGATGGGCAGCAACGTCTTCCTAATAACGACTAAAAATAAAAAACGGTTGCTAACACGCTTGCCAAGCGTGACAACTATGGCAAATATACCCCCTATGAGGCACTCTATGGGGGAAGTCCATGTTCAGCAGTGGACTTTAATAGGCTGTAACGGTAATCAGATATTGTATATCATGATATTATGCAGTATGAAGTTTCTAAAAAGAGAAAAATATGAGCATATCCAACTAGTGATATTCCCTTTATAATAAAATTATATTAATGTTTGCACATAGCCCAGGGAGCACTGTTTAGCAAAATTTACGGTACATATGGGACATTTATGAGCGCTACAATAAAATGTAATTAATGAAGTTAGAGCTTAAATGACGCCTAAAGTTTTATTTAGTAAATATTGGGTTGCCAACTTTTACTATTTATTGCACATTTGTACAACGGACTTATTAATATGAAGCTATATATTATATTGTGTTTGTTATTTATTACACTATGATATTTCATAACTGTTTATACAGAAAATATGTAGATAAAAAATAAGGAAGTTTTTTTTAAATATAATATATTCTATGATGAATCTACTTTATTAATGTTTTCATTCATTACAACATATCAATAGTCCACTGTTGAACATAGGGTTTCCCATAGATTAAGTCATAGATGTTCCATGGTTGCCACACTTGGCAGGCGGGTTGACAACCGCTGTTTTATTAACCATTTGTGTTTTTGTCAGGAAGATGCTGCTGTCCAACTCCTGTTTCAATTCTCTCCGTCGCCTTTTCTTAACACCGCTATAAATATATGTTAGCAATAAAATACGTTGCTCTAACAGACAATAGCACTTGGTACAGAATTTTCTTCTGACGCAAAATTAATATGTGAACATTTTTCTCGGTACTTCAGTTCAGCTTTTGAAGAATTAAATTATTAATGATATTTTAAATCATGATCGCTACAGTAATTAACAGTTTGTGTAATATTATTATGTAAATTGGCTCATTTGTACCCATACACAAGTCAGGAAGTAAATAACTGTGATAATCAAACCTATTAGCATTCTGTATTGTGGTACTAACGTATTAGAATCTGGCTAAAACAACCATTTCTAATAAGCATGCATTTGGAGATCTGTCTGTTCATTTGCCTGCTTTGCGTTGACTTCATTAGACGAGACCTCTCCAACTTAACGTTTAGGTTCAGTGTGCCTCTAACCATTCGGTGATCGCTACCATTTTTCACCCTCGCGATCACTGAGACATCACTAAATAGTTGTCGTCTGGTCGTCATAATGAAGTCAATCTCATTTTTTGCTAGCTTGCTTCTTCCAGAAGCGGGCCCACTTCCTGTGGGGCCGCTTCTGGAAGAAAGAGTTCATCATAAAGAGTCCCTCTTTCTCCTTGAAGTCAGCCAGCTGCTGGCCCCTTGGGTTCCGTTGCCCTATTCCGAATTTCCCTACTTTCAGCTCAGAACGGTGAGTCACCGTTGTGAGCTGAAAGTAGGGAAATTTCTCTTGTGCCTAGTTTTGCGTTGAAGTCTCCCATTAACACTGTATAGTGGGTTTTGGAGGAATGCATGGCTCTAGAGATATCCTCATACATTTCCTCCACCTCCTCATCGAGGTGTGCCGAGGTTGGTGCGTAAACCTGTATGACTTTCAGTGAATACCGTTTGGTGATTCTGAGTATAAGGTACGCAACCCTCGTTGACACACTCCCAATCTTTACAACGTTGTTAACGAGAGACTTGTGGACGATAAATCCGGCACCTCCTTGGGACAGATGGTCGCCCTCCCGGTGATAGAACAAGTTGTCGGATTCGAGTATTACCGTGTCCTCCCCCTCTCTTCGGACCTCGGATAATCCTATAATATTCCAGCGCAACTTGTCTATTTCTTCTTCCAGCTCCAGGATCTTCTCGTCAGTCCTCAGGGTGCGTGCGTCATAAGTTGCCAGGTCGAGTCGTCATAGGTGGCAACCGAACCTCCACCGGAGGTTCTTAGCACCCCCTGCCCCATACACAGTGTACAATAAAATTAAATTTATTATTATTATTATTACCAGCCTGTAAAAATCCACTGCTGGATATATCTTTCGCTTTTTGCGTAATATGGCATTGCCGTGTGATGGTAACCTTAAAAATCCATTACACCATTCCGTCCGTGGGTGTTAGTGGCGGCTATGTATGACATAAAGATTTCGTGAATTCCGATAGATGGCGGTATAACCATTTGGAATACGCCAGAAGTAAAATACCCAGAACGGAAGTGATGGGAAGCAGTGTCAAAGGTTGTGACAGGTCTGGAGCAGCAATCGTCAGTCTACCTGCAAGACGTGACGATTAAGCAGAATCATTGTCATAAAAATTAAGAAATTCATTGTTTATTTGATAGGATAAGTGAAACACTGTTACTTTCAACTTTCACATGCTGTTGTCCATAACTGGATCTTTCTCAAGTATGAAGGATTAGTCTCAATTGACAAACTTTGCAATCACAATTATTTGATTTGGTGCTTATTTTCGCTGTGAAAATGTTTGCATTAATTTTATTTTCATATTTATTTGATGTAAAACTCAATGACAAATTAATGAAATGTCAACAAGGTTGTTCCTTCCTTTCCAAAATAAAGTCAACATTTTTATTTAATTTTACATTCTTCGTCTCGATTCAAGTTTTCAAGGGTGACAAACGAGTCACAACGAGACACAAGTGGATATGGTGGCCTATAAATTTTCGTCTACATTTGATGAATAATCAAAAGTGTGATAAGTGAGTAAGTAAGTAAAAACAAGAAAAACGAAATGCTTTGTATCCCCTGAGGACTAAGGTGGAGTCCTTCATTTTAAATAACCTTTAACTTTTTCTGCTTTTCGTCACCCTCCATACGAAACAGAAGTAAGCTTCTATTTTACGCTAGTATTCTGTGCGAGCGTGGTCCCTTCCCAGTCGAGTCAACCTATTCATGCTACAGCCATAATATAGCTGCAGAATGGCTCTACCATATATAACCACTTATATGAGGGTATATTTATGTTTACATAAATGAAGTTTAAGTCATTTTATCTGAATTGAACAGGGTATAGAAAGAATTTGAGAACATAATATTCTTAAAGTTCGTTTAGTCGATTTACGATTATAACCACGGTGGTAATTTCCTAGTTGAATAATAATTGGAAGTCAGTAAAAAAGGAATATAAAACTGTATCGTTATTTATCAAAACGCTGTGTAAATATATATTTTATGATTTCAGTTTGTTTAACGACCGCAAAACCTGTTACCAATTCATATTAGATCGTTATGGGAGGGCTGTGAGATTTATTGGTTGTCCATCACGCGTTCATCGAGGTTAAATTCATAACCTACGTAGTATATACATATTATACTCATGTCTAAGCTTTTAATCATTAACTGGAGAGTCTTAGAGCTTTTTTAGTTTTAGGAATGGGGATATGCCTACGGATTATATAGGACTAGCGTCGGCTAAAATCCTGTGGTGTTCCTTCTTCACAGCATATCAATAGGGTCACGAAAATGTTTTTGAATGAATGACCAGCCATATTAGTCTCAGTCACCTCTTTGCAGTAAAGTTAAAAAAGTAAAGACTCCTAGCAAGACGCGCTCGAATGCAAGACGCGCCTTCCTTCAGGGTCAAGAAAAGGTGCACTCAGAATAGAAGAAGAAACAACTGTTCTATCGAAGCAGCGTATACGGTCTACTGCAAAAAATATTCTAAGAGTAGGGAGACTTCTTCCCCTGTGACACTACCACGACTTGTAATATTTGTCTTGCGCAGTTGACAACTTACAAGACGTAATGTAAAACTCTGAATATTCTTGCTTCCGTGAATTCATTTACTAAAAGGTTGGGAAAACGTTTCTTCGTATTTATATATAAATTCAAGATTTTTTTCCCAAAGTTTAATTACATTTAATTATAATATTATATAATATGTGCTATTATGTTCGATAACTTGTTGTCATCTTCTAGGTAGTGACATAATGCCGTTGCTGTAGAAATCTTGGGATTTTTGATCAAATAAATGCAACAAGTAGTTTTGACAGTCCTCTCTTGATATTAATCTAACATTACCCAAAGAATTCTGAAGAGACCGAAACAGGAGAAAATCTGAGGGTGCAAGGTCAGGACTATATGGTGGATGCATTAACACTTCTCCACCCAGCTCTCTCAATTTTTGCTGAGTGGCCAAAGATATGTGTGGTCTGGTTATCATGACGAAAGACCACTCCTTTTCTGTTGATCTATTCCGGCCATTTTTTCTCAATTTCTTGCTTGAGTCTCATTAGAAATTAATATTTTAAATATATTATTTATTAAACACCGTTAACTATGAATGCTAAGTTGATTCTGCCATTTTATTGACGAGAAGTTCTTGCACTTTGGATTTGAACAAAACCGGTTTTCGGCCCTCCTGATTTCGAAAGGAAGAGCGTGCCAAAGAAGAACAGATTGAACAAAGAACGATGTTTGGATAAAGTCAGTACTATAAGGGGGCACTGAAGCAAAAGGTTATTAGTAGAATGGAAAACTCTATCATGATTGGAGCTAAGATACTGAAAATGAGGAGTTAAATAAGATGGAGGATGAGGAGACATCAAGATAGAGTAAAGGGTAGTGATTGCACGTAGACTACGGCGCTGACGAATGGGTAGCCAGTTAAGTTGAGAGCGATAAGTAAACACATGATCATACTTTCAAAAATTAAAAATGAATCGAATGCAGTTATTAAGAAGACGGTCATATTTGTTCGAGGGTTATGCATTTAGGTCAAAATAACACACATAACCATAGTCAACAATGGGAAAAATTAAGGTCTGTACGTTAATTGTTTTGGTCCTGAACGGGAGAAAGTTTTTCAGGCGGTAGAGAGCACGCAAAATATCTGCGACTTTCTGAAAAACATTTGCCACTTGAGTTTGCCAGCTCATATTGGAGTCAATGTGTAAGATAAGGTCTTTCACGGTATTACTCAGTTCCAAAATAAAACCGTAAAAATGATTCATGGTAAAGCTGTGGTATCCAGTTTCT
Organism: Parnassius orleans; assembly: GCA_029286625.1. NCBI lineage: Eukaryota > Metazoa > Arthropoda > Insecta > Lepidoptera > Papilionidae > Parnassius > Parnassius orleans. The sequence continues at coordinate 5,942,358 of JAGSMP010000037.1, forward strand.
TTATCATCCGATGGTTACCCATCATTATATTATCATTACAGCCTGACATTTGGATAGGTTAACTTTAAGGCCAAACCTGTCAGTGTCAGACCAGTTCTTTATATACTCTAGGTCCCTATTAACATAGTCCATTGCTGTAGATATACAATCGACCTTCGCGTGTGAGTACAACTGCAGGTACAAATGATACACACACTGAAGATTTCATTTTCAAGTCGACTTCGACAATGCGGACTGACTGTTGGCAGCCTCGAATATAATATAAGAACCACTCTAAAGCCTCAAATGAGATCATAGAAAGGGAAAGGATAGATGCATTACTTCTAGTTAAAATTGTCTGGGGTGGGTGGGTGAAAAGGGTGCAAGGCCTAGACTATATGGTGGATGCATTAACACTTCACAACCAAGCTCTCTCAATTTTTGCTGAGTGGCCGATTTCCTTTATCCATTTCTGCTTTTCAGTTCAATCTTTTCTTTTCTTTCTAAATGGTAACTATTTTTTTCTAGAGATGCTTTTATGGCCAGCCTCTTCAAACCAATAACGATCAATGTTCTTGCATATAGGCTTAATAAATGAATATAAGGTCGGGGAAAAAATTTCTTCGTATTTTATATACAAATTCATATGTTGCTGAGTGGCCAAGATATGTGTGGTCTGACGTTATCATGATGAAAGACTCTTCCTTTTCTGTTGATCGATTCCGGCTGTTTTTTCTCAATTTCTTGCTTGAGTCTCTTAGTTGTTGGCAGTAGAGAACCGAATCGATGGATTTGCCCGGCGGTAAAAGCTCATAATAAACGATGCCCTTCCAAGCCCACCATACATACAGCATTACCTTATTGCGTGTTAATCCGGGTTTCGCTACAGTCTGTGGAGCTTGACTACCCTTTGACCATAATATTTTTCGCACGTTGTTGTTGTAGATGATCCACTTTTCATCACCAGCGATCAATCTTTTCAAAAATGGTTTGGTTTAATTACGTGTTAATAGAGAATCGCAAATGAGTACACGATTCATTAAGTTTCTTTCAGTGAGCTCGTGTGGTACACAAATATCGAGTTTTTGTATAGCCAGACTTTTCAAATGGGTCAAAACGGTTTTGTGGTCAAACCTCAATTCGTCAGCTATGTCGTAACTACTAATATGCCGATCTTGCTCCACTTTTTAAAAATAGCATCGATTTTATCCGTATGAGGGCGACCAGAGCGATCTGCATTTTGACATTAAAATTCCCGGACTGAAAACGCTTGAACCAACTTTGTGCTACTCTTACTGTCACTGCATTAGGTCCATAAACGTCACAAATTTTTTTCACGGTTTGAGTCGCATTTTTCCCTTTTTTAGGATTCCGTAGTTACACAACAAGGAACTCTTATAGTTTTGCCATGTCCGTCCGCAAAGAAAGAAAGTCTAGGATACCTGAGCAAAACCGCGGACGGACCGGACCGTCCGTCCGCGGTTTTGCTCATAGATCCTAGGTGCTACAAATCTGTAATTTGGCATAGTTATAGAAAACTGTGAAATAAAATCTTAAAAAACATTTTTATTTTGGGTACTTCCATATAAGTAAAAGGAGGATGTTTTTTGTTACCCATCTATTCCATCATGTGGAGTATCATTGGATAGGTCTTTCAAAAACATTGGGGGTGTGGAACAACATCTTTTCGATTCAGGGGTCCCTTTGCGAAATATTTAGCTTTAAAGTGGTATTTTTCATTAGAGTCATGTCCCCTCTACCAACTAAACCGCTGTTTTGGTAATGCGAAAAGTATACACAATAGTGGTATATATAATGAAGTTAAAAGGAAAACTATCACAGCTAAGTATAATTAAGAAGTTAACGAGTAATAGTTGACCAATTTATAAAACACACTTGGATTAGTAAAAATTTCGTTACTACTCCATAGAAAATGACCTGAAACTAGCTGCATTAATAGCTTTATTGTAAACTGTTAAAAATAAACATTTTACGAAGAAAACGACTTATATGCATTACTACTATTAGCTTTACTTTTTCATTTGCGGGATAGATAGGATTTTACTATCAAAATCGAAAAGTTTTTTTAATCTTTTTTGAATACCACTCTTTAAGGCTGATTTGAAAATAAGTCCTTCAGTTACGATCTTCCTATTTGGACCCATTTTTAGTCATTATAGCGGTCAAACCGCGAAGGTAGCCCACGTATTGTGACGGGCAATTACGGAACCCTAGCTCTACATTGTGCGTGGTCCGACACGCACTTGGCCCGTATTTTGTAATAAAACTTCAGAATGTATCGAATTTCTTCGTTAGATTCACTAATTTTGGCGGACAGAAAAACAATAGAAAAATGGCGAGAAAGTGTTTTTTTAATTTCTTTTTTTTCTTTTTCTTAATGTCCTATATGTATTGATATTAAAAGCAGCCAGATACAAATAGTACAACCAAAGAGATTTTTCTTCAATTTTATGCAAACAAAATACGAAGAAACTTTTTTACCCAACCTATTATAAAAGCGTGAAACAAAAAACCTCCTAGCGGCGAGGCACTCTCCAAGCAAACGATTTTTATTTTTAACCAAGTTCAAAAAGGAGGACATTCTCAATTCATCTGCATATACTTTTATTATTTTTATGTATGTTCGGGCATGCCTTTACTAACATTTTTATTTATATTACCTGATAATTTAAAACTTAAAAGTTTATTGTCATTTAAGAAATCTGTTTTGGCATTGTTACTCACTAAATGTTATTATTCTGTAGAAGAGTTCTTAAACGATAATGACCTACATACGAGTAATAATGAATGATATTTTAAAATATAATTAATTACACGTCACCTTCCAATTTTTAAAGAAATAATGTTTTTTATATTATTTTATATAAAATTTGACTAATTTAATTAGTAATAAAGAAATAAATTATGACAATTGGATATTTAACATTTATATTTGACATTATATAACATTGACATTGAACTATAATAATAATCTTACTTGAGATAATAATACTTACTTATATATCTTATAGACATTTTCCTGACACTGTTACATAATTAATTAATTCTCAAATCATTTGAATAATATTAAATCATTTATATGTTGTTAAAATTCGATAAGTATTGTTGTATATGTTACTTAAACTTATTGGTTAATATTTGCACAACACTAAGGTAGAATATGTAGAACGAATTATACTCAAACACCATTGTGCAACCATATTCTTGCAAATAAAGATTATTATTATTATTATTAAAATTATAATCTAGTTTTAATAATTTTTATATGTTATATAACAATTTTTACCGAGTACTGGCGATCTAAGAATATCCACTATCCCATATTATGGTGGGTGTCGTAAGAGGCGACAGAGGGAAACAAATCAAGAGATGGGCAACAGCGTCTTTCTAAAAACGACTTATAATAAAAAAAACTTCGGTTACCCAACCGCTTGCCAAGCGTGGCAACTATGGCAAATATCCCCCTATGAGGCAATCTAAGGGGGAGGCAATGTTTAGCAGTAGACTTTAGTAGGCTGTAACGGTATGTAATAATTTGAAATTGGTTACACTTCAGGGGAGGTCCTATACATATTTTGAAGAAAAAAATTCACTCCTGAGGGTAAAAAATTAAAGGAATAAGTTTTAATGTTCATCAAAAATGACATTCTAGTTGTTACCTTGAACTGGTAATATATTCTTAGAATGGAAAGGGTAAGATAATTAATTTCTTTATAAAAAGTAAGAGTGGACTTCAAAATCCAAAAATAAATAAAATAATATTCACTTAATAATTACCGAAGTCGGCAGTCGATACACTGTGACTTAGCATCACAAGCTTTTATTAAAAGTTTTCACATAATAGCTTCTGAAGTCGGGGCTTTAATTCTTATATACACCATGTTTTAGCACCGACTTCATAAGCTATTATGTGGAAATTATTTTGTTTTTTTTTTATTCTTTGAAGCTGACCTCAAAGAACAAAATTACTAGAAGTCGGCTTCTACTTTTAATTAAAAGTTATTTTTTGAAAAGACCTCTTTTTAAAGAAAGAGAATAAAAACCATCTTATTTCAAGGAAATAAAATTTAATCGTAGAAAGCTCATTCATTTAAAAATAACGTTTAATCTAGAAAATTTACATAATTTATTTATAAAAATATCTTGTTTTTAAAAAGACGTTAGAAAACATCACATCAACACGTGATACAATTATAATACATACTCATATATATTCTTAGGCATTCAATCTTAGTGTTCAGGCGTTATAGGGCATTTGTCACTTTCTTTGTTTGATTTTTTTTATAGAAGAGGTCAAATGAGCATGCGGCTGATGGTAAGTGACTACTGCCGCGCATGGTGCATTTACCGGCATTTTAGAAAGGAGTAAGCTCTTTTCTAGTAGGTTAATAGGTCGTATCGGTCCGGACACATCGCCAGTGGCAAACGATTCTACAAAGAGGTTGTACGAGGAAGAAAACTCCTAGTAAATCGCACAGTAGTGAACTGCTAAGCATCCAGATGGTGTGGATGGTATGTTGAAATTTATCACGATGTGCGTTCGTGAAATTTGGCGGCTGGAATTAATCTAAACAATTCCTCAGAGCACGATTTGATGTCGGTTGCAGTTGTTCATAGGCTGCAGTTGCCACTTACAATGAGGCGGACTGTAAAGTTGTATGTCACTTTCAAAACTGAATAAAAATTAATTTCATTTAAAGAAGTCTAGCCAGATCTAATTTAGTAATGTCACAAAGTATTAAAAAGTGTACTTAAATTACGAATGGCATTAGTTTAGAGAGTGAGAAAAAGTCTTATCAGTCAACTTAATGATGTTCTATTTATACCAAGATGAAAAACTTAATAAGATTAAATAATTTTCAAAGGAGAAACGGTGTCGTGTTGTTGAAGTACCGTGGCCCAGCTCCAACGAGTATTGTTGACACTTGCTCCACGTCAAGCAGGAGTACCCTTCTCTTAAACACTGAAACGTTAGTTCTCGTGTGTGTAAAACAGAAATAATTAAATGCAGTTTCATTTACTGGAAAAACTTTAATAAAATAATATATTATGCAATATTCTCTTTGTTCAAAATAATTGTCATTTATTTACTTTATTGTATATATTAATTCGTTAAATTAAATTGGTCGGGAAATTACGATACATCTTCTCGTCAGGTATACCTCAAAACCTGAAAACGAGCTTGTACCATCAATGCGTGTTGCCAGTGATGACTTATGGATCTGAGACGTGGTCATTCACTGCTGGCCGTATGAGGACGCTCAAGGTCGTTCAGTGAGCTATGGAGAGGGCTATGCTCGGGGTTTCTTTGCGTGATAAACTTAGAAATGAGGATATCCGTAGTAAAACCAGAGTGACCGACATAGCTCAACGGATTAGTAAGCTGAAGTGGTAATGCGCCGGCCATATAGCTCGAAGAACCGACCACCGATGTGGAAAAAAGGTTCTCTAGTGGCAGCCTCGTACCAGTAGGTGAAGTGTAGGGTGACCCCGCACTAGATGGAGTGACCATCCGGTAAGACATGCAGGAAGTCGATGGATACAGGTGGCTCAGGACCGTGCTTTGTGGCATACCTTGGGGAAGGCCTATGTCCAGCAGTGGACTTGTGAAGGGCTGTAATGATGATGATGATCATATATTTGTCGGAACGTCTATAAAATACATGGTTGGATCAAGGTGGAATTGAGTGTATATCGAGAAACCCCCACTTGTTTATGCAGTATAGATTTCACTGTAGGCGCCGTGCGCGGGAGATTCCGCTTAAGTCATTCTAAGAGTGTAGTCATTCTACTAGTGCAAGGTAGTGTCGTGGTTCTGTTCCTTGTTGTAATTCTTCTAGTGTAGGCAAGGAGGATTGGTGTTGCTGAGAGGCTGCCCTGTGTTACACTGAGATAAGTAGTGTTGCTTTTGGTTTGCATATTTTGGTGTTATCATGTAATTACGTACCTCACGTTACACTGGTGTGTGATCGTGGCGGGAACGTGTTACGGTGTGGTCAAACTGTAATTTCTCTATACTGAATGTATAGGGCGTTACGCTGTCTTATTACTGATAATGATTAATTGCGTGAGCAAGAGAACAAGTTGAACATCCGCTCTCACACTTTATTATTTTTAATAATTAATGCTATCCTGATGTATATCCGAGACCAAAATTGGGATCCTCTGCTAAATTTTCGACATCAGAAGTGGGATCCTCTGTTGAATCTCCGACATATTAATTAAATTCATGTATCAAGTATCAAGAATCATAGTATCAAGAAGGCCCCTTTTAAGTTCACATATTATGACGGGCAAAACTATCAACTACATTGTATATGACCCGACACGCACTTGGTCGTTATTTACGTATGTTAATCGATTTCCCGATAAGTAAAAGCTGACTTTAAAGTAAACTTTCAAAACTAAAAACAATCAAATAATTTTCACATAATAGTTTCAGAAGTTAGGGCTTTAATACTTTAAGCTTCCTTTCTTTTAACTACCTTTAAACGTAGTTTTTTTACCCTTTCAAACTGAGTTATAAATAAATAATGTCCTACAGACCGAATTTAGGTCATCTGCGCAAGGCAGGGTTTTGGTGCGCGATTGTGTGCGCAAGCACATGTGTATTTTATTTCCTTCTTTTCATACCAACCCAGATGAACTCCTAAGTAGAAAGTGAATGCTACGATTTTTTTGAAATTTATCTCATCCCTGTGGTGCTATCGTCCCGTAGGACTTGTATGATAAGGCTAAGAAGTAAACTAAGAAATATGGTACTGAATCCTTTGGCTTAAATCTCAAAATTACCTTTAACATTTTAGCTCAAAAGTTTCAGTTATTTCTCTTCATTTTTAAAAAGAAGTTTTAGCCACCTAAAACATTAAATAGTAAACTATTTCTGCAAAGCTTCATATTATGTTAATAAAACCGACGCTGTACGTACATTGCTCAAATGATTCAGAAAATCATATACCGAATTTTGTGAACAATTTTATCGATCGTGTCGTTTCTTTATATTTTCAGCTGATATTATACCGAATTTTTTGCCGGAAAATTGAGCAACTGGAAAAAAAATACGACCGTCAATATAACTGCAATAAAAATGATATTTTTAGTACGTCGTAGTGTGATTAGGTGGTAGGCCTCCATTATTGCATAAGATACATCACAGTGTAAGAGATCGAACTCATATTCAAGATAGAATTAACTCGTCTTATTACAAAACGTGGTTCATTGATGATAGTCTCGGGTTTACTATAGGATTGACAAGGACTCTTCTTGAGTCTTTGTCATGAAAGTACCTCCTTAGCTACGACCATAGACTTAGAATATACTGGCGTAAGTATATTCTAAGTCTATGGCTACGACGCCACAGTCTTAGCGAAGTTTAATATTTGCTGTCAATTTCCACACTTTACATTTTTACTTGATGTACTTTATATGTTATAAGTTTTTATTAAAATATACTCTAGTTAAAACTTATGATTAATTATAAACTACTTTTAATTATAACACGGAACCAGTTTAAGTATCAAAATGTAGATGTGTTGTCTAACTCTTAAGAACTAAGATATATGAGGTATTCATTACCATTAAAAGGCTCCAGTTCTCCTCACGCACCATACGAAACATAGCAGCATGATGTGGTCTCTCCCCAGTTGAGTTTACCCGTTATTGCTGCAGCTGCAGCGTGGTTCTCACAACCTTTAGCGTAAAAACATTCTTTAGAGCTCATCACGAGTCATTGTTGAAGAGTTTACGGTGTTGAGTCACCTGCATGCATAGACGTCATGCATGTTTTGCCAGGTTTACTTGGTGGTAGAACTCCTTTCCTACTTAACAGTCCTTCTGGGTAAGAACCACCCTCTTACCCACTTCTGCTGCTAAATAGCAGTACTTGAACTGTGATGTGTTCTGATCTGAAACATAAAGAGAGTCAGTATATTAACAGGCAGTGAGACATGTCATCTTAGTTCTCAAGGTGACAACGCATCTGCCTTCTTTGTTTGAAGTTGGCTGCATGGACTGCAGTAGCCACTTACCGTCATGTGGACTAAAAGTTCGTTTGTCATCACGTTAACATTACCAAAAAAGCAGGTCCTCACACTATTTCGTGAGGAGTCATCAAACTAATAACGTCTTTTTTCATTCATGTTTTCTATATTCGCTTCGGTTATGTTTTCGAAAAACATACTGAAACTATGAACTGTAAGGTCCATTTTATTGAAAATGTAAAATGGTGATCATGAGGCATGAGGTTGATAATTTTAAGGAAATAAGTTTAAAAATCACAAACGGAATTGTTCAATTACTGTCATCAGCAAGAAGGCGGCTTAAATATTTTGTGGTCTTTTGTTATAATTTGCAGATGTGGGAGTGATTGTAATTTTTTGGAGTTGGTGGCACAGAACTAACTGGTTTGCAAAAGTTTTAAATCAGACAAAACAAAAAAATCTTCTCTTCAATTTATCACGTTAAATGATTCAATTGCTTTGTCACTGCAAGGCAGTTTAAAAAAGTTTCTTTCACCAATTCAAATTAATTTTTATTAAAGCTCTACTTAAGCAAAATATAAAAAATTGATCCAAGAAATAACTAATTTCTTAAGTGAAAGAAGCTTTTGTTAATGTCTTCTTCATTATCAGACCGTAAAGTCTATTGCTGGACATTGGTCAGACGGCTCCGTGGCGCAGTGAATTAGCATGGAGTGTCGGCGCTGATGGCTGTGGGTTCGAATCCCGCACGGAAAGAGTATTGGTATAACAATGGTTCCGGGATGGATGTTTGTCATTGTGCATTTTATGTATGTAAACTGCCTCCACGATACAGTAGAAAATCCTAGTGCAGGAGTAACGTTTAATAACAAAGGTAATAAAGATAATAATTAAACAAAACTCTTCAATATGTGTATTTGATATGTGAATACATCATGTTTTATTGTATCATAAATCAGTAATAGCGATGAAAACCAAACAACCCGTAATAACAAGTTCGACAATATTGTTCAACTGTGAGTGTGACAAACGAGCACACAGTCCACCTGATGGTAAGTGGTTGCTGTGGCCCATAGGCATCTACATCTATCCTCGTTTGCGAATCAAAATGCAGATGCGTTGTCACCCGTGAGGACTAAGATGAAATGCCTCTTTTCCAGTAAAAAGGGTCTCCGGTTTTCTCACCATACGAAACACAGCAGTGTTAAGCTGCTATTTTACGCTGGTATTCTGTGAGAGCGTGGTCCTTCCCCGGTCGAGCCGACCCACGTGCTACAACTATACTACTAATATAGCTGCAGCATGGCTCTACCACGTTAAAGTTCTGAGTTCTGAACTTTAACCAGACAAAGTTAGTAATACAGTACGTATATCGGTTGAAGCGAACTCAATCTTAATCTAATCAATGCAGAGCTTAAAGTGCACCGAAGTGATAAGTAGCTACACTGTATAATGATACAAAGCCTATTGACCTATTATATTAATCAGTTATGTATATTTTCTACATATAACTAATAAGAATTTTGTAAGAATAGGTATCTATTACCCCATGTCGTCCTGTGGGTGTCGTAAGAAGCGACTGATGGAACCAAACAAGGAGACGGGCAGCAGCATCTTCCTCATAATAACTAATAAATATATACTGCGGTTGCCAACCCGCCTGGCAAATATCGCCCTGTTAGGAAATATAATAGGAAATAGGAATATATAGGAGGAAGACCTATTGCACAGCAATGGACTTTTATGCGCTATAATGAATGGATGGAATAGATGGATATTTTTATACAACTACTAGTTCACTTAATGGTTAGTGAATGCTCTGGCCCATAGACATTTATTATCTATCCTCGATTAAAAATCAAAATACAGTTGCGTCCTCACACCTGAGAATTCAGATGGAATTTCTTGTTACCATACACAGAGGTACTATGAGGACGCAGTCACGCATCTGACGCGCAATCAGGGGACATCACAGTTACACTGCCTTATGCACAGTCACACGAACTCACGCACAGTTACGCTACCTCACGCACAGTCATGCTACCTCACGTACAGTCACGCTACTTAACGCACAGTTACGCTATCTCACGCGCTGTCACGCTATCTGACTCGCAAATCGCTAATTTACGCGAAGTGGGGGCGCCAAATGCGCCTTTCCATTTTCTTCTCCATTTGTTTTTCTTCATCAGTTTCCGATTTAGGCGCAATCATAAGAACGCAGTTAACGAGCTTTTATGGTGTTACCATCTGCTTGGGATCCCAAAATTAATAAAATTAAATCAAAATCCAAGCATACTACTACAAGACTTCAAGATACTGTAAGCTCGTTCAGCGTAGATCGGACCAAAATTAATAATCAAAAGTTGTAGGTAGCCTTCATTAACTATGACATCATGACGTCAAACACCTTATTCCCCCCGTGACCATGGGTGCTGTAAAGTGCTCGAAACGTCGGGAATTAAAAAAGTTAAAATTAAACGAGATAAAATCCGTATAATTATTTTTATTCCATGCGGGCATTGGCGTGAATGTAAGAAATCTTTCATATGACTGTATTCAATAGTAAAAATTTGAATAATGTTGTATATTGAATAAAAAATTCTGTAGTCGTTCTGAATATATTCTTTGCAATATTGAAATCAAAATTTATTTTAAAATATCGTTGAAGTACGAGAAAATATTATTCAAGGAAGTTGAGCGAAAAGCAAAATATTAACTGAAGTAAGTCGAAAGAAATACTTACGAGAGTATTCTATCATAGAAATAAAAGTTTAAATATTCCTAAGCTGCACTTGCAACGATCGCAAACAATGACAAAGCTTAAAGTCAACTTTAAGTAAAAAGCGGAGCCAACAAACTTACAAAGTTAAAATAGAAAACGAACGCTTTGAGAGCGCATCAAGGTTTTCCAGGCTGTAATATGCAAATGAAGTAAAACAGGCATATACTTATTTAAAGTTATCGCCTTTATCTTTTACTCCGTAATAATGTATTTGACGTCTCGGTAGCGCAGTGCGTTACAGCCACTGACCTCTATATATGGACTGGCTATAACCGTGACATAATGAGGCGATTTGATTTCGCCATTTCGGCGCTGACAGCAGAAGTGAACGTCCACGGAAATAATAATAGAGATAAGACAGTGTGACAAAATTTATCGATAAAAATTCTATACCCAGGCCTACCTGTAACGTCTATTCTATTTATGTATCATATTAATATAATGCCCTACAATAAATAAATGTATCAATTAATACCTAGGCCTTAGAAGCAAGCTTTATACCTCATATAAAACCAAGATCGACGCTGCGTTGGTCTATCTATGTTTTTATTCGTAACCACAGAACGGATTTTATTCCGGGTTTCAAATGAGGAAATGCCTACGCATACCTGCTTCGCGGGGGCAAGAACGGATTATGTCGGACTCGCAACCTACTAAAACCCAATGGTGTTCTGTGGCCATGCCACACATTGGCAGGGTCACGGAAACGCTTTCAAACACATCCGCGGTCCCACCAGCGACAACCCTTCCTTAGTTGAGGACTTCTTTTCCCCCTTTTCCTTCTCAGATAAGGCGCACCAGGAACACAAGGCGCACTGCCCTTCGCGGCTTCTTACTCCACCTGCACAACGGACTCCCCGAGCTCGATATGTGGAGGTCATGGAGCCAGGAAAAAATGAACATTCGGAAGCACCCAGTGTTCATTTTTTCCAATAATCTAATACTTTTATACTTACTGGTATTGGTACTACCAGAAAATATTGTGGGGTATACTGCACCTTTTCAAAGGGGTGCCTTTCTCATGTCCAATAAAACAGTCGTATGTGATGTGTTTAGAACAAAGATAATCATTTTGTTTCGGACGCCAATTCCCAATTTTTGTGCTTTTTAGCCATAATTTTAGTCTAGGTTAAGTTGAAAACTTGTTAATTAATAAACATTTGATAATTATCTGTTGTCGGCGACTTTGGTTGTTAAAAGATATGGGTAGAAAAGAACATCGATAAGTATTATAGACAAGGAACTCGATAACCCTATTGAATTTTATTGTTTATCAAAACTCAGAAATATAAAGCCAAACATGTTTGTAATTATGATATTAAAATCAGTACCACATTTTTAAGTACATATATTATCAAATAGTTTTAATTTGTTTAATATTAGCTGTAAATTCACTTACTTGTGGAATGTTATCCCACTTTCCTTTTGGTAACGATTTTTACATATTAAGCACACTCATTATTACTAAAAATAATTCTTATTATGTAACTAAAATCAAACATAATCAAACCACATAAAATACTTTCATTTTTTAGTTTAAAAATTCAAAATACAGAAATACGATTTAAATAAAACAACAGACTTTGGCATATTATGTCAATTTTAGTTCCCGGTACGGACAGTGAGGGCGTTTCAAATGGGCATAAGCATTTTGTATGGTATAGCCATTCCAGCGTACTTGTATATATAGAGGTCAGTGGTTACAGCACTCATGGTGCTGTAACGCACTGCGTCATTTGACGTTTGACGTTTGACCGATGTCATAATTATCAGGGTCTATCTTCAGCATTTAATCAAGTATTAATTTTTGGCCTCACCTATGCAGAACGAACTTATAGTAACACGAAGTCTTACAGTGTATACTTGGGTTTGGATTTAATTTTATTAATAATGGCATTCCTAAGCGGATATCAGCACCTAGAAATCGTTTAGTTTGAAATTAGGATGTTTTGAATAGGAATCGGTGTCCTCTTGCGAGGATTTGTGGTTTATCAAATCTGACGTAATGGCGGGGACGATCTTATACATGTTTACAGTGTTTCACAACAGCTATGTTATGTAAGAGAGACTACATAATTTACGATTCAAATCCAAAGTGTACTCTTGCATCTTGTTGAGGGATATATAACTTGATGGATAGTAAAAACTGACAAATCTGCTTCGGCAGCTTATAGTATGTTTTTATGGAAGCTTGCTTTAAGATGTAGCCACTAGCAAATCTTGTTTGCTACTTCTCTGACATATGGTAGTACTGGTAGTACTAAGGTAAACGTTACGTTACGTTAGTAAAACATCCGGAACGTCGGAATTTTATAATAAGTATATTTAAAATGTATAAAATCCTTAAAATTAGTTTTATTCAATGTGTAGTGTAGAATTCGCGGAAATGTAAGAAATCGTTACATAATATGGTATTTGATTTAAGATGTTCCATGTACGTGGCGTTAGCTACACAATCAAATATTCTGGATGAATTCTTTGTTTTAATATAATAATAATATATGTGCCAATAAGCCTGATATGCAGTTTATTACAAAACAAATCTGTTTGCAATGTAATGAGTAAATGGGTGAAGGTTTCTTTACCGTTTTTATAATGGGACGTTATAAATGAGAAAGAGATAAATGTGGAACGATTTACTTAGTTTTAATATCAAGAAGGGTTTTGAGAACATTTGAATGAATGATTGTGCCTATAAAATTATGTAACACAACTTAAACCGTAACCTAGTTTTCGCGAGGATTGTTGACACCTGCGTTCCGTCAAGGTGGAGTGCACTTCGCTTAAACGTTGAAAGTCTCACAGCTGCATATCAAAACTATTTAAATAACATTCACGTTGAGTATAAAATTAAAACAACTATAAATATACTTTTAGCAAATATATAAAACTAAATTATAATTTTAAATTTTAAAAAGCAAAACCTGAAAAAGCTAAGAATATCACTCAAATAATTAATAAAAATTATCAATCATGATGTTTTAGTTTCAAATATGCCTATTTAGAATCTATCAATGTCGTATCTTTCCAAACGTTGTGCAAGATGGTGTCATGTCTGGAGTTTCAAAGTAGCATGAAACTGTAATCGAGAAGGCTTTCAAAGTTAGTGCGGATCAAAAGTTCTAGACAGCTCGCGTACAGTAAGTAATTTAATTATAATAAAAATGATTTCCTGTTATTAAATATATTGCTGCTGCATAAGTCTTTGCAATTTAAATTAAAAAGTGAACATTAATTTTATACGAATTTGTTTAAATAACATATTACAGTATTATTTAGTGAAGTAATCACCTTCTTTATATTTTTATTAACTATATTTTTATTTTACTTCATAACGACTTTCCTTTATAAAATAAGCTTTATGTAAATGTAAATCAAATTAGCTTTTACATCTTATTTTGAAATACTACAAACCTTTTGCAAAAAACTGACTTTTTTATAATTCTAAAGAGCCAGATGGTTATTTGTTCATGGACACCTGCAGCTAACTTCCAACAAAGAAGGCTAAAGATGCATTGCCAACCGTGAGGACTAAGATGGACTCACAGCCTGTAATTACACTGGCTCTCCATACCCTTCAGACCAGACCACAACGGTGCAAGATCTCTTATTTGACGGCAGAAATAGGTAAGAATCCTACCACCGATTTTGTTGTCTAGACCGTGTAACTATGTAAGTAAAGATATTATTACAATGGCTTTTTTATATATAGGATAAGGGTGACAAACGAGCACACAGTCCACCTGATGGTAAGTGGTTGCTATGGCCCATAGACATCTACATCTATCCTCGATTACGAATCAAAATGCAGATGAGTTGTCACCCGTGAGGACTTAGATGGAATGCCTCGTTTCCAGTAAAAGGGATCTCCGGTTCTCTACACTCACCATACGAAACACAGCAGCGTTAAGCTGCTATTTTACGCTGGTTTTCTGTGAGAGCGTGGTCCTTCCCCGGTCAAGCCAACCCATTCGTGCTACAACTATACCAGTAATATAGCTGCAGCATGGCGCTACCAGGGCTAATATATAAATGGTTAAAATAGCTAATATAGAAATATAAATTATTTTTTCACATTAAATGATGAACTTAAGGCTATAGAAATTAATGCTATTTAGTTTTTGTGTACATTTTGCTATCTAAATATAGTGCCTATTGAAATAATTTAAATCGAAGTTATATCATGTTAATGTAATTTATTATGTATTCAACCGGGATAAGAGTTTCAGTTTCACAATTATGCTGATATCCTGAATCAACAATTGAACGAATCTGTTATTTAAATTTAATTTTAAATATGCGTACAACAGATTTCATAAATTTGTATTTATTATCTACCAAATTTTGATATTGCAGTTCAGTTACCGATAGTAAAATTAAATATATTAAGTCAAATAGTGCGTGGTTTCATTTACCCACAACTATGTTTTTTGCAAAGTAAAATTTTAATTGAAAAATTGGTAATTTTGTATGAAAACTAGTAACTAAAACATGTATAATTTATTATATGTTTACAAAATTTGTTTTATTTCACACATTCACACAACAACATAAAAGACTACAGCCCATCACGAGTCTCCTGTTGAACAAAGGCCTTCCATATATTGCCAAAAAGATCGTTTCATTACTAGTGTTAAAAAAGGAGAAGGTTATATATTCGATGCGTATGTTTTTTAAGTATGTTGACCATTGACCTCTATATATACAAGATGTTGACAGATTCTCTTACATGACTCATAAAGTCTATGTGTATGTGAAATTGTTAGTTGTAGTCAGGTACTATTGCATAATTTTGGAGGTTTTAAGTTCATCAATAACATAAATGATGCGCCCAGTGTAAGGGTGAGAATATGAGCTGGAAGGCCTGCTGGGTTAAGGTTATTTAAAAACTCGACGGGATAATTTACTGCATCATCAACTTGTATCACTGAATCCACAGATTTATAGCTGATTTCTTCCCCTTCAAATGATTTTAGCAAAAGACCGTTAATATCACCCGCCTTGTCATTTTTAGGCGTCAAAATAGCACGCTCGCATAACCAGTCTACGGGTTTTGTCATAATGTTAGCGATGTCAGAGTAATCTTTGGCGTTAAGCTCTGCAAGAGTTTTTACTACTATGGCCAGACTTGGTGGTATTACAACTTTACTATCGACTGTAGGATAATCTCCATCGCCTATTTGAATTAAAGTCTGTGCAAACTGATCAGCGGTAGCATCATCTTTCAAGAGTACTCTCATATTTGTCTTAAGAGAGAGCTTCTGAATATGAGGCCACAAATATGAAGACTTTAAACACGACCTTATTACATCGGCTCGTGTTCCCCTCGGTACTACCGGTAGGGTTTGTCAAAAGTCTCCCGCTAAAAGACCTGCAACACCATCCATCAATGTACCATCTTCTCTTAATATCTCTCAATGTTCTGCTGAGAGCCTCCACGGCTCCTTTATGGGCCATAGTGCACTCATCCCATATAATAAGTTTTATTTCTTTCAAAACTTGCGTCTTGTTACCTTGCTTTTAAATGTTGCATAGAGGTGTCTCTACATGCATCAAATTTAAGGGCAATTTAAATGTAGAATGGGCTGTCTTACCACAATCCAGCAACGTCGCTGCAATACTGGAAGAGGCAACTGCCGAAGCTATTCCGTGATTTTTCCTTAACTTGGCTAGTAATAAATTTAAAAGAAAAGTTTTTCCTGTGCCTCCAGGAGCATCCAAAAGAAAATTTGTCCAGTGCCGTTCTCTATATTGTCTAAAACTTGTTTACAAATTTGAAATTGTTCTTCGGTTAACGCTTTTTCTCTGTTAGATACTACTTCTGCCAATAAATGTGTGTCATAGCTTATAGAAATACACACGCTGGCCATTTTCCAAATGCACTGCAAGATTTTCATCTTCACTGCTTCAACTGCTGGAAAATTTTCGTGAATGGGAAACGCCAGGATTTTCCAGACAGCTTCAGAGCTGCTTATATAGTGACCACTTTCGTTTAATTTTACTTCATCATTATCATTTTCAAGAACAAATTATGCCTAGTCGGATCCTTTATTCACATATTTACATATATACTTAATTGATTTTACGGATCTACAATATTCTATGTTTATATCAGCAGCATAATTCCGACATAAAACTGGATTATAAGGTACCACGCAACGGTTCTCTAGGGTTACTCCATTGATGTCAACCGTGAAACCACCGTCTATGGGACCTCTTCGCCTGTATTATAGGTAACCGTCTTCACCTGTGCAAGTTTCTTTCAGAAGAGTTTGAGGGTATTTTTTGCTACAAACACCACCTTTCATACATGGAGATTTGTTGTTCAAATTTCCGCAAGGTCCATGGATCATATTGGCTTTTATAATTTCATAAAGGTCGGGATCTTCTTCAGAATCCGATATTTCGGCACAAATAAGGTTATCTATATTGGCAGGAGAAATGTGCTGCTCTAGCCACAGCAAAATATGGATATGAGGTAGACCTCGCTTCTGCCATTTGACAGAATGCATATAGCAACGAACGTTTCCAAACAAATTTCCCTTTTTTAGTAGTGCCAATAATAGTTTAACTTTTAAATGAAATACCCGTGCTATAATGTCATGTCGATCCTGTGGTTTCTGACGAGGCAGCAATGCATCTGCAATATCTTTCCATCGAGGATGGCATGTTAGTGTAACAAAAAGATCAGGGCGATCGTAATGGCGGACGTAGGTCATTGCATCCTGAGTCTCTACGTACATATATTGAAGTGATCCAGTAAAAGACGAAGGTTGAGCAGTATTGGTGTCCTGCCTCCCTATTGCATCTTTCAAATGTACATAACTGTCTGCTTTGAGATGCGCTGCGTGGTTCCTGATGTAATTTAATCTTTCTGTTTCAATTTTTGCGTACATATTCAACTAACTATTGACTAAAAAGAGTAAGATAGTACAGCAACCGATTTTCTTCTACTTGTCTGACCATAATGCGGTAAGAATAAAAAAATTGTGCCAACACAGTTTTCTGAAGATATTTTTTTCGTCTTAGGATCATATTGATGTATATCAGTAGAGTAACCATCCTCAGCATAGCAAAAAATCAGTGGGTATTGCAAGCTATCGTATGAGCGGCATAATTCACTGATACGACGTAACTTGTTATCGTGACTTTGTAATACGATGTCTCGCTTTATGAACTGTTGTCCAACTATGACCAGAGCAATTTCCATTGAAAAATTTACCAACAGACCGGAGCTCACGATTCTCCGCGCAGATAAAGGTAATGCTACGGTTATAATTGATACGTCGGATTACAATTTTAAAATACAACTTTTATCGGATGAAAATACATACAGAAAGATCAAAAAAGACCCTACAACTAATACGCTTAAAACAGCTAGCGATTTTATTAAGAAATACTCCGAGAAATTGAATCTAGACGTTAATTCGATAATACCTGCGTGTGCCAAACCACGGAAGTTGTATGGGTTACCAAAATACACAAACCGAATGCTACATTACGTTCAATAGTGAGTCAGATCGATTCGCCAACTTACAGATTGGCTCAACACTTAGCAAAAAATACTACCACCACTAAGAGGACACACAAGAGCACACACTAAGGATTCATACCATTTTATCAGTGAGATAAAAGACCTATGTCTTACAGACAATAAAACCATGGCCAGTTTTGATGTTCAGTCTCTATTTACGTGCCTACGTATTGAAGACTGCATCTCAATTGTAACTAGGAAACTAGAGGAAAACAACATGCCAGCAGAATATGCAGTATCACTCAGACATTGCCTTACATCTGGCTATCTATTGTGGAAGGAAGAGTTTTACAAGCAATTAGATGGTGTTGCGATGGGCTCACCGGTATCTTCCATTGTCGCCGATATATTTATGGAGGACTTTGAGGAGAAAGCCCTGCTTATTGTACCTGTACTTCCAAGGTTTTACAAGCGGTACGTAGACGACACTTTCATAATTTAACCATCAGACAAAGTAACTGCATTTTTAGAACATCTTAATTCCATAAACTCTAAAATTCAATTTATTATGGAGTTAGCTTTCCTAGATGTGTTAGTCATCCGAAATCCTAACAACACCATAGGGCACACTGTGTATAGAAAAAAGACCCATACGAACCGATATTTAAACGGTTAATGTCATCATCATCCTTCACAGTTAGCTACCGTGGGCAAATCTTTATTACAGAGAACACGAGGGATCTGTGACAGCAAGCACCTGGCCGCTGAGCTTCAGCAAGTGAAGCAGGTTCTGCACGCTTCGCGTCCCGCCCCTACGTCACAGTGACCGAGTGAAGTCGGCCACAGTCGAGCGTGTGCCTGCTGTACTACCATATGTCAGAGGTGTCACAGACAAGATTGGCTACTTCTTGAAGCGAACTTCTATTAGAACATTCTTCACGCCGCCGAAGAAGATTAGTCAGTTCTTACCATCCGTCAAGTGTAATATCCCTCTACAAGATGCAGAAGTGTACAAGTTTGATTGTGAATGTGGTCTCTCATATATAAACAAAACGATCTACTAAAACCCGCGTAAAAGAACACAAAGCTGACGTGAAAGACCACGTTCCGGGAAGTCTGCAGTTTGTGATCATATCCTAGAAGCTCCCGCCATTACATCAGATTTGATAGACCACAAATTCTTGCGAAAGAACATCGATTCCTGCCAAGTATGATACGTGAGGCTATTATATATTAAAAATATTAATATATATTAAAAAACATACTAATTTCAATAGAGAGGGAGGTTGGGTACTACTACCTGCTTGGGATCCCATAATTAATAAAATTAAATCCAAACCCAAGCATACTACTGCAAGACTTCAAGATACTGTAAGCTCGTCCTGCGTAGATCGGACCAAAACTAATAATTAAAAAAGCTGAAAGTACTCCGGATTAACTCTGATATCGGGACGTCAATCACCTCAGTCCCCCGCACCCGAAACGCCGGGAATTTAAAAATAAGTATAATTAAACGAGATAGAATCCGTCAAGTTAGTTTTATTCAATGTGTAGTGTTCGCGTAAATATAAGACAACATTGTTATTTTATGATATGGTCATATCGTCAAATCGCTTATCACCGCTAATGGCGCTGTTAGCGTATTTTTTAACAGAAACAGAACTTTTAACAGAATTGACATCATTTTATGTCTTATTGATATAATAAATAAATGTTCGCTTCTATCGCTGATATTACTAGAAATATAAACGTTATATACCAATAATATAAAGCAAGATGTTAATCTTATCTTCCTATTACCGACATATTTCTTGAAGTAAGGCTAAAATGTCGTTGTTTATATTAAATTAACAGTTAATTGGGTTTTACGAATACCTACAGGCAAAGTTAACGAAATTGAAATAAATGTAAACGTTTCTTTAATAAAGAAAATTTGAGCTGATTCTGCGTAGATTGAACTAAGAATTAATATTTAAAAGTTGAAGGTTTTTGGGTAGAACATTATTTAACTACATCTACAACTATATCATATCAGGACGACAAACACCTCAAGCCCTCCGCGAGTATGGGTGTTGTTAAGCGTTCAAAAGTCGTGAATTAAAAATGTTAAATCGCGATAAATTTGTAAAATTAGTTTTATTCGAAGGAAATTTATCTGAAGATAATTTCTTAAAAGATAAGTCTGTGTGATTTCAAGCGAAACTCTTCATTATTTTTAAGCATAAGCTGAATCAAAGCTTTTTCATAGTTTTTACGTGAAAGTGCTTTTTACGCTGTAGCAATATTATGATTGAAAAATGAATAGGTCGGCTCGACCGGGTTAGGACTATGCTCTCACAGAATTTTTGAGTAGTAGCTTATTGCTGCTGTATTTACATCTAGATTCTTAATCGAGGATAGATGTGTGCTCGTTTTTCACTGTTATTCTATAAAAAAACTAAATCAAAATAAAAAAACAAGACATGCGATTATGAACTTTATTATTAAAGCACGTATTGTTTTTCTATAGATAGAAAAGGTCAATAGGAATTTATCCTTAATCGTAGAGGCGTTTCACATAGCAAAGACACACATAATATATACCCGGAAAAATTATTTGTAGGCCATAGAAATAGCTGCTTCGTGTTCTGACTGATACAGGAATGTTGCTTGCTAACTTAATTAAGATTTAAGTATGTTATTTATTATACCGGTGACGTTTTTACCGAAAGGAAAAAAAATGTGTGATAGGTAAACGAAATAGAACCCTATGTCGGCATATAGTTTTCATTATTTTTCTTAATTATTAATAGATCTAGCTTAAAGGATAAAACATTTTTACGTTAGGAAACTATGTTTCACAGATCTATAGACATCTACATTTATCTTCGTTTCAGAATCAAAATGCAGATGCGTTGTCACCCTTGAGGACTAAGATGGAATGCCTCGTTTCCAGTGAAAAGGGTCTCCGGTTCTCTACACTCACCATACACATCAGCATTAAGCTGCTATTTTACGCTGGTATTCTGTGAGGGCGAGGTCTTACCTCAGTCGAGTTGACCCATTCGTGCTACAACCTTAATATAGCTGCAGCCAGGAACTACAATATCCAAATAGTCAATAATATCGATAGTAAAAAGCTACACTCCCATGCATTGCCTCATAAAAGGGGATTGTTTTGAGTTGTTACCAGTGACTACGCTGGTCTTCAATTTCTTGAGGATTTGAAGTACAACGAATCTCCGCGATAAAGTGTAGTATAAGTTTATTTAATTACAATATTTAAATTACAAACTAAATGTCGGATGCGGAGCTCAGAGCGCAATGGCGCAACCGGCCAGTTCGTGACGATGAGTGACGTAACTCTAAGACGAGTTCAAGTATGGAGATTAAACAATAAGAAATGCCTATCTCCTGTTTCATTTCCTCGCCATCCATTCCATGGGGTAGTGTAAAAAAATAAGTTTGTCTTCTACGTCAGTCTGTGAATATCTTCTGCTGGACATAGGCTTCTCCCTATGCAGGGTTCAGTAGAGATGGATCTTCTTATGCCATTACACGACATGCAGTAATAAAATTTATTTAAAAGTTGTATTTTAATTTATACCATATATAATAGAGAACACCCTTAGCTCTAATCTATCTTTAATCTAACTACATCGTTTTGGAGTTCTGTTTAAATTAATTTATTCATAATGACGACGACTGGAACCCTTTTAGTTAAATAAGAGCTGCTATGTCGCATACTAAATATATTAAATGTTTCATTCAAACATTAAATGTTTCTACCAAAATAGAATTGTTAGAAGCCCGAACAAAATTAGTTTGTTTTATTATCACGTTTCAAAACATGTTGACGAGTAAGTACGAGTGAGTAATGAACTCTTTTTAGTTTTAAAATAAAAGTTAAAGTTACAGAATATAGACGTCCCAAGTAAGCTTCACATGCCATGCATGTTTTCTTATGATGTTTTCGTTCCCGGGTAGCTCGCATATTATAAAGCGGTCACTTAACCGCTGAGCTACCACGGCTCGCCACACCACAGCTAATTTTAAGACATATGAAATAGAACGCACATAAAACTCTTTGTACTTCTTGTGCTGCTTACGTCGTGCCATCCGATTTTTTAACCGCGGTAATATACCATCTGATTAACTAAATACATTTTTTTAATAGAATAAGGGTAACAAACGAGTACACAATCCACCTGATGGTAAGTGAATGCTGTGGTTCATGGACTTCTACATCTATCCTCGATTGTAAATCGAAATGCAGATGCGTTGTCAACCCTGAGGACTAAGATGGAATGCCTTGTTTCCAGTGAAAGGGTCTCAGGTTCTCTACATTCACCATGATTTTCAATCAGTACTATTGTAATCTATATTGGATATAAATTATTCTATTGTACTCTATTCTATTCTATCCTATTTTCTCTTGCTTCGAAGTCAACTACATTGTAATCAGATGTGTGTACGTGTGGCAGTTTATTAAAAGTAAAATCGCTTTGACTACGCTTCGTATGTACTCGTATATACGAGTACAATGTGAATGGAATCGCTCACAAAAAAAATCCTAAATCCGAGCTGAATATCCGGAAGTCCTGCAATGTTCCTGGTATGAGCTACATTGATCGTTGGGTATAAAGTGGATAACGAGAAATAAAATCGTTGGAATGCTTACAGTTCTTTAAATCCATAATGTTATAAACTTAAAGTTCATAATCCAATCGCACAAATCCTGCTGTACTTTGAGAGCTTCCGGCGAACGACTGACGTGTGTGTTGTTTACTGTCGGGACTGCAATATGGCAATTGACTAACGAATTTTGCTATTTAACCTTTATGGTATACTAGTTAGTACAAACATACATACATATAATCACGCCTGTTTCCCGTAGGGGTAGGCAGAGACCACTTCTTTCCACTTGCTACGATCCTTACATACTTGTTTCGCTTCGTCCACTTTCATTATTCCCTTCATACATGCTCTTCGGTTTAGGGTACTCTTGACCTGGCCTTTTTTCAAGACGTCCCTGATTTGGTCGAGAAACGTCCTCCTAGGTCTACCCCTTCCAACACTTTCATTCACACTCGCCTTATACACTTTTTTCGTCAATCGTTCTTCATTCATTCTCTCGACGTGGCCAAACCATCTCAGCATACCTTTCTCAATTTTTGTCACTACATCTTCTTTCAAGGCGAAAAGCGGCCCACTAGTTAGTAATGTGGCGATATTTAGATTTGTGATAAATAAAGACTATTTATTTTATCAATTTTTCTTTTTTCCTAAATTATATTCCAAGGTTTTTGGATAAAATGTGATCTAGGCTATATTTCATCCTGGCATATCTCTATCTGTACGTGAAGTTTCCTTGCAATCGGTTCAGCCATTCTGAAAATTAGCCCGGACAGACAGACAGGACGAAAATTAAAAAAAAATGGTTATTCATCTCTGGACATGATTTTGCTATAACTTACAAGTCCTACCAATTAAATAGATGTAAGCTGTTTAAATAAAATATAAATGACAAAATACTTTAAGTGCACAAAACATCGCATATAATATGTGTGCGTACAAATTACTACGGGCTACGGAAAAACGCCGCTACGCGCTACGAACTACGACGTAGTAAATCCCGAATCATAAATACAAATGAGTTAAAAATAAAAATAAAGTATTTTTTTAAAACAAGCTTTTATTACTTGTTATTAAAAAGAATTAAACAGTTAAAATTACTTTAATTCTGATAAGAAAAAACATGCGTGAGTGTCGTGGAACACTCGGTTGGAACGAAGTTCCTTTCGTAGTATATTATTATTCATAAACGTATTATATTATTGATTAATAAATACAAATAAGTGAATGACTAGAGTCTATTAAATGAAGCGTCATTTAAAATAAAATAATATTTCTTACATGGCAAGATAAGAAAAAGTGCGAAGGAGATGGATAT
Source organism: Parnassius orleans (assembly GCA_029286625.1). Lineage (NCBI taxonomy): Eukaryota > Metazoa > Arthropoda > Insecta > Lepidoptera > Papilionidae > Parnassius > Parnassius orleans. The sequence continues at coordinate 5,966,525 of JAGSMP010000037.1, forward strand.
TATGCCATCTCGCTTCCTTATAGTCGCCAAGGCCGCCTACACTACGTCAGAAGGGGTCGTGACTCGTGACGAAAAAATCTTACACTTTTTCTCGCCTAGCCCCCATCCGCCAAATTCGTACCGTCCGATAAGGAACTTTGTTCCAATATACCATTTTATAGGTACATTATATCCCATTTTTTTAAGTAAAAGCGTGTTACATTTTGACGGCAAGAGAAATAAAGAAGGTACAATGTACCTTCAATGTGTAGATATAATGTACATATAAAATGGTATATTTTTATCAGAATTAAAGTATTTTTAACTTTTTAGTTCTGTTTATTAACAAGTAATAAAAGCTTGTTTTAATAAAAAATATTATTATTTAAATTATATTCCAAGGTTTTTGGATAAAATGTAGGTGACCTAGGCTATGTTTTATCTGTATATCTCTATCTATACGTGAAGTTTCCTCGCAATCGGTTCAGCCATTCTGAAAATTAGCTCGGACAGACAGACAGGACAAAAATTGAAAAAATGGTTATTCATCTCTGGAGATGCGAATAATAAAGTTCAATTTTTAGTAAGTTATTATTTTACAAAAAGAGTGACACAAAAGCAAAAGTTTACTTGATGGTAAGGTAATATGGCTCGAAAAATTCTATTTTATCTCTGTTAAAAGTAAAAATGCAGTTACGTTCTACCCTAAGTAGCTAGTATATTTTAAACCAAAAACAAATTTTGACCGATTATGATATTCTTGAAGTTTAATTCGAATACACTTATATTTGACATTTAAGTTTTGTGCTAAGCTGTGTAAAGAGTGACACAAAACGGTTTTAAAAGTAAAAATGCAGATGCGTGTCACCTCTGAGGACTAGGATGGAATGTCACGTTATAAGAATAGAAGACCTGTAAGTAGTTTTAATAAAGATTACAAGTAATATTTATTGAAAGTCATTTATGCTTTTACGCATGGTTCGGAAAATTGTCTTGGGGAGAATCTGCAAGAAACCTAGCGATACTCTTTTTAACCAAGTTCAAAAAGGAGAAGGTTTTGTATTCAACGCGTATGTTTTTTATATATCTTCACCGATTTTTGGGAGACTATTGTAGCATTTAAATAATCATTTATTAAATGGATTACTTCAGGAGTAATCATATGTAAGTTTAATGGAAAAATCATCCATAAGGTTTTAAAAATATACATTAAGATTTTAATGTACCTTAACATATTGCAAAATATTTGTTTAAAAAGTATAAACCGACTCTAATTCTAAAAAAAAGATTATTTCCACACAAAGCTTCTGAATTCGGTGCTCTAATGTTCGTTACACTAATATGCCTTAACACTGGATAGTCTTAGTGGCGACCAGTCGTTAATCGCAGTTTTCAGTTGCCCCTACTCCCTTTGAGGTAGTCCAAATGGCAAAAATAAAACGTGAATATCTGCCCAAAAATAGGAAATAACAATAGTAGAAATAGCATAAAAGTTATTGCGTTTGGAATCACGCCAAATTTGTTGGTCCCGTTCCGTTAGACTTCGCACTGAAAATTTTTAATACTAAAATACTTCTAATAGGTGGCTTGAAAAAGAAGCTTATATTTTAAGACAAAGCTAATTTCACGGCGCTGTACGAATGCATGTATGTATGAAAAAGTAGGTATGGAAAAGAAGAAAGTGACTGTAATGGTGCTTGTTGACTTTTCTAATGCTTTTAACGCAGTGGACCATGATATCCTTTTATCTATCCTGTCCTATTTAAGATTTGCACCCTCAGTCTTGGATGGGTTCTCTTCATATCTTCGCGGGCGTCAGCAGTCCATCCATTTGGGACAGAAGAGTTCCAAGTGGGCTAGTCTTGATGCTGGCGTCCCGCAAGGCGGTATACTTTCTCCATTAATTTTCTCAGTTTTTATAAACTTGATCACATCTATTCTTAACTGATCGTACCATCTGTATGCTGACGACCTCCAAATTTACTTGCACTCATCTATTGAAGAGCTACATGACGCCATTAGAATGTTAAATCTGAACTTGAAAGCTGTAAAAGAATGGTCTAGGCATTTTGGAATATCAGTTAATCCAACGAAGTGTCAAGCTATAATCGTAGGTAGCTCGAGAATGTTGTCTAAAATTGATGTGGCAAGCCTACCTGCTGTCTATTACAGTAATATACTGATACTGTTCTCTTCCTCTGTAAAAAATCTTAGCCAGTATATGGATAACACAATGAACTGGTGTACGCATGTCACCGAAATTAGCCGCAAAGTCTTTGCCACCTTACGATCCCTCTATCGTCTAAAGAACTTTCTTCCAATCAAGACTAAGCTAACACTTGCGTAAACACTTATAATGCCCATTATTGATTATGCAGATGTATGCTACCCAGATTTGAACCAAAATCTTCTTAACAAGCTAGAGCGCCTTCTCAATAACTGTATTAGATATATATTTGGTCTTCGAAAATATGATCACATCTCTCATTATCGTGAACACCTGAAATGGCTCACTATCTGACAAAGACGAAACTCTAGAATTCTGCTTGTTCGTTTCTCAATGTTGAATAATCCAACTTCTCCAACATATCTCAAGGACAAATTCCAATATCTATTTTCAACTCATTATATGGTTCTTCACTCTTCATCCAATCATAAGATCAGTATTCCATCTCATTTCACTAAATCCACCAATAATTCCTTTACTATTCAGGCAACACTACTCTGAAACTCCTTGCCCGAAAACATAAGAAGAGCGCCATGTAAGGACTGTTTTAAAAAGCTATATTTTGATACATTTAGATGTTTTATTATTTTCAATTTCAATATATGTATTTTATTATTATATGTAACATATATATTATATCTATGTATGATACATATTCTGTTCATATATTTACAAACACTATATGTAAAGTGTTTGTATATTATATGTATATCTTAGTATGTATATATATATATATATATATGTATTTGCACCTGCCACAAAATCTCATCACTCCACGGGTAGACTGGCAGAGAATGCCGTTAGGCATTAAGTCCGCCCTTTGTTACCCTTGTTGTTAAGGTGTTGACAAGCAAGATTAAATAAATAAATATTCTAGGGAATGAGGGTAAAAAATAAAAGGAAATACGAACAAATGAAGGTAGAACTGGTAATCTCCCACCCATTCTAACAGTATAAAATATCGTACAGGCAACTAATAGGCATCAGTCTGTAATTCTACGAGTCTCACTGTCGTTACTATGCCCGTTGGGGTATTCTACTAGTGTAGGCAAGGAAGATCGTGTTGCTGAGAGGCTGCCTTGTGTTACATTGAGATGCGTAGTGATGCTGTTGGTTTACATACTTTGGTGTTATCATGTAATTGGGTCCTGATTGTAAGCAGGGCTTGTTACCGAGTAGTAGTGGAATAATTTCTAACAGTATATTATTTATTGTACACCACAAAACGCGAGAAAAAAATAGATTACGGTTGAGGATATTCTTACACCGCCACTATATGGTTTGATTCTTAATTAAGAAATTAGCTTTTATAGATTTTTCTTCCCTACCTGATATTGTTTTTGATGAGACACCTGTGCCACATAGTGACACCGTTAAAAATCTAGGTGTTGCTTTTGATTAATTTTAACTAGGGTTAAGTGAGGTAAATAGGAGGGTGTCTGCGTCGGTCGGTTCTCTCCGTAGATTAAGCAATTTCCTACAAAAATTGCGCTTGCACAATCACTCCTTTTAATGATTCTCGATTATGCTGACACGTGTTATCTCAATTTAAATGAGGAGTTGTTTAATAAACTTGAGCGCATTCTGAACCTTTGCATACGTTTCATATTTGGACTTCGAAAATATGACCATGTTTCCGAATATCGCGAAAAACTCAAATGGTTTCCGATCCGTCTTCGCAGGAATATTCACAATCTTTCTCTTTTATACTGTAGTCTATTCAATCCCACTTACCCTGCTTACCTTAAAGAGCGTTTTGAGTTTCTTGGTGACACTCACTGTCGCTCTCTTCGCTCTGATAAACACCTCACCCTAAAAATTCCATCTCATAACACTTCTTTCTATTCTAAATCCTTTTCTATTGAAGCTGTTAGGCTCTAGAACTCCCTACCGCTGCACATTAGAAGTGCGCAGTCTATTGAAAAGTTTAAAAAACTTGTTAAAGCGCACTTCTTTCCTCCTTAAATAGTCATTCCTTTAAAAATTACTACCTAATCATTTTTTCTTACGTTAAGGCTTTAATTTCACTTACTTGTTTAAACCTTTCTGCTCTCGTTTATCTATATTTTTGTATTTAAAATGTATTTATTTATTATAGTATGTATGTATTTATCGATTATATAATTATATGTATGTCGTGTGTATTTTCCAACAACCTACGTGCACCCTTACCCTTTCTCACAGGTCACTTTATCCTCTGCAAAGGTTGCCTGGTAGAGATCGCTTCTATGCGATAAGGCCGCCAATTGTACCTTTAAATAATTTATGTTTTTTTTTTTTCTCTCATATGTATTTCTGGTGTACAATATTATAATGAATAAATGAATGAATGAAATACATACTTATATTTCATTCATTCATTCATTTCATTGATTCATTCAAGAATTAATTTAGGTGTCCATAGACCACAGTATTCTCTTTCTATCAGGTGGACTGTGCTCGTTTTTTATCCTTAATTCTTTCTTTTAAATCCTTAAAATACCTCGAACCTACCTGTCAAAAAGTGACAGCACTGTTGCAGGAGCAAGACATCTAGTACTGCAAAAAACAACCCGTCTGCGAAGCGTGCCAATTATGGGCCGTGAAAATAATGTGCCAATTATCCTTCCTACAACGGAAAAACGACGTCTTGCACCTTTGAAGTCGCTGCTTTTAACATGGTTTTGGAAGAAGCGATGATATATTCGTGTTTCGTTTAATCAACTTTAATGATACAAGATAAGATGTTCTTATACGCTTCCAACACCTAATCAGTAATGTTTATTTACTCTTTCATTCAATAAATTTGTTTCATTTAGCATGTGAGATGCTTTTTCTTCATTAAAATGGGTTAAATGAGAGTAACTCTCAGCGCAACAAATGAATATTTGGAATTGTGTGCCGTTAATTAAAAGTTTCAGTCGTTTTCATTCGTTTTAAATTTATTTTTATGAAATCTATTTTAATAATGAATGGTATAAAATATTTTCAGTAAAATAATTGTTTTTTCTTCTTCTTTTAATTTGGAATTGTCACTATTTCTATAACAGATCTTTTATGGTTGTTATTTATCAAAAATATTTTAACATAATATTTTATGTAAATTTAATTGGCAAACATTTAATTTTTTCTGTTAAAATCAGCAAAGTGACAATAGCCTAAAGGTAAGGTGTGCATTGCGAACTCAAAGGTCGTGGGTTCGTATCCACTATTTGTCTACTGTCAATCACACCTAACACATGCATTAATAAGCTTATCGGAGTGGTTATGGGGATTATTAGTAATGATAATAATAATTTTAATGCTAGTAATAATTTTAAATAAATAAGTAAGTAATTAAAAGATACTTCAAATTTGAATAACCCTTTCATTGAACTTGTGTGGCTCACATATAACAAAATTCGCGTTCAAGTATGGATATTAAATAATCAGAAATGCCCATCTCCTGTTTCATTTCCTCGCCATCCATTCCATGGGGTAGTGTAAAAGAAATAATGAGTTTTTCTTCTACGTCAGTCTGTGAATGACTTTTGCAGGACATAGGCTTTTCCCTTTGTAGGGTTCAGTAGTAATGGATCTTATTATGCCATTACAAGACATGCAGTAATTAAATTTATTTAAAAGTTGTATTTTAATTTATACCATATATAATAGAGAACATCCTTAGCTCTAATCTATCTTTAATCTAATTACATCGTTTTGGAGTTCTGTTTAAATTAATTTATTCATAATGACGACGACTGAAACCCTTTTAGTTAAATAAGAGCTGCTATTTCGCATACTAAATATATTAAATGTTTCATTCAAACATTAAATGTTTCTACCAAAATAGAATTGTTAGAAACCCGAACAAAATTAGTTTGTTTTATTATCACGTTTCAAAACATGTTGACGAGTAAGTGTAATGAACTCTTTTTAGTTTTAAAATAAAAGTTAAAGTTACAGAATATAGACGTCCCACTGCTGGGCATAGGTTTAAGGGCAACGAAGTGTTCACCTTGCTGCCCCAATGCGTAGTAAGTTTCACATGCCATGCATGTTTCCTTATGATGTTTTCTTTCATCGCCTAGCACGTGGTAAATCAGTACTTAAGAATTGCAATTAACAATTTCAACAATTTTATCAAACGGCGTGGATCGTTTTCGGGTTGCTCGCGTATTATTAAACGGGCACTTAACCGCTGAGCTACCACGGCTCGCCATACCACAGCTAATTTTAAGACATATGAAATAGAATGCACATAAAACTTTTTATACTTCTTGTGCTGCCTACGTCGGACCATCCGATTTTTTTTAAACGCAGTAATGTACCATCGGTTTAACTAAATATACATTTTTTCAATAGAATAAGGGTAACAAACGAGTACACAATCCACCTGATGGTAAGTGAATGCTGTGGCCCGTAAACATCTACATCTATCCTCGATTGGAAATCGAAATGCAGATGCGTTGTCAAGCCTGAGGACTAAAATGGAATGCCTTGTTTCCAGTAAAAGGGTCTCAGGTTCTCTACATTCACCATGATTTTCAGTCAGTATTGTTGTAATCTATATTGGATATAAATTATTAATATTAAAAAATCCTATTCTCACTGGTACTCTATTCTATTCTATCCTATTTTCTCTTGCTTCGAAGTCAACTACATTGTAATCAGATGTGTGTACGTGTGGCAGTTTATAAAAAGTAAAATCGCTATGACTACGCTTCGTATGTACATGCGGGTACAATGTGAATGGAATCGCTCACAAAAAAATTCCTGCAATGTTCCTGGTATGAGCTACATCGATCGTTTGGTATAAAGTGGAAAGCGAGAAATAAAATCGTTGGAATGCTTACAGTTCTTTAAATCCATAATGTTATAAACTTAAAGTTCATAATCCAATCGCACAAATCCTGCTGTACTTTGAGAGCCTCCGGCGAACGACTGACGTGTGTGTTGTTTACTGTCGGGACTGCAACATGACAATTGACTAACGAATTTTTGCTATTTAACCTTTATGGTATACTAGCTAGTAATGTGACGATATTCAGATTTGAGATCTCTATCTGTACGTGAAGTTTCCTTGCAATCGGTTCAGCCTCTCTGAAAATTTGCTCGGAGAGACAGACAGGACAAAAATTTAAAAAAATGGTTATTTATCACGGGAGATGCGAATAAGCCCTCGCTATAAGGCAGTTAATGTATAAACTCAATATAAGGCAGTTATTTCTATATTACAGATAGACAGTTCAATTTTAGTAAGTTATTATTTTACAAAAGAGTGACACAAAAGCAAACAGTTTACTTGATGGTAAGTAGCTATGGCTCGAAGAATTCTATCTTCTCTCTGTTAAAAGTAAAAACGGAGGTGTGTTCTACCCCTAAGTAGCTAGTATATTTTAAACCAAAAAACAATTTTGATCGATTATGATAGTCTCGAAGTTTATTTGGAATACTGCTAATCTTTCCTTTCCATTTATAATATGTACGAAATTACAACGCTAACACGACTTATAACAACAATAGTAGTAATATTTACAAAGGAATAATTCCTTTGTAAATATTATAAAATATAAAGTGCTATAATAAATTGCAACCAATAGTTATCTAGCACAAGTTACAACTAAAATTTAAAAGTCTCAACTATTCAATAAATTTTCTAAGTGTTTGCAATAAAATACTTGACAAAAATCGGGCATAGGTTCCCCGTACCTTCGTTTTTAAGAAATTATACACTAAGTTAATGTTACTTTACATACAAATAAGATTAGAAGTTAATTTTAACACAAATATTCAAAGATAAGAAGTTCACAGAAATAAAGTTCAAATTGGCTTTTAAATTTACTATTACTTTTAAAGAAAATACCAGTATAGTTTATAATGTTAAGGTTAAGACACAAAGAGTACTCACATTTTTGTATGATACATAGAACACAATTACTCTCTACCGAGAGGTATGATACCATCTTGCACAATTCACTAATCCATTGCACACAATTTCACACTGATTGCTTCTTCGTGGGAAGTCAATGCAGGTGACGATGGGTTGCGCTAGCTACTTATCGTTAGATAGACTGGCAGCTCGCTTACCACTATAAAAAATGTATGTTACACAATTCGTTAATCGATTTTTCGAAACAGTTTGTTAATCGATTTTGCTGATTTTTTAACGAATTACGTGAGCATCAAAAATTATTTTACGTTTTTTCTAATAATAAAATGAAATGAAATGAGTATATTAAGCCCTTAGTAATTTTTCAATATCGCAATAGATTTAAATTCAATCAGGTGGTCTAGAAGGCAGAGCTAATAGGCTTTTGTTGTAACAATGTAAATGGTACATCGCAATGTCTCAGTGTACTGAGACATTGCGATTTACCATCTAGGGCTTCATCATCACTTATTACCACCAGGTGGGGTTGGTATCAAGCACTGGCTTATTATATGTATTTTTTTTATATTAACAATGAAGTGAAATATTCTTTGATATTGACTTTGCGTCTATTTTTATTTTACTTAAATGCAGTGTTTTGCCAACGTTGTATAGGTTCCCTTTCAGTATGAATCTATCTTTACCTTAGAGAAAAATTTAAAGATATAAATATATTAACTTTGGTCTCTCAGTATATTTACGAAAATTTAATGTATGTTTACAAAAACAAAGATAGTTTTAGTAAACAAAGTGATATACACTCTACTCACATCTCTAGTGTTTAACTAGGAACAAACACAAGCTAGTGATACCAGTTTCTCGACTTCACAGAGTCAGTAATTTATTCTTGGGGCAATGTATACACTATTACAACAAAGTCCCAGAAAATATACAAGCTCTCTCTATTACCAAGATTAAATATTTTACTAAACAAAAACTGTATAAAAAGGCTTATTACAATATAAATGAATACATGGTTGATAATAACCCCTGGAAATGAGGTGGTCGCTTCCAAGCCGTTTCTAAAATAAATTTTGTAAATAGTTTGTACAACCATTCATGTAAAATTTACTTTAAAAAAAAGTCCCGCTGGGTTTCTTGCTGGTTCTTCCCAGGACAGAGGAACTTTTTTTTCGAACCAGTGTTAATCTTAAAGTAAAAATGACTTTTAATAAGAATTACACATGTGATCTATATTGAATAAAAAAATATTCTATTCTATTCTATTCTATTCTATTCCTTTCAATATAGCATCATATTATGGTATCAATATGACTGGAATTGATGGTGATAATTGTAATAAGACTTCACTTCGAAATTTGGTTACAGGATGCTGAAAACACTTTTTACTATAAGTAATAATAAAATTAACGGCAACGAAGTTTTCCATCTTAGTACTGAAGGGTGATAGGATATCTGCATTTTGATCCTTAATTGACGGTTGATGTTGATGTGTAGGTAGATCTAACCGTGTAGTGGCGGTGCTAGCATATGCACTACCCATAGTGAGTGTTGTAAAAGGCAACAGAGGGAAACTGAAACGGGAGATAGACAGCAGCATGCTCCTGATAACAACTCAAAATAATAAAAGAACTGCTGTTGCCAACCCACCTATCAAGCGTGGTAACTATGGCAAAATCCCTATGACGCAATCTATGGAGGAGGCCTATGTTCAGCAGTGGACTGTTTAGGCCACGGGATTCATTTACCATTAAGTGAACTGTGTGCTTATTTCACGGCTATACGTTTACAAAAAAAGCAGATGGATATTCAAAAAATAGCACTTATCTCCTTCAACGATAATTGCGTAAATAGATAAAGTAATGACCTATCAAAATCTCTTACATTTATGAAGTACCATCATTACACTCCACAGGCCTTTTCCCAGGAACACGGATTCCTTTTCTGCCTACGAGTTCATCTGGATTTGTCCTAACCTCTCGCCTATTTCTGAAGCAATACACTCACTGAAATAATGAGTTTCAATTTGAAGGATTATAAAGCCAGTAAAATTACAGCCAATAAGGCTTTTTATTTAGTCCTCAGAGGTGGCAACGCATCGGCAACATTCTTTGTATGAAATGCATGTGCCCTGACCTACAATAGCCACTGACTCTCAATGGATGGTGACCTCGTCACTATATTATTATAAAATAGCCTTGCTTAACAAGCTGCGATATCGGTCCTGGATGCCTTGCACGTTCGACGTCACTTTTTAACATGGTTTTTGCAGAAAGCGAGGAGATATTTGTGTTTCCTTTAATCGACTTTAATGATACACATGGATAAGATAAGGCGTTCTTATACGCTTCCAACATCAAATCAGAAACGTGTACTTACTCTTTCATACAGTCAACTTATTTCATTAAACAGTTGAGGTGTTTTTTTCTTCATTAAAATGGGTGAATTGAGAGTAACTTTTGCAATTGAAAAATTGAGAGCAACAAATTAATGTATGGAATTGTGTGCCGTTAATTAAAAGTTCCACGTCGTTTTCATTCGTTTTAAATTAATAATTCTATGAAATTCATTTTAATAATGAATAAATATATTCAGAAAAATATTTTTATAACAGAACTTTTATGGTTGTCATTTATCAAAAATCTTTTAAGCGTAACCATTTTGTGTAAATCAGCAAAGCTTAATGGTTAGGTTCAATTTACATTGCGGCGGAATGGAATTGAACGGAAGCGTCAATTTCGCCTCGTCGCGCGGGAAGGCGCGCGAATTCGCGGGAATGCTCGAGCATTAGCCCTTAGCCCTCTCCATAGCTCGCTGAACGACCTTGAGCTTCCTATTTCCATTGCTAGTATTTATCTATGTAAATAAAATGATAGAGGTTTACAGTTGTGCGCGCATCACGGAAAAACTACTGGATACATTTCAATTAGGTTTTCTTAAACACTTGGCTCTTATCAAAAAAATATTGCGATACCTTCATTTAATATAAAGTTATTAAAGTTTTAAGAAACAACGATTTTTATTCGGGGTTTTTCCACACGGTCAACTGTACATCGCTTGCTCTCGCGTTACTAACTCAGATAATTTATATATTTTAGCTACAAACGGAGCAACGAGTAACATTGTTTACAAAGATTGTTTGTCTTTTTTATGTTTTTTACTTCGCACATACGAAACCTTTGTTAATATATCAAGCAACGCGGACGAAGTCGCAGGCATCAGCTAGTTTTAATTTAATAAGTAAATAAAAGATACTCAAGGTCGCTGCACGACCTTGAGCTTCCTAATTCCATTGCTAGTAATTATATATTGTTGGGAATGAGGGTAAAAAAATTAAAGGAAATACAAACAAATAAAGGTAGAATGGTAATCTCCCACTTGTTTTAGCAGTATAAAGTATCGCACAGGCGACTAAGAAGAGCAGTCTGTAATTCTACGGGTCTCATTGTCCTTACTATGTCCGTTGGGGTATTCTACTAGTGTAGGCAAGGAAGATCGTGTTGCTGAGAGACTGCCCTGTGTTACATTGAGATGGGTAGTGATGCTGTTGGTTTGCATACTTTGGTGTTATCATGTAATTGGGTCCTGAGCGGGGTTTGTTACCGAGTAGTGTTCTTTTATTTAAATAATTTTGAGAATCATTTTTCAAACGGAACAATAAGTCAAAGGCACCCCCTGCCCCGCTATCCGTGAATTTCTGCAATATCAGGGGACTTCATTCAAACCTTAACGCCGTCCACTACCATCTGGAAACGGCGAAGCCGGCCTTGCTCTTTCTAATCAAGACACAGGTGTCCTCTCCGGCTGATACTTCGTATCTCTCCTACCCGGGGTACAAATTAGAACACTCCTTTGTACCCCGGGCTGGAGTTTGCGTGTACGTCAGAGAGGACATCTGTTTTCGACCTACGTACCTGTCCATCTTATGGTTACGCGTAGATAGCGACGACCATCCCCGCGTCTATGGGTGCCTTTATAGGTCCCATAGCGGTAATGCCGACACAGACCGACTCATCAACCACGTCCAAATGGCTGCAGATTCCGTGCTACAACAGGTCCCATCCGCAGAAGTCGTGATGCTTGGTGATTTTAACGCCCACCACGCTGAATGGCTTGGTTCTCGTTTAACCGATCATGCGGGTAGATCTGTTTATGACTTTGCTTTGGCATATGGTCTGACACAACTGGTTACCTCGCCTACGCGGATCCCAGATCATGTACCTTCGCTGTTGGACCTTCTGCTGACCTCTCATCCAGACGGATATCAGGTCTCCGTCGATACCTCTTGGCTCCTCGGACCATTGTCTGATCCGGAGTACGGTGCCACTCACGCTCCCATCGCGTTTGCGTTCTGCAGGTTGCTGTCATGTTTGGCATTATAGGTCAGCCGATTGGGACGGAATGCGATCTTTTTTTGCATCCTACGCTTGGAGACGGGTTTGCTTCTCGCCGGATAATCCCAATGTTGTTGCTGATTCTGTCGCTGATGTGCAGGTAATGGAACTATTTATTCCATCATCTGTGGTACTATCGGAGGCAGAACCCAGCAATGGTTTGATCGCTCCTACAAAACAGGCCTGGGCTCACGCATCGACGTCTCAGGATGCAAATATCAGCGCTATTAAAAAGAAGTATAATTCCGTCTCCAGGTCCTTCAAAAGTGTCATTGTCAAGGCAAAGTCAGAGCACATCGGCAGAATTTGGCGAGAAACTAGTTCGTCTTTCTTCGGGAACACGTGCATTCTGGTCTCTCGCCAAGGCTGTCCAAGGGAACTTGTGTCAGCCATCTCTCCCATCTCTGCACAGGGAGGACGACTCACTGGCCCATGCCGCAAAAGAGAAAGCCGACCTTTTAGGCTCACTTTTTGCGTCCAACTCGACTCTTGATGACGGGGGGAACACACCGCCGACCATCCCGCGGTGTGAGTGCTCCATGCCGGATGTGCGGTTCTCACAGCGCTCGGTCCGCAAAGCACTCCTCTCCCTGGACATCCACAAGTCGAGTGGGCCTGACGGAATCCCCCCAATTGTGCTGAGGACGTGTGCTCCGGAGTTGGCACCGGTTCTAACGCGTCTTTTCCGGTACTCCTACTCCCTAGGCGTAGTCCGGAAATCATGGAAGACAGCTTTCGTACACCCGATCCCTAAAATAGAAAACCGCTCTGATCCGTCCAACTATAAGGCTATCGCCATCACCTCCTTGTTCTCTAAAATAATGGAGTCCATTATCAACAGCCTTGAGGATCACCAGCTGATTAGTGACCGCCAGTACGGTTTCCGTCGCGGTCGCTCGGCTGGTGATCTTCTAGGTTACATAAGTCATAAATGGGCGGAGGCAGTAGAGTCCAAGGGGGATTCGGGTCCGTTAGTTTGGACATAGCGAAGGCCTTCGATCGGGTTTGGCACAAAGCGCTTTTTAAGAAGCTTCCTTCCTATGGGCTTCCCGAGAAATTGTGCAATTGGATAACCAGTTTTCTTGCTGATCGGAGCATAAAGGTTGTAGTAGACGGTGCATGCTCCGATTACAAGCCCATTAACGCTGGTGTTTCACAAGGCTGCGTGCTATCACCAACGCTGTTTCTTCTGCATATCAATGACATGTTGCAAACCGGTAACATTCATTGCTATGCAGATGACACCAGGGGTGATGCTCTATGGGAAAACGTCGCCGAGTATCGGAACAAACTTATGTCTGAAGTCGAGACTTTGTTGGACAAAGTGTCAAAGTGTGTGTAAAAAGAACCCCTTCGTCGTATCTCTTCAGTTTCAACTCCCCTTGTTGCCTCAGCCAGTATCGGAATCCTCGGCGTCGACATATCGAGTGACGTGCAGTTTCGTGGTCGCTTGGAAGAGAAGGCCAAATTGGCCTCAAAAAAGCTTGGCGTGCTCAGCAGAGCGGGACAGTATTTCATGCCGGTACACTGCCTGCAACTTAACAAGGCGCAGGTTCGGCCGCACATGTAATACTGATCCCATCTCTGGGCTGGGGCTCCCCAGTGCCAGCTCCTTCCATTTGATCGCATCCAGCGCAGAGCTGTTCGAATTGTCGGCGACCGAACTCTTTCCGATCAGCTTGACTCACTAGCACTGCGAAGCGATGTTGCATCTCTTTGCGTATTTTATCGCATTTACCACGGGGAGTGCTCTGAGGAATTGTTCGGACTAATTCCAGCCGCACAATTTCACCATCGCACATCGCGACAAAACTCGCGATACCATCCATACCATCTGGATAACTGACGGTCCACCACTGTGCGATTTAAAAGAACTATTAGGGACCTTCAAGAAAAGAGCGTACTCCTTTTTAAAAGGCCGGCAACGCATCTGCAATTGCCCTGGTGTTGCAGTTGTTCATGGGCGGCGGTAATCACTTACCATTAGGTGAGCCGTATGCTCGTTTGCCCCCTCTCCTATAAAAAAAAAAACATCAGAAGTGGAATAGTTTCTAAAATCAGAATTGGAATAAAGTCGCTGATATTGCTCACATATAATATTCGAATAGTGTTGTTGAAAAACTATGACGTGCCTCGCGTTCTGTTTTTATGTTAAATGTCTTAATGAAATTTGTTTTACTATTTATTATATTGATGCATCATTAAAGTGTAGAGTAAAAATTTAAAGTGAAATGTTTTAAGCCAAAAGTTAAATCCTTTAGTTTAATAATTTTATTACGTTCGTGAAAAACTATAATGCGCTTCGCATTGATGCCTTTATTTTTATGTATGGGGTTGTAATAAAAGCTGTCCTATTTACGACATTGATGTACCACTAAAGTGTAAAGTCAAAGTTTAAAGTCAAATGTTTTGAGCAAAAAGTTAAATCTTTTTGTTCGATTTATATTAAGGGTACCCGCAAGTACTTTTCTTATCCCTTAACGTACCCAAATATGTTATCAAATGTTGAAAGAAATATTAAAAGAGGTATTCTAGATGAGTTATAGTTGGCATTCGGTGGAAATTTAATTTGTTCGAGTTTTGTTATAATTGATAGTGTATGCGAAATATGATTTACATGGGCTACATTTCAAAGTTCGAAATGTTGAAGCGATGTAACAAAATAAAAGATTAACTTTAACGTGGTATTAATTGAAAAAAATAAGTAGCCTTTTTGTATTCTGATGTGTTGATAAGTGTTACAGTTTAGGTACTCCGAATATTATGTGGTCGACAAAATTGGGGCTTGATGTCGAGAGGTGCGGCCGAGCCCTGGAGACAGCAAGTGTCTGCTTTACTAGACGCTAACCAGCATCGACAAGATGCTTATGGCAACGAGGGTCGTCGGCAGCCACGAACTTTCACCGTCTGTGATTTTTTGTTCGATTCGTCGCAATCTACGGGAAAGCTGGACTCCAGTATGCGGGGGCCACGCCATCGCTACATCCTGCGATTTCTTGGTGGATCTAATGGCAGGCGGCTCAAGCGGCCGCCAAGCACATGGTGCTTTGGCGCGGCAAATAGACGTCTGACGCTTGCTCAGCTTTCGTTGCAAGTGGTGAGCCATGTCACGCGGATATCTATCCGACCGAGACGACTTAATGACTATTGCAATTTGTGTCGTTTGCAGTGTGTGATATTTTACACAGTTGTCTTTTTTATATTTACAATGTGTGATATTTTCATACAGTTGATTTTTATATTTGCAATGTATGTAGTAGCTTACGCCTCTGCATACAGTTGCCTTTTGCAATGCGTAGATCTTGCGCAGTTGCCTCCTTCCCTTTAGAATATGTGGTGGGATCAGACTCTCCACATAATTGCAGTTTTTGCAATGTGTGCAATGGTTTGTGAGTGCCATGTCACACAGTTGCAGTTTCTTAAGAGAACGTGTGGTGAACTTTGAAGCACCGAATTCTATGGTTTGCAATACATTTATCTTCATTTATTTTAATTTTTATTTTGCAAAGCAGATTATTTATTTGTTTCAAGCAGCTGAAACGTTTTACACTAATTTCAATCTTAAATTACTTTGGATACCTATTTTGCGAGACCTGTGTTGGATTCACTTAAGTACACGCTTGTGCATCTGACGTAATTGTTTCCATGTCTTTTGCTTTTACCGTGGTGTACTCTAAATTTTACATTAAAAGTACTTAAGAGTAAAATCCAATATTTAAAAGGTTTTAGGTGTAGTAATTAACGCTAACTTTGTGCTTTGCCTGTGTCAACCAACAGTCACTGGGAGCCACTGGAGGTATGCAAACTTGGTGCCTTTACCTACAGTGTTGAAGTCTGGACAGCTCGCTCGTGCGAGTGCAGCGCGGCGGCTTGCTGACAATGGTGCGGCGCAGCGGCTTGCTGGCGCGATTGTAGCGGTGAAACAGCTCGCTGGCGCGAACGCAACGTAACCGCTCGCTGGAGTGCGTTTAGCTGGGTGGCCTGTGTCTTCAGTGTATAGTATGATCTGTGCCGTGTGCGCAGTTTTCCTCAGAAATATTGTGTTATCTAAGACGTGCGTTAAACTCTAGTAGGAAGCGTTGTATACTAAAATCTGATTTGGACGATGCTTTCAATTCTGTAAAAGTTTAGTCTGTATGAAATATATTCAAGAACTCACTCATTGTGTGCTGTTGAATAATAATTAGTAAAGATTTGAAAACAACGAGTTTATCGTTTCATAGTCAGAAAGGGCCGAGACGGGAAAGTTAAATTAAGCCAGTAACGTTACTTTAGCCTCCACACGAGGTGTGTGCTTGCCCCATGCTTACTTTGAGGGTGAGTAAGTTACACATATATCAGAAAAAGCTAACGTAGAGCTTCCTTTCTGAAAGAGTAATATCGAGATACGCTAACGTTGTGCCTCTTTCTCAAAAGTACAAGGCGGACAAGCTAACTTCGTGCCTCTATCGCGTCTAGCTTGAGTTATGCTAACGTCGTGCCTATGACTTAAGTAGATGTTAAGTTATGCTAACGTAGTGCCTCTGACTTAATCAGTTACTTTAACCAACTTCAAAAAAAGGAGGAGGTTCTCAATTTGACTGTGTTTTTTGTGTGTTACCTCAGAACTTTTTTCTAGCTGAGCCGATTTTGATGATTCTTTTTTGTTTCTAAGCTAGTGCTTATCATGTGGTCTCATATAAATTTGATCAAGATCTGGCCATTAGTTTTTGAGTTATTCTTAATGATGCGTATTTTTTACGTGGTAGAGCCACCTGCAACTATATTATGGTTGTAGCGCGAATGGGTCGGCTTGACCGGGGTAGGACCACGCTATTCCAGAATACCAGCCTAAAATAGCAGCTTAATGCTGCTGTGTTTCGTATGGTGAGTGTAGAGAACCGGAGACCCTTTTTACTGGAAACGGGGCATTCCATCTTAGTCCTCACGAGTGACAACGCATCTGCATTTGATTCTTAATTGAGGATAAATGTAGATGTCTATGGGCCACAGTACCCACTTACCATCAGTTGGACCGTGTGCTAGTTTGTCACCCTATGCTATAAAATAAAAATTCGACTTTTAGCTTTCCTTTTATTTATATTGAAGTCGGTTGTACAAAAATTTTTACTTTACCACTTGTGTTAAGTTATGCGAACGCAGTGCCTATGACTTTACTCTGACGACACGTTGTGCTAACGTAGAGCCATTGCCAAGCGCGTGGCCTGTAACCTACGTGGTGTCTGCATCCCCCATGCCGTTGATGGAGACTAATATTTAAAGTTAAAGGGAGCCCGAGGACGGACAGGCGTAGTATCGCACAGGCGACTAAGAGAAGCAGTCTGTAATTCTACGAGTTTCTTTGTCCTTACTATGCCCGTTGGGGTATTCTACTAGTGTAGGCAAGGAAGATCGTGTTGCTGAAAGGCTGCCCTGTGTTACATTGAGATGAGTAGTGATACTGTTGGTTTGCATACTTTGGTGTTATCATGTTCTTTTATTTAAATAATTTTGATTATAATTTTAACATCAGAAGTGGAATAGTTTCTAAAAATATATAAACCCAATAACACATTTTTGGCTCGACCCTTGATTTGAGCCCGGGACCTCATGATCAGCAGTTACGCCTGCGACTACTAGACAAACGATGTAGTCAAGAGTACTTTTAAAGTTAGTACTTAAAATCGCTACTTTTATGGCTGGAGGAAATCGAACCTGGGTTTGTTCGCGTTTTATATATTAAAAACGAGCACTTATTCCTTGAGCCACGACGGTTCTTAAAAAATGAAAAACAATAACTCAAAAACTATATTTCTGAATATTTAACGAGTTTGCCTGTAACTGGATTATAAACAGAGGATTGGCAATAAACTCAACCTCTTCATTAATTTCATTCTGGGGATGATGACGAAATCGATCATATTTTAGTACGCATCCGAAAATTTATATAAATCCGGCAAGTTGTAAAATTTATTAAAGTTTATTTATGTCTGTACACGAAAATTAAATTATTATATTATCTTTCAGTATACTAGTTATTGTAATTTTGTTCCTTATTTTTAGTAAGTAAATAGCCTTGCTTGCCTTCATTCCCGTAGTTAACAGGTGGACGGGCTATCGCAGAACCG
Organism: Parnassius orleans; assembly: GCA_029286625.1. Taxonomy (NCBI): domain Eukaryota; kingdom Metazoa; phylum Arthropoda; class Insecta; order Lepidoptera; family Papilionidae; genus Parnassius; species Parnassius orleans. The sequence continues at coordinate 5,985,083 of JAGSMP010000037.1, forward strand.
TACGGCTCCCAACTTCGGTTCTGCTCCTCGTCGTTGTTATTTATTGCACTGAGTATTGTACATCTGGCTTAAACGAAATAGTTATGCTGCCTTCTACAGGGTGGGCCATGAATTAGTTTACATCAAAATTTGATTTCCCGCGCAAACGTAAGGTCCGTGGGCCGCGAAGAGAGGTGAAGCGGCTAGCTCGTTTCTCGGAAATTTAGTCGCAATGGATGTATTCACGGGGACGCAGCTCGCCTTTTGCGTAAAGCAATTTTATTTGAACACTTTTTCGATCATTACGGTTCGGAGGTTTTTTCGCATTAAGTACGATTTACACGACTTGAAACAGTGTCCAAGTTCAGTCGTAATGAAGAAATGGGCGAAGAAGTTCGAGGAGACGGGATCGACACTAAGTGTGAAGCAAACTGGTGGCCTATGGACTTTACGGAGTGAGGAAAACTTGCAGAGAGTTTCAACTACAGTTTGACGCGATCCTGATTTATCGACACGTATACGTTCGGCTGAATCAGGAAAATTACACAAAACCCTACGCCGTATTTTGAAATTAGATTTGAAATTACGTCTATACAAAATTCAGTTAGTGCAGTAATTAAAGCCCGATGATTTAAATTTACGCAAATTGTATGCCGATACAATGTTGTATCGCTTCCGTGGCTTTTACAACATCTTGTTGTGATGAAGCCCCTTTCTACTTAACTATGCTGGAGTAGTATAAATCCTAAAGCAAAACATCAAAAGCCCCTTCATTCGCCTAAGGTAACGGAATGGGCAGCAATTTCAACTAAAGAAATCATTGGGCCCTATTTTTCGAGGATTTTCACGGTCGTGCGGTCACTGTTAACTCAACTGAGTATGTGAGAATGTTAAAAGAGTTTCTGTCACCACAGCTACAGGAATTTGATGGATACAACCAGAATACATAGTTTTAGCAAGAGACAATAACAGATATTGCGTATTCAAAGAAATAAAAATGTTTTGACGATTGTAGGAATTGTAATTTCATTTTTCATTCATTACAGCCGTTCACAAGTCCACTGATAAACATAGGCCTCCCCAAGGGATGCCAATAAGTACAGTCCTGAGCTACCTGCATCCATTGACATCCTGCATGTTTGACTAGGTCTATTCTAGTCAGTATCTAGTGGGGGACCGCCCTACACTTCGCTTACCAGTACGAGGCTGCCAGAGATCTTTCTTCTAATCTGTTGGGCTATGTCGCTTACTCTGATTCTACTGCGGATGTCATCATTTTTAAGTCTATCAAGCAGAGAAACTCCGAGCATAGCCCTCTCCATAGCTCACTGAGAACCTTGAACTTCCTCATATGGTCAGGAGTGAGGGATTACTTCTCAGATCCATAACTCATTACTGGCAACACGCACTGCTTGCACAATCTTGTTTTCAAGTTTTGAGGTATACCTGACTAGAAGATGTGTCGTAATCACTCGAACGCTAACTGTAGTAGAGCCACGCGGCAGCTTGTGCTGTCGCACGGATGGGCCGGCTCGAACCGGTTTGGTACCACAACCTCACAGAATACCAGCGTGAAGTAGAGGTTTACCTCTGCGTTTCGCTTGATGAGTGCAGGTGACCGAGGCCAAATCCCCCTATCAACATGGTAGCGGAATTAAACGAAAGACTACCCCAGGAGGGTACCAGCACCCTGGAGAATCCTCGCTGAGCATGCACGACCAAGTTACTCCACTCCTGAGCGTGGGTGCTCAGGCTGCCCCGCGTATTCTGGGGGCAAAATTCCGTTCGTGACTAATACTGCCCGGGGCAAGCGGAGTAATAAGACCAAGGCGACCCCTGTCACGCTATCCGTGAATTTTGCAACATCAGGGACTTCATTCCAACCTTAACGCTGTCCACTTCCATCTAGAGACGGCGAAGCCGGCCTTGATCTTTTAACCAAGACTCAGGTGTCCTCTCTGATACTTCATATCTCTCCTACCGGGGTACAAATTAGAACACCTTTGTGCCCCGGGCTGGAGTTTGCGTATACGTCAGAGAGGACATCTGTTTTCGATGCCTCGGCAGTCTTGAAGGTACGGACCTGTCCATCCTATGGCTGCGCGTAGACAGCGACGACCATCCCCGCGTCTACGGGTGCCTCTATAGGTCCCATAGCGGTAATGCCGAAACAGACCGACTCATCGACCACGTCCAAATGGCTACAGATTCCTTGTTACAGCAGATCCCATCCGCAGAGATCGTGATCCTTGGCGATTTTAACGCCCATCACGCCGAATGGCTCGGTTCACGTTCAACCAATCATGCGGGGAGATCTGTTTATGACTTTGCTTTGGCATATGGTCTTACACAGCTGGTTACTTCGCCTACGCGGATTCCAGATGTGGAAGATCATGAACCTTCCCTGTTGGACCTTCTGCTGACCTCTCATCCGGACGGATATCAGATTTCCGTCGACGCTTCTTTAGGCTCGTCGGACCATTGTCTTGTCCGGAGTGTGGTGCCACTCACACTAACGTCGTGGTTGCATTCTGCAGGCTACCGCCGTGTTTGGCACTATAGGTCGGCCGATTGGGATAGGATGCGGTCTTTTTTTGCATCCTACCCTTGGGGGCGGTTTGCTTCTCGCCGGAAGATCCCAGCGTTGTTGCTGATTCTGTTGCTGATGTGGTACTTCAAGGTATGGAACTTTTTATTCCATCCTCTGTGGTGCCCATCGGAGGCAGATCCCAGCCATGGTTTGGTCGCTCCTGTAAAATAGCATCACGCTATAAGCAGGAGTGCTACCGGGCCTGGGCTGACGCTTCAAAGTCTTGGGATGTAAACACCAGCGCTCTTAAAAGAGTATAATTCTGCCTCAAGTCCTTCAAAGAGTCATTGCCAAGGCAAGGTCTGAGCACATTGGCAGAATTGGCGAGAGGCTAGTTCACCTTCCTATGGGAACCCGTGCATTCTGGTCTCTCGCCAAGGCTGTCCAAAGGAACTTCTGTCAGCCATCTCTACCATCTCTGCACAGAGAGGATGACTCACTGGCCCATGCCGCAAAAGAGAAAGCTGATGTGTTAGGCTCTCTTTGCGTCCAACTCGACTCTGAATGACGGGCGGAACACACCGCCGACTATCCGGCGGTGTGAGTGCTCCATGCCGGACGTGCGGTTTACAGCGCTCGGTTCGCAAAGCACTCCTCTCCTGGACGTCAGCAAGTCGAGTGGGTCTGATGGAGTCCTCCCATTGTGCTGAAGACGTGTGCTCCGGAGGTGGCCCCGGTTTTAACGCGTCTTTTCCGGTACTCCTACTCCCAAGGCGTAGTCCTGAATTCATGGAAGACAGCTTGGTCCACCCGATCCCTAAAATGGCGATCGCTCAGACCCGTCCAACTACAGGCCTATCGCCATCACCTCCTTGTTCTCCAAAATAATGGAGTCTATTATAAATGCCAGCTCATGAGGTACTTAGAGGATCACCAGCTGATTAGTGACCGCCAATACGGTTTTCGTAGTGGTCGATCAGCTGGTGATCTTCTGGTCTACCTGACTCATAGATGGGCGGAGGCAGTAGAGTCCAAGGGGAGGCATTGGCCGTTAGTTTGGACATAGCGAAGGCCTTCGATCGGGTCTGGCACAAAGCGCTTCTTTCGAAGCTCCCTTCCTATGGGCTTCCCGAGAAATTGTGCAATTTCCTTGCTGATCGGAGCATCAAGGTCGTAGTTGACGGTGCATGCTCTGATTACAAGCCTACCAACGCTGGTGTTCCACAAGCTGCGTGCTATCACCAACGCTGTTTCTCCCATATCAATGATATGTTGCAAACTGGTAACATTCATTGCACTGGTGATGCCTTATATACCGCCCGTGCAAATATTTCTCGGAAAACGTCGCCGAGTACCGGGACAAACTTGTGTCTGAAGTCGAGTCTTTGCTGAACAAAGTCTCGGATTGGGGGCGACTAAATCTAGTCCAGTTCAATCCCCAGAAGACACAAGTTTGCGCGTTTACCGCTAAAAGAACCCTTTGTCGTATCTCCTCAGTTTCAAGGCACTCCCTTGTTGCGTCAGCCAGTATTGGAATCCTCGGTGTCGACATATCGAGTGATGTGCAGTTTCGTGGTCATTTGAAGGAGAAGGCCAAATTGGCCTCTAAGAAGCTTGGCGTGCTCAGCAGAGCGGGACAGTATTTCATGCCGGTACACCGCTTGCGACTTTACAAGACGCAGGTTCGGCCCCACATGGAATACAATTCCCATCTCTGGGCAGGCCCCAGTGCCAGCTCCTTCCACTTGACCGCATCCAGCGCAGAGCGGTTCGAATCGTCAACGACCGAGTTCTTTCCGATCGGCTTGACTTACTGCCACTGCGTAGAGATGTTGCATCTCTTTGCGTATTTTATCGCATCTACTACGGGAGTGCTCTGAGGAATTGTTCGGACTAATTCCAGCCGCTCAATTTCACCATCACACATTGCGACAAAACTCGCGATACCATCCATACCACCTGGATGATTGGCGGTACACCACTGTGCGATTTAGAAGAAGTTTTCCTCGCACAACTTCCTTGTGGAATCGATTACCACCAGCGATTTTTCCGGACCGATACGACTTAGGACCTTCAAGAAAAGAGCCTACTCCTTTCTAAAAGGCCGGCAACGCATCTGCAATTCCCTGGTGTTGTGGTTGTCCATGGGCGCCGGTAGTCACTTACCATCAGGTGAGCCGCATGCTCGTTTGCCCCTCTCCTATAAAAAACGCAGCCCAGCTGAGTTGAATTCGTCGATTGACCTCTCGGTCGAAGTTGGACTTACCTAGTCAGACTATTTGTTCTAGGTAAACAGACTCTTTGCCATATTTTAAGTGGTAGAGCCATGCTGTAGCTATATTAGTAGTATAGTTGTAGCATGAATGGGTCGGCTCGACCGGGTAAGGACCACGCTCTCACGGAATACCAGCGTAAAATAGCAGCTTAACGCTGCTGTTTCGTATGGTAAGTGTAGAGAACCGGAGACCCTTTTTACTGGAAATGAGGCATTCCATCTTAGTCTTCACGGGTGACAACGTATCTAAATTTTGTTTTGTAATCGGGGATAGATGTAGATGTCTATGGGCCGCAGCAACCACATACCATCAGGTGGACTGTGTGCTCGTTTGTCACCCTTATCCTATAAAAAAATATTTCTGTTTTAGTCTGAAAGTAAAACACAGACTCATACTGTATACATTTAATCTTATACAGATTAAGTAATTAGCACAATTTCCATTTAAACGCAACTACGAGTCTGCTGTTAACGATTCCATAAAATCCGCTTTACAAAATGACATTAAAGTGGACAATAAAGCTTATATTTGCATTGAAGAATAAAATACAAAGAAAATAAAATAAAATTTATAGAAGTCAATATATTTTGGAATATTTTTTTATATATATAGGTCACGTGGAAGTTATATCTATCTAATATCCATGCTTTATTTAAAAGTGAACCATTTCTGAGATATTATGATCTTTCATTAGACGTAAAGCGGTAATGGCTTTGTAGCTGTTTTTTGTATAAATAATCGTTCTTTTTCTTGTATTTTGAGCAATAAATGAATAAAATAAATATTATTATTTTTAAAGTAAGTGAATTGAATGGCAACGTTAAAAACTAATTATGAAATAATATTATTAAAGAAAAAATTGCTTTGTGGATTCAAAGCTTCTGTGTGAGCCTTTTATTAAACTACAAATTTGACATCAAAGAGCACTAAAAAAAATTGAATAACTTTGTGCTCTTTAACGGGAAAGATATACAAACATTTTTAAGTTTTTGTTAAGGCCACCAAGTATCACATAACTTTGTGGACATATCTAATGTACACTACCATACATACATGATCACATATACGCACGCACTCATACATTACATAATTTATACACATATATGCACGCACATATAATTTATTTAAATGACATGTTGACATAATATTGTCATGGTAAGGGTGGATAAGAGTGGATAAGAGCAATAGTAAGGCAGCGGGTCTATTTAAATCAAATATGCACCAGTACTGGTATCTTGGTAGTTAATAATTATAAAATTTTTATCTATCACAAAGTAACAATGTCGCTTAAGAACACTGTGTTCATAATTGCAAATTGACGAAATTCTTTATATTTTTCGAGATGATCCAACTACATTCCGAACTAACTTGGGTTGTCTAAACAGGAAGTGTGTTTTATGTATATAGTTTTGTGATTTGAAATATTTGCTCAATCGTGTTGTATAATTACAATAAAATAATTGTATATAATATATATTTTAGAATCATTTTACATATTGTGCTATAATATTAAACCGTGTTCAATTATTCATTTATCTTCCGTTTCAGTTTCGCTCTGTCGCCGTCTACGACACCCCAGGGATGATATGGGCCAGTTAATTCTCTTACGTCACCACTATACGGCTTATTAATATTTATTTATTTACACACACACTTAACAACTATCCTTACAGGCTAAACAAACTCACTACGATAGTGTCGCTAATCTACTTAAATATACTATGTATTACAACTAACTTACATAACTATGTATAAAAGTACCTTAGCGAGTTCACTCAGATTACTCGAAAATATATCAATACTCTCTTGAACTTTGTTCATTACGAGGATTGTTCTGACTAGAGGTGAGTTACTAAGCAAATTGGTCCTGGCCACGGGCAGCGCCAGCGTCCGGTGCGCAAGCTGCAGGTGGCGCAGCACCCCCGGGTTGCACGCGGCTCCGCGGAGCAGCTTCACTACGTACGCAGCCAGCGCAAACTTTCATCTCACTCTGAGTTGGTTGTATCCTACCATCTCGAGCACGAACAGTAAATATATTTTAACTAGCAATCCGCCCTGGCTGCACCTGGGTGGGATCTATTAATGTGGCGTCATTTAGATTTAAGATAATGATTAAATACTTTTTTAATTTATTTATTTAAAAATCTTTATTGCACTTAAAATGTGCAATTGACGGACTTAATGCCTCTACCAGTCAACCACGAGCTAAGTAGAGAAACTTAAGCAGGTGCCATAAAAACATGAGAATATATATACGTGAATATAAATATAAAAACATACACACCATACTTGTAAATACAAAAATAATTATATATAACTACAAATAACTTAAATAATATACCCTATACCTGATATATATTATACATACTTTTTAAATAATACAAAATTCATACATTTTATGCATACTTACGAACATATTATACAAAAACAACTTTAATAATTTACAATATCGAGTCATACATGAGCAGAAAAATTTAAATAAGAAAGTTAGCTCACTTTTGGTATTGCTCTCTATCTGTTCGTGAAGTTTCCATGCAGTCAGTTTGGCCATTCCCTGAGCTACCATGGCTCATCCAAATTCCATGAAAGTATAATGTGCTGTCTTAGTTGTATTAATTGTAACGTAATTACCTTGAACTAGATCTACCTTGAACTAGATCCATTTTCTTATATGTTTGTACTATGAGTGTTGGGACTGAAGTCGAAGTTTGTTTAACAAAGTCGCAGATAGAGGGCGGCTGAACAGGCAGGCTAGTTTGTCCTTCTAGTCTAACGTTATGTATTTAATGAAAGTATCAGATCGCTATATTGCTAAGCAAAGCAATTATTTAAAAAAAAATATTTTTACCTTTTTCCTAAACACTTATGACAAGAAGGAATTACGAAAAATAGACATTTAAACTAAAGTCACCTTCAACAAAAATCAATAGCAGTCAAGAACTGGCATTTAAATAGACATAAAGAGTCGTTTTAGTTAGAAACCATTTTTGTTCAAATCAAAATATTTTTCAGTCAAAATAAGGAATCGAAAACATTGCCAAGTTTCACTAAAATCTGTACTGTAATTTTTGCGTAATTGAGTAACAAACATGCAAACTTCCTAATATCCATGCAAACTTTCACATTTATAATATTTTATCAAAATCCGTTAAGTAGTTTTTGTGTGATTTTGTAACAAACATACAAACATACATACTTACTTTCACATTTATAATATTAGTAGGATAGGATTACAAACCTGGCTATAAGTTTTGTAAAAGAAAGTGTAAGCATATCCCAAATTTCAGTTTTAATTAATGGTTCTAAAAATTAACAAATAAATTTCATATCTCGGCTTGGGCTGCGTTCACTATAATAGATAGATAAAAAAAATGTACTAACGAATCGGATTTCTTATCAATATCTTCAAAAAAGCCACAATACTATTATAATTTTTATTACTATTAATTCTAATTTTTTAAATATATAATTTGGACACGTTATGATACTAAGATATTTCATTTACGTTTAATGTAGGCTACATAAGTTTATAGCAGTAGAGTGTTCTGTAAATTTAAGTTAAAATAATTTCATTAATAAAAATCGTCAACTTTATGCCGTGAGCCGTGTAGCCTCTACCGTATGCGGAGAGTAGCCCCCTTCAGATGAAGTGATGTAATGATGATGATGATGATGATTTAAAGTAGTAATTGAAAATGCAAATAAATAATTACCACGTACTTTGATATGCTTTGAAAAAAAGTGGATAAGTATAAACCTTCTTTTTCAAAGCGAAATGAGAATTGCAGCGTACTTACAATATATCTCTATCAAAAGTTCTTAAGCTGGAATCAATTGTTATGGCTGAGTGCACTTAAGGCAACTTTCTTTTAAACGAGTGCAATTTTTAATTTGCCAAAGCAAATTCTCCAAGCGATAAATCTCTAAAAGAACTCATTTTTTGTAAAAACTATTAATGTTATATCATAATAGAATACCTCGTCGCAGTAAGAATAAAAACTTGAAATCTAGTATTTAAATAAACCTATTTTTTAAGTATTTTATTTATAATACAAAAATAAATTAAATACGCGATGAAATCCGTTGAAAATAGTTTCTTTTAGATGTGGTCTTCACGTAAACATAAGAAATCATTTGAAATCTACTATTTCTTCTTACTTGTTAGTTAATAATTACTACAAAACATTTCAGAGAAGGCTTTATTTTGGCTAGTATTAGCGATATTCGAATATTACCGATTTACTTATTTGTTTTTAATTAATGTTAAATCTGTACATATAATAAATCTGTAGAAAAGTCGTGTCTGTAATTCGAATATTTTCTGGAAAAAACAAGTCCGAGGGACTAAATAAAAGGCACCAAAACCAAATTGGTGGTTTTTAGAATTTTTGTCGGTCTGTCTGTCTGTCTGTGTATTCATGATCACGCAAAAACTATTACCTAAAACTGACCCTACTTAAGGACCCGGGGCAGCTTATAGGCTACTTTTTATTCGATTACGGAACTACAAAAAAGGAGGGTTAAGTATTTTCCTTCCTCTGTATGGTAATTTCTATTTTATATGTATTTTATATTTATGTTTTTTTTAAATAAATATAATATTTATAAATAAAGCCTAAAATTAGTTTTAACCGTTGCGTAATAAATTAAACTACGCCGACAACCTACGTTTTACTTTTTCAAAACAATGCCATCTAACATAAAATACAAAAAGTAGTAACATTTTGCCTCCAGTTATTAATAAATTAACTAATATATATAACTTAAGTTTATATGCTTAAATAATTAGATTCATAATTATCAGTTATTGTATATGTTCCTGGGGCTGCGCTACTAAAACACATCTAATAGAATTAGAGCGAGCCCAAAGGGCTGTACTAAAAGTAATGCTTTCCCTTCCTTACAGATATTAACTGAAGTACTAAGTTTTCGCATATTATTCATATATCAATGTCTTAGACGCTTTCATAGATGTAGTGTTCCGCAATTACAAAATTCAAAAAAAACTATTCGTATGAGTATACCGAAGGTAAAACCCATATTCGGCAAAAGGAATTATAATCTACTATGAAATCTGTATATGAGCAACAGCTTCTAGAATCTTAGAGAGAAAAGGCAGGATAGATATTGGTCTGAAATTAGATATAGCGCTGCAATCGGTGGATTTAGTGGGAATAATAAAATCTTTAAGCCAGAGAGTTGGGAAAGCATCATTCGTCAGTGAAAAGTTAATGATTTGAGTTATCACGGGTAGAACAATCCCCAACACGTGCCAAACCATTACCCTACTCACATGATCACAACCAATGGCTTTCGATTAAATAGAAAAAGTGCTTTGCGTACCTCGTCTTCGTCTACAGGAGAAAAAGCGAAAATTTCATGACATTTTATCATCTTCAGGATCTAAGTCCTCAAAAGTGACATCGCATCTTTGATCTTTTTTGTTTAGACTTGGTTGCAAGTGTCCATGGACTGCAATAGCCTTTTACCATTAGGTAGACTGTAATTTCATTTGTCACTTGAATTTTATTAAAAGAAAAAATATTATTTCGAGTTTCATAAAAGTTACGAGACTAAAGAGACAAGACTTTAAAAATACGAACAGAATATTATTTCAATAAAAGAATAGTGCCCACTTGGAATAAACATATAATAATTTGAATGTTTTTGACTCGAAACAAATTTTGCGACCTTATTAAAATAAACATATTTTCTAATTTCTGTTATTGTGCATAGCAAATACTAAGCGTTAATGTAAAGATATTGACATCATAACATGCAATAACAAGTCTACTGCTAAACATTGGACTCCCACAAGGAATACTACAAAACACTGTTCTGAATCACCTGCAAACATCGACTTTTTGCATCTCTTACCAGGTTGTCATTCTATCTAGTAAGGGGGCGTCCTGCACTTTGCTAAGCAGTTCCACACTGTTACTCGAGAATCTTTCTTTCCCATCGGTTATTGTTTCTTTGAGCCCTATGGCCAGCTCTTCAATAGATATTCTATTTCTACATATCTACTACCCCACTTTGGATGCAGCAGCGTTTTCTTAATAACAACTAAAAAATAAAAAAATGCGTTTGCCAATAAAAAAAAGCGTGGCAACTATGGCATATATGGCCCTATAAGGCAAGCTATGAAGAGTCCTATGTTCAAAAGTGGTCAGTAACATTACTGTACTAAATTAAGTCGTTCCTTCTTCTCGCTGAGACTATGTTCCGGTGTATTAGTAATTGACCCGCCTTTTTTATCTTAAAAGGTTTCACGATTAAATAATTTTTCACAGCAATTTCATCAATATATGAACACTTGTAAAAGGTATTTTGATATTCATAGAAAACATTTAGACACTTATCATAAAACTTATGCCATCACTTCTGTAGGTACCACTACCATACACTGTATGTAATATCAAAAAGTTTATACGTAGGTAACATCGGTTGAATCCAATATTCCGGCGCTGGATATTACTTTAACATAACTTATACTTATGAAATATTCCTGATGCAATGAGTCCTTTGATATGAATGATATTATATTATGCATATGGTATGTTATTTGTGAAAAATAACAAAGTTAAAGTACTTGCAGAAAACCCATAACTAACGAGCATACAGTCCACATACTACACACACTTACCATGCCCAACTACCTATGCTGTGCATAGCTTTACTATAAAAAAAAAATTAAAAAAATCAGTTGCTAAATGAAACAGAGACTTATGTATTAAAATAGAGAAAACTATTTATGCAACTACCTGTAGTGGTGACTACGCTAAGGAGTCTACCGCGTCTCGTAGGATGCAATGGAGGATGAATAAACCATCCAATGCTAAATAGGATCCGTCTGGCGAGCGAAGCAAATATTGTAACTAGAGGTCTTGTATAAAACCTATAAAAAGAGACAGAGGCATCTGTTTTGCTCTAACCTGTAAAAGACTCAAATAAATTGGCGAAATTTACGTGTAATTTTTTTTAAATTTTAGCTTTCGAAGTATACGTCTAATTAACATCATTTTTATTGTACCATCATTATCAAAACACCTCTACTGCTAAAAATAAAGCTCTGCCAAAGAATGCAACAAAACACCATACTAAGCCTCCTGAATGAATGATTCCTGTATCTATGGACTTTCCGCATGTCTCACTTGTCGTCACTACATCTAATGGGGACCACTCTATTATTCGCTTACCTGTACAAGACTGTGACTCGAGAAACTTTCTGCCACATCGATTGTCGGTTCTTCGAGGTATATGATCACCCCATTGTCCTTTCAGCTTACTAAGCCTTTATTAACTTTTCTAAAAATATAGAACTTATTTCTATGATCATAATTGCAGGTAATAACAATAAAAAGAAATACTAATAGGAATTTTCTATTAATTGCCACAAGGCATAGCCTTAAGAAATTTGCATTAATGGACCTGAATATGGTAACCCTATTGCTGTCATAAGATAGTAGTGGGTTTTGGCGGGAACTTGATCGGCGGCGGTTTGCTGCTCCTGTATTATTGTTTGAATAATGGTTTGAAGTGGATTTTGATATGTAAAAGTGGTGCGATTTTGTGTATTAAGTGTCTGCGCATGTGAACTATTAGTGGAAACGGTGAAACAAGTGCTCTGATGGTGATGTGATTCTCAAGATAAGGCGTCTTTCTGCTTAGGCGCCTTGAGATACCATCGCCAACTGTCAGCTGTCTGCTGACTCAAGTTGCCGTTAAAATCTCCCAAGGGCTGCACAATGTGACGCATCAACATATTGTGAAGCAGTGTACTATGAAGGATAAATAAACATTTGGGGAAATTATAATAAACCGAATTAAAAATACCTAAGACTTGGCCTAAAGGTCTAGGATACCAGGCCATAAACTCCAAAAAAAAAGATAGTAGTGCATCCTCTGTTCTGTTCCAATTTGAAGAGTAAGATAGCCACAGTATAATTGAGATTTATCTCTTTTTCGCTATGTTTCTTTATGATGTTCACTTTACTCTTCAGCATCTTCAGTTTCAAGCACATTTTATTTCCAACTATTGTATGTTGTTAAAGTAATACTTTTTAAATCATTCCTTGATGAGAAATTTATCTTGAAACCTTAAAACGATAAAAAATTTCATAAGTGGTACTGGAATGTTGCGAAAATAACTGTCGCTGTCTGGTATTTTTAAACACCTCACACATACTCAATTTAGATGACTTTGCCATGTCCCTTTTGACTGGCGTGGGGGATATAGATTTAAAATCTATGTATAGGAATATACTGTGACTGATGTGGGAGAAATACTTAGCAGGATTTAACAGGAATGACTAGACGGCGGGGAAGAAATCTATTTAAATTTTGGAACTCCGTTTATGTTTTTTCCAGTTGCGTCGACCGAAGTTCTCTCCTCGATTCGGACTTGAAAAAAAATTTAAAGTTAAAGTTACAGCCTATATACGTCCCACTGATGGGCACAGGCCTCCTCTCATTTCGGAGAGGGTTTTAGGGCAAGGAAATGTCCGCTGCGCTGCCCCAATGCGTGTTGGCGAACTTCACATGTCTTCGAAATATTTTTTTTTATATCTCAGACATGCAGGTTTCCTCACGATGTTTTCCTTCACCGCCGAGCACGTGGCAAATCAGCACTTAAAATTACAATTAACAATTTCATTGGTGCCAGCGGGGACCGAACCCGGGTTGCTCGCGTACTGTGAAATTTACATTGAGCGCTAATCATCTGAGCTACCACGTGAAAAAAATTATTAAAGGTATATATGAAAATATTTTAAAAAACTACAATACAAAAACAACGGACGAATTTTTCGATTTAAGTATATCTCAAAATATCAATTCAAATTTCAGACCTTTTTTCACCATTAGTCTGGGTATTTTAGGTTTTATAAATTGCTACTCCGTCATCTGTCAAATTACCAAATTATTTTGCCATTCCCATTTTCCGACTCACGCTGTTAAACAAATAATAATGGATTTAATGTGAAAAATTGATTTTTATGTATAGTCCATCAGAGTGACATAAAATATTCCTAATTTTATAACAGACTTTCCATTTATTAACACAAGGAATAGAAGAAACATCAACAGAAGCTCTCTCTAAATAATGTATACTTTGGGACAAAAGTAAATAAAACAATATTAATTAATGAAACGGTTCTGAAGCTGAGTAAACTTTACGAATGTCTTATTATTTTAACAAAGCGAATGCCTCCGTCCAGTACTAAGCAAATTAGTTTATTTATAATGTTGGCTACGAAAACCTTTAAAGGCAATATGAGCCTTAATTTTGTTTGAAGAGGTAAGAGAAGAACGTTAAAAGTATATTGTAACATCGCTATAAAATTATATTGTATGACCAAAAATAATATTTTTGGCGTCGATTGAAAAGGGGAGAATTAAGTTCCTTAAAAAAAATACTAAATATAGATTAAACATTTTAGATTAAATATAGATTTTATTAATATACTTTTATACATTGCACCGTGAAGTGGTGTTGTAAGAATATCCACTACCCCATGGGTGTCGTAAGAGGCGACAGAGGGGAAAAATTAGGAGATGGGCAGCAGCGTATTCCTAATAACGACTAAAAATAAAAAACTGCGTTTGCTAACCCACTTGCTAAGCGTGGCAACTATAGAAAATATCCACCCTATGAAGCAATCTATCGAGGGGGCCTATATTCAGCAGTGGACTTCTATAGGCTGTAACGATAACATTGCAATATGCTTCGGTCCGTCATGCGTTATTTTTGCGTGGTAGCTGCATCGTTGTAATCTACATAGCGTAAGAATTTAAACGGATTATTAAAAATTAACTAACCATTTTTTTTTATAAAACTGAAGTGAGAAACGAACTCATAGTCCAACTTTAAACAAAGAAAGCAGATCATTGTCTCTTTTGATGACTAAGTAAAAATGGCTCGCAGCCTGTAATTATACTGGGTCTCTTTTATAATTATTTTATAATTATACTATACCCTTCAGGCTGGAACACAGCAGTGCAGGCTGGTGCAGGCACTGCTATTTGTCGGCAGAAATAGCGAAGGGGGTGATACTTACCCAGAGGGACTCATTAGCATAAAATGAGTACTAACACCTAAATTTATATATTTTCTAACATAATGATTTCTTATATTTACGCGAACACTACACATTGAATAAAACTATTTTACGGATTTTATCGCGTTTAATTTTACTAATTTTGATTCCTGACGTTTCTAACATATTTTATTGGACACTGCAGATATTATTTTGCATATAGAATAAGTTAAAAGAAAATTTCTTGTATATTTGGAATCCGCGACCTGCATAGAGCCTTTTCTTAGCAAACATCCTCTTTTGGTTAAAAGCCATTGCTATATATAATATAAGCCATTTCCTTATTTTTCATTGTACAGCGTCGATCCCTACCATCGGCTATAAAAGCGATCGCTCACTTGAGTGGGCCCAACTCATTCCGCTTGCGCCGAATTGAAAACGTCAGTCCCGTCCCGTCCCGCCTCAGCTAGCGCCACCGCCCCCGTGCGGTTGTGTTAGCTGACCACGCTCACCGTCCCCGTACGGTGAGTGTCCTCCTGCCTCAGCTAGCGCCACCAGCCCCGTGCGGTTGTGTTAGCTGTCCACGCTCACCGTCCCCGTACGGTGAGTGCCCTCCCGCCCCAGCTAGCGCCGCCGCCCCCGTGCGGTTGTGCTAGCTGATGAGCTCACCGTCCCCATACGGTGAGTGCCCTCCCGTCCCCGCCAGCGCCGCCGCCCCCGTGCGGTGGTGTTAGGTGCCCGCGCTCACCGTCCCCGTACGGTGAGTGCCTTCCCCTCCCTTCCCGCCTCCGCTAGCGCCGCCGCCCCCGTGCGGTTGCGTTAGCAGACCGTGCTCGCCGTCCCCGTACGGTGAGTGCATTCTCGCTCATGCGACTCCCACACCTTCACTCCAGCACCGCCGCCCTTTGCGGCTGTGTTGGTTGACCCGCGCTTCCGTCCCCGGACGGTTGTGCCCCACGCCCCTTCCCAAGGAGGGTCGTCTCCAATGCGGCGAAGAGTAGGCACTTCTTCAAAGTGAGTCCCACATAACCACGCAGCCGGCTGCGTGGTATGCTATGAGCACTTCTCCTTACCTCCCTCCACCGCTTCCGGAGGATAGTGCATGCTTTGGGCGCAAAAAAAACAAGAGTGAGCCCCCTTTCAGCGGTCAGGCGCCGCATCGTCGCAATAAAACTCGATCCTACGTGGTAGAGCCACGCTGCAACTATAGCACGAATGGGTCGCTCGACCGAGATAGGACCACGCTCTCACAGAATACCAGCGTAAAATAGCAGCTTAATGATGCTGTGTTTCGTATGGTGAGCGTAGAGAACCGGAGCCTTTTTACTGGAAACGAGGCATTCCATCTTAGTCCTCAGGGTGACAACGCATCTGCATTTTGATTCTTAATTGAGGATAAATGTAGATGTCTACGAACCACAGTACCCTCTTACTATCAGATGGACTGTGTGCTAGTTTGTCACCCTATGCTATAAAAAAATCCTACCTCACGATGACTCGGTGAAAGATGCGTTAGGTTCAGTTATGTCGCGATTTACGGCTATTGAAGAAAAAGCCCTCTTTCACCGGTCAGGCGTCGGTCGGTAAGGTGGTTGGTGCAACCATTGTAAGATCGCTCCATACTTTCTTTACGGTTTTGTTTGATCATTGTTATTTTTGTAAACAAGAAGGTTGTTCGTTTAGTTGTTTTGATTTCAAAGTCTAGTCGGTTTATTTTTGAATTATTGTTTAAATTTGATTAATTTGAAGTAAACTAGAATTAGTTTGTTACCAATTGTGTATTTTTTATTGTTTTACTTCTAGTTCCTAAAATCAGAAGTGGGAACAGCTGTTAATTGCACAAACAATGCCACGTTCATCGCGTGAACAGTTTATTGAGACGCCGCCTCGGTCTAGGGTAAAGCGTTCTCGTTATGATGAGTCGCCGCGACACCGTAGGTACCGTTCGCGATCCCGACACGATGCAACACCTTCGCGATCGTGGCGTAGTAGGACTCGTTCTCGTTCTCGCTCGCGCCATGATTGGGTGCGCTCACGCTCACGTTCACGTCACGGTAAAACTCGTTCACGACGGAGTCTCTCGCGCACCAGTGATATTCATAGTTCTCGCGAAAGGTCATTAGCAAACTCGCCGCATCGTCGCAATAAAACTCGATCCACGATGACTCAGTGAAAGATGCGTTAGGTTCAGTTATGTCGCGATTTACGGCTATTGAAGAAAAACGGCCAGTGGTTCGCGTGTTCCGTCGTCCATCCGTGACAACACACCCGCGTTAGATAAAAACAATGCCTCCGCGGCTCAAGTGCTTGTAGATACGTTAGGTATGTTGACAAAAATTAAGCCCAGAGATTATTATTTTTGAATTTTGATCTAGCGGTGAATAACTTCGAGGTGTGGTGCGATGAGATAGATAGGGCTAGGTGTGCTAACCATTGGGATGACCTTGAGTGCTTTTCTCGTGTGGCTCACTACTTGAGGGGTGACGCAAAAACCTGGTTGAATGAGGGCTACAAATGACCGCTCGTGTTCCAATTTCGTTAAAGAATTTAAATCCTTGTTTCCGCAAAATATGAATTACGTGTGGATTCTTCACGAGGTTATAAAATCCAAGTCTGATAAGTTTTTGTCATATGCAGAGTATGCGCGTCGTACGTTATTGCGCTTACGTATTATAAACGGATTAAGCGAAGGGCTTATGGTCCAAATTGTGATCTACGGTATCAGTGACGTACAAGTACGCGCCGCAGCTACTAACGCTGACCTAACGACAGAAAATCTGGTTTTATTTTTAGCCACGTATGTTAAGCCTACTCGCATACTTGATAATCGAAACTTTGACAAAACAGTTTCATCCCATTCTAGTATAGCTAAAAGCGTAATCTCAATTGTTCTAGTAAACTTGAAATCAAGTATTTTGCTTGCAAGCAAACCGGGCATCTTAGAGACAGGTGCCCCAACAAAGGGTATTTAGCTGATAATACCGATAGTAATGCCAGACCTGTCTGTTTTTCTGTAAGAAAGTAGGGCATACGGAAATCGACTGTTTCGCCAAGAATCGATCAGCGTAAAGTGAACTTGTGTAGCGAGCTTACAAACGCGAAGGATAACAACGACATAAGCACAGCTGTGATTCAGGGTATACCAGTTGACATCCTTATAGATAGCGGTGCACTCAATGTGTCTTTGATATCCTCAGCAGTAGTGAATCACTTTTCCGGCCCGCGAAAACAGATTAACTGTTATTTGAAGAGAATAGACGATAAAGAGTTTGCTGCCCGTGAATATGTCACTCTAACGGTCGAGTTTAGTAACATCGCGCTTGAGGTCGATTTTGTTGTAGTACCCGCCCCCTATATGAATACGCCCATTATCATAAGTACCGACGTACTCCACCGCGATGGTGTCGCGTTCATTCGTACGAAACATAAATGATACCTAACCCACACACCGGACAGCACGCTAAAAGCAAACACTGTGAAAGTCAACGAGCCTGATAAAAAAATCAATACATCTCTCGAAGGTGCAGAACTTGCTAAGTTGATGACTGTCATAGGAGAATTCTCCCGTTTTTGATATATGGTACAGCAAACACGACTGTAACTACCGGCAAGATGCACATCAACTTGACAAGTGACATACCTGTAGCGTACCATCCGTATCGTTTATCTTACCAAGAGAAACTGAAGGTTCGCGAGATAGGTCAGGACCTTTTAGACAAAAAGATCATTAGGGAGTCTAATTTTGGTCAAGAAAAAGGACGGCTCAGACAGAATGTGCGTGGATTTTCGTGCGCTTAACTGCATCACTGTCAGGGATAGGTACCCCCTACCCTTGATTGATGACCACATTGATCGGCTTGGGGGCTTCAAGTTCTTCACGTCACCGGACATGGCTTCAGCGTTTCATCAGATTCCCATCGATGAGGACTCGATCCATAAAACAGCCTTTGTGACTACTGAAGCCCATTACGAGTACCTGAAAATGCTGTATGGTTTGTGTAACTTTCCACTGTCTATCAGCGCATCATCAATAACACCTTGCGTAAATTCATAGAAGAAGGACAGTTCTCGTATATTGATGATGTTTTGATAACGAGCATGACTATCGAAGACGGCATTTCTCTGTTACGGAATGTTTTGAATACTTTGACGGAGGCGGATTCTCCATCAATATGCGGAAGTGTTCTTTCCTCACCACTAAGATTGAGTACCTAGGTCGTGTTATTAAATAAAAGTGATCTGGTGGCTTTCGATGATGTAAGTGCTCCAGACTGAATATCAACGGAGACAAGCCAACTATATAGGACTGAGTTACAGGAATGAGTATGTTCTAAACAATATCTACCTGCACTCGCTTTTCAATCACTTCATTGTCTGATTGGATGACAATCAGACAGGACTGAGAGAAATCTAGCGCAGAAACAAAGGCTTTACGTGCTTCGAGGTACGGTGGTAAAACACCAAGCACGTAGTACCCTGATGCTTACTTTTACTAAGGAGAGCGCCCAGCATTTGAACTACTCGTGCCACGGTCACTTTGTATTACGTTGAATGCCACGAGATGCCACGAGATGGTGATACCGTCATCTTTCGAATTTACTGCCTCGTTGGTGAAGTGGTCGTCAGCGCGACTGCTGATCTCGTGGGTTTGAGTTCCAGGTTGGCCCAAAATAAGTTACTGGGGTTTTCTGTCAAGAAATTCTCAGTACCAACCCGGAGTCAGGAAGTTGGCTGTGCTTCAACCCCATGCCTCAGAAAGCACGTAAAGCCGTTGACCCTGTGTCTGATCTGTTTCCGATCGTGTCGGATTTCTGTCCCATTGGACTTTTTAGACGAATAGAGAGTGCAACTATGCTTGCTCAAACACTCTGGCACGATAATCCTGTTCTACGCAGATTGCTATTCTCCGTTGATCTATGTCTATAGCTTTATTAATTTCAAGAGGGTTGATACAGTCTGTGGGCTGCAAAGCCAGCTATCATTTGCCAACTTTTGACTCTGGGCTGCTACTGGGAATTTGTTGACAAAACAACCAATAACTGAGATTTTGGCCCGACCGGGATTTTAATATGGCTGAATCAAAAGCCAAAAATAAGCTTGAATTTAGTTCCTTTTTGCCACTGTGGCGATCAGTCATTTTCAATACCTATGGTGTCAGTAGCTGATGTTATTTTATCAGTGACTATTTAAATGTTTATAGAAAAATTTTAATAGCAATATGTTAAATATAGCTTAACTGGAAATAATCCAATGGAATTTAATTTGAAATATAATTTTGGCACATTGCATAGGTCCCTCATAAGTTCTTCAAATATCTTCAAGTATCGATATATCGAATTCGAAGAACTTATGAGGGACCTATGCAATGTAAGATGGCATCATGTTAATAGGACAGAATAGAATAATTTACACTAATATTGTAAAGTGAAGATAAATTGAAGCCTTTATACGTCCCACTTCCGGGCAGAGGAGGGGAATTGCTGAGACGGTTTTAGGGCAATTAAATATTAGTCGCGCTGCTCTAATGTATGTTGGCGAACTTGACACGTCTTACAATTTTGTTTTTAATTTTTCCGACATGCAGGTTTCCTCACGATATTTTCCTTTATCGCCAAGTTTGTGGTAAATCAACACTTATAACTTCAATCACCGATTACATTGAAAACATAAAATTTAAAATTAAATCACGATGTGTGTGGTGAGTGTTTCCTACAGTAGATAGGTTAATATGAAATACTCAAGAACTTAGAAATCTATTATCTTCATAATATTATTGTGTTGTAAGCACAATTTCTATATGAACTTGATATATATAATTGCATGTTGAATAAAAAATAATAAAATGCAGGTACTCAAGTCAAAGAGTGCGGTTGAGGCGTTTTTAAAATTTTAAATAAAACTAAGAGATGTCCGTACAGAAGCTCATGTACTCTAATAACGACAAACTTATTCTAATACATCTATCATGCAGACCTAATTACATTTGCTTACTCATGTGTCGCGCTATGGGACACAAACAGGGTGCAGTCGGCAACAGCATTTATGTACGTACTTGTATCACTCTTAGTGGGGTTAAATCCATGACTAGGTACACACAGGTAACATTTTTACAAACGTTGGTTACAAATTTTAAAATTAAAGGAACCACATAAACTACGGCGCCAAATGTTTCGTACTTGAAGTTTTCAGGTAATTCAGTGCAAAATTTGCCAACAACGTCCAAGTTTGGTAATTTATTTCCGTTTTTCGGCACTGTCCCTGAACTGGAGCGCTATAAAATCAAAATTCCTACCTTCCAATCTGCGCTCTAAAATACGTATTCCAAAATGCGCTTTTCTGAATATAATTTAGTTTTTTTTTTAATTTTTTTTTTAATTGATGTGACAAATATATTACTCTTAGGACTTGTTTGCGTAGATTCATTTTTTTTCTATGTAATATTATGTAAACCGACCGATATCATGACGATATGTTGCTGCAGTATAGAATTCAGCACAAGTTTTGAGTACACGAACATGTTTAGTGATGGTACATTTGAAACTCATCACTGTCTATAGTCGAGGAGGAGTCGGCGCATGAGTACCGAAAACTATTTCACCTCAATTTCTTTATGCGATTCTCTTCAAATTGTCCTGCTGATGACAAATAAATGCATGTTGTTGCAAAGGGCAACTCGGTACCATATTACTTAAGCCGATTTTTCAATTGCAAGGAATTGTTATTTTGAAACGGGACAATTTTTTAATATTTTTGATAAAATAAAAACAAAAAAGGGTTTATGAGATCTTACGATAAAGTTAATATTTTTATAATTTTAATGTTTGAAGTATTGAGAATATAAAAAAGTATAAAATTTCTGAAAACAATTTTAAATGCCATCAAGCGCACAGGAAATAAATGTCGTGACCTATATTTTTGGTACATTGCATAGGTCCCTCATAAGTTCTTCAAATATCTTCAAGTATCGATATATCGAATTCGAAGAACTTATGAGGGACCTATGCAATGTAAGATGGCATCATGTTAATAGGACAGAATAGAATAATTTACACTAATATTGTAAAGTGAAGATAAATTGAAGCCTTTATACGTCCCACTTCCGGGCAGAGGAGGGGAATTGCTGAGACGGTTTTAGGGCAATTAAATATTAGTCGCGCTGCTCTAATGTATGTTGGCGAACTTGACACGTCTTACAATTTTGTTTTTAATTTTTCCGACATGCAGGTTTCCTCACGATATTTTCCTTTATCGCCAAGTTTGTGGTAAATCAACACTTATAACTTCAATCACCGATTACATTGAAAACATAAAATTTAAAATTAAATCACGATGTGTGTGGTGAGTGTTTCCTACAGTAGATAGGTTAATATGAAATACTCAAGAACTTAGAAATTATCTTCATAATATTATTGTGTTGTAAGCACAATTTCTATATGAACTTGATATATATAATTGCATGTTGAATAAAAAATAATAAAATGCAGGTACTCAAGTCAAAGAGTGCGGTTGAGGCGTTTTTAAAATTTTAAATAAAACTAAGAGATGTCCGTACAGAAGCTCATGTACTCTAATAACGACAAACTTATTCTAATACATCTATCATGCAGACCTAATTACATTTGCTTACTCATGTGTCGCGCTATGGGACACAAACAGGGTGCAGTCGGCAACAGCATTTATGTACGTACTTGTATCACTCTTAGTGGGGTTAAATCCATGACTAGGTACACACAGGTAACATTTTTACAAACGTTGGTTACAAATTTTAAAATTAAAGGAACCACATAAACTACGGCGCCAAATGTTTCGTACTTGAAGTTTTCAGGTAATTCAGTGCAAAATTTGCCAACAACGTCCAAGTTTGGTAATTTATTTCCGTTTTTCGGCACTGTCCCTGAACTGGAGCGCTATAAAATCAAAATTCCTACCTTCCAATCTGCGCTCTAAAATACGTATTCCAAAATGCGCTTTTCTGAATATAATTTAGTTTTTTTTTTAATATTTTTTAATTGATGTGATACTCTTAGGACTTGTTTGCGTAGATTCATTTTTTTTCTATGTAATATTATGTAAACCGACCGATATCATGACGATATGTTGCTGCAGTATAGAATTCAGCACAAGTTTTGAGTACACGAACATGTTTAGTGATGGTACATTTGAAACTCATCACTGTCTATAGTCCAGGAGGAGTCGGCGCATGAGTACCGAAAACTATTTCACCTCAATTTCTTTATGCGATTCTCTTCAAATTGTCCTGCTGATGATAAATAAATGCATGTTGTTGCAAAGGTGCAACTCGGTACCATATTGCTTAAGCCGATTTTTCAATTGCAATTAATTGTTATTTTCAAACGGACAATTTTTATATTTTTGATAAAATACAAACAAAAAGGGTTTATGGCATCTTACAATAAAGTTAATATTTTCGGAGTTATGAATTTTCAAAGGTTAGAAAATCCCAAATGCGGATACTTTTGACCCATTAAAAATACATAAAAAGAATAAAAGATGAAAAATATTTTTATATACTTTGATGAAATAAAAAAGGTCTTATAAGTTTTACGATAAAGATAATATTTTCGGAGTTATGAATTTTAATGTTTGAAGTATTGAGAATATAAAAAGTATAAAAGTATCTGAATTTGGGATTTTTCAAACATTAAAAATTCATATTTTATTTATTCATTTATTTATTCTTTATTGGACTCCTTAATATAAAATAATACAAAAGGCGGACTTAATGCCTTGAGGCAGGTGAGAATTTGATAGGTGTAGCAATATAAAATAAAAACAAAATAAAATGGTAATTAACTACGTAATATATACATTTTACTAATATATAAAATATATAGATACATACATATATAAATAGTACATGTATATAACTATGAATATATACGTCTGTTAACAATATAAATGACATAGATGATTCATGTAAGAAGCGTTGTCTTTAATAGATGATTACGCACCAACTTTTTAAAAGCAAACTTATTGGGAGCTTTTCTGATGTCATCGCGCAAGGAGTTCCAAAGGCGTATAGCCTGAACTGTAAAGGAGTTACCATAGAATTCGGTGAAGTGAACAGGCGTACATATTTTGTTGTTAGAAGAAGAACGATGAACATGAGATGAGGAGAGATAGTGGAATTTACTCTTAAGATAAGAAGGCGAAAACGGGTCATTTAATATGGAAAAAGAACAAGTAATATTCTGGAATTACGCCTTTGCCCGATTGTAAGCCAATTGAGCTTAGATCTATATTGCGAAATATGATCATACTTACAAAGCCCGAAAATAAATTTTATACAGTTATTGAGAAGGTGTTCCAGTTTCTTCAGAAGAACCTGGGACTGATCCGGTAACACATCTTCATAATCAATTATGGGTAATATGAGCGATTGGTCAAGCATGATCTTAAACTTTGTGGGAAGAAAATGTTTTAAACGATACAGAGAACGTAATGTGGCGATGACTTTACGACTCACTTCTGAAACCTGAGTTCTCAATTCAGCGTGCTGTCAATGTGTAGGCCAAGATTTTTACAGACTTACTGAACAGCATTGTAATCCCATTGTAATAAATAGGAGGTAAGTCTGCAAGATTAATCTTGGCTAGCGTCCTGAGCTACCCACCAGTATAGCTTGGCATTTGAAAGGATTGACCAACACTCCGAAACGAGTAGACCAATCTTTGATAGCTGATAAGTTGTCGTTTAATTTTTAATTCTTTAATTATGGATATCCAAAGTTATATAGTTGTATAGTTGAGCTATATAGTTGAAGGTCATCGGTATACAGATGGTACGAGCAATCGAAGATGGAGATAATTAAGTTTATAAAATTGAAAAAAATATAGGAGAAAGAATACCGCCTTACGGCACCAGCTTCACATCAGCCCAAGCTAAGGTCATTTGCCCCACACAAATTGCGAAGATAAAATGCAAACCATTCCAATGCTGTGGGGCCAAAATTTAGATGAGACGGTATGAAAAGCAGGATTTCATGATCTGATAGTGAATAGTTAGAAATACTTTAATAATTTATATTTTAAACGTTCTCTTGTCCACAGTCTTGTCATCATAATAAAAGTGAATTAGAACAACCGACGCCAAGGAAGCAAAGTCACTTAAAATAAAATATTCTTCAGAGCGACATTATTTCAAACTCCCAGACGTTAAAAGGAGAATTCTTTAGGTGTTTTATTTACGGAAGTAAGCAGAATAATAATCAACCGAATCTATGTCTTATAATATTCTAATTGAATGAACCCCACATCTAAACATTCCTATTAAAGTAAACAAAAAGATTTACAGTAATTTTTCCATTGGTATCCACACTAGCAAACTTGTATAATGGAGGCCTTATAACGATTATAGGACTGTATGAGGTAAATTAGCGTAGTAATATGTATAGTATATAATTGTTTTAATGGAGATAATAAGAAATATGTATGTGTGTTTGTGAGTATATTTGATTCCATCCATGCTTCACTATTCTATCTTAAAAATACCTGAAAATTTATTGAACAATTTCCCCGCATTTTGATTTTTCATAGAGAATCGTTGGCCGCTTTGTTAACAGTGACTGTTACCCGTAAAATTGAAATGAAAAATTCAGAACAGTTTGGATTGTATCTTTTGCTGCCAGTACTTGTAAAATAGAGAGTCATTTAAAGCTTCGAACCGACGGAACAAATTGAAAATACAATTGTGCAGTTTCATTTGAATTATAAGGTCAGAATTTGTAGTACTATATTCGTAAAGATATATCTCTGTTGTGCAAATAAGGTAAGCTGTGGACATTAACGGCCTTACTTATAATCGTTGATTATTGCTTACTAAAATTAAGTATTAATTATAACTACACTTGTCTCTTTCTATTGTCATCTATACAAATAAATAAAATTGAAGTGTCTGTTTGTAATGTCAAAATAACAGCTTTTTACTAAATGCATATGAAAGTATATACGGTACTTATAACAAAAACACAATTTTTAAAATCTTTGTCTGTCTGTCTGTCTGTATGTCTGTCTGTTTGTTCCGGCTAATCTCAGAAACGGCTGGACCGATTTCGACGGGACTTTTACTGGCAGATAGCTGATATTATAAGGAGTAACATAGGCTACTTATATTTTAGAAAAAGAATTAGGGTTCCGCGCAACATAATGAAAACCCTAAATTACACGCGGGCGAAGTCGCGGGGAACAGCTAGTTTTGTAATAAGAGAGAGAGAGAAACTTTGAGCAATTCTTAAATAAATGTCGTTTTTTATGAGTATGGTCGTAAGCGTATAATATTATGTTTACATTACATCATCATTACATTCCTTACAAGTCCACTGCTGGCTGAACTAAAACTCGGTCCTAAGCCACCTGCATCCATCGACTTCCTTCATCTTTTATTATGTCATTACTCCATCAATCAACGGGTAAAAAAGGTGCTCATTGTCGGTGATTGAAGCTATATGGCCGGCTTATTAACACTTCCGCTTACTGATCCGTTGATCTTTGTCGGTTACTCTATATTTACTAGGCGGTACCTTCTTACTTTGGCAAGCCGGTTGACAACCACAGTATTTACATAATTTTAAGTTGTTTTTAGGAAGATTCTACTACCCATTTTTCAGTTTCACCTCTTACGACACCGACGATATGATATAATAGTAGCAATCAAATAACGTCAAAGGCAATTCAATTGCAAGTGAATCTTAATTAGTAAACAATAAAAATATTAATATCATTACAGTCCTTCACAAGTCCACTGCTGAACATAGGCCTCCCAAAGAATGCCACGAAGCTCGGTGCTGAGCTACCTGCATCTATCAAATTACTGCATGTCTTACCAGCTCGTCACTCCATCTATTGGGGGATCGTCCCACACTTCGCCTACCGGTACGAGGCTGCCACTCGAGAATCTTGCTTCCCCATCGTACCATCGGTACTTCGAGCTATATGGTCGGCCCATTGTCACTTCAGCTTACTAAACCGTTGGGCTATGTCAGTTACTCTGCTTCTACTGCAAATATCCTCATTTCTAAGTTTATCTCGCAGAGAAACCCCGAGCATAGTCCTTTCCATAGCTCGCTCAGTGACTTTGAGCTTCCTGATACGGGCAGCAGTGAAGGATCACGTCTCAGATCCATAAGTCATCACTGCCAACACACTGGTTGTATAATCTCGTTTTCATGTTTTGTGGTATACCTCACGAGAAGATGTGTTGTAAAATCCCGAACGCTGCCTACTCTGGGTTGAAATTGGACTTACCTAGTCGGAATATTTGTCCCAGGTAAGCATACTCGTCGTCATCAACTTCGAGCTTAGTGCTCCTAACAACTACCGGCATAGGTGTGGACGTTACACATGATTGCACTATTGAGGTCATTGAGCATTGTGCTTAGGTCCTCTAGCGATTCTGCCATAAGGACTATATCGTCGGCAAATAAATGGTGGGTGATGTACTCGCCATTGATATTAATACCGTATCCTTTCCAGTTCAGTAGCTTGAAAACGTCTTCCAATGCAGTGGTAAAGAGTTTCGGGGCTATAACGCCACCCTGTCTTACACCTTTATGCAGTTGGATAGGTTTCGTACTCTGGTTCTGTATTTGGATAGTCATAGTAGCCCTACTGTACAAGCACTTCAGCACTTCGATATACCGACAGTCAACTTAGTACCGCTGAAGGGACTGCAGCACCGCCCAAATTTTGACAGAATCATAGGCTTTCTCATAGTCCACATACGCAAGACAAAGTGGCAGATTGTACTCTTCGGTCTTCTGTACAATTTTCCGAAGAGATAGGATATGTGGTTTATGGTGCTAAAGCATTTTCGGAAATTGCGAGACGATTCGTAATGACTCTAGAAAACAGCACGTAGACGCGGCTCAGAAGGGAAATCGGTCTGTAGTTCTTCAATGGAGCGTTGTCGCCTTTCTTGAAGAACAAGACCACCGCACTTCTGCTCCACGACGGATATCATCGGAATGTATTATTAATTAATACAAATCACTATAATTTTAATCTGATTTTCCGTGATAATGCCTTGTCATTTTTTTTCTTTCTTTTTTATAAAACGTAACCTCCACACTAGGATTTTCTCCTGTATCGTGGGGGCAGTTTACAAATATAAATTGCACAAGGACAAACATCCAGACCCGGAACAATTATTTGTAGGCCATACAAATACTTGTTCCGTGCGGGATTCGAACCCGCGGCCCTTAGCGCTGCAACTCAATTGCTAAGCCACTGCGCCACGGAGCCGTCAATTTCTAACAGTTGTCAATTAGTACCTTTCTTATTCAACAGTTTTTTTAAATCCAATGCTGAACAAAAGCCCTTTCAATAATGTTTTTTAATAGAATACGAGCACATGTTCCACCTGATGGTTAGAGGACTCTGTAATCCATAGACATCTACACCTGTCTTCGATTAAAAATCAAAAGGCAGATGTGTTGTTACCCCTGAGGACTTAGATGGAATTTCTCGTTTCCAGTAAAAAGGGTCTCTGGTGCTCTACACAGCAAGATTCGGCTGCTATTTCACGCTGATTTTCTGTAAGAGCGTAGTCCTTCACCAGTCAAGCCGATCTATTCGAGCTACAACCATAATATAGCTGCAGCGTGGCTCAACCAGTTGTGGTCTAGACCAGATGTTTCTTTTAGTATGAAATTACTCCGAAGATTTGTCCAGACTCACGTAACACGTAACACGTTGGTTATCACTGAACCGATACTCCCGCTCTGATAAAATGACTCCTCATTACTAGTCTGTGTAACTAGGCTTTAGCGTTTAGAAAGGATTTTGCGCGAAAAATCATTCGCTCGAACCTTCATTCTTTAATCAGCAGCGGGCACCAATATAGAAGTGCCTAATCTGTCACAAAACCAATCGTATTAAAGAGAAGGTATCTTTGGATATTATTACAGATAAAGTAATAAATCTAGAACTGAATACTGAACGTTCTTTTTTATTAAACTAAAGTGACAAAGAAACTTATAGCCACCTGATAGTAAGTAACTACTGTACCCGATGCACACCTGCAGCACGCTTCAAACAAAGTAGGCTATAATGCGTTTTCACTTATGAAGACTAAGTTGTATATTCCCTTCAGACCTGAACACAGTATTGCATTTACACTGCTACTTGGCGGCAGAAATATGTAATTGGGTACCTTACAAGACGGACTTCTAGGCACAAAAGAGAGTCTGCAAAAATGAAATTGATCCCTCATATTGATACCGTATGGTGTAGCATAATAAATCACTTATATTAACATCATACGGTGTACCATGCGGCAGTTTAAATTAATTTTGTTAAAGCTTAGCCTCAATTTATGTCCCAACTAAAATCAACGTTTAGCCCTTTATAGATTAGTTTATCGAATTATAATTAGGTGTTAACATAGGTGTTTATAGTCAGGGTTAATTATAGCAATTTATTATTAGCATTACGTAAGCTTTATTGAAGAAAATCGGATTATAAAATAAGTAATCAAGACAATCCCCTTCATCTAATTTCTTTATAATAACACTTTAAATGTTCAATCCCTTTATTATTTAGTTGCTAATTATATATGACAGCATATTCGTAGTGACATGTTAAAGTGAAGATATTTTAACCCCTTTGGAACCTTAGGGAGATAATTGGAGTGCCCAGCTACGACTACTTTATTGCTTTTTTTTATAGAATATGTGTAACTAGCACATAGTTTTTTTCTATGATAACGGTGACACAACGAACATAGAGTCCACCTGATGGTAAGTGGTTGCTGTGGCTCATAGACATCTATATATATCCTCGATTACGAATCAAAATGTAGAAACGTTATTACCCGTAAGAACTAAAATGGAATGCCTCGTTTCCAGTAAAAAGGGTCTCCGGTTCTCTACACTCACCATACCCACCACAGCAGCATTAAGCTGCTATTTTACGCTGATATTCCGTGAGAGCGTGGTCCTTCCCCGGTCGAGTCGACCTATTCGTGCAACAACTATACCAGTAATATAGCTGAAGCATGGCGCTATCACGTAAAAATAGTCTACCTGATGGTAAGTGGATGCTGTGGCCCATAGACATCCACATTTTTATTCCTCGATTAAGAATCAAAAGGGCCAAGGAGGTTAAGATGGAATGCCTCGTTTCCAGTAAAAAGGTCTTCGGTTCTCTACACTTACTATACGAAACACAACAGCATTAAGCAGCTATTTTACACTGCCGACTCATTCGTACTACAAGCATAATATAGCTGCAGCGTGACTCTACCAGGTAACCTTACCTATATCATTGGGTTAATATTGAAGTTTGGAGATATTTTAATCCAATGATTCTTTTTAACGCTTTTGCCATTCGGGTTTATTCAATTCCTTAAAGTCTATTCCAGTTATTCTAGGGTAAGATTTCACTCGAAAGATTAATTTAAAAAACAATTTATGTATCGGTTTTATCTTTAACTTGTTAAGTACAAACTCGCTGTAATCAGCATATAAAGTGGTTTGAGTGCATGAATCCCCTCCCCACTTATCTACTACGGAGTTGTTGTAGTCGATGTAAAAGTTTGACTTTAGAGCGGGGAGCATTCTATACTCGAGTACGAACAAATGCAAACTCTCGAGATATCCTCGAATATAATCGTTCATTCCGTCAGATTTTATTGTCGCCTGTATGCAATGAAACAGATATTATTGTAACTCGGCTGTTACTTTTCTCTACAGTTTCGGACCCTATTCTCAGATACATTAATGTCTTTAAAAATAATTCTAATTATAAAAAAACATTAAAATTTAAATAAAAGCCTCGAAACGACCCTCTCCTAGGCATTAAAATTGCCATACATGTATATCCTCATGCAATGTCATAGATAATAATGCATCAACGTAGCAACTTTTGTAACTATTCCCCCTTTGAGGCAATCTTTGGCGGAGGCCTATATTTTGCATTAGATTTTGATAGGCTGTAACCGTCTTAGAAACTTTCTTCACTGTGGACAGTTGGTCTCATTGCCTTACGTACACAAAAAACAGAGAAATAAGAAAGTTGTGTTTTTTCCAATAAATGAACATAGCTTGGAGAGGTATAGAAGTAATATAACAAAAATAATTCCATCAATTTCATTTAAAAATAGTGCTGATTATTTGTATGGTGCGTTATTTAAAATTATAAGTTGTGATTTTAGTAGAATACTTACTTCTAAAACTTTCTCTTTTAACAGTCGCAAATCATTTAATGAATGGGCGACAGTAGAAATTTATAAAAGTAGGCGAAGGTTATACGAGCTTTATAATGAAAGATCATATAATAGTAGTGTTACATTTAGAGATTATGTAAGAACATATTCTAAAATATTTAAAAAAGTGTGCTCCATAGCTAATGTTTTACATTTCAGCAACAAAATTAAAATGACATGGAGAATAATAAATAGTGAAACGGGCAAGGTCAAACCGCGCAACTCGGATTTTCAATTGAATTTTAACAATAATTTAACTCGATCTGATCAAGAAGTTGCTATGGATTTAAATATGGATAAAAAGGAACATCAGGAACATTTTACTGATGTTCCTTTTTGTTATCATCATTAAATTCTTCTCCTACTGTCGCCGAATCATTGCTTAAACAAAATGCAAGGCTTGTTCAAATACTTTTAAATTCCATAGAGTATTGCCAAAAATATCGTTAAATATTTTAAAACTATTGATGTTAAAAACAGCAGACTTATGGAGGATTTCCTTTAAAGTTTTTATCTATAATAGATACAATAGCACCTTATCTAGCCACTATATTTAATACAAGCGTCAAATCTGCTGTGTTTCCTGATTTAATGAAACATAGTAAAGTCATACCTTTATTTAAATCTGGTAGTACATTAGACTCCATAATTTTAGACCAATTTCTGTACTACCAACATTTAGTAAAATTTTGAAAAATAATTTTAGATCATTAAGTTTCTTTAATATTAATAAATTGCTTAATAAAATCAATTCGATTTTACAAGGTCGCTCGACAATTGACGCTGGAGTTGAGCTTGTTAAACATATTTTTTGTGCATAGGGTATATTTTGTGACCTTTCCAAGGCCTTCGACTGTGTTCACCATGAGACATTAATCAGGAAGCTACAGTACTATGTTGTCAAGAAGACAGCGCTTAAACTTATTATTTCATATTTAAGTAATAGAATGCAGAAAGTTATTATCAATGGTAAAAGTTCTTCGGGTCACCTGTATTAATGGGTGTCCTCAGGGCTCGATTCTTTTTTATATGATAGGGTGACAAGCAGAGCACACAGTCCACCTGATAGTAAGTGGTTGCTGTGACCCATAGACATCTACATCTATCCTCAATAAAGAAGACAAAGCTGGAATGCCTCTTTTCAGTAAAAGGGTCTCAGTTCTCTGCACTCACCATACGAAACACAGCAGCGTTAAACTGCTATTTTACGCTGGTATTCTGTGAGCGTGTGCCTTCCCAGTCGAGCTGACCCATTCGTGCTACAACTATACTACTAATACAGCTGCAGCATGGCTCTACCACGTATAAATTCTCGGCCCATTCCTATTTCTAGTGTATATTAATGACTTACCATCCCTTGTAGGGGATAATCATGATATAGTATTATTTGCTGATTATACTTCCTTGATTTTTAAACTTAAATGTCAATCATTTAAATGTGGCGAAGTGAATAATGCTATATCAAAATTAGTTCATTAGTTTAACGTTAATAATCTACATTTAAACGGAAATAAAACTAAATGTATTAAATTTAAAACATCGAATGTTAAAAATCTGAATACCGTGTTTTTAAATGGGAAGAACTGAGTCCTGTTGAATCCACTGTTTTCTTGGCATCACTCTCGACGCAAAGCTTCAGTGGGGCCCCATATCCAAACTAGCAAGCAGACTAAGTTCTGCAGCCTATGCTATAAAAAGATTAGAGTCTCACTAGTGTCGAGACAGCTAGATTAGTTTATTTCAGTTATTTCCATAGCATAATGTCTTATGGGATTTTGCTATGGGGAAATGCAACTGATTTAGAAACTATTTTTGTTTTACAGAAGAGGGCCTATTTACAACCTAAAACAGAGAGTCTCTTAGTGATAAATTTAAAGAAATAAATATATTAACTGGCCTCTCAGTATATTTACGAAAATTTAATGTATGTTCACAAAACAAAGGTAGTTTTAATAAAAAAGTGATATACATTCTGTAAACACTAGGAACAAACACAAGCTAGTGATACCAGTTTCTCGACTCCACAGAGTCAGTAATTCATTCTTGGGGCAATGTATACGCTATAACAACTAGGTCCCGGAAAGTGTACAGGCTCTCTCTATTACCAAGTTTAAATGTTTTATTAAGCTGAAACTGTATAAAAAGGGTTATTATAATATAAATGAATACATGGTTGATAATAACCCCTGGGAATGAGGTGGTCGCTTCCAAACAGTTTCTAAAATAAATTTTGTAAATAGTTTGTACAACCATTAATGTAAAATTTACTTAAAAAAAAGTCCTGCTGGGTTTCTTGTTGGTTCTTCCCAGGATAGAGGGCAGGGCATTTTTTTCGAACCAGTGGTAAAGTAAAAAATGACTTTCAATAAGAATT
This sequence comes from Parnassius orleans, assembly GCA_029286625.1. NCBI lineage: Eukaryota > Metazoa > Arthropoda > Insecta > Lepidoptera > Papilionidae > Parnassius > Parnassius orleans. The sequence goes on from JAGSMP010000037.1 coordinate 6,018,500, forward strand.
AGACATGTGATATAATTATAGACTATATTGAATAAAAATATTCTATTCTATTCTATATGGTCAAGGTAAAACTCTTATTTTGCCCATTATTAATAATGGGCAAAACAGACAAGCTGGATCGTCTCGTCAATAACTATATCCGTTTTATTTTTCATCTTCGCAAGTTTGATCATGTATCCTCATTTCGCACTCAGCTTAAATGACTTCCTATTCGTCAGCAAAGACATTACGATACTTAACACAGTATTTTATATTTTATTCGAAAACCACTATCCGAATTATCTGAAAAATAAGATTCAGTTCCTGCGTGACACTCATGACTGACAGCTTCGTTCGTCGGAGATTCTTGCTCTCTCTATACCTCTTCACCGTTAGTGTTTCATATCTTCATCGTTTGCTGTCCAAGCCGGGTGCCTATGGAAAGACGTGCTTGAAAAAATAAGCTCGGGCTCATTACATAAAATTGATTACGAGATAATATTAAAATGTTTGCATGCTTATGTACGTATTCTGTATATTTTTTGTAATAATGAAAAACTTCAATTATCATTGAAAATCGCACCAATGACACATAAACGCGTTTCAGAAATTGTCATATTTAACTATCTCACTTTTGATCGTTAGCTTCATATTGGGCTTTGAAAACGCACATATTCGTACCTTTCTAACCGATGAAAAATTGTACAAATAAATAATCCCTTTCTTCGGTTATACGATATATTTAACATGTTATAAAGCTACAGGCATGGGTTTCCTAAAAGGCGGAAATGAAGCCGATGGGCAGCAGCATCTTCCTGAAAAACTCAAAATAATAAAAAACTGCAGTTGCCAACCCGCCAAAATCGTGACAACTAAAGCAAACATCCCTATGAGACCATCTATTCTAGATGCCAATAAATAAATATTAATAATACAAAATATTGTGTTTAATATTATGTTCTTGATTATTTTTTAGTATTATTTTTTTGAAAAATCGTACTTTTAGTGATTTGAAAGGAGGACAGCAACTTTTAAGAAGAATATATAATGTGTGTTACATTATATATTACATTTTACTTTACTAAGCTATTCCCTTTTTAATTCAAGTCTATTTCTGTAGATTCTAACCTAATAATTTTAACATGAAATCAAAGGATCCTTTTTGGATTTAGTAAAGTATAATCTTTTTGTGAGATAATCGGCTTGCCTGTTTTTCCCAGCTCGTAATTTGGTCTCATAACATAATACCCAATTACTGCTAAGATCTAACTAATATATCGAGGCAAATAAACTTATTTGCTCTTTGAATCATGAAGTCGTTCTAGTATAACGCCACTAAAGCGTTCACTCACTGTAACCAAGCGAGACGACTAGACAATCGTTTAGACGACTGACGCGTTCCAACTCTACTTGTGACAAATGATGTTTTTAATTGTTAGTATTTATTTAGGTAATCTATGAGAAATGATATTAAAATGTCTACAAAAATAATTTTGCATGTCTGATATTAGATGTTGATACTTTTAGGTTTAGTGTTTTTAAATATTATAGAAGAGGGGGCATACGAGAATGCAGCTCACCTGATGGTAAATATCGACCGCCGCCCGACCGCGCCAACAACTGCAACACCAGGGGATCGCAAGTGCGTTGCCAGTCTTTTAAAAAGAAGTGGTAAACAATTACACAAAGAAGTCGTGCGAGGAAGATAAGTCCTAGTAAATCGCACAGTAGTGGACCACCAAACATCCAGATGACTTGAGAGGTAAAATGGTATGATGTACTATTATAAGCCAACAAAAAAGGTATGATGGACTATTATAACACCTGAGGGTAAGTGGTGATGCAGCTGAAGATAGCAAAGTGCCTAAACTTAATAAAAGCCATATTGTAATTTGGTGAAAAATTGTTGGCAAATTATGATGCTAGGAAATTATTTACTCTTTTGCTGTACGTATTGCGAACAACGAAGCAAACCTAATAATATCTTTTGATAATTCTAATTTTACTCAAGTACATAAAAAGAAAATTGCAATAAAATCACAGCAAACCGAATCAGTTAGCTAAAGTGGCAGTACGTGGTAATATAGCTCTGAGAACCCATTAGGTAGAAAGATTTTCAAGTGGAAGTGTACTGGCTAATGTGACGTTGTTCAACCTTGCACTAGATGGACTAACAACCTGACAAAATATGCTGGGAGGCAATCTTTCGATCACCAGAATGTTTCATTAATTCAGCAGGTGGATCACAATTGTGTTTTGTAGCAATATATTATGTTCAGCGGTAGAAAATTAATGGCCTGCAATGATAATGATGACGACGACGATGATGATAAGACTTATAATATAAACCAAAAAAACAAATAAAAAGGATAATTGCATGAACCGCGTAGGCATGGTGCTAGTATGCGAGCTAATCGTCAACACCATTCTTAGTATAAATTACACTTTCAATATTTTATCTCTCTCTCTTTTCTCATTTACTAAATAATTCACAGTCAAGCAAAACATCGGAAGTAGATTCAGATTTCCCGACATTTCCAACAGATCACGAAACTGATGTGGCAGTGAACCGCCCATATGACATCTGAGAAATATTGGGAAAGGGACGTGCTATTTGTCAATGATTACAAAACATTACGATCGTGTTTAAACTCATTTGAAAAGGCTCATAAAGACCAAGGTGACTGTTATAACCTCGCCTTTCTGATGGTGCAATCCGAAGGTGGTATAGGATCTCAGTAACGGCACTAGATAGAACGATCGTGTTTGAACTCATTTGAAAAGGCTCATAAAGACCTAGGTGACAGTTATGATCTCACCTTTCTGATGGTGCAATCCCAAGGTGGGTATAGGATCTCAGTAACGCCACTAGATAGAACGATCGTGTTTGACTCATTTGAAAAGGCTCATAAAGACCTAGGTGACTGTTATGACCTTACATTTCTGATGGTGCAATCCGAAGGTGGGTATAGGATGGTATAGCAACGTTGCGTTTAGTTATTAATATCTTCAAACGATTTATGTTCATTGATTTGGTCAAGCTATATCATAACATGGTCAACAAAGAGTGTTAAATATCATGAAATAACCACACCATTTCACGAAATGATAGAATACTTTATGATATATGATGAATTCTACGATCTGGCCACGACATATATAAAAATCTCTTTAATAAAACTATAATGATAATGAAAATTTTGCAATAATTGCAGACAGACCAGTTTTAATCAGTTAACATATACATGTATTAGTACTTGAAATAAAAGCCTTATCAATTTTCATATGTTTGATAGACGTCACTATTATCTATTAAATTTTTGGCCCTTTAAAATAAAATGACAAAAATACTAAAACACTAAACGTTAGAATTTTGAAATAATTTTAAAATCTAATTATTTAAACACATAAATGTAAGTTATTTTTATTATTTAATTTATTAGTAACTGAAGGCAAAATATACTACTTATTCCATTTGATGATAGATGGCACTGTTTTGATAACAAAATCGGTGTAGTTTCTAATAATTTTACCAAGGTTATAACTATATTTTAAACTTGATTACTTGGAATAGAAGGCCAATTCGCTGGCGCTGCGAAGAGAAGTTGCATACCTTTGCATTTTCTTTCGCATCTACCACGGGGAGTGCTCTGAAGAATTGTTTGGATTAATCCCAGCCGCAAAATTTTACAAACGCACATCGCGGTAAAACTCCCGATACCAATCACACCATTTGGATGCTTAGCGGTCCACCACTATACGTTATACGTTTTACTAGCAGCTTTCTTCCTCGTACAACCTCTCTGTGATTACCACCGGCGATTTTTCCGGACCGATACGACTTAGAGACCTTCAAGAAAAGAGCTTACTCCTTTATAATTAGTATTTAGTACTTTATAATTTTTTTTATAATTTGTAAACCATATTGACGGGGAACGACCCTTGGTTTCTTGCGTACTACGAAATTTACGGCGAGCGCTTAGTCACTGAACCACCGACTACCACTGCTTTATATTATGTAACAAAAATTTATATGAAGAATATAAAATAACTTTTAAAAGATATTCGAGCCTAAATATTTACTATAATTTAACTTCAATAATTTCGTAAGAAAATGGATACCTACGCAGACAAATAAAGGAAGTAAAATGTTAATTTTATTGAACAGTTAAAAGCAGATTTATTCTCAGCATTAAACAGAAGCAACGTTAACACGTAATCCATTAGATGTAAGGTTTTAGGGCGCTCGGTAATGTAATACTAACACATAAACTGTAATAATAGACGCCTTCGCGCATGAAATTAATTTTGTAACTTCAGTAATTTAACACAGTTTTTTTTACTAGAAGAGGAGGGAAATGAACCGGCGCCATAAACAACTGCAACACTATGGGAATTACAGGTGCGTTGCCAGCCTTTTACAAAGGAGTCGTTTCTTGAAGGTCCCTAAGTCGTATCTGTCCGGAAAAATCTTGGTAAGCGATTCCACAAAGAAGTCGTGCGAGTAAGAAAATTCCTAGTAAACATCTAAACTTGGCGGTGTGATGGCGGTGTTAGAAAATCCTCAACCCATAGGGTCCATTGGATGTCGTATTTGGCAACCATGGGAAATGCCATAAAACTCAGATGTTTCTGATAGACATAACCCTCTTGTTGCGCCGTCAAATACCTAGACCGACGACGGGCAGAAGCGTCAAAGGTGAGAGGTTTCTGGAACTGCGATCGTCAGATGGCAGACTTTCAGTGCCTGCACTTCTATGTTCCGGTCTGAAGGGCCCCGTATAATTAGAAGTTGTAAGACCGGCCAACACAGTTCTCAGAGGTGACAACACATCTGTAGCCTACTTTGCTTGAAGTTGGCTGCAGATTTCCATGGACTGCATTCCACTTATCATCAGATAATCTGTAAGTTTTCAGTTTTATTAAAAAAAAATATTTTTGTAAATTTGAGTCATTCAAGTTACAAATAAAACGGTTTAGTTTAGTGCCCACAGTGTTTGCCTACTGATCTGTATCCCGAAATTGAATAATTAGGGCTTAATATTTATGAAAACACAAATTGTTTTTTATAACTGTTATAAGCCAGTGCTTGAATTCTGTCCCACCTGACCACACTGATGGTACAACACACTGGATGGATTTAGCTCAACAAAAAGAGCCTATTCACTCTTGCCTTGAAGACACCCAAATAGTAGTCTGATGGAGCGACAGATGCAAGCAAATTATTTTTATCCTTTGCTGTACAAATTTTTAATGATTACAGACATTGTTTTACACATTGTTTAAAATCTGTGTTATCTGTGAATCCGTAAAAATTGTTTAGAATCTGTGTACTTCTAAATAATTTTTACGGATATGTCTTTCACTAAATAAGTAAAGACGTCTAAAGCATACAATAATATAATACACTCTATACCATATTGCGTAAATGACGCGTAGGTACGTAAATAGTTGATAGCATTTATTTTTAAAACTGAATGGTGTTTATGTTGAAATCATTTTAGAGCTAATGTGTGATAAAAATATATCAAATTATTATTATTTCAAAGACAAAAAGTCAAAGTGAAAATGTTTTCATATCATCATCATCAACATTACAGCCATTCACAAGTTCATTGCTGAACATAGACAAGAAATGCCACAAAGCCGAAATTAAAGCTACATTGATAAGATAGGACCGTTTATATCTTATCAATCTAGCTTTAATTTTGGCTTTTATGAATGTCAAAAATATTTTTACACAGAAGAGAACAGATAGGGAACAAGTTGTTACATTTTCGTTTTGTATGTATCGTTTTGTGTGTGACCTTCAACTTACGAAAATTGCTAAATCGCTAAAGAAATCTGAAAAGAAAAAGGTACAGCATTAAGTAAATTAATGGTGACATTAGGTCCTGTCTTTTTAAATGGTTAAATCGTCAGATAAAATAATGTCCATACGCTAATTTCATTGCCACATCAACAAAATCTTTTCAGCAACAACTCTTTACTTAAAGTATTTGGTAATACCCCTTTTCTGTTTATAACTTCTTCTGGGTGGGTACTATCCTCAACAGCCTATATAATTTACCGACATTACGCACGGTGGGACAGTTTGTGGTAATTTTAGTCAGTTGCTTCCTAAAAAACATAATTTTGATCTCTAAATTCAAATTTGAATCCGTTAGAAGATACTCATTTTCGTCCCAGGAGTCCGTTTGAGTAGGTACTTGGCTCTTGCCTATTTTTGCCACCAAACGCTATCTTACTAACCTACTTAGATAGCTTCCTGGGTGGAAAAGGAGTTCTAAAAGCTAGTATACAAACAGTTATAATAAAGAAAGAAATAAAATAAAATTTTGTAGTAACATTATAGCAATTTGCTTACAATAATAGCATATTATTTTAAATTTGGTATGGTTACTAAAAAGTTAGCCAACCCAGCATAGTCTTAGAACTGACAAAGTACTTCGACGCTGGTCTTCCGTGGGCGCCAGTTAATGGTCAGGGCAAAGGGAAAAAATTCAAGGTCGCATGTATTTTATAAATAAAGACCTCAGTGCTTACGAGCAACACTCGCCAGAGAACGCGATGTCTTGGTACTTTACTTATTTTTTACTGCTTTGTGGTTATGTTTTTTCTACACCGTTACTAATTTTATTTACTTTAAAATATTTCTCAATGTGAGTAAAAAATAATGTTATAGGGATACCAGTGACTTCAATTTCACCCTGAAGAATATTTTTGTAACAGAAGAGAAAAGTATACGGCTCACCTGATTTTATATGACGCGTAAATGAGCATCCGAAACACCAGAGGCATTGCAGCTGCGTTGCCGTCTCTTAGGAACTATTTGGTTTTTTTCTCGAAAGACTCTCTGTACGTAGTGATTCTATCCTGTTGTGGTAGAACATTTTAGAAAAAAAGATCAGTAGCTTAAACAGCCTACTCCACCAAGTTCACCAACAAGCACTCGCTGCTTCTTTACATTTGTGTGATGCTTTAATAGTATCGATGTTTATTCTTATTGTCCTTATACAACTTTTTTGTATTTTGAACAAAATGGTTTGAAAACAATTTTTTGTAGAAACATGATATACTCGTAACATGGAGTAAACAGGCAGTATATAGGGCGCATTCTACATATAATTGGATGTGTGCCAGGAACGTAAAAAGTATTTTCCTTGAGGTATTTTTGTCTTCATTGCCTTAGTACGGGTACTAAACATTTTTATAGAATATGTCACAATGGCTTGACTAACAAAAATATGTAATTTAAGAAATGTACTCCGGATTTAAACAGGGAAAACATTTTTATTAAAATGTATGTATATTTTTATGTTATATAATTTTAATACAAATAGTGCGTGTTCCTAATATAAATCTAATTAAAAAAATGCGGTTGCAAGCCCGCCTGCCAAGCTTGGCAACTATGGTTAATATCCTCCTTTGAGACAATATATGGAGGAAAGCCTTTGTTAAACAGTGGACTTTTGAAAGGATGTTACGATAACGGTAATGATGACATTTCTATGATTAATTTGACACATTTTAACCATTTAGGAGTATTATTCTCAAAAATCCCTATGTTTGCTTGCCTGCGTTGTAAAAAGCCTTTGAGAAAAATTCCAAGTTACTAAAGCCAGTGATATTATATACAAAGATTATTGCATTATGCCTTTGATGTCTCAGCACCTTTGTATTTTTGATTATGATTGAATAAAAGAATAAAAATACGTTCATTATTTTTATGATTAAGATGCAGGAGAACATTTTTTAGCGTTTTACAAAGGAATATTAAAAACTAGAATTAAAAAAAACATAAATAATTTTTCTTGAGTTTATGCCCTATTACTTTTGGAAATATGGTGGGGGACAATTATAATTAAAAATGGTTCAAAATACACTTTTTTATATTTTCAATAATTTAACACATTCACAAACATTCGCTCTGTTAAAGATGTTACAAGTAAGACAATTACTGCCGACTCCGTAGCGCAGCGGCTTTTTTGTCGCGGCGAACATGTGTTTGTATGATCTACAAATAATTGTTCCAGGTCTGGATGTGCGTCCTTGTGCAATTAGTGTATGTAAATTGCCTCTACAATAAAGGAGAAAATCCTACGGGGTGTAACAATTTTCTAAAAGAAAAAAAAAACTCCCATCCTGCTCCTTACAATAAAACTACGCGTAAGTGTTTAGTTTAATAATGAAATAATTTCACGTATTACCATCAGATGGACTGTGTGCTAGCTTGTCACTCTTATTTTATAAAAAATATCTATATATATAATAATAAAATGATATGAAAAAAAAAACATTGTACGCCTTTTTAAGTATGCGCGCACGGAGGAGTGTAAGATTTGGCATAGTTAAAGTTTATATAGAGAAAGAGTGCAGAAAGCTAAAATGTAAATGTAATTGTGTAATAAATAACTACATTAAAATAAATAAAATAAAACGTACATTGTTTACATACAATCTGCCAATATCTCAGGGTAAGTACAAGCATAAATATTTTTGGTGTTATTCTAAAGCACATCGTACATTATATTGCCCTAAAGCAAAGAAAATATACACTACGCGAACCTAAAGTCAAAGTAAATCACTTAATAGGCTATGATCAAATAGTTGCATAGAGATTGTCGCCAAAGATTTTAAAATGGCAACATTTTAAAATTCTTTGGCGACAAATCATTGCTGACAGATTGACTGAATAAGCTGTGAATTTTTTGTGATTTCAAATGTTCCTTTTTCAATAGTGTTTGAAGTGTATGTCATAGCAAAAAGGGGTCTATTTTATATTTTGTATTATAGATATCAATGTTTAATACATTAATGTGTTGTTGAAAGTGAAATAAAGTCAGTACAACTTAAAAATTTAACTACTTACCGGTCGAATTTAGAACACCAGGTCAACACTAATTGTAATAATTACGTTAAAGAAATATAAAACAGTTTTTATATGCGTCATAGTAATGGTCCAATACAGTAGAATATTTCTATTATAAATTGAGACGTAAGGAAAAACATGACAACCGTTTCCTTTTCCTATTGCGCAATATGAGTGGGATATATTGTTTTCGCAGAAACTATATGAACAAAATCTAATATCGTGCCACCATAATATAGATCCCTTAACATGATTACTGTTATAATAAATTATTCCCTTTCATATTTAGATAAAATGTATAATTTCAATAATAAAGCTATATTAGTTTATGTGCATATAGCTATATAATACGGTCTAAAGTATGAAATTACATGAACCTTTAGAAATCTTCAAATTATTTTGATAATTAAGATGCAGGAGAACATTTTTAGCGTTTTACAAAGGAATATTAAAACTAGAATTAAAAAAAACATAAATAATTTTTCTTGAGTTTATGCCCTATTACTTTTGGAAATATGGTGGGGGACAATTATAATTAAAAATGGTTCAAAATACACTTTTTTATATTTTCAATAATTTAACACATTCACAAACATTCGCTCTGTTAAAGATGTTACAAGTAAGACAATTACTGCCGACTCCGTAGCGCAGCGGCTTTTTTGTCGCGGCGAACATGTGTTTGTATGATCTACAAATAATTGTTCCAGGTCTGATGTGCGTCCTGTGCAATTAGTGTATGTAAATTGCCTCTACAATAAAGGAGAAAATCCTACGGGGTGTAACAATTTTCTAAAAGAAAAAAAAAACTCCCATCCTGCTCCTTACAATAAAACTACGCGTAAGTGTTTAGTTTAATAATGAAATAATTTCACGTATTACCATCAGATGGACTGTGCGCTAGCTTGTCACTCTTATTTTATAAAAATATCTATATATATAATAATAAAATGATATGAAAAACATTGTACGCCTTTTTAAGTATGTGCGCACGGAGGAGTGTAAGATTTGGCATAGTTAAAGTTTATATAGAGAAAGAGTGCAGAAAGCTAAAATGTAAATGTAATTGTGTAATAAATAACTACATTAAAATAAATAAAATAAAACGTACATTGTTTACATACAATCTGCCAATATCTCAGGGTAAGTACAAGCATAAATATTTTTGGTGTTATTCTAAAGCACATCGTACATTATATTGCCCTAAAGCAAAGAAAATATACACTACGCGAACCTAAAGTCAAAGTAAATCACTTAATAGGCTATGATCAAATAGTTGCATAGAGTAGATTGTCGCCAAAGATTTTAAAAATGGCAACATTTTAAAATTCTTTGGCGACAAATCATTGCTGACAGATTGACTGAATAAGCTGTGAATTTTTTGTGATTTCAAATGTTCCTTTTTCAATAGTGTTTGAAGTGTATGTCATAGCAAAAAGGGGTCTATTTTATATTTTGTATTATAGATATCAATGTTTAATACATTAATGTGTTGTTGAAAGTGAAATAAAGTCAGTACAACTTAAAAATTTAACTACTTACCGGTCGAATTTAGAACACCAGGTCAACACTAATTGTAATAATTACGTTAAAGAAATATAAAACAGTTTTTATATGCGTCATAGTAATGGTCCAATACAGTAGAATATTTCTATTATAAATTGAGACGTAAGGAAAAACATGACAACCGTTTCCTTTTCCTATTGCGCAATATGAGTGGGATATATTGTTTTCGCAGAAACTATATGAACAAAATCTAATATCGTGCCACCATAATATAGATCCCTTAACATGATTACTGTTATAATAAATTATTCCCTTTCATATTTAGATAAAATGTATAATTTCAATAATAAAGCTATATTAGTTTATGTGCATATAGCTATATTAGAAGAGCCTTGAATTCCTTTTTTGATTCGTAAGATCTAAGAAAAAATATTTCGAAGACATATGAAGTCTCAATAGAGATAGCTAAACGGATTCATCTCTGGTCATAAAAATAACATTATTTCTAGAAAGAGAAGAGGTCCGTGCCCTCAAAAGGGAGGAAGTTTTGAATTCGATTGTATTTTTTTTATGTAAAGGTGTGTTTAAAAAGGAGGGGAACAAGCATCTGTTTTTTCATCCAATTACAATAATTTTTTTTAAATTAATTAATTTGCCTTCAAGGCAAGAGTGAATAGGTTTTTGTTTAGTCTGTTAGCTTTACCATCTTCAGCTACATCACCGTTTACTATTCTAATCCAATACTTGACTAAGTAGTCGCAAACTGGCTTAGAATAGTTTAAAAAAGTTTTTAGTTACTTTTTGAGTTGATTCATAAGCGTTCTAAGAGCTATTATGTAGAACCGCACCTAAGTACTTATTAAGGTGGGTAGGTTAATAGTTTTATATGTCTCTTAATTCTGACGCTGTATAAGCTAATTAGTACTATAAGGACTAAAAACCCTTTTTATAATATAAAAAAATTAAAATATAAATTAAAACATTATGTACTAGGAAACCTGAATTAAGTCTACCTTAATAAATTCTCAAATGATATTAAATATATATGTATAAAATTAGTTAATTAAATAATTAATTAAAAAAACTTGCTATAAAAATCAGGCTGTATATGTATATGAAACGCGCACACATCCTACATACCTAATTATCTTAGGAATAGCATACCGTACACGCTCATCGCGGTAAACTAGCGAAAGCTGTTTGTCGTCATGTCGCTAATACAATGAACAGGTTGTTAGTTGTTATTATGCTTAATTTTACCAATTTTACGATGGTAGTTATTAAAAATAATATATTTATGCGTATAGACGTCTGCAAGCACCAATACAAACCGTTTTGCGGTTTAATGGTGCTGAATAGTAACTATGCACTATTGTAATATGTTTTATGCATCATTAAATAAATAAAAAATAAATATCATCTATTCACATCTATTTACTCGAGTGGTACTTGGAACTAAATGCTTATAGATGAAAGAAAAAATATTTATAGACTTCAGTTTGCTGCTCTTTAGGAGAATAATGCTATTATATGCGAAAAGATAGACTAGATATAATTTTAAAAGTTATTGTATTCTTTCAGCTTGTTATGTTACGTTATTTATTTACTTCCACCTATGTTGGTCTGGGCGTCTGACGGTCTGGCAAAAAATGTGCCAACTGTGTCACTTGTCTGGCATGTCCTATACAGCGACCAATGAGATATTGGGTTGTTATATGGAAGATGCTGCCTTCTCTGCTTCAGTAGTCCTCTGTCATGTCTTACGACATCCACTGGACGTTATGAAATCTAACTTATATAATAACTTGTATCGTTGAAGCATTTTTATACCATACAAACACTTTTTCCGTGTGGATTTAAGCCCGCGGACCGGCAGCGTCGCAACCAAATGCTTAGCCACTATACTATCGAGCCGTCACATAAGAAAATTATAATGAAAAGGTAATAATCAGAAAATTATAATGGTTCCCTTGTCATGTATGATATTTGGTAAATTTTTTTAATAATGACGGATAATTAGAATTGTCTTGAGTATAAAATTATTAATAATATATTCCAGAGGATTATATACTACAGATATATATTTTAGTTTTATGCCAGTTGAGCATTTATTTATATTTCGGGGTCAAATCCATTTAGAAAGAGAAGCCACGGTTGAGCGTGTGTCTTACTACATGCAGTCTCCGAATGGGGTGATCTACCAATATAATAATGAATAACGAAACTAGAAAAATTCAACGCATCCAAAACACAAGCGTGTCTGCAAACTACACTGCAAAAATAATGAGGCTCCTGCTCATTCTTTTCGAGATATATAACTGGAATGCACTGACCGCGTTCAGATGTTGGGTATTGAGATTTCCTCTTTGAGTTTAGGACCAAAGCAGCTGCAAGGAAGTGGGTTGTGCTTGCAAACGTGCGGCGAAACTTCACGCCGGGACAGTGACTTACACTGTATAAAGCGCAAGTTCGGTCGTGCATGGAGTATTGCTGCAATTGCTGCTGATGCTGCAATTGTTGCTGATGCTGCAAAATGCCACCTAGCGGCTTTCGACTTAATGGAAAAACGTGCTAATAGGCTTATTGGGGACCTAATGAAATTATAACATGGCTTAATAAAAAAGCCCCCAATGTTTCTTATCTGTTCTTCTCTGCGAAGTTTTGCTTTTGCAAACCGGTGTTGATTTGACCTTCATAAGAGTTCTAAACAAGTCTAAATTAAATAAAAAGTTTTGACGGCTCCGTGGCGCAGTGGCTTAGCAATTGAGTTACTGCGCTTAAAGGCCGCGGGTTCGAATCCCGCACGGAACAAGTATTTGTATGGCCTACAAATAATTGTTTCGGGTCTGGATGTTTGTCCTTGTGCAATTTATGTTTGTAAACTGACTCCACGATACAGGAGAAAATCCTAGTGTGGAGGTTACGTTTCTTTTGAAGAAGAGAGAAGAAAAGAGTTAGTCTTTGGTTTAGACTTTGAATAGTTGAAGTAGATTTAAAACCCTTTTTTATAATACTGTAATAACCTCTAATTGGTGCTTACACTGCCCAAATAAAAATCATTTTTTAATCGCTAGCACTGCTCGTGCACTAGCGATGAACTCAATTAAGGCGGGTAAATAGTTTCCTTTTTCAGTCTCATTAATACTACAAGAACTCAAGAACTTCTGTGTTAGATATATAATTCATTTTAATAGAATTCTAATTTAAACGCTTATTAAAGGTTTCCAAATTAAGTTTTTCTTCATAGCTCATTTTGCAAAGCAACTGGCTCAGGATCCTGTTTTATGAGAACATTCTATGCAAATCTGTGTACTTAAAATATATCATGTAATATAAGAAAGGTTTTCGAGTAAGTGAAGTGTAAGGCAGGCCTCTAGATGAAGTGACGATCCGCTAAGATGTGCAAGAAGTTGATGGATGGAGGTGGCTCAGGATCCTGTTTTCTGACAATATTATTTGGGGAAGATCTATCTAAGTTCAGCTGTGGACTTGCGAAGGCTAATAAGTGTACTCCTTTTTTTACAGCAACAGCTAGCAAGTATTTTTTTAATAGTTTATTTATACGGTTTGTTCATGGACGTAAGGGAGTAAATGTTATATATAATTATACCAAATTCACTTGCACCCGATACAGCCTGCGGATTATCTTTGGTAACCGACTAAAGCAAAAGCCGCGCGCAGCAGTTCTGCTGATTTTCACCAAGGCCACGAGTGCAGCAGCACCAGCGCGAGAGTATCGGCCTATAATAATGAAGAGAAGGATCTGCTAAATAAAGCATTCCAAGTGACGCTTTCTTTAAATGGCCCATGTCCAGCAGTGAACAATGCTGTTTATGTGACTTAGAATATTTGCTGTTTTAGCCGACTTCAAAAAGAGGAGGCAATTCTTACTCGACTGTGATGTTTTTCAAATGTGTCCTTTTTTATAGAAGAGGGAGTAAACGAGCATGCGGCTCACCTGTTGGTAAGTGACTACCGCCGCCCATGAACTACTGCAACACCAGGGGAATTTCAGGTGCGCTGCCGGTCTTTTAGAAAGGAGTAAGCTCTTTTCTTGAAGGTCCCTAAGTCGTATAGTACTGGACCTAGTGTTACGTGTATTCGTCAGTGGTGAACCGATTTTAATAAATATTTTTTATATAATAAGTTATACTTAAGTGTGATCCCTTATAAATTTGAAGAACAAAATTCCTCCTTCGAGGGTGGAAAAATAGGGGATGAAATTTTTAATGCAACTATTTAGACGACATCTGAGCCTGTGCTATTCCATTAAAAAATTAGACATTTAATAAGAAGTAAAAGCCGATTTCAAAGAACTAAAAAGAATAAAATAATTCCTGCTTTCAGGGCTTTAATACTTATTTCATAATGTTTTAGTACCGACATCTGAAACATAGACAATATTTTACTCTTTTTAATTATTTGAAGCCGGTTTTTACTTTTAATTAAAAGTGTTATTTTACATTAGCTTATTTATAAAATCAATAGGTGAGGTCATTTAAAATCATTTTATTTTGATTCATTTTTAATTTTTACTTTCTACTTTTTAACACTGTATATTTAAAAAAAAATCGAAATGATTGCAGACTACACCACTCGAGTGTACTAGCTAGCTAGACTGCCCTTAAAAACAAAATTATTCAAATCGTTACTTCAACGACCGGAGTATTATAGATTTGACAAAGTAAACGATATAGACGAAAAATGTTCGCGAGGCAAAAAAGGCGAATATAGCGAAATAGAAACTAGGTTCACGTAATTAATATTCCAAAATAATGTTATAACAGTAAATTTACTACTTTTTTTTATAGAATAAGGGTGACAAACGAGCACTAAGTTCATCTGATGGTAAGTACATGCTGTGGCCCATAGACATCTATACTTAATAATCAAAATGGAGATGTGTTGTCACCCCTGAGGTATAAGATGGAATGCCTCGTTTCCATTAAAAAGGGTCTCCGGTTCTCTACACTCACCATACGAAACTGGTTGGCTGGTTTGGCCGTGGAAGGAAAAGGGGAGATCTCCCGCCGGGCAAGGTGTTAAGCCCGGGGAGCAGCCAACGCTCCGAGTGGTATTCGGAGCTATTCTATATTTATACTGCTCTTACTTCGGAACTTTGATAGCGCGATTTGGGCTTCGATGTATTTCGCTGTGGCGTGACAACAGCGCCGCCACATCACCCCCCTGCTCAAACTGGAGGTCGATAGTGCAGTCCGATTGCCGGTGCGTCCTTAATGCCGGTGGGGAATGCATGCTGTGTGCATAAGGGCAAGTGCCGCCGGTGTGAACGATATGCCGGTGTGTAATGCATGCCGTACTACGCACTTGCAAGTGATGCCGGTGAGAACGATGTGCCGGAGCAAGTGCCAGAAGTCTGCCTTATAAATCTGCGATGAGTCGAGATGAAAACAAGTTGGACTGGCTTGCAGGAGCTGAAGACTGCAGAAGACGATTTTTGGGGTTCTTGAGTATAATGAAGAAGGCTTGAAGTTGTAATTTTCCGAAGGTTGTTGGTTGCGTGTTCACATCACGTCGGTTGGTCACCAGTTTGGCCGTGGAAGGAAAAGGAGAGATCTCCCAACGGGCAAGGTGTTAAGCCCGGGGAGCGGCCGACGCTCCGAGTGGTAGTTCGGAGCTATTCTATATTCATACTGCTTTTACATCGGAACTTTGATAGCGCGATTTAGGCTTGGATGTATTTCGCTTGTGGCGCGACGACAGCGCCGCCACACTGGCATTCTGTGAGAACGTGGTCCTATCCCGGTCAAACTGACCCATTCGTGTGTCGAACTTACCTTACTTTTACAGATTATTAATTTTACAATACAGTCCAGCCGTATACATTAAACACATCTATAGCATTCACATTTATACGTTTTGTGAGTCAGTTTCCAGATATAATAGAACCTGATTATTATATTATCATTTTCTGCTCTGGTGTCCGTCTTAATAGGAACCACCCTCTTACCTATTTCTGCCGCCACAGCTGTCTTCTGCTCTAAAGGGTATAGAGAGCCAGTAAAATTTCAGGCTGTGAGGCATTCCATCTTAGTCATCAGAGGTGACAACACATCTATATATATTCTTTATTTGAAGTTGGTTACAGATGTCCTCGAGTTGCAGTCGCAACTTATCTTCAGGTGGACTATAAGTTCATACGTCACTTCAATTTTATAAAAAAAGATGCAAATGACCCAGACCTTTTTTAACCGACTTCAAAAATGTACTCAATTGACTGTATTTTTTATGTGTGTTACCTCATAAAAAAATACTACTATGTTTTTTTCTAGGTGAACTGATTTTGATGATTCTTTTTATTTGAAAACTGGTGCTCCTCTTGTGGTCCCATATAAATTTGATCAAGATCTGACTAGTAGTTTTTGAGTTATCCTTGATAATGCGTATTTAATTGACTTCGACTACATTGATGATGTTCTCATTTTATTTATATTGAAATCGGTTGTACAACATTTTTAATTTTACCACTTGTTTTCTAAAACTATTTTTACGGATTTTATCACGTTTAATTTTACTAATTTTGATTCCCGACGTTTCGGGTGCTTTACAGCACCCATGGTCACGGGGGGGGACTGAGGTGTTTGACGTCCCAATGTCATAGTTAGCCCGGCTACCTTCAGTTTTTTGAATATTTTTGGTCCGATCTACGCAGAATGAGCTTACAGTATCTTGAAGTCTTGCAGTGGTATGCTTGGGTTTGGATTTAATTTTGTTAATTATAGGATCCCAAGCAGATGGCAGCACCCATCCATCTTCTCTATTGAAATTAGGATGTTTTTTAATTTCAATAGCCTCGCGTATCATCCTTGGTAGGAATCGGTGTTCTTTTGCGAGTATTTGTGGTCTATCAAAGCTGATGTAATGGTGGGGACGATCTTGAACATGTTCATAGACTGCAGACTTCCCAGAGCATCGGTGCCTCACGTCAGTTATATGTTCTTTCACGCGGGTTTTAATGGATCGTTTTGTTTGTCCTATGTAAGAGAGACCACATTCACACCACACGACCACATCAATTGATTGTGAATCATTGCACTGTTACTTTTCTTTTAATTATAAAATATAGTAAAATATAGTGTTTATAGTTATAAGCAATATTTTATTGGTGTCTGTCTTTACTACTTAGTACGTCACAATCTTTAGTTTTTTTCTTTTGTTTTTTTTTAAGTGTATCTTGTTTTATTGTTCGGTTCCAAACGAAATCCTTTGTTGTAGCTTCATATACCTACATTGTCCACGAAGGTGTACAGGTAGAGACCTGGTAACTTAAGATACAGGTTTTACCTAGCTTAGGCGCCTATCAATAGATAATAGGTATCAATAATATTGTATATTGTTGGTGGAAAGAATATAAATAAATAAATAATAATTAATGATAATTTTGCAGTGGAGAATTTAAAAGTAAATATTTTTTATACGCCGCCAATTTAAATATTTCAGTGTGTATAATGGACGAAATAATTTCGCGGCGGGAGTGCGATAGTGGAAAATAATGGTGTTTTCATGATAAAGTTTAATAAGTATGTAATCAGAGTGTAATTTTGAACAGAATATCAGCGTCATGGAAAACTGTTATTTAATGAAAAGGCGGTAGAGGATAAAACGCACTATTTAAAACGAACATATTATTTTCCTTTTATGCGATTATAAAACTAAATTTTAATTTTTATAAAATATGAGCGATACGCCTGGATTCGTACGGGCGATTTCTGGATTTCGAAAACAGCGCCATCTAGCGGGTCCAGCTATAGCTAAAAACCATTAATGTGATAAGTACGCCATAGTTTTTTTATTAAAGTGTGTCTAGCTGATTAAGAGGATGCGACGGCATTCTATATCATGATATCCCGGACGTCAGTCTGAGCGAGATTAGAATGGCTCTCCAGCACCTTAAAAACGGCAAGGCCCCAGGCGAGGATGGAATTACAGCGGAACTTCTGAAAGCGGGTGGAAAACCGGTACTTGAAGTCCTTCAGAAGCTCTTTAATTCCGTCCTACATGGTGGCACTACACCGGAGGCGTGGAGCAGAAGTGTGGTGGTCTTGTTCTTCAAGAAAGGCGACAACGCTCTTTGAAGAACTACAGACCGATTTCCTTCTGAGCCGCGTCTACGTGCTGTTTTCGAGTCATTACGAATCGTCTCGCACGCAGACTCGACGACTTCCAGCCTCCCGAACAAGTTGAGCCTGAAAAGGTTTTAGCACCATAGACCACATATTATACCTTCGGCAAATTGTACAGAAGTCCGAGGAGTACAATTTGCCACTATGTCTGGCGTATGGACTATGAGAAAGCCTTTGATTCCGTCGAAATTTGGCGGTGCTGCAGTCCCTTCAGCGGTGCCAAGTTGACTGTCGGTATATCGAAGTGCCAGTGCTTGTACAGTAGGGCCACGATGGCTATCCGAGTACAGAACCAGAGTACAAAACCTATCCAACTGCAGAGAGTGTAAGACAGGGTGACGTTATATCCCCGAAACTCTTCACCGCTGCATTGAAGACGTTTTCAAGCTTCTGGACTGGAAAGGATACGGCATTAACATCAATGGCGAGTACATCACTCACCTTCGATTTGCCGATGATATAGTCCTTATGGCAGAATCGCTGGAGGACCTAAGCACTATGCTCAATGACCTCAATAGTGCCTCCCAACGGATAGGTCTTAAGATGAACATGGACAAAACAAAGATCATGTTTAATGTCCATGTCACACCTATGCCGGTAGTTGTTGGGAGCACTAAGCTCGAAGTTGTTGACGAATATGTTTACCTGGGACAAATAGTCCGACTAGGTAAGTCCAACTTCGACCGAGAGGTCAATCGACGGATTCAACTCGGCTGGCAGCGTTCGGGAAATTACGGCACATCTTCGTCAGGTATACCTCAAAACTTGAAAACGAGGCTGTACAACCAGTGCGTGTTGCCAGTGATGACCTACGGAACTGAGACGTGGTCCTTCACTGCTGGCCGGATGAGGAAGCTCAAGGTCGCTCAGCGAGCTATGGAGAGGGCTATGCTCGGGGTCTCACTGCGTGATAAACTTAGAAATGAGGATATCCGCAGTAGAACCAGAGTGACCGACATAGCCCAACAGATTAGTAAGCTGAAGTGCAATGGGCCGGCCATATAGCTCGAAGAACCGACAACCGATGGGGAAAAAGGTTCTCGAGTGGCGGCCTCGTACTGGCGGATTAGTGTAGGCGTCCCCCACTAGATGGAGTGACGACCTGGTAAGACATGCAGGAAGTCGATGGATGCGGGTGGCTCAGGACCGTGCTTTGTGGCATTCCTTGGGGGAGGCCTATGTTCAGCAGTGGACTTGTGAAGGGCTGTAATGATGATGATGATGATGACGGCATTCTCCTTTTATTTTGGAGTAACTGTGCTAATGTGTTACTATCGCCATCATTTTTAATATGTCTCTTAGCGAAGATGTATTTCCGGATATCTGGAAAAGAGCACACATTGTTCCTGTACATAAAAGGGGAACTAAAACTAAAATTGTAAATTATAGGGGCATTTAAATTCTAAATACTATTAGTAAAGTTTTTGAGAAAACCGTTTTTGATGTTATATATCCCGTAATATGTAAAGGGCTGCCAACCACTCAACACGGATTTCTAAGGCGTCGTTCTACTATCACTAATCTGGCGTGCTTTTCTAACTATGTTTTATCTAATATGGATGGAGGCGGTCAGGTAGACGTAGTCTACACAGACATTCGAGCGTGTGAACCACGTCATCTTACTGAATAAACTACAATTGTTAGGCATACATGGGGATTTACTCCGGTGGATTAAATCCTATTTGAGTAACAGGTCTCAGGCTGTTGTAATAGGTGGCTACAGATCGGACTTTATCGAAATACCAACGGGCATTCCTCAATGATCCCATCTAGGACCTTTACTGTATAACGTCTATATACATGATATTACTATTTTTTTTAAGTTTTCACAACATTTAATGTACGCCGATTACAAAAAAAATTTTACAACATCCGTACTGAACAAGACTGTCATCAAATGCAAACTTATTTAAACGCTTTGTTAGCTTACTATTCTGCTAACAACATAACAGTTAATATTGATAAATGCGAATGTATTAGCTTTACACGTAAAAAGAACCCATCTGAATACGTTACTTATAAAGATCGTAAAGAACGCATACGCAAAAAATTCATCAAGCATCTACATTATCGTTTTCTCAAATCACCTTTGATAACCTATAAAAATACTTGTTAATCTTATAATTTATTGACACTCGAAAACAGGCGTAAATTAATGGATAAATGTTTTTTGTGTGATATTGTCCGCGGACACGTAGACTGCCATACGACCGTCGCGCCGTTCCCGCCGTCAGCCGCCCCGTTTATTGCATGTGCCGTTTGCTGTCAACAATTATGAAAGTAATGCGCCCATAAATCACTCAGGACGTACAATGAGATCTTTAGTGATATAGATCTTTTTGTTTTTAGTAAACTAACCTTTAAAACTACAGCTATTAAGATTCTAAATGAGGTTTTTTTTTTTTTATAGGATAGGGTGACAAACGAGCACACAGTCCACCTGATGGTAAGTGGTTGCTGTGACCCATAGACATCTACATCTATCTTCAATAAAGAATCAAAATGCAGATGCGTTGTCACCCGTGAGGACTAAGATGGAATGCCTCTTTTCCAGTAAAAAGGGTCTTCGGTTCTCTAAACTCACCATACGAAACACAGCAGTGTTGAGCTGCTATTTTACGCTGGTATTCTGTGAGAGCGTGGTCCTTCCCCGGTCGAGCCGACCCATTCGTACTTCAACTATACTACTAATATAGCTGCAGCATGGCTCTACCACGTGAATAAATAAATAATTTAAAGAAAAAAATTAGTAAATCATTTTGATATACTAAATCATGATGATCATCATAACAGACCTTCACAAGTCCACTGCTGAACGTGGGGGAGGCAGGGAATGCCACAGGGCACGATCCTGAGCCGCATGCGTCCGTCAACTTCCTGCATGTCTTACCAGGTCGTCACTCCATCTAGTGGGACTCCCTACACAAAAATAAATAAGTAGTAAATCAACATAAATCAACACAACTATAATATGAAAATATATTTATACTTTAAATCATTTAATATAATCATTTCTTAATTAGATCATTTATCCTATATGGCATTAGTGATGAAAATTGGACATAAGTGTAACAGTATAGAAAAATAAATAAATAAAAAATTGTGATATTTCATTAAATTATATAAAATAATGTTGATATTTAACTACTTATTAGTTTAGTACATACATATTATAATAAATCTATAGAATAGTTAATTAGTACCGTCCATAATATATTTTGTTTATATAACTGAAAATCCTTTATTACTCAGGCCTTACATTTAAGCTGTATATATTTTTATTTTTATAGGAGAGGAGGCAAACGAGCATGCGGCTCACCTGATGGTAAGTGACTACCGCCGCCCATGAACAACCGCAACACCAGGGGAATTGCAGATGCGTTGCCGGCCTTTTAGAAAGGAGTAGGCTCTTTTCTTGAAGGTCCCTAAGTCGTATCGGTCCGGAAAAATCGCTGGTGGTAATCGATTCCACAAGGAAGTTGTGCGAGGAAGAAAACTTCTTCTAAATCGCACAGTGGTGGACCGCCAATCATCCAGGTGGTATGGATGGTATCGCGAGTTTTGTCGCAATGTGCGATGGTGAAATTGAGCGGCTGGAATTAGTCCGAACAATTCCTCAGAGCAATCCCCGTAGTAGATGCGATAAAATACGCAAAGAGATGCAATCTCTACGCAGTGGCAGTGAGTCAAGCTGATCGGAAAGAACTCGGTCGTCGACGATTCGAACCGCTTTGCGCTGGATGCGGTCAAGTGGAAGGAGCTGGTACTGGGGAGCCCCTGCCCAGAGATGGGAACAGTATTCCATGTGGGGCCGAACCTGCACCTTGTAAAGTTGCAAGCGGTGTACCGGCATGAAATAATGTCCCGCTCTGCTGAGCACGCCAAGCTTCTTAGAGGCCAATTTGGCCTTCTCTTCCAAATGACCACGAAACTGCACATCACTCGATATGTCGATACCGAGGAGTCCAATACTGGCTGAAGCAACAAGGGGAGTGCCTTGAAACTGAGAAGATACGACAAAGGTGTTCTTTTTAGCGGTAAACGCGCAAACATGTGTCTTCTGGGGATTGAACTGGACTAGATTTAGTCGCCCCCAATCCGAGACTTTGTTCAGCAAAGATTCAATATCAGACACAAGTTTGTCCCGGTACTCGGCGAAGTTATCCCGAGAAATATTTGCACGGCCGGTATATAAGGCATCACCAGTGCTGTCGTCTGCATAACAATGAATGTTACCAGTTTGCAACATATCATTGATATGCAGGAGAAACAGCGTTGGTGATAGCACGCAGCCTTGTGGTACACCAGCGTTGATAGGCATGTAATCAGAGCATGCACCGTCTACTACGACCTTGATGCTCCGATCAGCAAGGAAATTGGTGATCCAATTGCACAATTTCTTGGGAAGCCCATAGGAAGGGAGCATCGAAAGAAGCGCTTTGTGCCAGACCAGATCGAAGGCCTTCGCTATGTCCAAACTAACGGCCAATGCCTTGAACTCTACTGCCTCCGCCCACCTATGAGTCAGGTAGACCAGACGATCACCAGCTGATCGACCACGACGAAAACCGTATTAGCGGTCACTAATCAGCTGGTGATCCTCAAGGTACCTCATGAGCTGGCAGTTTATAATAGACTCCATTATTTTGGAGAACAAGGAGGTGATGGCGGTGGGCCTGTAGTTGGACGGGTCTGAGCGGTCGCCATTTTTAGGGATCGGGTGGACCAAAGCTGTCTTCCATGAATTCGGGACTACGCCTTGGGAGTAGGAGTATCGGAAAAGACGCGTTAAAACCGGGGCCAACTCCGGAGCACACGTCTTCAGCACAATGGGAGGGACTCCATCAGGCCCACTCGACTTGCTGACGTCCAGGGAGAGGAGTGCTTTGCGAACCGAGCGCTGTGTAAACCGCACGTCCGGCATGGAGCACTCACACCGCGGGATAGTCGGCGGTGTGTTCCCCCCGTCATTCAGAGCCAAGTTGGACGCAAAGAGAGAGCCTAACAGATCGGCTTTCCCCTTTGCGGCATGGGCCAGTGAGTCGTCCTCTCTGTGTAGAGATGGTAGAGATGGCTGACAGAAGTGCCCTTGAACAGCCTTGGCGAGAGACCAGAATGCACGGGTTCCCAAAGGAAGGTGAACTAGCTTCTCGCCAATTCTGCCGATGTGCTCAGACCTTGCCTTGGCAATGACTCTTTTGAAGGACCTGGAGGCGGAATTATACTTCTTTTCAAGAGCGCTGGTATTTACATCCCGAGACGTTGAAGCGTCAGCCCAGGCCCGGTAGCACTTCTGCTTATAGCGTGATGCTATTTTACAGGAGCGACCAAACCATGGCTGGGATCTGCCTCCGATGGGCACCACAGAGGATGGAATAAAAAGTTCCACATCAGCAACAGAATCAGCAACAACGCTGAGATCTTCCGGCGAGAAGCAAACCCGCCCCCAAGGGTAGGATGCAAAAAAAGACCGCATCCTATCCCAATCGACCGACCTAAAGTAGCCTGCAGAATGCAACCGCGACGTTAGTGTGAGTGGCACTCTGGACAAGACAATGGTCCGACGAGCCTAAAGGAGCGTCGACGGAAATCTGATATCCGTACGGATGAGAGGTCAGCAGAAGGTCCAACAGGGAAGGTTCATGATCTTCTACATCTGGAATCCGCGTAGGCGAAGTAACCAGTTGTGTAAGACCATATGCCAAAGCAAAGTCATAAACAGATCTCCCCGCATGATCGGTTGAACGTGAACCGAGCCATTCGGCGTGGTGGGCGTTAAAATTGCCAAGGATCACGATCTCTACGGATGGGATCTGCTGTAACAAGGAATCTGTAGCCATTTGGACGTGGTCGATGAGTCGGTCTGTTTCGGCATTACCGCTATGGGACCTATAGAGGCACCCGTAGACGCGGGGATGGTCGTCGCTGTCTACGCGCAGCCATAGGATGGACAGGTCTGTACCTTCAAGACTGCCGAGGCGTCGAAAACATATGTCCTCTCTGACGTATACGCAAACTCCAGTCCGGGGCACAAAGGAGTGTTCTAATTTGTACCCCGGGTAGGAGAGATATGAAGTATCAGCCGGAGAGGACACCTGAGTCTCGGTTAAAAAGAGCAAGGCCGGCTTCGCCGTCTCTAGATGGAAGTGGACAGCGTTAAGGTTGGAATGAAGTGCCCTGATGTTGCAAAATTTCACGCATAGCGTGACAGGCGTCGCTTTGGTCTTATTGCTCCGCTTGCCCCGAGCAGTATTAGTCGCGAGCGGAATTCCGCCCCCCCAGAATACGCGGAGCAGCCTGAGCACCCACGCTCAGGAGTGGAGTAGCTTGATCGTGGATGCTCAGCGAGGGATTCTCCAGGGGTTCTGGTACCCTCCTGGGGTTATTTTCGTTTAATTCCGCTACCATGTTGATGGCCGGGGATCGGGCCTCGGCCACCTGCACTCACCAAGCGAAACGCAGAGGTAAACCTTTACTTCACGCTCGTATTCTGTGAGGTCGTGGTAGCAATCCGGTTCGAGCCGGCCCATCCGTGCGACAGCACAAGCTGCCGCGTGGCTCTACCACAGTTAAATGTATAAATGTATACTTTTAGTCTTTAAAATGGCTAAATCGCTGTTGGTTTTCTAAAATAAAAATAAAAAGAATTATGAAAACACGCATCTCCGTATTTTATACAAAGACTAGAGGCCCGCCCTGGCTTTACCTGGGCTTTACCTGGGCTGTGTCGTAATTTTGATTGAAAATATTCAAAAACCATTTATTTTATTAATTTCTCTTTTTTTAAATCAATTTTTTTTAATTTCCTTATCCTATAGTGGCGGTGTAAGAATATCCACTACCCCACATCATCCCGTGGGATTCCTAAGAGGCGGCAGAGGGAAACAAATCAGCGATTGCCAACCTGCTTGCCAAGCGTGGCAACTATGGCAAATATCCCGCCATGAGGCAATTTATGGGGGAGGACTTTAGTAACGGTAACCGTTTTAAATCTCCAAGTTTTCGGATTAAATAAACATTAGATCACTCCTGGCATTGCTCTCTATCTGTTCGTGAAGTTTCATCGCAATCGGTTTGGCCATTCCGATGATCAATCCGGACAGACAGACAGATAGACAGACAGACAAAAATTAAAAAAATTGTTATTTATGACTAAAAGGCGTGCAAAATCTGCTCATTAAAGGCAGTTATTTTCATATTAAAGACAGACACTTCAATTTTATTTATATGTATAGATTTTGATATGACATCTGTATCGATAGCATAGTATATACCCCAATTTAAATAAAAAAAATCAATGTACAGAAATCGTCGAGCAAGTTTTATTATAGTATAGAAGACAAGGATAACAACTGAAGGCGAACTTCATTTTGTGAACTTTGCTTGCGTCACAATAAATGGGGCCAAAATGAGTGCTCATGCACACATGGAGGCCAGATTCTTGTTCTCATCACCTTTATCAGTTCCTAATAGTCCACTGCTGGACGTGGGCCTCTCCCGTCGAAGGGAGGATGTCTCTTAATAACTTCATTTATCATTTTCATTATTTTTTTATAATGGGCTCAGAAGTCAAACTGATATATGTACATAGGTATGTAAATGTGTAAAGTGCATTTTGTTTTTTCATATAGGTTTCGAAAATACTTGTTATATGTACAATTCCAGATGAACTTGAATTTTTTAAGTATTTTAATTTTAACATAGCTAATTCAATACGTTTATTTTAATTTTAATCTACAATTTTATATTAACATCCATTAAGTCAATTTTTAAATAAAACCTTTATTAAAATTTTAAAGCCAACTTAAAAAACTAAAAGAATAAAATAATATACACATTGCAGCATCAGAAGTAGGTGTTAAGACCAGCCCAGACTTCAGAAGTTGTTTATTTTTGGTTCTTCAAAGTTGGCTTTTATTTTTATTATTAAATCAATTTTTTCAAAGTTTTGAATGGTTTAAGGAATATCAAAAGTTCAAGTCAAGGTAATCTTTTATTTTTTGTTAAAAGTTTCTTTACAAAATTAATATTTCATTTTATTTAAAGGGTTTTAGTAATTTTTTTTTAAAATTAATTTTCATTATATTTGTAGGTTTTATTTATTTTAATAACTATGTAGGACGCGGCGGTGCGTGTGGAATTTAGCAGCGCACCGCCTGGCAGGGTCGCCATGTTGGAAAGATGTTAATGAAGGAAGTCTTCGTAACCTTTTTGGTTTCATAAAACGAAAAAGAAACTGGGTTTATAAACTATTAATTTCTAGTAAGGGGATCACTGGCCTGATGTATGTAGAGGCGAAGTCCAGGCGGCGTTCTGCTTGTCTCACGGACAGCCTGCTAGCGGAGGAAGGCGATGTGATGGCCGTTGGTAGGATGATAGGCCAACAGTCGGTTAGCTCACGGCTATAAGTAGGTGCTAGATGATAGGTGCATCCTGGAATCCCAGACGAAGGCCAGAATTATGGAGAATCCAACAGCACTGCATGCGCCCTATTCAAGTTCAGCATTCCTAGAAGAAGTTAATTAAGAGGAAATTAAGAATTCCTAAGCGTTAACTAGCCCTGGCAGAACAAATAGAAAATAAGCATAACAGTTAAAATAATTGTTATTGTTGAAATAAATAAGAACTCTGTCCAGGGCTTTAATTATACTATCCCTTTTTCTACACTTAATACTTATATATTGCCGTGGGGGCTACACTACAGTGACCTCCTTTAATACATTCTAAAGAAACGATAAGGCATTTTCCGGTAATTCACTCGTATATTATAAAGATAACGTATAATACTGATAACACAAACTTCCAACTAACTAGTTCTGCGCAAGTGAGAGTTTGCACGAATAATTGTGGTTTGCGCACTTTGATATTAATTATGAAAAATTTTACAATGATAATGACAATGTTAACATACCTTTCCAAACAAACTCATTTATGAACATCTTTACAAAGATCTTCCTACATGTCTGGGATCACCATTAAACATCTTTCTTTATTTTGTTAAATACTAGCAATATTATTAACATTACAAATATTCCCGTGTACCTCTCCAGGTAAGCCTGAAATGTATGTGTTTAGGAGTGGTTTACGACAGCAGTCGAATGGGGACTGGTTCACCAGCCAGTTCGTTTTTTGACCGACACATCCGGAGGCTTTGTAGACTCCGGACGTGTCGATAGAGTTCACTCCCGTCACTCCACTCTCATTGCTGCTGCGCATGAATTATCTTAGCCTTGTGCTCACCGAAATACACCATACTGCTTGGTGCTCTGTGTTTGGTTGCTGCCTTGGTGTTCTCACTGTGGTGCGCGAAGCACGCTGTCCCGGGAGACAGCAGTCTCACTGTGTTGTTGTGAAGTGTATCGGATGCTTGTTGTGGTGCAAAGAGTGTTTGTGCGTAACTGTCCTTCCTGACTTCCTGGTACTGGTATCGGCAACCGTAAGTAAAGTGAAACACATCTGCCGCCTTAGAGTTTTTAATTTTTTGTGTTGCTTGTTACATTAGGCAACAGCTAGGTACACGCCCTAGCGTACCAATGCGCTAGGTGTATATGTGTTTGTTTTAGGCACACAGCTTGGTACACATCTGTGCTTGTTAGCATAGGCGACAAAATGGCATCCCCTGTCCGCTCTAATCAAAGAGCGATACCGGGAGCAACGATATGCCTGTGAAGGCCCATCTCTTAGGGCATTAAGCCCCGGGCGTTTCTAGTCCTAATGGGACCACGGGTACGCCAAACCCCGGCCAGTTTTGGTCCGCGGCGGTTTTCCGCTACCACCCATATCTGGGTGGTGTTCCCCTATCCGCCACCTGGGGACGCGCCCGATGGGAGCTCTGGCAACTCCACACAGGCATCTGTCGCGCGTCGGTCCCGATTTGGCTGATAGCCAGTTTGGGTTCCGACGGGAGCGTTCCACTTTAGATGCGATTATGCGCGTCCGCTCCCTGTCGGAACAAGCAGTATCCCAGGGTGGCGTGGCGTTGGCGATAAGTCTTGATATCGTCAACGCATTTAACTCCTACCCTGGGATGCAATCAGAGGCACTGGCACATCATCAGGTGCCCCCCATACATGCAAGGTATTATCGGGGACTACTTGCGGACAGGTACATCCTGTACATGGGGCAAGATGGCAGGAAGATCCGGAAGGAGATTAAACGTGGGGTTCCACAGGGCTCGGTGCTGGGACCACTACTGTGGAACCTCGCCTATGATGCGGTTCTGCGAATCGATCTTCGCTGGCGTAGATATTGTCTGCTATGCTGACGACACATTGTGATCGCCAGCGGGATCACTTTCAAGGGCCAGGGCTCGCTGAACTCGGGGCAAAAGTCGTCGTCGCCAAAATCCACGAGTTGGGATTAGAAATAGCGCCTCACAAGACCGAGGCCCTATGGTTCCATAAATTACCAAGGGGCAGGGAACCACCCGACTCGTGTGTCCGCGTGGGTGGGTCTGATGTCAGAGTGGGGAGGTACATGAAGTATCTTGGCCTCCACCTGGACAGTCGCTGGGGCTTCGAAGAACATTTCGAGCGCCTAGTCCCCCGGATCGAAAGGGTAGCGGGTGCTATGCATAGACTGCTGCCCAATCTAGGGGGACCAACGGAGGAAGTACGTCGCCTCTATGCGGGAGTTATACGATCCGTAGCTCTGTATGCAGCGCCTATATGGGCAAAAAGGCTGGCCATCCGACGCTGTAGAACTAAAATCTATAGTGTTCAGCGGAGGATGGCCATACGGATCGTACGAGGATACCGCACTATATCCTTTGAGGCTGCGACAATCCTGGCTCGCTTTCCACCACTAGATATACTGGCGGAAATGGATGCGAGGGTGTACTTCCGAATCCGTGCCCTCTCCGCCAGAGCGGTGGTGGTAGTGAGCCAGAAGAGGCGCTCGAATCAATTAAACGGCAGGAACGACAAAACGCTCTTGCGTCATGGCGCTCTCGACTTGAGGAGCGCTATGAACGCAAGCGCGTCATTGGAGCAATCCTGCCGGTCTTCGAAGCCTGGATGCAGCGACGAGCAGGAAGACTCACCTACAGACTTACACAGATAATTACCGGGCATGGGTGCTTCGGTGATTATCTGTGTAAGATCGGACGCGAGGCGACGCCGATCTGCTTCCACTGTGGTGGACGGGACCAGGACTCCGCTTCCCACACGCTCGCAGTATGCCCAGCGTGGGAACGGGAGCGAACGATCCTGGTAAACCGCATCGGACAGAACCTCTCCCTGCCAGCAGTCGTGTCGGCGATGCTGAGCGGGGATTCGGCGTGGAGGGCCGTAGCCACCTTCTGTGAATCTGTTATGATTCAGAAGGAGGCTTCTGAGCGGGATCGGGAGAGGGCGGATCCCGCGTGGAGACGACATCGCCAAGGCGTTCGTCACGGCCCTCCTCTTGAAAACGGTGTTCCCCACCAGAAACGGGGCCTTCGGTTGCAGACGCTCGGGCGGGGACCTCGAACGCCTAGTTATGTAACCCCGAGGAGGACGATGACTCGGAAGTGGTCTCGAGACGTCGTGATAGCACTGCGAGGGTGCTGGGGTAGCATGTACTGCCCTGGACGTGCTATTAGTGTAGCAAAGCGATGGAGGGCCCCGGTTGCGTTCCGAACGGAGATCCGGGACCCTCGTATACGCTGATGGTGACCACCGTGGGGTTTTAGCCGGTAGGAGTCCGGCATAACCTTTTCGTTGCCCCCGCAGCGGAAGGTATCCATGAGGATATCCCCACGAAAAAAAAAAAAAAAAGGCGACAAAATGGCGTCGATAACAATCCGAACTCGCCAACTTTTTTAGTGGAGCCTGCCCCGACATTTGGGCTGTGTTCCTTGTACAGCGCAATGCCCGTCCCGCGCCCGAGCCCGCGCTCCTCTAGTCCGCGCCTCTAGCAGGCCCAGCGTGTCTGGCCCCCTATATACCATCCGACCGTGCGTCTCGACGACCCTCTGTCGCCGAGCACCGGACCTACAACCCCTGTGTCCATAGACACAATTTACGACGCCGCGTTCCCCGCGCCCTCCGCGATGTCCACCCGCGGCCCCTCTCCGGTCTTCTCGGATGCCGAATCAGGCTCCGACATGGAGACCAACTTGCGTGTCCCGCGCAAGCCCGAAGACGAATGCTTCACCTCGTCCTGGGCAAAAAGCGCAAACGCGCGAAATAAATTCGTATCAACTTCTAATTTTAAATCATGTATGTCACGAGCATGGAATTAAGACATGAAATAATATAGATTAATGTTTTACTACATACTTACCTTGTGTTGTACCTACGTTTTGGTTTTAAGAAGTTTGATTTTTCTTATCACACTAATCAATTAATTAAAGCAAATTGTGATAAAAATTATGTAGCACATCGATTTCTTATATATTAAGAATTCATAGTTTAGAATCATCATGATCATTGTAGTCCATCACAAGTCCACTGCTGAACTGCTCCATAGATTGCCGGATCACGATCCTGAGCCGCTTTGTCTTTCATGAGTTTTTCATTTATGTACTAAGTTATAACAATTTTCATTAGTTTTTGTCTTTCTCAAGAGGCAATGAAAATATAAGATGTTCTTAATATACAACATATGTCTGATAAAAAAGCAAGTAAATCTTCTGCTAAACTTTCAATTCAGAAACCAATTTTATAATATGGACGAATTGATTCTAACTAGTCTCAAAATAAGTTATGTTCTGATTAACGATATTAATTCCAGTTTATGGCAAACCTAATTTATAATACAAGATTGAAATTAAGTACTTTTTATTAGGTACACCAAACCAAATAAAAGCCTTATGGCTGACAATATGCACTTCATATTTTTCGTATATCTAATTACAGCCTCGCTAATTCCCACAAAAATAAAAATAAAATATTCAAAAATAATTGCATTGCTGTAGTCATATTCATGCAATTCACAAAGCCTAAAAATGAAATAGCATTATTTTGTCGTGATCATAATCTTGTCAAAAAATTAGGAAAATGAGCGTTGTCCCCTGCCTACGTGTTTTGAATTTAAATTTAAATAGATTTATAACTGTGTGGTAATTTTTGAATTATATTTTCCTCTAATAACGAAAAATTTTTTAGCTGACAATATTTGTAATTAAGACCACTAGAAACCTTATGTTTGAAGTAAAAGGCGAAAAGGCTGGCATTAGTGGCGGGGCTGGTATAAGGGGCATCCACAATACCATGTAAGGTATTAAGGATCTAGAGATTTGGACTGTGTGACATCTGATTAATTACATAAAGAAACTCGATTGAAGCGAGTGGTCCAGGACTACGTCTTGTTGTGATTCTTGGAGGATCACAACATGGCCGACGGTAGCGAATCCTCCATAGAACCCGAGAAGCCGGGCTTGCCCTATCAAACTGCTCAATCTATAATATCAACTAATAAAATAAATCCTAAACTATTTCAAACTATTTCAAATTTCCCGCGCGCTTCTCTGTCACTGTCGCTGACCTGTTCTACACAGGCCATAGATTACTGTATATACACAGGCCTTATAACGTCAACACGCGGCAAAACCGCGCGATTAGGTTGTCATAAAAATTAGTCGTCTCTCTGGCACGCGTGGGCTTTTACCGGGCTTTCGAGAAGACGATAGCTCCCTTTCTAACCTGTGGTAAAATGTTTTATAATGAAATATAACTACGATTGTTTATATAACAATTTGTTCGTATCGAAAAGCCCGGCTTTTAGTGTGAAGTTAGTCATTAGTCAAGCGCGGGCGACACCTTTGCAAGTTCACTTCACATTTCAATGTTTGCTCTGTGTGTTTACTTGAGCGAATAAATATTGCGAGTTGAAAATTTATGCTTTTTTATAGATTTTTAGTGAAAATGGAGGATAAATTGAAGTGTGTTAAAGTGCTAATCGGCGAGGAAAAGGTGAAATCGAAAAAGAGAAAAGGTAATTTTTTATAAAACTGCTAAAAACAACAAAACCATATCTTGGGCTTGCCCTAGTTTGGGGCCCTAGCCCTAGGCCTTCGCCACTGATGGCCGACGAGTTTGATAAGAAGCTTTATTTAATAGAGAGGAGAATAATGAACTTAGAAAAAAGGCATCATAAAATACTAATAACACTTTAAGTACCTAACATAATAGCTAAACTTAAGTTGTATGGATAATGAAGTTTCTTTTTCCGTAATATTGCCATTAATATTTGTTGATGGCTCTATAAATTAAAATGAATAAGTATCTAAGGGTAGATATTTTGTATGGTGTGTGTAACAAAAGATGAAATAATGGTATATTTTTACTTAACATTTACCTAGTGCATTTTTTAAATAATGGATTTTTTAAATAATGCGGTTCTAAAAGAATTTATCTGATGATTAGTGGTTAACATGGCCCATTCCATAATAGCCGTGGCTTGATCACCTACGGTGAACCAGAATGAAGTGGAACCCACTTAGCTGACCCAAGGTGAAAGGTTGCCGCTCCAAGTGAGCTTGGCGTGCTCACGCGATGGCGATGCATGTTGAATATCTGCGGCGGGAGGGCTTTCACTCTGCTTTTCACAGCTAAGGTGGTGTCGAGGCGACTCTTGTGAGGCCGTGAGGTGAAGGAAGAGTCGGTATCACGATGCACCGCTCTCCCTAACGTTCGCGTCCGAAATGTGGTTGGCAGCGGGACCATAGAACATATCCACTGCTGGGCCGGTAAGACTAGTAATTCTGGGTCCTTGAACCCGCAAGGCTGTATGCGTAGGATTCATTTCCAAATAAAAATGGTCAAGGTCAATAAAGTGACGACCCATGAGGTAAAAAGGTTTTAGAGTGGCAGACCTGTAAGCGGAGTGTAAGACAGCGCACAAAGACAGTGACGACCTGAGAAGACATGCAATCGGTGGGGTTCATAAAGATTGTATTAACTTAAAATTGGAAAGGGAAGTAAACAAACATGATAAAAATTATCCTTATCAACACCTGATTGGTAGTTTGATGTACTTGTTTGTGCTTACCAGGCCAGACATTTCTTTTAGTGTAAGTTTCCCAAGCCAGTACAATAATTACGTTAATGAAACTCATTGGAAACATTTAAAATGTTTTTAAAGTATTTAAAGAAAAATAAAAATTATGGTTTAGTTTATAAAAAGAAAGATTGTAATCTTTATGGATTTGTTGATGCTGATTGGGCATCTTGTACTTTGGATCATAATATTCATTATTTTCTGTAATTTCTTATGAGTCTAAAAAACAAAAAAAACAGTCGCACTGTCCAGTACAGAAGCGGAGTATATGGCTCTATCAGAATCGTGTAAAGATGAAGTATATATTTAAAGAATGTATTAAGTGAATTGATTGTATCAAATGAGTATGCCACTGTGTTTGTATAGCGATAATTAAAAAAGCTCTATTAAACTAGCAACTAATCCATTGTTTCACAATAAGCGCACCAAACATATTGACATAAGGCATCATTTTGTTAGGGAATGTGTTTCGGAAGAGAAAGTTGAAATTAAGTATGTATCAACTTTAGAAATGCCAGCAGATATATTTACAAAAGGTTTAAGTGCGAATAAACATTATAAGTTTTTATATTTAAAAATTAAAAATTTTGGAAAACCGACTTCAATATAAATTATTAAGAATAACTCAAAAACTATTGGTCAGACCATGATCAAATTTAAAAATAACCACAGGAAAAGCACCAGCTTTCAAATAAAAAAGGAATCATCGAAATCGGTTCACCCAGAAAAAAGTTATGAGTTAACACATAAAAAAAAGAATATACAGTCGAATTGAGTACCTCCTCCTTTTTGAAGTCGGTAGAAAATTAATAGGCATGTCTGAAGTTATATAATAATATGTATTCATGTCAGCTCAAATATATAAGTTTTTGTTTGGAAGTTAGATTATTTTGTTAGGTCAGGATGTTATTAATTATTTAGTTTGATACAGATAACAAAATAATCATTTAATGTCATTTACTAGCGCCACTTATCGTTCACTTTATGTACCAAAAATTATTTGTACCTTATCTGTGGTAAACGGTTCAGTTGATTTCAAGACTACTCTGTGTTTTAATATAAACCATAGACTTAGGATATACTAGCGTAAGTATATTCTAAGTCTATGATATAAACCACCTACCACTTTTAAATATTCGATCTAAACCTATATTTTTAACTAAAAGTGGTTCGAGCAGCTTGCTGCTCTTTGGACTCTGCTTAACTTCTCGGGGATTACAGACGCGATACTAATGTATGTATCTAAGTACTATGTATGTACAGAGTATAGGCTCCCCGTCATATCTTAAATTTTAACGACTATTCTGCTACTCATGTATGTATATTAAATATATATTCCTCAGACATGTAGGTTTTCTCACGATGTTATCCTTCACTGCTAAACGCGTGGTAAACAATTTAAATGGTGTCGGCGGGGATCGAACTCCGTTTGCTCACTTTATGTGAAATTTACGGCGAGCCTTATCCCCTGCGATACCGCGGCTCTGTACATAACACTATTTTATACATTTTAAGCAACCTCTATTCCAAAGACGATAGCGCAATATGCACTCGCATTTCATTCATCGAAAGTCATAGACTAGACAAACTCATATAATCTTGGAAGCTTGCCAAACCATACCCTATAGCAAATATTTTTATGAATATTACAAAGTCTATATATTAAAGCTTCTAGTAGGTACTTCAAAATTTTGTGCAAGTAAAAATATATCCTTTTTTAAAGTAATTATTTTTCAATAATTAATTTGTAAGTTTGCTCTGTGTTGGCGGAGGAAGTTGTTCAATTCACTCACGTTTGCTTTCGCCGATGTTCTAAATTTAATAAATCTAAATAATTTGTAGAAATTTCTGAACAATTTTGTAGCTTTCATAAATATAGCTCGGCGGTGTGAAACGCTTAGCTTCAGAGCTGTGTGTGAGCCGTGGGTTCTAATCCCGTACGGAACCACCGGCAACAACGTTGTTTGTTTGAAATACATTTTACAGTGGTAGAGCCACGCTGCAGCTATATTATGGTTGTAGCACTAATGGGTTGGCTCGACGGGGACGGACCGCGCTCTCACGGAACACCAGCATAAAATAGCACTTAATACTGCTGTGTTTCGTATGGTTAGAGTACAAAACTGAAGACTTTTTTTTTACTGGAAACGAGACATCCTAGTCCTTGGGGCATCCACTTACCATCAGTTGGACTTTTTGCTCGCTTGAATAAACCATTCGAAATTTTTGTAATAATTGTTCTGGGTCTCGATGTTTGTTTCTTTGCAGTTTATGTAAAAGAGCCTCCACGACACTCTTCGAAGAAATAAAGCTAGGTAAAGGTAACACAAAATATTACAAAATAACCAGACCACGTATGTCAAAATAATCTGGTCATCATTTGCCAATCAGTACTGGCCAAAATTCCTTGTTGGCTAGAAAATAATCTATTTTCACTAAATACAACCAAAACAAAATTAATCTGTTTCAGCAAAACTCTAGCGGGTCAACCAAATGACAAACTTAAATTAAGGATTCATACAAGTCAATGTAACAAGCTTCATGATGTTCCAATATCTTGTAACTGCCCTTATATAACTAAAACTAACACAATAAAATATTTGGGAATTATAATTGATGAAAAGCTTCAGTGGAAACATCAAAAAATATCACTTAGTAAAAGGATAAGAAAGCTTGTCTATGTTTTTAAGTTACTAAGGCTTGTAGCAAGTCCAAAGTTATTGTTGCAAACTTACAGGGCTCTCTGTGAATCTTTAATAAGTTACGGTATCTGTTCATGGGGCGGGGCTTGTAAGACAATTCTTGTCGAAACTGAACGTCCCCAACGATGTATTTTAAAAGTAATGCTATTACTTCCATTTCGTTATCCAACTACACTAGTTTATGAAAAAGCCGGAGTACTAAGCGTAAGAAATAAAGTTTTTTATCTATCAATGCATACGAAAGTACTATCGTATAACTGCACCATATATCAAAATTCCAAAGAAAAGGACCTTCAAATACCCGACCCCTAGAACACGAAGTATTTTTGCGAAAAGATACTATCGTTACATTGCCCCGCATTTGTACAATAAGTAATACACGGACTTTAAATTAAACTTAAATAATTACAGTAACCACCAAATAAAGGCAAGGATCAGACTGTGGTTAGAGAATCTCGATTATTACAGCACAGAAGCACTTATGCCGTAGGTTTACTACACACAATACTCACAAACATTTATTGCAACATTCACACTCACCCACTCACACAATTACACCTACACAAACATACGAACACAACACACACACACACACACACACACACACACACACACACACACACACACACACACACACACACACACACAAACAAGCGCTTAAAATAACATTTTTTAATTTCTTATTTATATTTCTGTACCTGTTTAACTAACTAAATAACTAAATTATTATATAGAAATTGACCTTTTGACAAGGCTAACTTTAAGGGGAGGAACAGGTTCCTGAAACATACTAACCGAAAAACGACCAAGCAGCGGCAATTATTGATATACCGTTAACGTCTTTTGAGGGGGAAGAAATGGTGTACACGTCAATAGACTCTGTGGTCAACACAGATGACGCAATTAACTACCCTGTCGAATTTTTTAATTCATTGAAACCATCGGGTCTTCCACACCATAAGCTTATTCTGCGCGTGGGCACTCCTGTTATGTTGTTGTGAAATTTAAAACCTCCTCAACTGTGCAACAGAACCAGACGAAAAGTAAAAGCGTTACATCGCAATGTAGTGGAAGCCACAATTATAACTGGATGTGCGCAAGGGGAAACTGTATTTGTACCAAGAATTCCCTTGATCCCGAATGATCTTCCCTTTGAATTCAAACAAATACAGTTTGCTCAAAGTCTGCTTTGCAATGACTATAAACAAATCACAAGGGCAGACATTAAAATTTGCATGTATAGACTTGAGAGAAAATTGTTTTTCACACGGGCAATTCTATGAGGCTTGCTCACGCGTAAGCTCGCCCAGTAGTCTGATAATTTTGGCACACAGTAATAGATTAGCAAAAAATGTGGTGTATAAAGAAGTTTTGTATTTTACTAGCTTTTGCCCGCGACATCCAGTTATAATTGTGGCTTGTACCAGCAGACTCTTTTTCACACATGGGTGCGATATAACCGAACTCCATGCGGACGAAGTCGCGGGCAAAAGCTAGTATACATATAAAATCTCTATTAATATATTTCCACAAAAGCTCCTCCCCGACCTTAATGCTATAAAGCACTCGAAACGTCATTAAAAGGTAAAAATAAAATGCTATAAAATACGTGAAATTTGTTCCATTCAAACCTATGCATATTTTCTTCATTATTTCAGGGCCGATTCTCATTTCTGTGAGAATTTGCCACGCTGCGCCGCCGCAATGTGTGTTGGTGGACTTCAAATCATGTTGAATATTACTATTATTAATTTTTTTCTTTAATTTTTTTTCAGAGACATGGTATAATAAGTTGTTGCATTATAACTGTTAGGATCATTGACATGTCTTACCGGTGTCGGCGTAGAAATAGCACAATAAATGATATCAGCATAAATAACTTAATGTCAGTAATAAAATATTATGTTCACTTACACTTATTAACAAAAGGCGAAGTGGAGATGTTCAATTAATACGAACAGAAAGAAAATAAATAAGAAATTAGAGAAACATAGATATTTTTTATAGTAACAGGCGGTTTGCTTAGTATTTTCCGAAAGAAAACTACAAAATATCAATATTATTTATTCATTTACGGCTTTTGAGTCTTTGATAATCGCTTACTTAAATGAAGAAGTAGTTATCTTTCTACCTGTCTCTTTCTATAGCCATTTTGCACCTTGCATTACTTAAATTGATTTACCACAAATTGCTAATCAAATTTTAAGTACTAATTTGTGATTTTTATGAGTAAGGCCGTTATTTATTTCATCATCATCATTATCATTACAGCCCTTCGTAAGTCCACTGCTAAACATAGACCTTCCCCAAATAATGCTACAAAGCACGGTTTTGAGCAAGCACCATCCATCGACTATTATGCTATTTATTTATTTCGTAATAATTTACTGTTTATTTTAAATATTTATATTTATTTTATGTCTAACAACTTGTGCGTTACTCTTACATCCGATTTCGGAATACATACAGGTAATCTGAAGAACGCATATAAGAGTACGAGTACATATTTCATGCACGATAATTAGTCGCCCAGACCGTATTAAACGTGCAAAATGCTCTCGACACCCGCTCGAAAGTAACCGTCGCGAACACGCAGCTGCGATTTCACCGCTTTATCTTCACTGCGTTTGTTCTACTACATTTTCGTTACTTTAATATAAACCTTAAGGCTTCGTGTGCCACAACATAAGTCTGTAAATCTGCATATCAAGAAACCCGATTGGTGAATCCAACAAGTCTGAACCGGCGAGCTTATCCACGTTAATAGGTTCTGCTTTCACTCCTAAAAGAAAGCTTTCCAATTCTTCGCATCCGCGCTTTTTCTATTCACCTATCCAACTTTCCATATGCAATAGTTTTAAGTTTTATTTATTTATCACCAGGCTTTGAAAACAACTGGTTCCTAACCTGGAGCTGTTATTTCCAGATTATTTAATCACTGAAATATGCGTTTACAAAATATAAATATAAAAATAAATAAAAACGGTTGTTTATTTCAACCTCGCGATGTGCAGGCACCAATCACTGATCATTGAACTAACAATAAACGAATAGTGCAGCGGGATTACTGTGGCTGTTTTTGTAGCAAGTCTGATCTAAAACCGTTTACTGTGCATATTAAGGTCAGTGTTTATACACTATGGTAACTAACTTATGCTCTATATTGGCATAGTTGTTAGTTTAAATTTTAAAATGAATAGAAATATTCCATTCACATAGTAGTCGTCATTCGGTTATATTTGTGTTGTTATTCATGAGGCTTTTACAGATTTATTGTATCTTTATCATCATTATCATTAGAGCCCTATCGTGGCATTAATGATAATGATGATGAAGATGATACTATAGATGAAGTAGAAATAAAGAAGAATGATGATTTAGGGTTATGATGATCAGTACATATTTGAGCCACAGATCTCTTGGATGGGTTGTGGGGTCGCTGTAATCGCGCCACAATAGCGTGAACAAATCAAAGTTTCCGAACGACTCTGCTTAAGCTCCGTACTAACTACACACGGAGCATTGACCGCTTCCAGGCTGAATACTTTCCTTCTTAGGCCAAAATGTACGTACTCATTCAGTGTACGGACGAATTATCTAATTGCTGTCCAAATAGAGTGTGCAAACCCCAGCTCTGATGGTGTGACTCTCGGCTGTCGGTCTGAGCAATGAGAATCTTTTGAATATGCGAGTATACGCGGTGTGAAGAGGTATGTCGACCGTTTGTTATCCTAGAAATGTTAATCTTTTCGCATTATTACTAGGTGTGTATTGTGTGCAAGTACTGCTATTGTGTTATAGTCCTTCAAAGAGCGAGGCGACCGGTTCGATAAGCGGGGTCTACGGGGATTCGCCGCTACGTTATTCTAGATATCGGGTGGCGCTGAGACATTTATTTGCGAGTAGACTGTTTAATAATTTTAGTTTTTATTTTCTTTTATTGAAATAAATATTGTATATTATTATGTATAGAGATTATCGAAAGGTTGCAATCCGAGTGTAGATCGGAGTTCGGCTGATGCCAACGAGATCCGATAGTTCTGCGAAAGTTCATATATTTAAAAAGAATTAAGTGTCAAATGAACTTACGGTCCACCTGATGGTAAGTCGTTACCTCAGTCCCCCCGCCACGACAAGGCGGGAACCCGTTCGGCCCGAAGTGGCCACTCCGAGTGGGCTTGGCGAGCCCACTTCGGATGTGTGTCGATGGGCTGCGGCGAGTGGGGTGTCCTCTCCCCCTACCACTGCAGC
The DNA here is from genome assembly GCA_029286625.1 of Parnassius orleans. Classification (NCBI taxonomy): domain Eukaryota; kingdom Metazoa; phylum Arthropoda; class Insecta; order Lepidoptera; family Papilionidae; genus Parnassius; species Parnassius orleans. The sequence goes on from JAGSMP010000037.1 coordinate 6,058,933, forward strand.
CGAGGTGGAGTCGCGGAGGAAGAGGAGTGTTGGTATGTCGATGCGACACTCGCCCTATCTTCCGCGACTCTGACGGTGCCGCACCGTTGATGCGGTGGTGGAGGGAGGTCGTGGGGGGAGAGGAGTGTCGTTATTGTGAGGCGCCGATCTCCCTACCCTCCGCGGCCGAAACTTGGTTGGCGGCGGAGCCAGAGACCAGATACGCCGCTGGGGTCGGGAAAGCGGGTGCCACTGAGCGCTCTATTTTCCTGGCCCCATGGCCTCCGCGTATCAGACTCGGGGGGCCTGTTACGCAGGTGGAGTTGGAGGCCGTGGAGGGGGGCGTGCCTTGCGTTCCTGGTGCGCCTTTCCTGAGAAGGAGAATGGGGAGGAGAGGTCCTCCCCCGAGAAGGGGCTGCCATGGGGCGGCCGGCGCTGGTGGAGCCGCGGATGTGTGCGAAAGCGTTCCCGTGGCCCTGCCAATATGCGGCGAAGGTGGAACACCATGGAGTTTTAGTCGGTGCGAGTTCGACATAACCCGTCCTTGCCCCCGCGAGGCGGGTATGCGTAGGCATTTCCCCATGTAAAAAAAAACCTCAGTCCATGGACACCTGCAACAAACTTCAAGTAAATAAGGCTACAAATACGTTGTCACTTATGAGGGCTAACATGGCATGCTTCACAGCTTGTAATTATATCCCTTCAGACCAGAACACAGCAGTGTCAGCATTGCTGTTTTGCGGCAGAAAAAGGTAAGTAAGTGGTTTTTTTTATAGAATATGGGTGGCAAACAAGCACACGGTCCACCTGATAGTAAGTGTATACTGTTGCCAATCGACCTCTACATTTATCCTCGATTAATTATCAAAATGCAGATGCGTTGTCAACTCTGAGGACTAAGATGGAGTGCCTCGTTTGTAGTAAAAAGGTTCTCCAGTTCTCTACACTCATCATACGAAATACAAGCATTAAGCTGCTATTTTGCTGTATCCGACACAGAGATAAATTGCACAAAAAATCAAAAGAGTCGCCAGACAACGAAGTCCTAAATATATCTTTTACTAGGTACAGAAACTATTGTAATAAGTTATTAAAAAAAATTAAATTGGAATATGAAAAAAATGAATTAAAAAAAACTAGTAATAATCCTAAGCAACTCTGGGGAGCAATAAATAACATAACAAACAGGGCAAAAAAGAAAGAAAATTCATCCCATCACTTATTAACCTCATCATCCACCCCGGAGCTATCTGTTAATTCAGTCAATGATTTTTTCGCTAATATAGGCAAAAATCTCGCCGAAAAGATACCGGGTGGACTTACAGAGTCAACAAAAAAAGCTTTTAACAACAATAACAACAACTCGCAGTCCATGGTATTGTTACCAACGGATGAGGACGAGGTTGCAAAATTAATAATATCTCTCCGTAATGACTGTGCTGTGGGTTGGGATGGAATATCCTCTAATCTCCTTAAAAGGCATATTAATGTAGTTGTCCCACCCCTGACATACATCTGCAATCTGGCTCTCACAACCGGAAAATTCCCTAAAGCTTTTAAAAAATCGATTATACACCCGATTTATAAGGGTGGGGACAGAGATCGTGTCAATAATTATAGACCTATATCTGTGCTGCCTGCCTTGTCCAAAATACTCGAACGCATGATAAACAACAGGCTCGTAAATTACTTGGAAAAAAATGATTTACTTTCACCCTCACAATATGGTTTTAGGTCAGGTAAATCTACATCCGATGCGATTCATGACCTTACTAATTATATTTTTACAAACTTGGACAATGGGCATAAAGTTCTTGGCATATTTCTAGATCTCGCCAAAGCTTTCGACACGGTTTCTGTACCCATACTTTTACGTAGTATGGAGAGTATGGGAATTAGAGTATACAACTGCAACTTTTGAAGACTACTTGAGTGGACGTACTCAGTGCGTTCAGGTAGATAATTCATCAGTGCTGAACGCACAATTACTTATGGTACGCCTCAGGGCAGTGTACTCTCTCCACTCTCTTTCTTATATATATTAATGAACTGAGTATGCTCACTCTTCCTAAAGGGCGGATCATAAGTTTTGCAGATGATACTGTCCTCCTATTTAGCGCAGGCTCATGGCAAGATGTATTTACGTGCCCAGTTGGGCTACAATACAGTCTCAAACTGGCTTCAAAGTAATGTACTGACACTGAACATAGATAAAACATGTTATGTCACGTTTAGATTAAAAATAACATTAACCACATCATCTCTACCATATACCATCGTAAGTCACTCATGTTCCAACCCACTTAATAACGCAGATACCTGCATAAAACTATGTCAAGCTGACAAAGTAAAATATCTAGGAGTTATAATTGATAGCACTCTACGTTTTCATGAACACATTAATACCCTTAATAACAGGTTGCGTAAACTTATATATGTATATAAAACTTTGAGAGACGTGGCTGACGAAAACTAAAGAAATCCGTCTACTACGCCTTGGCCCAATCTCTGTTAATATATGGTATAACCTCCTGGGCGGTTCTCCAAAATCTAAAATGCTTCAATTGGAGAGAACGCAGAGAGCCATCTTAAAAGTCTCTTTTCACTGCCGTATCGCTATCCTACAGACCTCCTATATAAGAGTTGAAAATATTAACTGTGAGACAACTGTTTATACAAAGAACCTTACTAAAACAACATGCTCTACTAAAATACAATCCTCACTCTCCCGAGGTAAAGGCATTTAACCCCGTGGACCGCTGTCATATAACTCTATCCACCAAATTATCTAAACGTTTCTTTTGTCACCTTGGGGGTTTTTTATACAATAAAGTCAATAAGATTATTCCTATATTTAACGTTAATAAGACTATATGCAAAAAGAAAATAACTATCTGGCTCCAAGAATTAAATTATTATGACACTGAAAAGCTACTTACTAATCCTACCTAATTAACCAAATCAAATGTAATTACTAACCAGTCACAAACTAAGAAACAAAAGCACACACACACACACACACACACACACACACGCAAACACACACGCGCGTACACACACACGCACACACGCGCACACACATGCACGCGCACACACACACACACACACACACGCACCACTTTTTAATATATCTAAAATCCTAATTAGATGAAAGAAGATATTATGTAATTTATAAATATGGTACATGTACGAATGCATAATAAAATTATTGTAATTAAAACCATAGGGCGGAGATCTGGCGTCCTGAAATACAGGCGTAAAGCCTAGCTTAGGCACCAGTCTCCCACAGTATAATATTGAGGCTATACTATAATATTATGTACAATAATTCTGTATTGTGGTGAGAAAATAAATTATTATTATTATTATTTGGGGTATTTATATAGTATTCTCATCTGGTTGGGCTGAATAAATATTTTAAAGGAAATAATAAATAAACATAAATATATATTTAATATACTAACATAAATAAATAAATAATACATAAATAAATAAAAACCCAACCAGATGGAAACCCTCGGCAGGGGAGACCAAACGGCCGAGGGTTAGGGGGAAAGGGAGAGAAACCGGCGGACGATGCGGGCGGTATCGAGGAGCACCGCCTTTGCATTTGAGCTTGAGCGGTCCGTCACGGAGTCCCAGTCGCCTCAGATGACCCGAGAGGCTGACTGGGATTAACCTGTTCGCAGAGACGACTACAGGTATAATTTCGGTCGGCAGTCCACCCCACATGTCGGTCACCTCGTGAGCCAGGTCCAGATATTTTGTTCGCTTATCTGTTTCGGCTTTCACGAGGTTCTCGTCATACGGAATGGTGATGTCGACCAAAATATCTTGATTGTGCCCGGTCCATCAGCACAATATCAGGCTTATTCGCAAGAATAGTCCTGTCTGTGATGATGGCCCGGTCCCAGAGCCTGGCGGTCATTTTCGAGCACGGCTTCCGGCAAGTACTTGTAATACGGCAATTTCCGGTCCACGAGACCGTATTTCAGAGCGAGCTCCTGGTAGAATTCTGGCTACTAAGTTGTGCCTGTGCAAATACTCAGAGTTAGAAAGCGCCGAACAACCGGAGATGACATGCCTAAGTGACTCACCGGGATGGCGACAAGCTCGACAGATGTCGACGGTGCCATCCTTAGGATGTATCTCCGATAATTGTTGGTCTTAATAACCTGATCCTGTATCGCACAGACAAAACCCTCGGTTTCCCCAAAGAGGTCACCGAAACGTAGCCAGTGGAGGGAGGCGACTGTGTCTACGAAAGGCTCATGTAGAGCCTTGTAGAACCTCCCGTGGAGCTCCTTCTCCTTCCATACGGTCTCCCGGTCGGAAATGCACTGTACTGCTGGGTCTTGCCATTGCTCGTTGGCTAAGGATAGAGGAGTAAGCCCTTTATCACACGAAATGACGTCCCTGTAGAATGGATCATCCGATCTCGCCAGAAAGTAATTACGGAGGCTGCACACTTCGCGATTATGCATGGTGAGAGCGCTCAAAAGCCGCGCCCACCATGTTTCCGCGGCAAGTACAGCCTCATTACTGACGATCTCGGGTGATGCATCCTGTGTGACGTCATAACAGTGCGGACTTTTCTATCCAGAGCGTTCAGTTCGGTCTGAGTCCACCTGAGCATGCCGAAGGTATATATGAGGACAGGCATGACCCAACCGTTATATGCGTGTCTTATTCACACCCGACAAAAGACTGTTGAGCACTTTTGTCAAGCGTACAAAACACATCGCAAACTGACTGTTTCATATCCGCCTCATCGATACCTATGTTCTGTGACATACCCAGGTATCGGTATGTTTCAGCCTGGGAAAGGGTCCTTATGTTGATGGGCATAGATAAATCTATGCCCTCAGAGTTAGCAACTCACCTTTCGACATGGAGGACCGCACACTTATCCGTCCCCAGCTCTATTCTAATAGAATTGCTAAAATCACAAGTGATGTTTAGCAATTCCACAAGATGAGCGACTGAGGCAAATAACTTGAGATCATCCATATAGAAAAGGTGAGTCACTTTGTACCTCCTTTCCGAAGCTGAAATCCTCCCAGAACCCTCCAGTAAGGTACTGAGAGGGTTTAGAGAGAGCAGAACCAGATTGACTCAGACAATCGCCCTGGAAGATACCCCTTCTTATCCTTATGTGGTTCTCCGCAGCCGTCATCCGCTCGCCTAGATGACAAAGGATCGTACTCCACTGCTCCATACACTGCCCGAGGAAGTCTCTAACTGTACAGTCAACCTTGTACAGCTCGAGGACCCTCTTCAGCCATGTATGAGGCACCGAGTCGAATGCCTTTTTGTAGTCTATCCAGGCGGCGGAGAGGTTCCGACGGTTGCGTTTAACCACCTGCCACCGACCGCGTCAATGAGGAGTGGTTCCTTGTTCCACGACCACCGCCCGACATCCATTTTGAGCGCGCGACATCACCTGATTTGCGTTCAGGTGACGAGTGATTCTCGCGCTCAAAATGGATGTTAGTGTCTTATATGGTAGGTAGACACGTTATGGGGCGGTATTTGCTCGGGTCTGTGGAATCCCGGTCTTAGGAACCAAATGAGTGATCCCAGTAGTGAAGAGGCTGGGAGTGACTTTTGGTCGAGAGCTCTTGAAACTGTCGGGCGAGCACAGCGTGACACACCACGAACCCCTTCAGCCAGTAGTGATGCAGTCCGTCGAGTCCCGGACTTTTCCAGTTCGGGGCCCTACGGACCGCCTCAGCTACGTCATCCGGCGTTATGATGACGGGGTCCATGGGCGTAACACTCGCACACTGACTCGCCACAACTTCCGTCCAAGGGCCCTCGCTGTGGTTTACGGGCTCTGACCACAGGCCGCGCCAGAATGCGATAGTGTCGGCCTGATTCGGTGCTGAGCCCGTTCTACGTACCATCGGCCGCTCAATGATTCATAGAGCCTCTTCTGATCACTCTGGAAGAGACGATTCTGGTTGAACCGTGTCGACCTCTCGGTATATCGCCGAATCCGCTTCCCCCAAGCAGCGATTCTCTGCTTCAGGTCGTCTATGCGCTCCGTCAGTTTTTGCGTTATATCCGGCTGGGACAAACTGATATTTGTCCCAGCAAACGCCATCCTGACGGTGCGCACAATTCTGGGTCTATTATTACCCGACCTGAAGCTTGTCAGTCTGCCGATGAGGGCTTGCCTTTGCGATACGGTCCTCAATTCTTTTCTCCAGGCTGGGATGGCGCTACTTTGTCTAGTAGCGCGTCCAGTTGTGGGAAATTGGCGCCAATAATACGGCAAACTGCCAGTGCGGCGCCAAAAGAATTGAGTCCGTCTCGCAAAGGTCCCGGCTGGCTTCCAAATAGGTCACCAGCATTGGGTTGAGAGCTCACGACAGTCCGATTCCGCTTGCTTGGGGTATGCGGGGAAGTCGCGGTCGATTTTCGAGAGGCGCACTGCGCGTTTCCAAAATAGCCTCTTCCAATATGCTCCTCATTTGCTCTAGCTTGTGGGAGACTATTTCATCATCGTCTGAATTAACCACAACCGGAATATCCACGGCGGTATCCACGTGCGCAGGTTGCTCTGCAATTAGTGGCACCGCATTACCAGCTGTAGCATTTTCATCCGATGAGGGAACAACCTCACGTCGTAGTCGTTCGAGTTCGGCGTCACCAAATATGTTGGAGCGCAGGATGTACCGAACTCGGTCTGCCAGGTTTTGCTCCGTTACATGAACAGATGGCTCCAGCTCTGCGAAAAAGCGATGCATCCGAGCCCGATACGCTAACATTCCAGTTTCTTCCCCTTTTGCCCTAAAATACGCTCGCAATGCGTTTGCGTTCATAATTCGTCCAACGCATGCGACGTGTTCCACCAGCGGCGGGTGCCGCTTGCCGAGTCCGAGAAGACCCAGCCGACACCAAGCCCTCTGGTGGGGATGATGGATGCGGGCGGCTACTAGGTGGTCTTGCAGCCCCCCGCGCTTGGCTGGCGACCCGCATGCTGTCGCGTCCAGCGCCAGCTCCAGACGCGCCCTGGCGACCTCCAGGCAGCGGCCTTTGCGCACTCTTTTTTCCATCATCCATTTTTGACGTCAATTAACGGGAGACGCCCAGGCCCGGCACCGTTTCATGGTTCGGCCATATGCACAAACGGACCTTGCACCTCAATTTTGCCAGGCACGGCGCTCACACCTTTTGGCAGGGCGTTGACTGACTGCACCGACGTAGCAGTTTTGTCACTTAACTGTTACGTCAGTGGGCGATGGGGTCGTCACTTCCTACGCCTAATTATTATTATTATTATTATTATTATTTTACGCTGGTATTACACCAAAATATCACAACCATAATATAGCTGCAGCGTGACTCTACCATGTTTAAAAACCAATACTAACTGGTACCTATCCTGACGGACTCCTAAGCAGAAAAAGAGTTCTAGACCTCCTAGACCACCTAGACCTAGTTACAATGTGAGAACACAATAAAAATGTTACATTATTACACGTAACCATCCAAGTAATACGAGAACAAACTGTTTATCGGTCTTTTAATGTGATAGGTGATCGTTGTCTTATATTTTTCCCGAAAACTTTCGTGTTTCATGAAACAAGAGCTGTTAGTCCTTGTTATCTTTGTTAAGCCGTAGTAGTAATTATGTCAGAAATTCGATTGGGGTAATTTAGAAAACCTGGCTTTCTCGCCGTCTATTAGCCTACTTAAAAACAAAAGCTCGTATAAAATGGTGGAGAATTTAAGTCTTTATTATTTATTCATTATATAAAAGCCTCTCAAAAACAATTAATCCGTGTTAATTATCCATATAAATATTACCTTAAAATATATTATGTCAAAACGTAATACTGTTTTCTTTTTTATTATAAGCCAGTGCTTGATAACAATCTTACTTAGGTAGATATAATATATTTTGGTTCATCTGTGGTAATACCTCAAATATTAGCGTACGTGAGGGTAATATGGTACATGAGGGTAATACAGTATAGTGAATATGGTCATCACTCTTATTAGGGTTCCATACCCAAAGGGTAACCAACAGGACTCTATTACCTACTAAGCCTCTGCTGTCTGCCCGTCTGTCTGTCAGCGGGCTGTATCTCATGATTCGTAATAGGTAGACAGTTGAAATTTTCACAGAATTTTACGCGGTAGAGCCATGCTGCAGCAATATTGTGGTTGCAGCACGAATGGGTCGGCTCGTCCGGGGTGGGACCATGCTCTCACAGAATACCAGCGTGAAATAGCAGCTTAATGCTGCTGTGTTTCGTATGGTGAGTGTAGAGAACCGGAAACCCTTTTTACTGCAAACGGGGCATTCCATCTCAGTCCTCAGGGGTGACAATGCATCTGCATACTGATTCTTAATTGAGGATAAATATAGATGTCTATGGGCCACAGCATCCACTTACCATCAGGTGAACTGTGTGCTCATTTATCACCCCTTATTCTATAAAAAATATGTATTTCTATTGCCGTTATAACAACAAATAATAAAAATTAATTAAAGTATTTGAATAAAACTACTTTTACGGATTATATCGCGTTTAATAATCTTATTTTTTATTAATTCCCGACGTTTTTGTCGAATTTGTTGAATTTTACCATCAGTAAAAGTAACTGCATATTTAGAACATCTTAATTCCATAAACTCTAAAATTCAATTTACTATGGAGTTAGAGGCAAATAATTCTTTAGCTTTCCTAGATGTGTTAGTCATTCGAAATCCTAACAACACCATAAGTCACACTGTGTATAGAAAAAAGACCCATACAAACCGATATTTAAATGGTGAATCCCACCATCATCCTTCACAGTTAGCTACCGTTGGCAAATCTTTGTTACAGAGAGCACGAGGGATCTGTGACAGCAAACACCTGGCCGCCGAGCTTCAGCACGTCAAGCAGGTTCTGCACGACAACAAGCTTCGGGTCCCGCGACTACGTCACAGTGACCGAGTGAAGCCGGCCACAGTCGAGCGTGTGCCTTCTGTACTACCATATGTCAGAGGTGTGACAGACAAGATTGGCTACATCTTGAAGCGAGCTTCTATTAGAACATTCTTCAAGCCGCCGAAGAAGATTAGTCAGTTCTTACCATCTACAAGATGCAGGAGTGCAATATTCTTCTACAAGATGCAGGAGTGTACAAGCTTGATTGTGAATGTGGTCTCTCATTTATAGGGCAAACAAAACGATCAAAACCCGCGTAAAAGAACACATAGCTGACGTGAAGCACCAACGTTCCGGGAAGTCTGCAGTTTGTGATCATATCCTAGACGGCCCCCGCCATTACATTAGATTTGATAAACCACAGATTCTCGCGAAAGAACATCGATTCCTGCCAAGGATGATACGTGAGGCTATTGAAATTAAAAAACATCCTAATTTCAATAGAGAGGGAGGCTGGGTACTACCACCTGCTTGGGATCCTGTAATTAATAAAATTAAAACTAAACCCAAGCATACCACTGTAAGACTTCAAGACACAGTTAGTTCATTCTGCGTAGATCGGACCAAAATTAATAATTAAAAAAGCTGAAGGTACTCCGGATTAACTCTGACATCGGGACGTCAATCACCTCAGTCCCCCGTGACCATGGGTGCTGTAAAGCACTTGAAACGTCGGGAATTAATAAAAAAAATAAGATAATTAAACGCGATATAATCCGTAAAAGTAGTTTTATTCGATGTGTAGTGTTCGCGTAAATATAAGAAATCATTAATTAAAGTATTTATTAGTAAAAATAAGTCATCATCATCATTAGATCATCATTACAGCCCTTCACAAGTCCACTGCTGAACATAGGCCTCCCCCACGGAATGCCACAAAGCACGGTCCCGAGCCACCTGCATCCATTGACTTCCTGCATGTCTTACCAGGTCGTCACTCCATCTAGTGGGGGGACGCCCTACACTTCGCCTGCCGGTACGAGGCTGCCACTCGAGAACCTTTAAAAATAAGTATTTATATATAATTTACTAATTTCTGTTTTATATTGATTGAACATTCAAATTATAAACTTAAAAATTTTATAATTCATTATTTTCTGGGAAAATGGTAAAGTTTTAATACCTATCTTATTTGTGTGGATTAAGAGAATAATTACTTCGTATAATACTATTTTGAAACTCATTATATTATGTATGCAGCATGGCCCTATCGCGTAAAATTGCAATTTTAAGTGATGATTTACCACGTGCTCGGCGGTGAAGGAAAACATCGTGAGGAAACCTGCATGTCTGAGAAATAAAAAAAAATATTTCGAAGACATGTGAAGTTCGCCAACACGCATTGAGGCAGCGCGGCGGACATTTCCTTGCCCTAAAACCCTCTCAGAAATGAGAGGAGGCCTGTGCCCAGCAGTGGGACGTATATAGGGTGTAACTTTTATATTATGTGTACATTTAATTAATTTAAATTTTGTTGTGCCCATATTGTGAGCCTCAATCCCTGACTGTCAATGATGTAACTAAATATACGAGACTATATAATATAAAGGAGACAGTTTCTTTTTGTATGGAGAATGGGCCCACCACGAATTTTATTGAACCTCAATGAAATGTATGTTGATTTATTCCTTATAATCTATAGATTACAAAATTAATATTAGTTTTATCGCATCTAACGGGAATTCTGAGAAATTAAAAATTAAAATATGAATATCGCAATAACCTTAAAACAAACTAAAAGCGATTTTCTGGTAGTTTTCACCGATATTATGAGTTAGAATAGTGTATATAGAATAAAATAGCTTAATAATTAATAGTATTAAACATAGTTGTAGGTACATTCAGCAATTATAGATATTTTAAGATAGATGTAAAATCCTTTTAGCAGTTCCGGCAAAACAGTGCACAGACAAACAAACGTGGTGTGGAAACTATTTTTTACAGGTATTAATTGGTTAGTGAATATACATCACACACACCATTACAGTAATTAAATAAATATGACATAGAGATAAAACCAAGATGAATAACGGATTATATGTCTATTTATAATATTACCTTTAAATGCTATATAGTAAGAAAGCTGTTTTGAACTGGTTGTATAAGGATAAAACACAAAGTAAAATGCCACTGCATATATTGTAGTAATTATTTCCAAAGCAGTCTATAGTGTAATCTAATAGTGGAACAGACAGACAGGTGCGGTGTCAAGACTTTGTTTTAATATGTTTTGGTTGATTAGTAAAGGTGCAGTGTGTAAACTTTGTTTTAAAATATATTAACTGATTAGTTATCATACCCCAAACACCATTAAAGCCAAAATGACTAGGTAATATCATGTTTATCTATGTTATTACACACTGATAAATATGAAGTAAGATGTTTTAAACTGGTTGTGTCAAGGATAACAAAAACACATGTATAATTTAATTGTATTTATTTTTGTCAGTCATTATCATTTCAAAAGCTATTTTCAAAATAACTTGATAATAACATGAATCAGAAGGATATTATCAATGTTGTGAGATATGGTATAAGACTGTTGTATTCAATATCCATATACTTTTGTCTCTGCCTACGAGCAGCTCTGCAAGATTTCAGCCTACAAGACATACACATTTATTCTAAGCGATCCACCTGAAAAAAGTTAATGAATATTGTATAAGACTATATATATACTATACTTCAATGTCAATAAACTACATTTCCATATTTCTGTCAGTATTTTGTTGTTTCTGCCTGTATGTTAAATAAATAAGAAATTATTATAAAATATACACCATTAATCAGCTCCATATGATCAAATACACAAATGGTAGTTATAGATTTACATCAACAATATTTGACTATGTAAAAGTTGTCTGATTTCTTACTTTCACTAGTTTCATGTAGGGGAAAATGATATTATTTTTATATTAATTATCTGATAGTAGATGACAAAATAATATTCCTTTCTGCAGAGTTAACAACACATCAGTCTAAGGATAATAGAAGCATCTGATCAACAAGGATATAACCATTACACAAGTAAAAATGACTTAACTAAGTTACAATACTTATGCAAACTGTATATTTGCTTCTAGTACAAGTAATAAGTACTTATTTACACGTAAATATATGTACTATCTATACTGTCTAACTACTATGGCTGGTATAAATTCAGGATCCATGTTTGATGCCATTTGGTATTGTCAAGTTTATGGAGCAACTTGCTGAATACATAAGGTATTTATACCTAAATGCAGTTAAATGAATCGCTCTTCAAAGCCGATGAAGCCACATCAAATAGAGAAATCTTTAAATCCCTCGACCCATAGATTCTAATTTTCTTGCAACATACAGAAAAACTTCATTTATGTATTTATTCTATCTATTATTTAATTTAGATTTTACTAATAACATAAAACTTTAATACTTTGTCACTTTTAACATACTAATAAGGTTCTAAGACCTGTGTTTCTCATTTTTTTTAGGTAATTCATCATAAATTATAGATCTTATTTAGATTTTCCAAAATTCTAGGTGTAAAAGTAAACTCTTGTATTACATACATACCTTAGAGAGTAATTGTGTTCTGTGATACATACTCTTATATTAATTAACTAAACTCATTAGTTTTCATTTTTCAATTTCGAATGTCATTGGCAATTTAACCATGCGACCACAAAAAAATAAAAAGGAAAAATAGATATTATCCATTATATGTTAAACACTTGCGCATCGATGAGACGATATTTATTTTATTGTCTTGTAAACAAACACGTATAAACTTTTTAGCCATTAATAAATTTTGCTAGTTTGCTACTAAAAATTATTTTAAAGTATATAACAATTAACTACAGACTTTATCCTTAAAGTAGTGATGCAACTCGAACTCTGTTTTCACTCGATTCAATCGAGTGAATCTGTGTAACTCGGTACTCGAGTGAAAATAAATTTTACTCGAATCCGCTTGCACTCGAGTTACCGAGTCAACTCGGCGCACCGCACCGTCTAGATTCAGAGAGCGCTATATAGATGTCAGTTCACTAATTCCTTTGTAGTATAAGGCGCCGCGGGTGACGTCACTGGTTACACCCAAATTCAAACTCGCATCTGGCATGTTGTAGTCAAATATGAACTTAGTTTGATTTATAATATCGTGATTGTGCTATCATTGTTATTTTTTGTTACTTCGTATAAGTAGTGCATAACATAAAAGGTGATTTAAATATACTTGTTTGTTTAAAGTATGAATGATAACAATGAAACAACAAAACAAAAATCGTCAGTGTGGCATTATTTTGAAAAATGGAAGCGGTTTGTAAGATACGAAAAGCAGTTTATAAATTTGAAATAGTACACATGTCTGTAGTAAATAAAAAACATGCAAATACTACAAATAAATAAATAATAAATATTTGTATTTTATTTCATATTGCCACATATTACTTATTTAATAAAGGTACCTATTTAAAAATGCTTTAACTAAGGTAATCGCTATTCTCAACTCGAGTGATAAACTTCAATCGATGCAGGGACTGTAAATAGTTAATTCGCAAACTCAAAAACTCGAGTACAACTACAGTGACATGATAAAACCCGAGTGACCCGAGTCACAAAATTCTACTCGAGTCGCATCTTTATCTTACGGTCAATGCAGTGTCTGTCTACAATTTAGTGATGAACTCGACCTACTAATTCGAACAATTTATTGATATATTATGTAATATCAACAAGCTGATTAAGTATAATACGTGATAGTTAAATTATTAATAACATTAACTATACGCTACGTCATAAAGTTAGAGTGATATTATTTTATGAAAATTGTCTATACGCAAACCAATAAAATATAACTACCTATTAAGTTAAGTAATAATAATTATCTTGGATGGAGGAACAAATATAAAATAATTTGTAACAAACTGACACAACTTCCTTCCGCCAATTCGAGTTGCGTAACTCGAGTACTATTCGAGTTACGTGAATTTCAACTCAAGTTAACTCGAGTCGAGTTTCTTCCGAGTTGGCACATCTCTACTACAATTTTTTTTAATATTACATTATCTGAACCAATGACAAGAACACAAATATCAAAACAACTCTTTTTTTCAGATTTCTTAATTCCGTTTAGATTTTCATAAAATCTTTATGCTATTTACAATAATAAATTGGTATCTTTTTTTTGTATACAATACCATTAAGGGTCGCGAAAATTTCTAGTGGGCCCAAAAACGATTGACTCCTTTGTAAAAGATGTGAGTAAATTTATGGCTAAGTTACGAAATACGGGATTATAAATGAAAAATATTAATAGTGTGTAGCTGTAAGAGTAAAGTAAAGAAAAATTATCGGAGGTTAGCATATCCACTTATACAATCGGCCTGATCAGCTGGGAGTTTAGAAAACCTAATAACCGATTAATTTTTATGGTTGTGCGGACACGATTTAATGCGAAATAAGTTTTAATGTATTGTTAATGAGGGAAATGAGTATTTATTGTTAATTGTATTAGAACATTGTCCATTATCTTGATCATGTATGTACGCGAGCCGTGTGCGTGAAAGTTATGGTACAATTAAATAATAAATTATATGAGCTGAAATGCTATAAATGTAAAAAAGTAAATCAATTAATATTGGTCATTGTCTTGATCATGTTTGACGCGAGCCGTGTACGTGAAAAAATGACACAAATATTAAATGAATATGTAGCTAAAATGCTATAAAATAAAATGAAAAATAAATAATGATTAGCCAAATGTAAAAATAAAAAACAAATGAAGTTGAAAAAATAAAGAATGAAATGAAAATTATAATGAAGAAGGAATATATAAGGGAAAAGAACTATGTATTATAAATATCTGGATTAGACGAGCTATCTTGATAATTAAGGATACAAATAAATAATATTATAAATGTTCGTATATAGTGGGGTAAAACTATATATATATATATATATATATATATATATTAGTGTAAAGGTAGAATAAGAGCAGTATAATTAAAGTTCTAGTAACAACAACACGTCTCTTCTCAATTAACACCTTTCCTACATTACAGGGGCTCCCCTACTAGAAACCTGTGTGATTGTACGAAACCCTTCATGCGCTAGTTCAACTTCGGTTTTTGTTTTAATTTGATGTTTCAAAGTGTTGCTAATTATTGACAAAGCTTGTTTGCTATGTTTTTCTTAATATATTAGTTAAAGTGTACGACTTTGTGTTTTTGTCTCTGTCCTCCTCCTAGATTTCGTTTTACAGGGCAGCAAATCTTAAGGTGACCATATTACCCTCACGTACCATATATTAAAATATAACACTTTTAATATATGGTACTTTTTTTTTTCGCGGGTAGGTGCACAAAGAGTAACAACATATTTTTTTTGGGTCTTGTTTTAATAAATAATTAAAATAGTAGTAAAGTAGTTGTTTTAATAAATACTTACAAGTTTTAGGCATATTTTTAGTAAAATCCATTAAAATTTACTCATCTTAAATCTTGGCTATCATCCCATAGCACATATATTAGTTTACACCACATCTGCTGCAAATACTATTCTTCAGTACTACACTTCAACACTGCACTATGGCTGGAAGACGAAATCTTGAAAAAAAACTAATCCGGAAGATGCTGTCAAAAAACTTGAAAAAAGTTTAAAGAGTGCATGTCTTTGTTTGAAGCCCGGTTGGAAAGTTCTCAACCTAATATCACTTCTCTCACCAATTATTTTTTTACGTCCAAAGAGACTATGAAGACTGCCCTGGAGATCTTAAAAAAGCAAGTTCAGTCCCTTACACTATTGACTGATGACATTGACAACAGGAGCAGGCGTAAATTTCTTTTAATCCGGGGCATTGAACAGTCTGATGCAGAAAACAACATTGACACTGTTGTTAATCTAGTGACATCAAAATTAAAAATACATGCATTTAGATCAACTCAGATTCATTCATGTTATCGATTGGGAAAAAACACAACAGCAAATCCTCGTGCACTGCTGGTAAAGTTTACAGATTATGCCATTCGTCAGGAAATCTGGCGTGCTAAGCTCTCTTTGAAAGGAAGTAATATTTCTCTTGCTGAATTTCTTACTCGTCATAGGAGAGAAGTTTTCAAGGAAGCTCGACGCCTACATGGTATGCACAGGTGTTGGACACAAGATGGTAACATATATCTAAGGCTCTGTAATGGCAGCAAGGTACGTCTTGTTTCTCTAGATCAACTGGCTGAATATCCTGTGAGTAATTCAGAAACTTCCAAAGCTGTGGCTTCCAAACAACGGTCTAAACCTGGAAAAAAGTTGTAAAATTAGTCTCTTTATATATTTACTTTTTCTTTTTCTCTATTATTGAGAATCTTTTTACCGTAGTAGATTGCATATTTTACATTGCATACATTGCATACATATGCAATTATCATTTCTAACTTTTGTTTGTAGGGCATAAATTACCTATCCTTACTTAAAAATACTAATAACTTTTATTATTTATTGATAGTTGTAAAACTTATTATCCCAAACTACCTGCTTTATATAATTTAACTCGAAACAGAACTCATAGAACATCGAATAATGTCAATATCAATTGAAAAATACAATGTCAAATGATCAAAATGTAATTTAGTCGTCATACGCACTGTTACCATCTTATGAATTTACACATTTGCACATTTACAGTTTTTTCCTTATAGTTAAATTAAGTTTGTTTTTAACCGGAATATGCTCGTATTATATTCTCTTTTCTTTTTCAAATTATTATAAATTGTACTTCCTCCTGACATAGTTGTAATGTCCTAACTGGTAGTAGATGTATATATTATATATGAATAGATTGCTGAACCCACGGTATAGCAAATTAATTGTTTACTTATTTTTATTTTTTTATTGTTATTTTTATTTTCATTTAGCAATTATTTTGTATATATATATATATTTTATGATTGTTGTTATTTAGTAGTATACAAATAATTTAAACTTACGATGGATATTTCCTTAGAATCTAATTGCTTTAACTCTACAAGTTCCTCGCTATCAACGTTTTCTCCGGGCCAGGGTTCCCCAGAACCTCAACTTGGGGAAATATTAAATAGTACCCTTGAGCCTTACCAAAGGAATGTGTCATATTAATGCACAAAGTGTTCCGGCTCACTTTTCAGATCTTCTTGCAACTTTCGAAAACAGTCTTATTCATGCCTGTCTCATATCAGAATCATTTCTTAAACCTAAAAGGTAAAAGCAAACAGAATGTTAGTAATTCCCTTGACTTATCAGCG
This sequence comes from Parnassius orleans, assembly GCA_029286625.1. NCBI lineage: Eukaryota > Metazoa > Arthropoda > Insecta > Lepidoptera > Papilionidae > Parnassius > Parnassius orleans. The sequence continues at coordinate 6,076,115 of JAGSMP010000037.1, forward strand.
CTGAATAAACACTTTTGCTCTTTGCCAGTTTCATTGGATTCAACAGTCAAAAGCGATACCATTAAAGATATTACTTCTTTCCCTTTACCATGTTGGACTCCTTTCTGTTTCGAACCAGTGACTGATGATGAAGTTAAAAAAATTGTATCCATCATATCCAGCAAAGCTGTCGACCCAGATGGTAATGGACGTGACATGGTTTTGCTGATTTTAGACCAAATAGTTTCCCATATCACTCATCTAATAATTTTTTCCTTTGCCTCCAGTACCTTCCCTACCAAGTGGAAAGAAGCGTTTCTAATTCCTGTCCCCAAAAATAGCTCTCCTACTAATTTCAACCATTATAGGTTAATATCTATCCTCTCCTTATTCTCTAAAATTCTTGAAAAGGTTGTTCGTGGCCAACTCACAAAATTTCTCCGTACAATAATTTATATAATTTAAGAAAAAAAAATTATGAAGCGAATCGCTACTGATTTTAATTTTTCATATTTAATTGTACAATATAATATAATAGTGAAATTAATATGAAAAAGTTTCCAGGAGAGATTTTTTCCAAACTAGTGAATATAAATTATTTATTCTATACGGTTCTTTTCTAAAACTGTCTCACCTACGAGGGTGATCCAAAAGTAATGATAATGAAAATAAAACACGGTAATTAAAGTTAAAATAATAATTTATTTTTCTACATAGTCTCCTAACAAATCAATACATTTAGTCCATCTTTTTTCTAAACCCAGGATTCCCTTTGAAAAAAATTCTTTGTCTTGACCCTCCCAAAACGCTTCAACAGCGGCCATTACTTCGCTATCGTCTTCGAATTTCTTGCCTCGGAGGCGTTCCTTGAGCCGAGAAAAGAGATTGAAATCACTAGGAGCTAGATCTGGCGAATAGGGAGGGTGTTCGAGCAGTTCGAATCCCGTTTCTTGAATGGCAGCCATCGCAACTGCGGCTTTGTGAGCCGGTGCGTTGTCTTGGTGAAACAGCACTCCAGCTCGCAGTTTGCCGCGTCTTTTTTCCTTAATGGCCTCCCGTAATCTTCTTATTTGGTCTGCGTAGTAAGAGCCCGTAATAGTGGTTTCTTTTCCAAATATTCCACCATAATTATGCCTTGAGCGTCCCAAAAAACAGATGCCATAACCTTTCCCGCCGAACTTGAAACTTTGAATTTCTTTGGCGTCGGTGAGGAGGCTCGCTTCCAAGTCATCGATTGTTGTTTCGTTTCAGGATCAAAATGGTGGATCCAGGTCTCGTCCATAGTCACAAAACGGAACAAAAAATTTTCTTGATCTGCTTGGAACTTTTCGAGATTGACCCTCGAAATGTCAACTCGATTTTTCTTTTGCTCGTAAGTTAACATTCTGGGTACCCAACGCGCAGAGACCTTTTTCATATGCAACTCGTTCGCAAGGATTCTTTGAACGCTGCCATATGAGATCCCTGTGACCTCAGCTACATGCCTGATGGTGACTTTTTTCACGTTGTCTTCAGTGAGGGACGTGGATGGGCGTCCTTCGCGATGTTCATCTTCAGTGGATGTTCTGCCCAGTTTAAACTCCTTGGCCCAGCGTGCAACTGTAGAATATGGAGGAGCAGAGTCCCAATGTTTCCACTAAGTCACTGTGTACGTCTTTTGAAGACATTTTTTCAAACACAGGTACTTGATGACAGCTCTAATTTCGTTTTTCTCCATGTTGATGTTATCTCTTTGACAGTTCGTATTCAAATGAATGTATCTCCGGAAATCGTGATCTATTTATATGATTTTTTAGGCTGACGTAGTGAGTATATAAGCAAGCAAAAATATTTTTTGGATTTTTATGCGGACTTGAAGTAACCGATTATCATTACTTTTGGATCACCCTCGTATTTCTGACTCAGCGCCATACTGCCATGTTTCAATTCGAAGAGGATGAGAGCGGTTATAGTACTAGACTATAAAAGAAATTACCTTTTAAAGTTTATTCATAGATAATGATTTCTTATATTTACATTCAATGTGTAGTATCCAACATATTGAATATATTAATTTTACAGATTTCATCGTGTCTTTTTTATAGAATTAAGGCAATAAACGAGTGGTAAGTGGATACTGTGACCCATAGATATTTACATACATTATATTTCTCTCTGCATTTTTATCCTCAATTATGATAAAAATGCAGATACTGAGAGTGGAATGTCTCGTTTCCAGTAAAAAACGTTCTCTGGTTCTCTACACTCACCATACTGAACAGCAGAATTAAGTATGCTATTCTGTGAGAACATGGTGTTCTTTAACTATTTTTTAAATCCACCGTTTCGGTTAAGGTCATTCATGGGTGGACTGAATTGTTTAAAGTCCTGACGTTGTACAGATTTAACCCGGGCTTTCTTCAGCTTTTAGATATTATTCTTTATTTGATTTATTCTTTGACTTATTATTTTCCATTTACATATTTCTGTTAGTTGAAAATCGAAAGTTATTGAAATACATTAAAATATACTTCTTCACATTATACAGACAGTTGTGAATCCATTAATTTGTCTCTCAGTCTCGCTAATGTAAATGAATGGGCTAAATGGACTGCTCGTGAAATTAAACTTTAAGAATTATGAAAATGATCGCATCGCTCTGTTATCATCTAACTTCCTTATTTTGATATTTATTCAAAGTCTTCGTGGTATTACGAGTCGACACAAACTTGTTGCAGATCAACACAATCAAAATATGAAATTGAAAACAGTAATACAGATAGTATTTTATAGACAACTTTCTACTTTTTATGCAAAGAGCTGCTTGGAGCAGTAAATCTACAATGACAAATTTTACTGATAGAAATATAGAATCGTCGTATTCAACTGGATACCGAAAGATATATAGCGAACTACTGACACATTCACTGCATTCTGTCTAATTTGAAATCTCATTTACTCCTTTGTTTAGTTAAATGTCCAAAATATAAATAACATTTTCTTTTAGGGATCATGTGGACCCGGGTTTGAACCCTGTTTTGGACCAAAATCAGTTATTTGGTTTTTCTCAAAAAATTCTCAAGAGCATCCCGGAGTCAGGAAGTTGACGGTGTTTTACCGCCGTGCCTTCCAGAGTGGACAAAACCGCTGGTCTTGTACTATGAGAATGAGGGAATAGAGAGAGAAAATTTTTTTGCGCACCCGATATAATAATGTCCTGCGCAGATGTCTAGCTTTTGTTGGGACTGGCCGCACAGAGAGCAACTCCAGAGTTTTATTTATCATATGAAAAAGAAACACCACCGGTCAGCGTAACATATATTTGCGATGAACTACTGATTAATATAATATTCTCTTGTATTTTTATAGTTGATTTAAAAGAAAGAATGATAGTTTGTTAATTGATTGAATCGTGTATATACTTGCGCCACCCATCATGAGTGCATCCGAGGAGGTTCCTCTTTCGCCTTTAAATATAATAATAATCATGAAAATTTTTACATACGCTGTGAATGGTTTTTATAAACTTTACCTGGCAGCAGTCCGTTTTTCGGCAATTATAAGCATTCAACAATTTTAATGCGACATAGGTGCAAACTCTGCTGTACCAACCCCGATGGAGTGGTAAGTTTTTATTTTAATATTCGTTATTCCGTTAACGTTACCCTTACAGCCTATAATAGTCCACTGCTAAACATAGTTCTCCCCGGGTTCAAGCCGGTTCAAACCGCGCTGTTAATTCCAATATTAAGAGCTGCTTTACCCCTTATTCGGCGGTGTTATTAACACTTATATACTATAAAATCCACACACACACACACCCACAAAATTTATTTTATTGATGTTTTAGTTATCGTTATGATTCTCAAGTAAGCGAATTTTGTGTGTTATTGAGATTTTAGTCTAAATTGCTTGTTAAATCGCCTTCGAGACATTATTATTGTTATCTTATTATGTTGGCTCTTTTTATTGGATCCGAGGCATTCCATCTTAGTCCTCAGGGATGACAACGCATCTGCATTTTGATTCGTAATTGAGGATATATGTAGATGTCTATGGGTCACAGCATCCACTTACCATCAGGTGGACTGTGTGCTCGTTTGTCACCCTTATTCTATAAAAAAAAATTATGGTGATTTAGTACTTATTGATTTTGTATATTTGTTTCTATTTTTGCTATGTTAATGGATTAAATGACTATTATTTTAATATTAAAAAACTTCAGCTTTGTTACTACATATGACTATCATAGACTAGGTAAGGTAGTAGTATGTAGTTACAGCCTATATACGCCCACTGCTGCAGTGTCTTAAATTATTTTGTAATGAACACGGAGTTTTTCCTTTCTTTTAAATTGCGAATGCATCTTGGTTGGGCATGGATTAAGTGCATTGAAGTTCCTAGAAGTATTAAGCTCAGGATTTATTTTAAGGAGTCTTATGATCTTTAAGATTTTCTTATTGCATGTATTAATCATGTAAAAGTAGTTTATAAAAATATTTTCTTGAATTTTAATTTTAAGGATGGAACAGTCAAGTTATGAGGCATTCCATTCCAGTCCATGTGGTTTTATTTTATGGAATATGTATTATCAAATTAACAGGCAAGAATTTACAACTTGGGTGACCGGTTTGACATAACATCAGTGCTTTAGGAGAGTACATTAGTAGCACTCGAATACAAGTGTCCGTCACAAAAATAAAAAACATGCGTGAGAGTCGTGGAACACTCGGTTGGAACGAAGTTCCTTTCGTAGTATTATTTTTAAAATCTAGTAATGCTATTAAACATTACTAATATTCCCTTAAACCACTTCTGGTAAGCTTAAAATGCTTGTGTTAGAAGTGGTTCACGACAGTAGTCGGATTCGAACCCACGACCTTTCGAGTTCGCGGTCCGCGCCCTGCCATTAGTCTACTAACGCTTCTAATATATTATTATTGATAAACGTATTATATTATTGATTAACAAATACAAATAAATGAATTACTAGCGTCTATTAAAATGAAGCGTCATAATATTTCTTTCATGGCAAGATAAGAAAAAGTGCGAGGGAGATGGATATTATTCCATCTCGCTTCCTTATACCCGCCAAGGCCGTCTACACTACGTCAGAAGGGTTCGTGAAGGAAAAATCTTACACTTTTAATCGCCTAGCTCCCATCCGTCAAATTCGTTCCGTCCAATAAAGAACTTCGTTCCAGTCGTAAAAGATAAATATTGTTATATATATATTCTTTGTATGTTTTGTTTGGTATGGAATGTAGAGCATTAAATAAAAATAAATATAAAAATCCTACCGTTTACAAGATTTTATTAATGTTCTCTCTAAATCACTCTTCTTACAACAAAGATAATCTAAGCCGGCCACAAGAGACAAAGTGTAATTAAATACTCAGCGAATGTGTGGTTGCTTTGTTTAGCTTTAAAGCAAATAAATTTTTAATGCGCTCGCCACGGTGATAAGAGGACTGAAGAGGACTTAACGTTTGCTCAGTCAACCTATCGAATTAACAACAGTCGCTACTCTGTTGCACAAAGCTCAGACAATCCCTTGGGAACGCTACGCTCTGTCTTACTTGCAAGCGTCTTATTAAAAATAAAATTGCTCCATCTCATCGAGATTATGTAAGGCAGACTTTATAACATTTTCTCACCTAAAACAAAAATCATTTAGGATTAATTTAAGAAATCAAGATGCGTTATCCCATTATTAATATTTACTACTAGCTACTCCTCGCGACTTCGCCCGCGTGTTATTTGGGGTTTTAATTTTTTTGCGCGGAACCCTAATTCTTTTTCTAAAATAATAGTAGCCTAAGTTACTCCTTATGACATTAGCTATCTGCCTTCACTGGCAAACTTCAAGTTTCGTCGAAATCGGTCCAGCCGTTTCGGAGAATAGCCGGAACAAACAGACAGACAGACAGACAGATTAAAATTTTAAAAATTGTATTTTTGTTATAAGCACCGTATATACTTTCATATGCATTTAGTAAAAAGCTGTAATTTTGACATTACAAATAGACACTTCAATTTTATTTATTTGTATATAGATGTATAGATGCCTAAAGAAAAAAATCTATTCTTATTTAAAACTAGCTGTTTTCCGCGACTTCGCCCGCGTGTAATTCAGGGTTTTATTTTGCTGCGCGGAACCCTAATTATTTTTCTAAAATATAAGTAGCCTAAGTTACTCTTTATAACATGAGCTATCTACCAGTAAAAGTCCCGTCAAAATCAGTCCAGCCGTTTCGGAGATTAGCCGGAACAAACAGACAGACAGACAAAAATATTTTTTTTTATTTTTGTTATAAATACCGTATATACTTTTATATACATTTAGTAAAAAGCTGTTATTTTGACATTACAAACAGACACTTCAATTTTATTTATTTGTATTTGTATAGATAAATATACACTTGCACTTATAGGCCACTGGTAATGAAATATAACTAAATAAATGTTGTACTAATATGAATATTGACTGGGAACCAAATTAAAGTATACTTTTACAGACACTAGTAATGACTTCCAAATGTTAATAAGACCTCTCCAAGATTTTTGTAGATCTTTATGAATTAAAATCTAGGGCTTGATTACTGTGTAGTGGAGGTGTAAGAATATCCACTACCCTATATCATCCCGTGGGTGTCGTAAGAGGTGGCAGAGGGAAACAAATCAGGAGATGGGCAGAAGCGTCTTCCTAATAACGACTAAATATAAAAAAAAATTGCGGTTGCCAATCATCATCTACGTGCTTTTTACTACACGTAGATAAGCACTAGTCTATTTACTCTTTTCTTGAAGACACACATTGTATTACGTTATAAAGACTGAAGAGGGCAATTTACTCCATATTATTACCATCTTGTGGTGGTATAAGAAAATGGATTTGCAAAGGGCGACAGAGAAAAACTACACCAGGAGGTGGGTAGCTGCAACTTTCTGATAACGGCACAAAATAATAAAAGAACTACGGTAATCAACCGCCTACCCGTGGTTACTATGGCAAATGTCGCTATTCAGCATGTTCGTCAGCTGTGGACTTTTGATAGGCTGTGATGGATGATCTGATGGATTGCAATCATATGCTGTACGCATTATAAACGAAGCAAAATGCCTCGTCCAAATTCAGTTCACATTTAAAAGATAAAAGACTGCCTTGTTAAAGCTGGATAAGGGCATTGTAAGATAATTAGAAATTCGCTCATAATTACGATGCAGAGAAGAGAACGTCTTTTAGGTATCGTATATTATGAATTATGCACATACGTTGTATAACACAACGACAACTATTGTGATTTGATTGTGTACGAAGTATTTTTGTTTTCATGTTGTTATTATTATTTGAATTTATTAATTTTGACTGTTATGTATTTATATTATTATTATATACTGTATTTATTTAATACTATCAAAGATTATGAATGAGATGTTTTTGTACACATAATATGGATCCTGATTATGAATTTTGATTTGGATTTTTGTTGTTGTCAAAAGGGTCTTCGGTTATCTACACTTAATACGAAACACAGCAGCATTATTCTGCTGTTTCACGACGGTATTCTGTTAGAGCATCGTCCTACCACCCATGGACCCATTCGTACTGCAGCCATATATAGCTGGACGTACCACGTAAAAAATATTTAACTATATTTGTATTATATATCACTATTTGAATTTATCAATCTATAAAATATTATATATTTATAGATTTTTTTATTACAGAAACTTAGACAGCACGAACGTATTTTTAGCAACATAAAACGTATTTTGAAAGACTCCTTTGGCATTAAGTCGTTGGTATTTTCGTTAGTTGAAAATAAAACAAGTATTGGATGGAAATTTCTTTTAAGACTGGGTAACGAAGTGTTAGACATACGCAGTGAGAGTTCGCATAAAAATAGGAAATACATCGTTTATTTAAAATATATTTATTTTCCATCCACCCACTATATTAAATCTAAAATGAACAATATTTAAATAAATAAGCTATTTACGGTAAGTATTCTAGAGCGTACTTTCAACAGATTGTTTCTACATGTATTTAAAAATATAAAATATAAAAATATTGGTAAATCCAATTGGGCATGCCCTAAGCGCATTAAAAAAATTACGTATAACATGATTATACGGAATTTTTTAAGTAGTTTAAATACACACACAAGTTTTCATTAATAATCTTATTATACTTCCAATTTTCCGATAATTTTATGTCAAACTTCAATTTAAAAAAAAAGTTTGGAAAATCCAAAAGTGCACGACTCATAATGCTCATATGATCATCATATCATCATTCAGGTCACTCCATAAAGTCCAAGACGTATTTAAGTATAAATGTAATATTTATACTTAAATACGTAATACGTCTTCCTATTTACTTTTAGTATGTACTACTATTATTTATTCAGTGCTTTTAAAATATTGTAATAAAAATCTCTGATTATTATTATAATCAAGTATGTCAGAAATTTGTTTTTTCGAATATTGTGTATTTGTACACGATTTAATGGCTTCCTACATTATAGACGAAGAGTTTTAAAAATAGATTGAGTTGAACAATTGATATTTTAAAAAGTTATCGTGTTTACAAAGCCATGCGGACTTGATAAATCCACACCATAAGCCACTAAAACCCCTTTTTTATGTAAAAATAGCAATTAATCGATTTAAAAAAATATTAATAAGTTCAAAAATAATTTATCTTTCTGACAATGTGCTTTTTATATCACTTATATGTACAATATGATTGCTAGATACGATTTCATGCGACAAAACGTTGGAATCTTAATTTTTATGCCCTAGTAGAGCATTCGTGCGCGCTAGCGCTTACGGCAAGCAATCATCATTTACTTCGGGGCAGGTTACCTTTAATATATTTTAATAATACTATAAATTGTAGAGATCATTATTAATTCATTACAGTCCTTCATAAGTCCACAGCTGAACATAGTCCTCCTTTAAGGAATGCCACAAAGCACGTACATATGTAGTGAACATAAATTGTTCTATCTTTTTAAATATTGGCAGCAAACGGAATAACAAGACAAAATGCTTCCGAGAGTTAAGTCATACTTGAATGCTATGTTGATTCGTAAGCAATGCTTTGCCGTTCGTGAGCTAATCGTATAAGCGGAATATTCGTATCTTTGTCGGAAATGAGACATAACTTCCCCTTACAGACTATAAAAGTGAGTGAGAGCTAAACTGAGCTGAGCTGAGAATAGTTCTCCCCCATAGATTGCCTCATAGGGGGATTTTGCAATAGTTGCCACGTTTCAGTTTCCCTCTGTCGTTTCTTACGTCACCCACGAGACGATATAAGGTAGAGAACATTTACTTTATGCCACTACACAGTGTGCAACTTTTATTATTTTTAATTTTTTCAATAGGTTTTCATGGTTTTAACCTCTAAATATTGGTCTAATAATACTTTGCACGATCTTTTAAACACAATTAATTTGATTCGAGTTAAGTCGGGGTAACTCAAGTCAACAAACTCTTTAATGAGCTTTTTTGGTAGAAATATAGTTAAATATTTATTTTAAGCAACCGATCTCCGAGCAACGAGAGCCTTTAATTATTCTATTCTTTAATTAAAATAAACGTAACTCTTAATATTATTATAAAATATTATTTTATTTTTACTCATTATTTGTTCTATAATTTAAAACTAAAACTTAATTCACTTGGTGGTGGGATTTCTTTTCTGACCAGTACTCTATAGTCTAGTCCATCTTGGTAGGTACCACCGTTTTACCTTTTTGTGCCATTTTTTATTATTTTCTAACAGTGCTTGCATTGCTGTGTTCTGGCCTTTAGGGTATAGAGCGCCAGTGTAATTACAGACTGTGAGGCATTCCATCTTACTTCTCACAGGCGACAACACATCTGTAGCCATCTTTGTTTGAAGTTTACTGAAGGTGTCCACGTCCATGTACTGCAGTAGCTATTTACCATCAGGTGAACTGTTATTTCTTTAGTCACTTCAGTTTTATTAAACACCAATATAATTAGGACGCATGTGTTTGCTATTTTGTGCCAATTTTTGTTTCCCAATTGGTAAGCCACAATCCATCAGTACCACTTACATTAATGTGTTGGTGACAGATCGATGAGTTTTCGATTACTTATTTAATTTTTTTTTAAATATCATTTTTTAGTAAAAATGATATCGGGTTGTAAATTTTATTATTTTTAATTCAAAAGATCTCTCCTGATAGCCCCAAAAAGATAAAGACGGTTTAATTTTATACAGTTTTAATTGCAACAAAGACCAAGACAAATTCTAAATGAAAAGAGAGGTAATGAAGAATTACTTAATACAGAATAATTAAAATATAGTATCAAAAGGCACAGGTCTCACAAATAGAAATATAATATGTTTATGTTTCAAATATAGAAAAGTAAAGAGTATAAACATATTTTATTCTGCATGATTACCCCTGAAATCGAACTGACCAAGTAACTATTAGTAGCTATTGTTCATGAAATGCCGTCATTGATATTGCCTGTATTGTTATTTTATATTTTAGATTATACAATTTTCATTATACGGTATATATTATGATTGTCAAAGGAATAAGTCATCTCAACCGGAGAATGAACACGCTGTCACATAATTCCATGTTTTTATTGTTTTCTTGCAATCCTGTCCATACAAAGGTTGTCTGGAAGAGATCGCTTTTAGCGATACGACCGATAAGAATTGTAAATACCACATTTCTTTCTCTCCTTTTTGCTAATATTTATGTTTATTTTTTGGCGAACAATAAAGTGTTATCTATCTATCTATCTATCTTAATGGTCCTGTGTTCTTATGGTTATTGTAGAGAACCGAAGACCCTTTCTACTGGTAAAGAGGCATCTTATTCCTTTGCATTTTAATTCTTAATCGGGGATAGGTGTAGATGTCTATGAGTCACAGCATTCACTTACCATCAGGTGGACTGTGTACGTTTGTCACCTTTATTCAATAAAAAACCTAAATGCCTCAATTATTTCATGACGAAAAAATATACTTAATTAAGTACTTAATATAATTAATAAAATACCAACTAAAATTAACTTTAAAAAAATATAAAAGTATGATATTCATTCACGAGGCAAATTAAAGCGTGTAAAGTAAGAATTTTAATTAGTGAACTTACATGGAAATTAAATTATTTTAAAGCGACTGAAGCTTTAAGCCTGAACACAGCTTCTAAGTTCCACTTCCCGGTTATTAGTGCTCAAGCAGCCATTAACACATATTAAATCCGGGTGAGTTGTGCCGCTCTAAGGAAATTATGTTCTTTGAAAGCAAATCTAAAGAAATTATTGAACTGTATTATGTTATATAAGATCATTACGTCATAATATCCACATCACTATATACTAATCAATAAAATATTATATAATGAAACATTATAATAATATCCATTTCATTACAGCCTATACCTAATAAAATTACCTGCTGAACATAAGCCTCCCCTATAGAGAGTAGTAGAGAGTTTACCACATTTGCCACGCTTGGCAGGGGTTTAGCGATCGCAGTATTTTATAATTTTAAGTTGTTTTTAGGAAGACGTTGTTGTCCATCTCGTGTTTCAGGTTTTTCTGTTGCCTCTTACGACATCCACGGTTCGATATGGGATAGTGGATATTCTCACAGCGCCAGCTGTACTCGGTAATGCAGGCAATGTAATGCAACTGTTAAAATAATATGTTGTAAGTAAAATCAAATAAAATATAAATATGCATTTTTATTAAGTAATAAGGTAATATAATATATGTACTTAACTACATTAAGTATTATATTCGTAGTTTCCTGCAATATAATAGAGTATAACTAGAGTAAGAGAATCCACTACCCTATAATCTTCCCGTGGGAGTCGCAAGAGTCGATAGTGGGAAAAGAAACAGGAGATAGGAAGCTGTAGCATCTTCCGTTGTTATAACAACTCAAAATAATAAAACAAATTCGGTTGCTAAACCGCCTGTCGAGCATGACAACTGTGGCAAACATCCTATGAAGCAATATATGGGGAGGCCTATGTTCAGGACTGGAATTTGATAATTTAATATTGAATATAATATATTCTTTTGAATGTCATTTTAACGCGGTAGAGCCATGCTGCAGCTATATTATGTTTGTAGCACGAATGGGTCGGCTTGACCAGGGAAGGACCACGGTCTCACAGAATACCAGTTCAATGCTGCTGTGTTTCGTATGTTGAGCGTAGAACACCGGAGCCCTCATTACTGTAAACGAGGCATTCCATCTTAGTCCTCAGGGGTGACAACGCATCTGCATTTTTATTCTTAACCGAGAATAGATGTAGATGTCTATGGGTCACAGCATCCACTTACCATCAGGTGGGCTTTGTCATCCTTAGTCTATAAAAAAATCATAATATTTTGTTAAAATATATTTGAATATTCGAGTGGAGGAAAAAAAATAACGAAATCTTTAACAATAGTTAAAATATAGACGTTTTTTCTCTTCAAATAAGAATACCAATGGTAATATTATAATTGGAAATTTCCTTCGCAATAAAATTGATAAGTGAAAGCGTTATTCCTTAAAATTATTGGAACTTCCTTCCTCAGCGGCGATCGTCCATTATTCACTTTTATTGGAATGATAAGAGTGCAGCAATGGATATTTCGAATGCAAATCACAATTATCGTTTTAAAATACCTCTATTGAAGGAATCAGCAACGAAAATTTATATTTCAATCTTAATCATGAAGCAGTATATTATTCGTTAATATTTTTATTGTGTATTTTAAAAATATAAACATCTTTCGAAAAATATTTACATTTTCATTAATTCATTCCCATATGTCTCCATAGAATGCCTCATAAGGGGGATTATTGCCATAGTTGCCATGCTTATTTACATGGAATTTAAAAAATGTATGACTCTAATGGATGCGCATGGAAGCTAAAGTCATCTGTCAGTTGTGATCGGCCGGTTGTTAATTTGGTCGTGAATGGAATGTTTGTTTCTTCGGAAAATCAACCTCAGCGTCATCATCATCATTACAGCCCATCACAAGTCCACTGCTGAACATAGGCCTCCCCCAAGGAATGCCACAAAGCACGGTCCTGAGCCACCTGCATCCATCGACTTCCTGCATGCCTTACCAGGTCGTCACTCCATCTAGTGGGGACGCCCTACACTAAATCCGCCGGTACGAGGCCGCCACTCGAGAACCTTTTTTCCCCATCGGTTGTCGGTTCTTCGAGCTATATGGCCGGCCCATTGCCACTTCAGCTTACTAATCCGTTGGGCTATGTCGGTCACTCTGGATATACTCAGGATACCGCACTTGTCTATCTCTTCTTCCAGCTCCAGGATCTTCTCGTCAGTCCTCAGGGTGCGTGCGTTATAAGTTATCAGGTCAAGTCGTCGTGGGTGGCAACCGAACCTCCACCGGAGATTCTTAGCACCCCCTGCCCCGCCTTTACCATGGTCGCCACCGTAGCCAGGAATAGCGGGGCCATCGGGGACTGGGGGCCGTCTCTTCGTAACTTTATTCATTGGGGGGTATATTGCCATAGTTGCCACGCTTGTCGAGCGGGTTGGCAACCACAGTTTTTTTTTGTTTTATTGTTATCAGAAAGATGCTGCTGTCCATCTTCTGCCTCAATTTCCCTCTGTCGCCTCTTACGACATCCACGGGAAGATATGGGGTAGTGGGTATTCTTACCCGCCATTACACGGGGCTAAACCTCAGCGTACATTGAACTAATTCTTGCCGGCCAGTTGAATTTTATAATTTGAATTGTATAAGTAGAAAAATTTGCTTCAACCAAAGGCATTTTTTTCCGAATCGATGACCATTTCATTCAATTTGACGAGAAATTAAAAGTAGCTTTAAAATTTTAAAATTTTGCATTGTGCATCGTACATGGCCTTGGTAAGACGTACAACAAGATGAACTGCGTGTGAGGCCTAACACCATCGGTCGATCAAGGTCGTACCAGATTTTTTTGTATTGGCAGAAATTTTAAAACTGGCCGATTTGATTAGCGTCAATGCCCGCTTATACATGAAACACCTTGTATGTTGTAGATACACCTACCATGCCGATGACTTTGGCCTTTATGCGCACGTAACTTTAAGACACATAACACAATTCTTTAATATGACATAGATGATAGAGATATGATCAGCTAAAATCTAGTAAAACGTGTATGTCGCCGCAAGGACATCTTCTGTTGACGAAACCTAAACTGCGCTGAAAACAAAACTATACCTAATTGAGAGTAAAATAACAATCTGTAACTTTATATATTTACAAATTCAATTGAAATAATGTGGTTTAATTAGTAAAGTTAAGTGTGCTGTTTCACCCAAAATAACCCCGAGGCTTTCGTCATACATGAACGACACATGGATCATATGCGATCCATGTGTTCCGGCAATCGTCAACGACTTGCATCACGCGAAGATCGCTCGCCAGCAGCTCCCTAAGGTATTCCTAAAGATTTTTTTATGTAAATGCTCAATATGATGCGTTCCATGATTCAGCGACTCGGTGCTCAGCCACAGGAAAAGATGAAAATAACTGAAGTCTTTCTACCCTCCTATGATCCTGATAGTAATGTGGGTGTTAGTGAATGGTGCGATCATATTTCGACTGCGGTCTCAAATTACAAGCATAGTGATTATGAAGTGAGAATGAAAGTCTCAAGTTTATTGAAAGGTAGAGCACAAATTTGGGCCGACGAATGGCTCGTGACAACGTCAACGTGGGAAGAATTACTCCAAATTATCGTAACTACGTTTGAACCGAAACATCGTTATTCTAAAGATGTGCTTATGTTCCGTGAGCATATGTATGACCCGTCTAAAGACCTCGCAGTGTTTTTAACAAAGGGATGGATGCTATGGAAACGAGTCACTAAGGATAAACTTGATAATGCGGACGAGATTGAAGCGGTTATTGGGACAGTGAGTGATCAGCGCCTGAGGATTGAACTTATGAATGCCAGAGCCACTTTAGTACCGGAACTCATACCTGTAGCTTCCTCTATTCGCCCTAAGCGTTTGTATCCATCGTCGTTCTATAATACTAGTCAGCTGACCACCAAAAGACTTCGTTTAGAAAATAAGGTAACCCTTTTTTGTACATTCTGTAGAAAAGCCGGTCACTCAATTGACGAGTGTCGTAATAAGGTAAGGAGTACTTATATTACAAAAGATAATAATGATCCTGATAGGCTATGCTCAAACGCTCCTGCAAGTTCTATTTCTTGTACGTTTTGCTCAAAACTAGGTCATACTTTTGATGTTTGCTATAAACGTTTAAGGGCTATTGCTTCCGACACCCCTAGTACTGCTAGCTCTATTTTAAGTTGTATGAACATCCAAATTGGTAATATCCAATTAAGTGGTACATTTGATAGTGGTGCAGAATGTTGTGTTATTCGCGAATCAATTGCAAAAAAAATTAGCCAGTCGCAGGTACGATGCCGTTAATTACCTTTAAGGAATAGGGTCGTTCCCGGTAATATCTGTCGGTTCAATCGAATGTGTTTGCATTATTGACGGCATTTATGTCGAATTACAGTTCCTTATCCTTCCGGATTATGAGCTCACGACGGATATCTTAATCGTTACAAACTTGTTAAATAAAACTAGCCTTAGTGTTTCAGTAACTAGTAACGGTGCCAAAATTATTTATCAATCGCGGATCATGCAGTTACAAAATAAAAACCCGTTATTTGAAAAAATAGATCGTGATCTAAGTGATGAGACCGAAATCAAAGAGCTTCTCGTATTGGTAAATAAATACTCTCATTTGTTCATTCGCGGTTATGCTAGGACACGTGTCAATATAGCACTTACATCGGCCCCACCGGAAGGGGGAAGAAAGAGAAGGGCCAAGCCCCCAAGCGCTGCGGTTGTGGCCGCCAAATTCGCGGCAGTGTCGGCCACAGCCTCTGAAGAAGAGGCCGCTACAGGGATAGAAGCGGAGGAAGACCTTTTCGACCCCTCCGTAGCGCCCACAAACACCAGAGCTAAGAAAAATCTGCCCAACTTAGAGGAGTTGGCCCGCGAAATGGCGACTCATAGTGACGGGGAGCTCGGTCAACAAATCGACCTCAACCTTCAGGCCGTTGAAAAGGTAGCGGATCGCTCCCGCAACCTAAAGGGCAATTTTGTGAGGGGCATAAGGTTAGCCATACTTAATATAAAGGCGGCAACTGAAGAACTTAACAATAGAAGGAAACATTAGATCTTATTTTTTTGCATAAATTATTACATAACCATATCGACTGTCCGCAACTTCTAAGTAAAATAAATATATCTGTGCCAAATAAGTTACCGCGCTTTAAGGTTTACAAGCTGTTCAAAGAACGTCTCTGTAAAAGTAATTTAGGTCGCAACTCCCCACTTACCAGAATGATGTCATTATACAACAATATACCAAATTCCATAGAAATAGATATAATGTATACACCGTTGTCTAGATTTAAGTATTTGATCCATAAACATTTCAGAAATGTGTAATAAAATTAGTAGATTTATTATTAATATTATATAGACTGTAAGCATTAAATCCACAAACTGTAGCTATAGCAAATCTGGTTATCCATGTATATTTATTAGCATATTATTATACATATGTTTCCTTTATTCTTTTTTAAAAAAAATTCACTTCGCTATTTATGTAAGTTGTGGTTACCTGTAAGAAGATAAACACGTAGCATGTAGTCGCAGTGTTGAGTTATATTTTTGTTAGTATTGTGTATCATCTGTTAGTGATCCAAATAAAGAAAAAAAAAACTTGCGCGAAGGACCGCTACCAGCGAGAAAATCAAAAGACTAGAGAGGGAAAATACGGAACTGCAATCACAGCTCGTCAGCCTTGCCAAAAGAACCGAAAACTTAACGAAGGAGATTAATCTCCTCCGTAAGAGCAAGTATGACTAATCGACCGGTGCAAGTGCAACAAAAAATCTGGCATGGAGAGGAGGACCTCATGGAGCGCATCGGATCCCTAATTGAGATAAAGCTAGCTATCTTTGAGGCCAAGATATTTCCAGATAGGGTTATCCGGCCTCCACTGGCAGGGCGAATAAGCCGCAGACACCGTCGCCGCAATTGTCAGCACCGCCACCCCAACCGTTGGAATCACAGGCACCACTGCAGCCGCAGAAGGCTAAGAGACAAAGGGTGAAGAGGAAAAAAAAGAAGCCCGCCTTTCCACCACTGGCCGCTCTCCCCCCAGTAGCTGCACCGGTATTGAATAATTCAGCACCGAATGTCAGCTCGTGGGTGGAAGTAACTAAAAAGCCGAAAAAAGCAAGAGCTACCCAAAAGCGGTCCAACGCGACGGCGTCGCCTTTGAGTACAATAAAAGAGAGGAGCAACAAGAAAAGGATTTTGCGTGCCCCAACTTCTGCGGCAGTAACAGTCACGGTGTTAGAAAGCTCCTCCGTTACTTATGCTAAAGTAATGGAGGAAACCAAAGCCAAAATCCATTTGGCAGACTTTGGCATAGAAACTATTCGCCTTAAGCGCGCAGTAACTGGAGGACTCCTGCTGGAGATAACGGGTCCGGACTGTGAGAGAAGGCGGACAAGCTGGCGGCAAAGATGCGAGAGGTTCTCTCGGACCTGAACGTGCGAATTAGTCGCCCAATCAAAACGAGCGACGTTCGATTGAGGGACCTTGACGATGCTGTCAGCGCTGAAGAGATTGCAGTGGCGATGGCTGAAGCAGGGGGTTGTTCAGTAGACAACATAAAAGTCGGGGAAGTCCGACGAACACCCACTAGCATGGGGACGTGCTGGGTACGATGTCCCGTCGGGTAGGTTGGGGGTCAGCCCGAGTGGAGGTACTAGAGCCCAGGCCCATGCATTGTTTTCGATGTCTTGAAAGAGGGCACGTTGCTAGCAGGTGCCCCAATGAAATAAATAGAGGCGCACGCTGTTACGCTTGTGGTGAGCCTTTTTTTTTATAGAATAAGGGTGACAAACGAGCACACAGTCCACCTGATGGTAAGTGGTTGCAGTGGCCCATAGACATCTACATCTATCTTCGTTTGTGAATTTAAATGCAGATGCGTTGTCAGCCGTGAGGACTAAGATAGAATGCCTCTTTTCCAGTAAAATGGGTCTCCGGTTCTCTACACTCACCAAACGAAACACAGCAGCATTAAGCTGCTATTTTACGCTGGTATTCTCTGAGAGCGTGGTCCTTCCCCGGTCGAGCCGACCCATTCGTGCTGCAACTATACTATTAATATAGCTGCAGCATGGCTCTACCACGTAAAAAAAGCCCAACAATGCACGGAGGGCACGGAGCCAAACAATGCACTGCTTCGGAACCCAAGTGTCCTCTGTGCTCAGATCTCGGGCGGCCTACCAGCCACAGACTGGGTAAAAAGTGCGTCACACCTCCTAAAAAAAACAAGGGAAGGAAGAACGAGCAGACTCCGTCTGCATCCATCAACAAGCCGGACGCCGATATCAGTCCCTGCACCGAGTGCTAACTCAGCAATGGAGGTGGTCGAAAAATAAAATAAAATAAATTTCACACCCCTTAAAGTTCTCCAGGGCAAGCTGAACCACTGCCGCAATGCACAACATCTGCTCATGCAGACCATTGTGGAGTGGCGGGTTGCCCTTGCAGTAGTAGCGGAGCCCTATTCCGTCCCGGACCATCCTCGCTGGTTCGGTGATTAATTGGGCTCTGTAGCCATCTACTGGGGGAGTGCATAGGAGGCCTCACCCTGCGCCCTATTGAGAATGAGGCAGGGTTTCGTTGCAGTGCAATGAGGCCCCCTGGCCATAGTGGGCTGCTGTGTCTCTCCCAATAGGTCCCTCACTAGACGAAGTGGTGAACTGTGTTCGCGAATGTCAATCTCGTCCGTTGATCGTTCTAGGAGATTTTAACGCCCACACCAGGGCTTGGGGCAACTCCAGAGACGATCCAAATGGAGAGACAGTGATGAAATGGGCGGCTAGGCTGGACCTCCGATTAATGAATCAGGGATCCGTAAGCACACGTGTGCGGTAGCAGGGGGAGTCCATCGTAGATCTTACGTGGGCAACTCCTCCTGCAATGCAAATGCTGTCGGGCTGGCGAGTGGCGGAGGAGGTGGTCACACTGTCCGACCACCGCCACATCGTGTTCGATGTCGCACTTCGCCAGCCCGATAGTAACCCCAGTCACCGAGGGAGCAGCCCACCGCGGCGTTGGTGTATTAAACGGCTCAACCGAGATAAGCTCGAAGCCGCCGTCATCGTCGCGTCCTGGCCAGATAGCGTCGAAGAGGTTCAGTCCGATCCTGAAGTAGAAGCGAACTGGTTTCGGGATACGATGGCGCAAATTTGCGACCTGTCAATGCCCAAAACCAGTCGCCCAAAGCGCAGGGCAGTGTACTGGTGGTCGGCAGAAATTGCACGGCTCCGTGCGCTCTGCTTGCGGAGTCGGCGCCAGTACACCAGATCTCGAAGGAGAAGATGGCGAGCTCCGACTGAGGAGGTAGCCAGACTCTACGGTGCATACCGAGCGGCTATAAAGGCGCTATAAAGTGCTATTTGCACGACAGGTACATCCTGTACATGGGGCAAGATGGCAGGAAGATCCCGAGGGAGATCAAACGTGGGGTTCCACAGGGCTTGGTGCTGGGGCCGCTACTGTGGAACCTCGTCTATGATGCGGTTCTGCGAATCGATCTTCCCGCTGGCGTAGATATCGTCTGCTATGACTGCTCTCTATGCTGACGACACATTCGCTCGACAATTCATTCGAAACGACACATGTTCGCTCTGTATCGTCTGTCAAAATTAACTAACCTTAAGACAGCTCTAATGGCATACCACGGATACGTTGGTTCTATACTGAGGTACGGACTGATTCTGTGGGGAAATTCGACACACATTTCTCGTGTCTTTATACTACAGAAGAGATGTATACGATCTATATGCGGTGTCGGTCAAATGGAATCATATGAACCTCTCTTTAAAAGTTAAAAATACTTACATTACCTTCCCTATATATATGAAATTTTAATATTGACCAAAAAATGCTCACCTCTTCACAAAACAACAATGATCGTGGTGGTACAAGAAGGTATCCGTGAAATTATCTGTGCCCCAGGCAGCCACAACTTGTTTTGCTAGAAATAGTTATAGCATGTGCGTTCGACTATTTAATTTAATTCGAACCACATTCAAAACTTGACATTTAATCTTTTAAAAAACATTTTGGGATTCTGATTGAAAACTGTTTTATGAAATAAATGAATTTATTAAATTCTGCCGTGACGGTCACCTCAAGCGAATTGTTGTTGATGTTTGAAATTTTAAATTGACAAATGAATTAGAATTTGTAAGGTTGACATTATACTAGTTTGACATTATGCATTATGACATGACCATGCCTGTATATTTTTTATTTTTTTCTGTTTTTTACACCCTAAATTTATTGACATTATACCGTTTTATTAAATTTTGATATGAAATGTTATTGTAATTTTATAATTTTCTAATTTTAATTATTCAATTGCATGTAGACGTAATATTTGCATACCGATAAATCGGTGAAACATGCATGTTCACCCTATGTTATAAGATCTAAAAATGTACTATGTTTTATGCAAATAAATTTATTATTATTATTGGTAATCGCCAGCGGGGTCACTTTCGAGAGGGCCAAGGAGCTCGCCGAACTCAGGGCGGAAGTCGTCGTCACCAAAATCCACGAGTTGGATTAGAAATAGCGCCTCACAAGACCGAGGCCCTATGGTTCCATAAATTACCAAGGGGCAGGGAACCACCCGACTCGTGTGTCCGCGTTTGGGTGGGTTTGAAGTCAGAGTGGGGATTTACATGAAGTACCTAGGCCTCCACCTGGACAGTCGCTGGGGCTTCGAAGAACATTTCGAGTGCCTAGTCCCCTGGATCGAAAGGGTAGCGGGTGCTATGCATAGACTGCTGCCCAATCTAGGGGGACCGACGGAGGAAGTACGTCGCCTCTATGCGGGAGTTATACGATCCGTAGCTCTGTATGGAGCGCCTGTATGGGCAAAAAAGCTGGCCATCCGACGCTGTAGAACTAAAATCTACAGTGTTCAGCGGAGGATGGCCATACTGATCGTAAGAGGATACCGCACTATATCCTTTGAGGCGGCGACAATCCTGGCCCGCTTTCCACCACAAGATATATTGGCAGAAATGGACGCGAGGGTCTACGTCCGAATCCGTGCCCTCCGCCAGAGCGGTGGAAGTGAGCCAGAAGAGGCGCTCGAATCAATTAAACGGCAGGAACGACAAGAGGCTCTGGCGTCATGGCGCTCTCGACTCGAGGAGCGCTATGAACGCAAGCGCGTCATTGGAGCAATCCTGCCGGTCTTCGAAGCCTGGATGCAGCGATGAGCAGGAAGACTCACCTACAGACTTATACAGATGATTACCGGGCATGGGTGCTTCGGTGATTATCTGTGTAAGATCGGACGCGAGGCGACGGCGAACTGCTTCCACTGTGGTGGACGGGACCAGGACTCCGCTTCCCACACGCTCGCAGTATGCCCAGCGTGGGAGCGGATGATCCTGGTGAACCGCATCGGATGGAACCTCTCCCTGCCAGCAGTCGTGTCGGCGATGCTGAGCGGGGATTCGGCGTGGAGGGCCGTAGCCACCTTCTGTGAATCTGTTATGATTCAGAAGGAGGCTTTTGAACGGGATTGGGAGAGGGCGGATCCCGCGCGAAGATGACGTCACCAAGGCGTTCGTCACGGCCCTCCTCTAGAAAACGGTGTTCCCCTACCAGAAACGGGGCCTCCGGGGTTGCAGACGCTCGGGGCGGGGGCCTCGAGCGCCTAGTTATGTAACCCCCGAGGAGGACGATGACTCGGAAGTGGTCTCGAGACATCGTGGTAGCACTGCGAGGGTGCTGGGGGCAGCAAGTAGAGTCCGGCATAACCTTTTCGTTGCCCCCGCAGCGGAAGGTATCCATGAGGATTTCCCCACGAAAAAAAAAGGCACCAGCAGTTTATCAAAGGTGTATCAATCGTGTCGAACTCTGGTAGTGCTGGTACTAAGACAGTGCTTCGAATGATAGCATTGCGCAAGTTTATATTGATGACGTTATCAGCAAGAGTAGAAACTTTACGAATGATATAATCTTCGTGGAGCGCATTCTAATGTCCTTAGAAAAATCAGGTTTCTCCGTTAATATAGTAATATCATAAAAGATGGCAACGTAACACCTAGCCCTCAAAAGGTAGATGCTCTTGTTAAATCACCGATAATCAATTAATAACTGTAAAAAAAATAGTCTCCACACCACGTTTGTTTGTCTGTGCACTGTTTTGCCGGAACTGCTAAAAGGATTTTCCATCAATCTTAAAGTACCTATAATTGATGAATGTAGCTACAACTTTGTTTAATACTATTAATTATTAAGCTATTCTATGCTATATACACTATTCTAACTCATAATATCGGTGAAAACTACTAGAAAATCGCTTTTAGTATGTTTTATGGTTATTGTGATATTCATATTTTAATTTTTAATTTCTCAGAATTCCCGTTGGATGCGATAAAACTAATATTAATTTTGTAATCTATAGATTATAAGGAATAAATCGGCATACATTTCATTAAGTTTCTCTAAAATTCGTGGTGGGCCCATTCTCCATACAAAAATAAACTATCTCCTTTAAGAATTTTTGTGAAATGTTTGGTTTGGAGATCCATTCTATAGCCTCTGGCGTGAGTAGAGCCAATGGACAGGTTGAAAGGGTAATGGGAACCCTCAAAAATGCTTTAAAAGTGATAAAAAACTACGAAACCGCTGACTGGCACACTGGTTTGGACAGTTTTCAACTCGCACTTAACTGCACAGCACACCGAACGACTGGTGTTGCACAGCTTACACTGCTTACGAAACGCCAGCATTGCGTACCACCCGAACTGGCAAACTTAGTGTATTTAGATGACATGTCAATAGATTATGAGGCCTTAGTGTTACATGTACAGCGCAGAATGACCGAAGCGGCAATAGAGTCCAAACAGAGATTTGATGCTAAAAAAGCAAAAATACTAAGATTTCAAAGGGGTGAATTTGTTTTAGTAAAGAATAATTCAAGAAACCAAACCTCTTTAGACTTAAAATTCAGTGCACCTTATGCAATCTTCAGGGTGCCAGTCAATGACTGTTATCTTATTAAACCAGTGGTGGGAAGTGATCGTCCACGAAAAGTTGCTCATGACCAGTTGCGACGAGCACCGCAACCTGGTGAGCAGGCAGCCGTGTCGCCGAGGAACAACCAGCCTGTCAACGAGCCAACGAGTGATGGTGGATCCCATAATTCGTTTTCCCCAAATAACTTGCACCCTCAGCACTTACAAAATGACGACAGTAATCTGGTGGATAACGGTGCTGGATCTTCGGTCATGACAGAAGCTACAAATTAAATGGTGAGCAGTATCCAATAAACTGTAAGCTACTATCTATTATGATTATTCTTTCTATTAATTACATAGCTATTAAACTAAACAATTTAATTTCATTAACATTCAATAGCCGTGGAGGTAAATGTACACATGAAGCAATTCTATAAGAATAAAAATTACAAAGAGCCGTGGAGGCCACAATTTATACTCTCATGTTATCCTACTGGGACACGGCGTCCATGACCGCTCAGAACCCAGTTCCCCATTTTCCATCAAGTAAAGAGACTTCGTGCCTGTCACGAAGCAATGATCCTAAGCTCCTTACCTTACTCTCCATCAGATCAAAGACTTTGTGTCTATCACAGAGTGGTATTCCTGATCCCACTTCATTTATTCCTTCAAGTCAAAGACTTTGTGTCTATCACAGGGCGTTACCTTCACGTCAGAATGAAAACAAAACTATACCTAATTGAGAGTATAATTACAATCTGTAACTTTACATATTTACAAATGCAATCGAAATAATGTGGTTTAATTAGTAAATTTAAGCGTGCTTTTCAATACCTAACTTGCTATATGATCATTTCATCATTATTGGGTATGGTCACCAATCAAGGCCATTATTTACAAAAATTAATACTAAGTTAACAGGTCAATAGAGATAGAAGATTATTCACGGCAGGTGCAGAGCGCGCACCGCCGATCAGAATGGCCGTGTCGCCGCAAGGACATCTTCTGTTGACGAAGCCTAAACTTTGCGCTGACGTTTAATTATTATAATAATTAATAGTGTCTGATTATTAATATTACAATTAAAAAACAGCAATTTATCAGAAACATAATATGGACCTAGTTAGTTCTATAAAATTATTTTGGTTTATAAATCTCTTTATTGACAAGTTACTCCATTAAAACAACCGTTTATTCATAATATTGTAAAAATAAATAATTGTCAATTTGATTATTAATCATTGTTATTGAAATTACCTTAATAACCTAACTAATTCAATAAAAAGGTATTGTTTGGTTTTGGTGAAATATTGACCAATCAAATCGTCGACCAATCAGAGCGCTTCTAGGTTATTATTATGGCTTCCTTAATAAATGAACGCGGGAATACAGCCACTTAAGTTTCTGCGCTCGTCGGTGTAGGTTCTATTTTACTTATAAAACTTTATGAGAATTTTAGTAAGTTTATAATAAGAAGTGTCGAATAAAATTATAAGTGTTAGATTAGACCTTTTAGTTGTAATGGAGCCAATACGCGGCAGCACAACTGAGCCTTTGTCAAATGGGGACAGTGGTGCTGCTTCACCCAAACACAACCCCGAGGCTTCCGCCACGACATGTATGTTAACTTTATTACTTCTATGAATACACTTTAGGCGTTTCCAATTATACATCAAAGTATGCATAAAGAAAAGTTAAATAACAACATAAAGACATATACGTCTTACTACCAGGCACAGATTTTCACTTTTTTCTGAAGGGTAATAGAGCAATTAGTCCACTGCTCTGCTCTGGTGTGTGTTGACAACACATGACTTCGAATTATTTCTAATTCCTCTTAGATGCAGATTTATTCGCAATGTTTTCTTTCACCGCCTATTGTAACCACGCACTCAAAATTCAGCAATCAAAATTATAATTACCTAATATTCTTGCGCAATTAATATCATTACTAGCGGAGGAGCGCTTAGCCCCTGATCTACTACAGTTCTTAGTTAAACTTTATTTTGTGGTTCTACTTTTAGTGCTATACATTTTTAAATATTTTCTGCGTAAATTAGCAGCTCAATGCTGCTGTGTTTTGTATGGTGAGTGTCAAAATCCGGAGACTCTTTTTACTGGAAACAAGGCATTCAATCTTTGTCATCGGCGGTGACAACGCATCTGCATTTTGATTCTTAATCGAGGGTAGATGTGCCACAGAATCCACTTACCATCAGGTGGTCTGTGTGCTCGTTTGTCACCCTTATTCGTTAAAAAATATTACTGGCTATCAAAGCCATACATGACCTTGGTAAGACGTACAACTGAACTGCGTGTGAGGGCTTACACTATCGGTCGATCAAGGTCTTACCAAAGAGCATCGAGCTACTCGGGCCTGGTTAAGCTAAATCATATAGGATGGAAAATTGTGAAACTGATTGTACCACCTTGAAATAATTAACTTATCATTGAATATATATTTAAAAAAAAAATGCCGTGGTATCTGGGGATCTAAAAGCTCGCTGTAAATTACACAGTACACGACTGTAATTAACAAAACTAATGAAACTGTTATTTGCAATTTTAAGTACTGATTTCTCCGTGCTCAGCAGCGAAGGAAAATATGGTGACAAAATCTGCATGCTGAAAAATTAAAAAAATATTTCGATGCGACTTTCGCCTTTTGCGACATTTGCCTTAATTCCCACGCTTGGCAGGCGGGGAAACAACCGCAGTTTTCATTATTTTCAGCTTTTAACGGGAAGATGCTGCCCCAACTCCTGTTTTACTTTCCCTCTGTCGCCTCTTACGACACCGACGTGATCATATTAGTGGCCCTTTACAAGTCGACTGCTGAACATAGGCCTCCCCCAAGGAATGCCATAAAGCACGCTCCTGAGCCACCTGCATCCATCCATCCATCGATTTCCTGCATGTCTTACCAGTTCGTCACTCCATCTAGTGATGGGACACCCCACATTAACGGTACGAGGCTGCCACTCGAGAACCTTTCTTCCCCATCGGTTGTCTGTTCTTCGAGCTGGCCCATTGCCACTTCAGTTATATAATAATATATATCAATAACTATAATAAAAAAATGTAATTTATTTTCATTTACAATTATAGTCTGAATAAAACGGTTTATTGATCGGTGAACCAACCATTCGACCAATTTCAAAAATGAACAAATAAATTATTGAACTACGATGTACTCGTATGACCGATGGAACTCAATAGATTTTCGTTTGAATGTACATCGGCATGTGTAACAATGCCATGAATTGAGATGAAATCCATTAATACAAAATGAGCTACCTTGCGCGGGTAGTAGGTACAATCACTGTTCAATTAAATCCGTTTCATTTCGAGAACAGCACAGTATCCATTTGAATACGAAAGACGTTTTTAATCGAGTTCAAAAAACGAGTACGTTCTATATTTGACTCATTATGTTTTTCGTGTATGCTACCGATTTCTTTGAAATTGCTGAACCGATAATTTTTTTTAAATAAATAGATTACACATTAGGGGTGATACCATTTAAATACGAAGAAAAAATTCAATCCCTAAGGGTGAAAAATTAGGAATAATCAGGGTGAATGAAGATTTTAATGTAATTATTAAGACGAGATTCTAGTTTTGTTATCATGAGCTTGTGACCACCAAAACGGGTTAATAATAACGAATGAATCTCCGGGAGGAAAACTGGCGACGAGGTTCGCCACCCGTCACGTTCTGTCTCCCGGAGGGGCAAAAAGTGGATTGCGGAAGCTCGTTTGGCTACACTGAATGTATGTGGAGCAATGAATGATAAGATGGATGAAGTATGCGATATGATGTATGATAGAGGAATAGATGTGTTATGTGTAAATGAGACGAATGGTAAAAGGATGTTACTACACATGGCATGTATACCGCGTACTGGTCTAGTGTAGACGAGACAGAGCGGGCATGCCAAGGAGTCGGTCATCCTTTCAGAAAGAATGGGTCATTGTGTGGAAGAGTATGAATGTGTAAGCCCGAGACTGCTATGGATACGAATGAAAGTGGGCATAAAGAAGTTATTTGTTTTAGGGGTCTACGCCCCATACAAATCTAAGCCCACTTATATCCGAGAGCAATTTTGGGAGATTGTAAGGATGGTGCTAATGAAATGCAAGGGTAATGAAAATTTTGTTATTTTAGGAGATTTTAATGGAAGGGTTAGCGTGAAGAGGCTTGGTTATGAAAGGATATTGGGAACGTTTGGTGATGAAAGCATAAATAAGAATGATGAAAGCCTCCTCACCGTATGTGTGGAAAAGAATATTTTGTGACGAACAATTTCTTTCGTCATAAGAAGATTCACATGTATACATGGGAAAGAGGTGGTGATAGAAGCATGATAGATTTCATAATTGTGGATGCAAGAATGAGAAGTGCAGTGGTAGATACAAGGGTTTACCGGGGGTCCAACGTAGGGACGGATCATTACTTGGTATTATGCCGAATTAATGGTCTATTCAGACGTTGGCGACATCGGACATCTGTGTCTACCACTGCGTTACAGCGTATAACAACAGAGAGGTTACAAGATGAAGGTGTGAAAGAGAAGTTCAAATGTAGACTGAGAGAAAATATAAGTGGTATGGATGAATTTTGTATGAAAGATTTAGATTTGGAGACTGTGTGGTATAATGTCAAGAAAGGTTTGGTGGATGCAGCTACCGAAGTATGTGGTGTAACTAAGAGAACGAATGAAATGAAAAATAACACTTCATGGTGAAATGATGAGGTACAAATGGAAGTTGAAGCAAAGAAGAGAGCATGTCTAGATTTACTAGCAACAAAGGCTAGTCATTCTAGCGGTATGAATGATGATATTGAAAGAAAAAGGGCAGTCTTTAAACATCTAAATAAGAGAGTAAAAGCAGTAGTAGAAAAGAAAAAGCAAAAAAGAACGGATAAAAATGATAGAAGAATATCGGATAACTTCCAGGCAAATATTAAAATGTTCTGGAAACTCGTAAGAACTGCCAGGGGCATTCAAAACAGCCTAGAATGAATGCTGTACGAGACCAGAATGGCTGTATTCTGAATGACAAAGTGTCGAGTTTAAGGAGATGGAAGGAATATAACTCATAAACACGCTTTCAAAGTTGAAAGCGTGTTTATGAGTGATGAGACGATTGAATAAAATAAAATAAAAATTCCGAAAGAAGAGTAAAGAGATAGAGAGATAGGTATAAATGAAATAATGAAAGCAATGAAAAGTATGAAAGCAGGTAAGGCAGCCGGATATGATAGAGTATCACTCGAAATGCTAAGAGCTGGAGAGGGAGTGGTGGTAGACCTGCTGTACACCTTATTTAATTTGTGTTGGGAACTTAAGTGGGTACTGGGAGACTGATGCAAAGCCGTGATAATCCCAATAAAAAAAAGGGAAAAGGATCGCAGCAGGACTGCAAAAACTACCGTGGTATCAGCCTTCTTAGCATTGTGGGAAAACTATATGCTAAGGTGCTAATTGAAAGAGTTATGAAAGATACTGATGGAAAATTTTGGGATGTGCAAGCGGGATTTAGAAAGGGAATGGGATGTACGGATCAGGTCTTTTCCATGCGCATGATCGCGGAGAAGTTTTTGGCCAAAAACCAAAAGGTTTTTTGTGCGTTCGTGGACTTGGAAAAGACTTATGACAGAGTGGACAAGGATGTGTTATGGCAAACACTGAACTCATTTGGGTTGAGCGCTGGGTTGATACAGGCATTGAAGTGCCTGTATAGAGACTCCAGTGCTTGTGTCAGGATCAACGGGGCCTACTCGGAGTCGTTTGGCATCCATAAAGGTGTCAGACAGGGCTGTGTGCCTTCCCCGTGGCTGTTCAACCTATTTATGGACAGTTGTTTGGAAAATTTGAAAGTTGAAGTATGCGGGTTAAGAATGGGTGAGTTAACCGTCAAATGCCTTTTCTACGCCGATGATCAAGTCATACTTGCGTCGTCGGCGGCCGAGTTGCAAATGATGGTTACATTAATGAACAGGTCGTTAAAAGAAAGGGGAATGAAAGTGAACGCAGGTAAGACGAAAGATATGGTTTTTGAAAGAGAAGAAGGTAAAACGATATGTGAAATAAAAATAGAAGGGGAATTGGTCGAGCAAGTAGATGAGTTTGTGTATTTGGGTTGTGTATTTAGTAGGGATGGTAGATATGATAAGGATATAGAACGACGAGTGAACGCAGGAAATAGAGTAAATGGGGCTCTACACTCTATTGTGGAAAGTCAGTCCAAAAAGGCGCGTATGGCACCACAATGCTGTGTTAGTCCCTACTTTAATGTATGGTAGTGAAAGTTGGTGTGGCAGAAAAGCACGAGAGTAGAATAAATGCTAGAAATGCGGTCATTAAGGAGTATGTTAGGTCTGAATCTAAATGACAGAGTGAGAAATTGTGTGATAAGAGAAGAGTGTGGTTTGCAAGATAATGTTGTGACCAGGATTAGGAAAGGAATGCTTCGGTGGTTTGGTCATATAGAAAGAATGAATGAGGAAAGAGTGACAAAGCAAATTTATGTGGCAGAGGTGAACGGCAGAGTCTGGAAGGGACGCCCTAGGCGAAAATTTATCGACAAATTTGGCGATATATTGAAAATGGGCAAAATTAAAAGTATCCTTAATCGACGAGCGTGTATGCGTAGGTATATGGATGTGGAGGAGGCGAGAGAAGTGTGTCAGGATCGTGCCAAATGGAAGTCCATAGTCTCTGCCTACCCCTCTAGGTGACAGGCGTGAGTGTTTATGTTTTTATAAATTTTTCATAAAATGGTTTGTTAAGGTTTTGACTAGGTGGTAGGATTCCTTTCCTTCCTAGAAGTCTATTTAGGTAGTTTCCACACTCTTACCTATTTCTGTCGGCTAACAGCAGTGAATGCTGTTTTCTGATCTGAAGGGTAGATACAGCGAAGCAATAAAATTATAGGCTGTGAGACATTCCATCTTAGTCCTCAGAGATTATTATGCATCTGTAGCATTTCTTGTTTGAAGTTGGCTGCAGGTTTCCAAGGACAGATGTCCGCGATGGACAGTTGGCAGGTGTCCGCGATAGGGAGTCCACTTCGGATGTGTGTTTGTTGACTGTGTGACCTTTTCTCCTATCGCTGAAGCCGACGTCAAGTTGCGGAGGTAGAGGAGTGTTGGTATAGCGATACGACATTCGCCCTATCCTCCGTAAATTTGGCGGGGCC
The DNA here is from genome assembly GCA_029286625.1 of Parnassius orleans. Taxonomy (NCBI): domain Eukaryota; kingdom Metazoa; phylum Arthropoda; class Insecta; order Lepidoptera; family Papilionidae; genus Parnassius; species Parnassius orleans. The sequence goes on from JAGSMP010000037.1 coordinate 6,106,418, forward strand.
ACACCGTTAATGCAGTGGTGGGCGGGCCGCGGTGGGAGAGAAGTGATGGTATTCCGATGTACCGCTCTCCCTATCCTCCCCGGGTGAAACATGGTTGGCGGCGTAGCTATAGACCAGATTTCGCTAATGGGGTCAAGAAGGCTACTGCTACCGAGTGCTCGTTTTGTCTGGCCTCATGACCTACGCGTTTCGGAAAGGTACATTAATTAGCAGGTGGAGTGGGAGGCCGCAGGGGAAGGCGCTCATGTGTTCTGGTGCGCCTTGCCTGAGAAGGGAAAGCGGGAGGAGTTGTTCTCTAAGGACAGGTCGCCATGGTACGGCCGGTGCAGGGGTCCGCAAATGTGTGTGAAAATGTTCCTGTGGTCCTGCGACGAAGATGTAACACGGTCGATTTATAGGCATATCGCCATGTAAAAAAGGTGTTCATGGACTGTAGTAGCCATTTACCATCAGGTGGAATGTAACACAAATTTTTCCACTATTCTATACTATTCAATACTGTCTTAGCACCGACTTCAGAATATTATTGGGAACTGGAAATTATTTTATGTTTTCTTAGTTTTTGAAGTAAGTTACCTTTTATTAAAAGTTTAATTTAGTTAAAAGTTTCTTTAAACAAAATTGTTTAGAAAATTTTAAATAGACATTAGAAAAATCACAAATGTTTGTGACGTTTTTGGCTAAACTTTGGTGCAGTGAATGACATGAATCTTAATTGTTCATATTATATTATCTTAAAATGCCAACGAAAGACTTAAATTCAATAAAAAAGTACTAAAACTTTTTGTGCCTTAAATTTTGATCATAAAATAGACATTGAGACAAAGTATACAAAGCCCTTTCAGTGTACCTGGTTTATGAAGTAGGGTAAACACATTATTTTAATAATTATAATATTAAAATAGAATTGTAATAAAAAATTATAAATTTGACCCCTTCAATTATTTACTTTTTAATGGACCCGTGTTAATCTGTCGTACATTTGAATTATTTACAAATGAGTTAATTAAAATTCATGCATTCATTCATTTTTGTAAAATTTATTATTACTCATCCTTTTCTCTTTAAAAAATTTGCGATGTAATTATTATAAAATCAATAATATCTACATCTCTTTTCTTTCTTTTTTACTCACAATATGTTTATGTGTGGTAGTTAAAACAGTTGTAGTGTAGTAATAGTTGTACTTGTTGTTGCATATTCATTCGTACCTTACTCACTAGAGGTTTTGTAGGTAATACCACGAAATTATGCTGAGTGTAGGCCTTTTATACCAAACCCACACACATTATACCGTGTTGGTAAAAGGGGAGGAGGTGTTGCCATTTACTTACACTCGTCATTTTCGTACGAAATTATTTTAGCTTCACCTTCCCTTTATTCAGGTACTCCGGAGTTCTTGTTCTTAAAAATCAGCATCAGAGGCGTAAAAGTGATTCTTGGAGTAGTGCATTATCCTCCTTCTATTAACTATTTCGCCACTTTAGAAAGGGCTCTCGAAAAAAATTGTCTCTGAGTATGTACACTGCTTAACCATGGGTGATTTTAACATCGACATCTTGATAAATTCTAACCGTTCCCAAAAAATTGGTACGATCATTGAGTAAGTCAATCTTCACATTCTTCCTTAAGGGGAACTCATCATAATTTCGATTCAAATGACTTTTTGATTGACTTTTGACTAACCATGTGATATCACATGGTCAGTGTTCCGCTCCAAGATTCTCCCAAATATATAATTATCTCCCAAATCTTTGCCTACTTTTATTCACTTGCGCAACTTTTCTAAATTAAATTTGGATAAACTAAAGAGTGACGCATCTAATTTAAATTTTGATCAATTAAAATTATCAACGAATGTCGATGATATGTTATGCATATTTAATAATGAAATTATTAGTTTATATAATATCCATGCTCCTGTGCGTAAAGTTAGACTTAAATATCCACCTTCTCCTTGGATGACTGAGGGAGTTCGGATGGCGATAACAAGGCGAAACAGAGCTTTTGAGAGTTTTAAAAGAGAGCGTACGGAAGAGAATTAGATATGTTTTAAGAAGCTAGGAACAAATGCAATCAGATGGTACGTAACGCCAAACGTCGTTATATCCAAAATAATATAATTAATGCTTCACCAGCTGATGGCTGGAAATTTCTTATGCCAATTGGCGTGGGTGAGATGGAACCTACTCTGGAAAGCGCCTCTTACCTGTCTTGTGATGACATTAATCTCCACTTTGCTTCTGCTCTTGTTATGGACACTTCTATACGATCTCAAATGATAGCCTATTTGGCTTCTATCCAATCTCCTCAAATTCCTTCTTTTCAATTTTCTCCAGTGCACCAGGATGACATTAAAAATATTGTTCTAGCAAATAAATCCAAGGCTGTTGGTTGTGATGAAATCAGTAGAACTATGAAAGAAAAGTCTTGTACGTACTATATTATGCACTGGCTGACTCGGTAATCAATTATGGATTGAGAAGTTATGGGCTAACATTCAAAACACAGTTAGATCGTATAAAACATTTACAGATTAGACTACTTGTATTTAGTAAGTAAAGAGTAAATTACAGTGTAAAACAAATTATGACAAATTATTTAATATGTAAAATACTCCAGTGCATAAAAAGGTACATTACCTAATTGCTTTAGAACAATATAAAATAAATAAATTTAAACAACCTATAACGCATAAATATCACCAGGCAAGTTGAGAAGGGTAAATATGTGATACCACATATAGAAACTATTATGGTAAGAGAACTAGGCAATATTTAACTCGGCTAATATTTAATAGAATAGATTTTATAAGAGATACGTCCAAAGACATAAGCACTGTAACATTAAAGAAAAGACTGAAAAATACATTCCTATGAAAAGTATAATGTACTACCTATAATAAGTATTAATTAAAGATAGAGATATTTATTGTAATAAATATACCTAAGATAAGTATGTATGTAACAAAAAATACATATTAATGTATAACAAAAGAGCGCCATTATCGCCAACAAACTGTTGCACAGTTTGGCGATGTTTATTATTATTTTTAATGCGTGTATTTTATATGAATAAAGGTATTAAAAAAAAATATACTGGAGTATGTACTACCTGTACTTACTCACAATATTAACTTTTCGCTGGACTTAGGTCAATACCCAAATCTCTGGAAAAAGACTTTCATACGCTCTATTCCCAAAATTTCGAATCTCACGTTACCTAATCGCCTTCGTACTGTATGTATATTGCCCTTTCTATCCAAAGTTTTGGAAGGCTGCGTACATAACCAAATCTCCAATTTAATACTAACACATAATCTACTCAGCGATTATCGGTCTGGGTTTCGTCTCGGTCACAGTACCATTAAATCATTACTCTAAGTTACGGAAGACATCAGAAAAGGCATGGAAAAGAAGAAAGTGACTGTAATGGTGCTTGTTGACTTTTCTAATGCTTTTAACGCAGTCCATGATATACTTTTCTATCCTGTCCTATTAAAGATTTGCACCCTCAGTCTTGATTGGTTCCCTTCATATATTCGCAGGCGTCAGCAGACCGTCCATGTGAGACAGAAGAGTTCCCAGTGGGCTAGACTTGATGCTGGCGTCCCGCAAGGCGGTATACTTTCTCCATTCATTTTCTCAGTTTTTATAAACTTGATCACATCTATTCTTAATTGATTTCGTATCATCTGTATGCTGACAACCTCCAAATTTACTTGCACTCATCTATTGAAGAGCTCCATGATGCCATTAGAATGTTAAATCTGAACTTGGAAGCTGTAAAAGAATGGTCTAGGAGTTTGGGAATATCAGTTAATCCAACGAAGTGTCAAGCTAAAATCGTAGGTAGCTCGAGAATGTTGTCCACAATTGATGTGACAAGCCTACCTGCTATCTGTTAAAGTGATATACTGATACCGGAAGAGAACTTCCTCTGTAAAAAATCTTGGCCTGTATATGAACAGCACAGTGAACTGGTGTACGTATGTCACTGAAATTAGCCGCAAAGTCTTTGCCACCTTACAATACCTCTATCGATTGAAGAACTTTCTTCTTATAAAGGCACTAGCTAACACTTGCGCAAACACATATAATGCCCATTGTTGATTATGCAGATATTAGCTGTTACCCGCGGCTTCGCCCGCATGGTCACTGGGAAATGAACTATCCATTGCTTTTTGAATTGAAAGAAAACTGAGTTTTATAGATTTGTCAGAGATGCAGCCATTACAAGGAAACTGAGCAAAATTGATTCGTCAGCTTATTTAAATGTTTTGAAACGCAGCGTATAGGAAAGCATGAAAATAGCCTGTTTATTCCAAATGGAAATGGGATATATTTTTAATTAAAGGAAACTGAGCATAATTATCCGTCAGGGATGCAGACTTTTGAAAAGAATCTGCGCTAAATTGATTCGTCAGAGATGCAGTTTTCTGAATTGAAAGGAAACTGAGCCAAATAAAAGATCCGTCAGAGATGCAGCCTTTTGAGTTGAAAGGAAACTGAGTTTAATAGGTCCGTCAGAGGTGCAGCATTTGGAATTGAAAAGAATCTGAGCTAAATAGGAAATTTTGAATTGAAAGGGAAGATCTGTGGGAATTCTGATTAATTGATTGTGGGAATTTTGGAAAAAACTAACTGAACACTATTTTAAGACGCTACTGTACACAATGTTATATGTTTTTCCATTCGGGGAAAGAATGTGGAGATTCTGGGCATTTGACACTAGCTACCTGTAACGTTTGCCCTTGCGCTTAATTAATTGTAAAAAAAAAGTAACTCATCGCTGGGCAAATGACTCCTATCATTCTAAGAGCGCTTTGGAGCAACGAAAAATCCACCGCTCTGCCCCGATGCGTCTTGGTGAACTTCACGACATGTTGTCTTCAAAATATTTTAAATTCTGAGACATGCATTTATAAGTACATAAATATTGCATTGCATTACATAAGTACATAAATAAATTAAACTAAATAGCATAATTACTAACTATAAAAAAGTAAAACCGACTTATAAACCTTATAAGAATAAAATTATTTCAACACAATAGCTGCTGAAGTCGATGCTAAGAGTATATATTCTTGAAAAAACAAGTCCAGGGGACTAATTGAAGGGTTCTAAAGCCAAATTAGTGGTTTTTAGAATTTTTGTCTGTCTGTCTGTGTATTCCGGATTCACGCAAAAACTACTGGATCGATTTATATGAAATTTTGTATGTAGGTAGTTAATTTAACGGTAAAAAAAATTTAAGGTAGTTAACCCGGGGCAACTTATAGGCTACTTTTTATCTGATTACGGAACTTCGAAAAAAGAAGGTTAAGTATTTTCCTTACATTACATGTTAATTTTCTATTATATCTTAGTTATAGGCGGTATGACTGGTGTTTTCAAATAAATACCATATTTATAAATAAATATTAAAATATAGTTATAGCCTTGGTAAAATCAAAACAGCGCCATCTGTCATCAAATGGAAAAAGTAGTATATTTTGCCTTCAGTTACATAGTTATAAAGTAAATAATATAAATAACTTACAAAAATATAAATAATTAGATTTTTAAAATTATTTAAAAATTCTAACGTACAGTTGTTTTTAGTATTTTTGTTATTTTATTTTAAAAGTGTAATAATTTCAATAGATAAAAATGACGTATATCAAAAATATGAAAATTGATAAGGTTTTTCTTAGAGTATTTATAATAGCTTGCTTATTCAACACTAAGAAATTTTTATATTATTCGCTTCTATCGCTGATATTACTAGATAGTATAGTTTTGGCTTTAATTATTTCATCTAACAATAGCGCCATCTACTTACTTCTAAATAAACTAAAATGGTTAGTCATGATAAAATTAAATAATATAATGCTACTGAATATACGATGTAAATAATTGAAAATTCGTTCGTGGCATCGTTGGATGTGTAATTACTAGGTAGGTAGATGTGGTCAACAATCATGCAAAAGCTTAGTTCCAGTTTTTATGAATTGTATTTAAACAAATACGAGGGCTGTGTAGTTCGCCATGAGATTTCATCATGGCATGGGAGCAAAACGTGTACGATTCCCTCGAGGGTGAATCTGTTGATTGATGTAACATGTATGTAAGCTGCTACTTTTTTACTTTTAATGGGGCAATATAGGCAGTTTATATTTCATTCATATTTTCGGGTCTGTTCTTTTTGTTTTTTCTACCGTAAATATTATTTGCAAAGATGAGTAGAACTCATTATCGTCAGCATATCAAAGGTCTACTAAAATTAACATAGGCCTCCCCCATAAATTGTCAAGGGGCTGGATATTTGCTATAGTTGCCACGCTTGGTAGGCGGGTTGGCCACCGCAGCTATTATTATTTTGATCTCTTGTCAGGAAGATATTATGCTGCCCATCTCCTGTTTATTTTCCTCTGCCCTCTTACGATGGGACGGGTATGCAGATTCTTCACCACCACAACAAGGCGAACATTTTCTACTCCCGTTCATGAGTTTAGTGCTTCCCACTTTCACTGTGAATAAAATTTATAAGGAATAAAACAAATTTTAAGGATTATTTTTGCGTTTAATTTTAACTTTTTTAATTTCCGATGTTTTGGGCACTTTACAGCACCCATGGTAACGGGAGGACTGAGGTGTTTGACCACCTGATGTCATAGTAAGAATATAATATAATATAATAGAATAGATGCAGTAATTGAATTTAATTTTATTAATTATGGGGTCCTTACCAGATGGTAGCACTCAGCCATCTTCCCTATTTAAATTAGGATGTTTTCGAATTTCAATAGCCTCGCGAATCATCATTGGTAGGAATCGGTGTTCTAATGCAAAGATTTGTTGTCTATCAGATCCGATATAATGGTTGGGACGATACTAAACATATCACTGACATATGACATGACATACTTTAGACTTCCCGGAGCGTCGGTGCTTGACATTAACGATATGTTCCTTTACGCGGGTTTTTATGAAACTTTCATCAAAAGATGTGTAAAAACCCCCTCGTAAAAAAAGTCAAAATTAAACGTGATAAAATCCGTGACATTAGTTTTATTCCATGTGTAGTATGTAGATTGTTATTCTACTGCATTTATGAAATTTTGAAGTCTACTGGAACGTAAAAAAAATATCTACATCTATTTTATGGTACTAATCTATATTAAATAGATGATATGAATAAAATATTTCAAATAAACATTATACCGTAAATTGATAGAAGAGCATGAAATTCATCACTATTTTGTTAAAACTAAATTGACTTTAATTATGAATGAATGTAAAGAGTAAAATGTAAATAATAATAATAATACATTTTGATTCCAAGACAATTTACTTTTCTTGTGGATACATCGGAAGACGCGCCCGATATAAAAAATTGTAGGTGTATATGCACGTGTTCCTGTAGCTATTATATCTGTGCCAAATAAAAATCATCTAAGTCTAATAGTCTTTTAGAATTCAATAAAATCTTTGACAGACATAGAGACACAGATACCGAGGTGACTCTAAAAGTAATCGAATTATGCTAAATTTGGCACGGAATAGCATTTAATTATGTTTCTAAATTCAAGTTCTCACGAGCGAAGCCGCGGGTAAAATGCTAATATATAATATATGTGGTAAATCCATGCTGCAGCTATATTATGGTATCACGAACGGGTTGACTTGCCCGGGGAATGACCCCATTTTTACAAAATACCAGCGTAAAATAAAAGCTTAAAGCTGCTGTTTCGTATAATGGTGAGAAATGGAGATCCTTTTCAATGAATATGAAACATCTCACCTGAATCCTCAAGGGTGACAACTTATCTGGATTTTGATTCTTAATTGATAATAAATGTAGATGGCAACAGTATCCACTTACCATTAACTTGACTGTGTGCTCGATTGCCACCGTTGTTCTATATTAAAAAAATCATACATAAAAGACATACGCATCGAATATTACCTTCACGTATTTTGAACTCTGATAACGTGCTATAAATATTTTTTATTTTACGTATTTTAATAAGTCTTCTTAGATATTCGCAAAGCTTACAATGGGTACCATTCTATATTTTGCGAAAATACGTATCAATTCTTGCTTGATATATCAATAAGCGTAGCACGTTACAATAGAAATTCTATTTAGCATATGAATAAATTTTGTATCAATATTACGTTTGAATTTTGAATCCAAAATATCGTATTATTTGATCTCAAAATTATCTTATTCTTATTTAGTTATTTCATATCATTTTTGTAATAAAAATAACTTAATTAATTATATCTTCGTACTATTTACTAGTTAGGGCTCTCTTTTTGCCTGGGAGTCAGTCTGGGTATGTTTACTTATTTCTGCCGCCAAATAGCAGTACTGGGATTGCTGTGTCCCGGTCTGAATGGTAAAGAGACCCAGTGAGAATTAATCAAAGCCTGTGAGACATTCTTTCTAAGTCCACAGAGGTGATAATACATCTAAAGCATTATTTGTTTAAGGTTGGTTGCATGTACCCATGGGCTACAGTAACCTTACTCCGGTTGCGTCGCATTGCTATCCCATCGGATTATGAGAGTGAAGGAACAGAAAAAGCATCTGTGCTTGCACACAAACTCGTCCACCATAATCTTGTCCTGTGCAGATGGCTAGTGTCCGTTGAGACTGGAATGAATTATATTCAGTCTGAAGGACATTAATGTTCCTATAAGTGGTGATGAAGTTGTAGATGTCTTAGCGTAACAAAAACCCAATCACTATTATTATCTTGAAGACACCCTGATTGTAATCGTACGGAACGAACAAACGACCGAACGACGGAACAAACAACCGAAATAGAAAGCAGGTAGTCGAATAAGCTACGAAATAGAAACAATTTAAGCGTATAGGTACCGTATGCACTATAAGTTGACGCGCGGCTCAACGGCGGGAGTTAAGTACATGTCAGGAAACATTTCGTTACCGCGATTTTAAAACCTAGTAACGACATCTAGCGGAATCAATTTAAACTATGTATACGTTAGTTAATAAGACCTCTAAAAATATTTTTCTTATAATTTTGCACAATTTTTTTTATTGTAATACCGATTCATTCATAAACACATACGAGATATAAGAACTGTATTCATTTCCGTTCAATAAATATTACTAAGGCTTATTAATAAGGCTTACTAAGAACTGTTTCTACCATTGTTAAGTAATAGTTAAGGGTGAAAGCGTGACAGGTGGTGATAGTATTTCTGATCCATACTTATAATCACGCCTGTAACCCTTGCGGGGTAGGCAGAGCATCAACGGATTACTTAATATCGTCTGCGAGGTTATCGCCTATTCTGTGAATTACAATGCACCAAAACGTTTGAAGAAAATCAGCTGGTGAATTTGATGTTTTTATCGCTCTTCTCGGTCCTGCGTGGAAAATACAGATCCATACATTTTTATCTTAATTTTGTAAAGACATAATAATCCAGATATTCTGACCTTCTGTGTTCATCCATCGTACCGTCGTCCGTCTTGTAGAATCACGGTGGCGCCACCTAGCTGAATTTAATTTTGCAACATATCCGACAAAGACGAAACTCTAGAATTCTGCTTGTTCTTTTCTCAATTTTGAATAATCCAAATTTTAACTCCAACATATCTCAAGGAAAAATTCCAGTATCTTTTTTCAACTCATGATAAGGTTCTTCACTCCTCATCTAATCATAAGATCAGTATTTCATTTCATTTCACTGGGTTAACCAACAATTCCTTTACTATTCAGGAACACTACTCTGGAACTTCTTGCCCGAAAACGTAAGAAGAGCGCCAAGTAAGGACTGTTTTAAAAAGTTGATACATGATTTTTTTAATCGAAGCGAATGTTTTTTATTTACAATTTCAATATATTATATATTTTATTATTATATGTAACGTATATTATATCTATGTATAATACATACATACATACATATAAAGTTTTTGTATATTTTTTTTTAGTTTATCATAGTACGTATGTATGCACGTATGTATATATTATGTATATATATATGTATTTGCACCTGTCACAAAATCTCATCACTCCACGGGTTGACTGGCAGAGAATGCCGTTAGGCATTAAATCCGCATTTTGTTACCCTAGTTATTTGGTGTTAACAATCAAGATTAAATAAATAATAAAGCTTTGACTGAATTGCTTCCTTTTTATTCCGTTAAGTCTGTAGTTATAAGCTTTTTAGTCTATTAAATCTTTTGTAACATGATGTGTGTTGGTGTTTGATGTAATAAATAAACTTTCTTCTTTCTTTCTTTTTTAACATTTTTTTTATCGGGATAGCTAACTATGAAAACAAAATAGGCACATAAAATTTAATACACAATTATTTTAAATGGATTCTATGTGTTTCATGATTCCACAGATAAAATTATTTTCTATGTTTACACATTTCAAACTGATATTTGTTTACTGAGTATAATACGGCATACATTTAATTCAAACTGTAACATTTTAGCATTGAGTAAAATGTAAAATTATTTGACATTGAATATTACATCGGATTCAACAATTGGAAACATCTACCGCATTTAAACTATGACACTGTGCCTTTTACTGGATTCTGAAAACGGTTGATGTAGTTTAAAGCGCAGAGCTTTTCATATAATATTTTAACTATTAATGAAAGTCATCATTCATCATCATTACATTTCACAAGTCCACTGCTGAACATGCATAGGCCTCGTTCACGCGGTCAAGCCGACCCATTCGTGCTACAAACTAAATATAGCTGCAGCGTGGCTCTATCGTGTAAAATTACACCATACATTTATTTTCATGCAATATCATCATTTATTTATTTTCATCGGTTAACGTAGCGAAGAGTCGATTTGTCTTGTCAAATATATCGATAAATATTATGTCAACATTAACCAATTTTCAAACATGAATATCATGTTTGAAAATTAATATATATACATAATTGGTGAAAGTCGAATGAAAATCCCTATAATAGTTTCAGCGCAAACATGCATACAGACAGACGCAGCGAAGAACTTTAATTATAACATCCCTTAAATGTTTAATATTTTTCTCTAGTCTGTTTTTTATTTTTTTATAGGATAGGGTGAAAAACGAGCACAAAGTCCACCTGATGGTAAGTGGTTGCTGCGATCCACAGACATCTACATCTATCCTCAATAAAGAATCAAAATGCAGATACCAGTACGTTGTCACCCGTGAGGACGAAGATGGAATGCCTCTTTTCCAGTATAAAGAGTGTCCGGTTCTCTACACTCACCATACGAAACACAGCAGTGTTAAGCTGCTATTTTACGCTGGTATTCTGTGAGAGCGTAGTATATTATTATCATTTATATATTATCGTTCCCAGTCCATAAATATCCAAGTAAAAGGTGCGAGTCAGTTAGTACTACGACCGGCAAACTTCACATCAGCTTGCTGCGAAGTAAATAAGAAATAATTTTAGAATAAAAAATCAAATTAATTTGGAATTAACTGATGACTTAGCATTTTTTAGTAAACCTCATAATTTTGATAACAACAGTATTTTGTATAAAAATGACGCAACCGTGACAAAAGATCAGAATGACATAAATTATGTATAGTACAAATAATATCGAGCAAAAACCATAAAACAATAAAGGTTCCAAGAAACATTTTTTCTACCAACTTATCTTCAACTAACTGTCAGAAGATAAGCCTAGTATTTCAATTTCTGATAGCACTTTGCCAACACACTTTTCCTCTCGGTTGTACAACCACATTTAGCCTGAATTTTGGCAAATACTACAGTTACACGGACTTCTGATTAAAGGCTTTTATTCATATTACGTATTCGTTTTTTGTTTTCTATTTTTGTCAATAGGAGTGACTCTCATTACAAGATTATGTTAACTTTTCTTTCTTTAGTTAGTTTCATAATTAATATAAAAATAAATAGAAAATATCCACCACGTTTTTGACAAGGAATTCCACAAAGCACGGTCGTGAGCCACCTGCATCCATCGACTTCCTGCATGTCTTACCAGGCCGTCACTCCATCTAGTGGGGGATCGTCCTACACTTCACCTACCGGTACGAGGCTGCACTCGAGAACCTTTTTCCCCCATCGGTTTTCGATTAATGAAAGTTAATGAAAATAGTAGTCTTTTCTTGGATTTTTGTTGAGGGCAAAATTGACATTAAACAACAAAATATTTCTTTCCAGATTGCTACGGTTATTAATAAAAGCCTACCGCTACCGTTACAGCCTATCAAAAGTCCACTGCTGAACATAGGTCCCCCATAGATTCCGGCATAGTCAGTATATTTGCCATATTTGCCACAATTGGCAGGCGGGTTAGGAACCGAAATATATTTTTTTGTTGTCAGGAAAACGCTGGTTTGTTTTTCTCTGTCACCTCTTAAGACACCCACGTAACGATATGGGATAGTGGATATTCTTACACTGCTACTACACAGTCGACTTATAAAAGCTTTAGTGATGAATAAAAACTTGGCCGTGGCGAAAAATAAAAGCTTGGGAATGTTATGTAAATGTAATGTTAAAAATTATAAGTTAAATTTGAATAATACTAAAAAAAAAGTTCATTTAAGTGTGACTTCAGCATCATAAGTAGCTATTAAAAAAAGTAACTCATCGCTGGGCAAATGACTCCTATCATTCTAAGAGCGCTTTGGAGCAACGAAAAATCCACCGCTCTGCCCCGATGCGTCTTGGTGAACTTCACGACATGTTGTCTTCAAAATATTTTAAATTCTGAGACATGCATTTATATGTACATAAATATTGCATTGCATTACATAAGTACATAAATAAATTAAACTAAATAGCATAATTACTAACTATAAAAAAGTAAAACCGACTTATAAACCTTATAAGAATAAAATTATTTCAACACAATAGCTGCTGAAGTCGATGCTAAGAGTATATATTCTTGAAAAAACAAGTCCAGGGACTAATCGAAGGGTTCTAAAGCCAAATTAGTGGTTTTTAGAATTTTTGTCTGTCTGTCTGTGTATTCCGGATTCACGCAAAAACTACTGGATCGATTTATATGAAATTTTGTATGTAGGTAGTTAATTTAACGGTAAAAAAAATTTAAGGTAGTTAACCCGGGGCAACTTATAGGCTACTTTTTATCTGATTACGGAACTTCGAAAAAAGAAGGTTAAGTATTTTCCTTACATTACATGTTAATTTTCTATTATATCTTAGTTATAGGCGGTATGACTGGTGTTTTTCAAATAAATACCATATTTATAAATAAATATTAAAATATAGTTATAGCCTTGGTAAAATCAAAACAGCGCCATCTGTCATCAAATGGAAAAAGTAGTATATTTTGCCTTCAGTTACATAGTTATAAAGTAAATAATATAAATAACTTACAAAATTTAAATAATTAGATTTTAAAATTATTTAAAAATTTAACGTACAGTTGTTTTTAGTATTTTTGTTATTTTATTTTAAAAGTGTAATAATTTCAATAGATAAAAATGACTTATATCAAAAATATGAAAATTGATAAGGTTTTTCTTAGAGTATTTATAATAGCTTGCTTATTCAACACTAAGAAATTTTTATATTATTCGCTTCTATCGCTGATATTACTAGATAGTATAGTTTTGGCTTTAATTATTTCATCTAACAATAGCGCCATCTACTTACTTCTAAATAAACTAAAATGGTTAGTCATGATAAAATTAAATAATATAATGCTACTGAATATACGATGTAAATAATTGAAAATTCGTTCGTGGCATCGTTGGATGTGTAATTACTAGGTAGGTAGATGTGGTCAACAATCATGCAAAAGCTTAGTTCCAGTTTTTATGAATTGTATTTAAACAAATACGAGGGCCGTGTAGTTCGCCATGAGATTTCATCATGGCATGGGAGCAAAACGTGTACGATTCCCTCGAGGGTGAATCTGTTGATTGATGTAACATGTATGTAAGCTGCTACTTTTTTACTTTTAATGGGGCAATATAGGCAGTTTATATTTCATTCATATTTTCGGGTCTGTTCTTTTTTGTTTTTCCTCTACCGTAAATATTAAGGGTTGCAAAGATGAGTAGAACTCATTATCGTCAGCATATCAAAGGTCTACTAAAATTAACATAGGCCTCCCCCATAAATTGTCAAGGGGCTGGATATTTGCTATAGTTGCCACGCTTGGTAGGCGGGTTGGCCACCGCAGCTATTATTATTTTGATCTCTTGTCAGGAAGATATTATGCTGCCCATCTCCTGTTTATTTTCCTCTGTCGCCTCTTACGATGGGACGGTATGAGGTGGCAGATTCTCTTTCACCACCACAACAAGGCGAACATTTTTCTACTCCCGTTCATGAGTTTAGTGCTTCCCACTTTCACTGTGAATAAAATTTATAAGGAATAAAACAAATTTTAAGGATTATTTTTGCGTTTAATTTTAACTTTTTTAATTTCCGATGTTTTGGGCACTTTACAGCACCCATGGTAACGGGAGGACTGAGGTGTTTGACCACCTGATGTCATAGTAAGAATATAATATAATATAATAGAATAGATGCAGTAATTGAATTTAATTTTATTAATTATGGGGTCCTTACCAGATGGTAGCACTCAGCCATCTTCCTATTTAAATTAGGATGTTTTCGAATTTCAATAGCCTCATGAATCATCATTGGTAGGAATCGGTGTTCTAATGCAAAGATTTGTTGTCTATCAGATCCGATATAATGGTTGGGACGATACTAAACATATCACTGACATATGACATGACATACTTTAGACTTCCGGAGCGTCGGTGCTTGACATTAACGATATTTCCTTTACGCGGGTTTTATGAAACTTTCATCAAAAGATGTGTAAACCCCTCGTAAAAAAAAGTCAAAATTAAACGTGATAAAATCCGTGACATTAGTTTTATTCCATGTGTAGTATGTAGATTGTTATTGTACTGCATTTATGAAATTTTGAAGTCTACTGGAACGTAAAAAAAATATCTACATCTATTTTATGGTACTAATCTATATTAAATAGATGATATGAATAAAATATTTCAAATAAACATTATACCGTAAATTGATAGAAGAGCATGAAATTCATCACTATTTTGTTAAAACTAAATTGACTTTAATTATGAATGAATGTAAAGAGTAAAATGTAAATAATAATAATAATACATTTTGATTCCAAGACAATTTACTTTTCTTGTGGATACATTGGAAGACGCGCTCGATATAAAAAATTGTAGGTGTTTCTAGACATATATATGCACGTGTTCCTGTAGCTATTATATCTGTGCCAAATAAAATCATCTAAGTCTAATAGTCTTTAGAATTCAATAAAATCTTTGACAGACATAGAGACACAGATACCGAGGTGACTCTAAAAGTAATCGAATTATGCTAATTTTGGCACGGAATAGCATTTAATGATGTTTCTAAATTCAAGTTCTCGCGAGCGAAGCCGTGGGTAAAATGCTAATATATAATATATGTGGTAAATCCATGCTGCAGCTATATTATGGTATCACGAACGGGTCGACTTGTCCGAGGAATGACCCCATTTTTACAAAATACCAGCGTAAAATAAAAGCTTAAAGCTGCTGTTTCGTATAATGATGTAGAGAAATGGAGATCCTTTTCAATGAATATGAAACATCTCACCTGAATCCTCAAGGGTGACAACTTATCTGGATTTTGATTCTTAATTGATAATAAATGTAGATGGCAACAGTATCCACTTACCATTAACTTGACTGTGTGCTCGATTGCCACCGTTGTTCTATATTAAAAAAATCATACATAAAAGACATACGCATCGAATATTACCTTCACGTATTTTGAACTCTGATAACGTGCTATAAATATTTTTTATTTTACGTATTTTAATAAGTCTTCTTAGATATTCGCAAAGCTATAATGGGTACCATTCTATATTTTATGAAAATACGTATCAATTCTGCTTGATATATCAATAAACGTAGCACGTTACAATAGAAATTTATTTAGCATATGAATACATTTTGTATCAATATTAGGTTTGAATTTTGAATCCAAAATAACGTATTATTTGATAAAAAAATTATTTTATTCTTATTTAGTTATTTCATATCATTTTTGTAATAAAAATAACTTAATTAATTATAACTTCGTACTATTTACTAGTTAGGGCTCTCTTTTTGCCTGGGAGTCAGTCCGGGTATGTTTACTTATTTCTGCCGCCAAATAGCAGAACTGGGATTGCTGTGTCCCGGTCTGAATGGTAAAAAGACCCAGTAAGAATTAATCAAAGCCTGTGAGACATTCCTTCTAAGTCCACAGAGGTGACAATGCATCTATAGCATTATTTGTTTAAAGTTGGTTGCAGGTGCCCATAAGCTACAGTAACCTTACTCCGGTTGCGTCGTATTGCTATCCCATCGGATTATGAGAGTGAAGGAACAGAAAAGCATCTGTGCTTGCACAAACTCGTCCACCATAATCTTGTCCTGTGCAGATGGCTAGTGTCCGTTGAGACTGGAATGAATTATATTCAGTCTGAAGGACATTAATGTTATTTTTTTTATTTTATTGATAGAACCACCAACGGAATAACATGTTGTTTAAAAAAATGTGACAATGGGCTTAGGAACTAAGATTTACATGTTTCCATTTAAAGGTAGTTACAGCATGTTTAAAAAGACGATAACTGTACGATAACTTAATAATTGTTACAAAGTACGAGTAAAATACTAATATAAAACAAACAAAAACAATAAAACAATACGAAATATATGATGATTAAAATATATGAAAATAACAACATTATATCAAATTTATATAAAGTTATGGTATAATTTTACTATGATTTATTAAATAGATTGACAATTTTGGCTCTAAAAGATTTTATACTATCGCTAAATAAGTCAATAGTCTTATCTTTAAGGACATTCGTTATACAATCTGCTTATTCTCGGTATAAAGAGTGATGACCAAGATTAGTTTTATACAGTTTGTGTTTGAGTAAGGGAATCGAAAACGCGGTATACGGCAGGGACTTTGAGCAATATTTGTGATAGTAATTCTGCAGAATCTATAGACCCATTTATAAGCTTGTACAAAAAACTAAATCATGTAGTTTACGTCTGTCCGATAGTGAGTTTAACTTTAGTTTTAAGAGACGAGTGAATAGGATTCCATGATTACCACTAGAACAATATTGGTGAATCGTCTTTGAATGCTCTCTACGATCTTTGTGTATTTGATAATTAGGGCTCCATATGATTGTGCGTACTCTAATTTACTTCGAATTAAGGAAGTGTAAAAGTTTTTGTTTTGAAATTTTAAAACATTTTGAATTCCTGTATAAAACCCTAGCATTTTGCGTGCCGATTTACAAATATTTTCAATGTGAATATTAAATCTTAATTTAGCATCAATTGTAATTCCTAAGTCTCGGATGAATTCAAGCTTCTGAAGTGGATTATTGTTCAACGTGTATTGTGTTTCCAATGCAGTATGCTTACGCGTAAAGTTGATATAGGAACATTTTGAAGCGTTGAGATCCATGCCATTTAACTCGCTCCAACGAGCAATTCTATCGACATCTTCTTGTGAGATTGTGCATCATGATCGTTAAAATTGCTTTTGCGAGTTTCAAATCGTCGGCAAAGATGAAACATTTTGAATTATGTACACAATGGTTACATCATTTACGAAAATATTAAATAATATGGGCCTAACACGGATCCCTGTGGTACTCCTGAGGTGCACCCATATTTCTGAGAAAAGTAGCCTCTGATCACTACGTATGAAGATCTGTCTTTTAAATATGAAGCAAACCACGAAAGTAATGGCCTCAATTCCGAAAAATGATAGTTTCGCTATTAACAACTGGTGATTCACCCTGTCGAAGGCTTTGAGAAATCGGTGTAGATAGCATCTACTTGAAGACGTGAGTCGACGTAGGTGTTATAAAATTCAAAACATGAAAGGTTTGTGACAGTAGATCGAGATGTCATAAATCCGTGTTGGGTGTCTGAGATAGCGTGGCGTACATGGCGTGACAATATAGGCGAAAGCAAGGACTCAAAGATCTTAGAGATAACTGATAATATTGATATGGGTCTGTAGTTGGCAATATTATCTCGATTCCTTTTGTACACAGGCACTATTCTTGCAACTTTCCATATATCTGGGAAGACCGGTACTGAGGATCTATTAAAGATATAACAGATAGGCAGAGACAACGATTTAGCACACTTCTTAATAAACAATGGAGGAAGATCGTCGGCCCAGCACCTTTATTTGCGTCAAGTCTTTTTATTTTTTATTACTTCCTTAACATTGATGTTTATTAAGCAGAGATTGTTTACAGTAAATGTTTGTAGGGAATGTTCCTGCAGGATAGGTCTCTCCTCTCGTATACGGAAGCAAATGATTCAGCAAAGAGATTGCACACTGATGGGCTATCAGTGGTGTTCCTATAATGTTCCTATAAGTGGTGATGAAGTTGTAGATGTCTTAGCGTAACAAAACAATCACTATTATTATCTTGAAGACACCCTGATTGTAATCGTACGGAACGAACAAACGACCGAACGACGGAACAAACAACCGAAATAGAAAGCAGGTAGTCGAATAAGCTATAGAAATAGAAACAATTTAAGCGTATAGGTACCGTATGCACTATAAGTTGACGCGCGGCTCAACGGCGGAGTTAAGTACATGTCAGGAAACATTTCGTTACCGCGATTTTAAAACCTAGTAACGACATCTAGCGGAATCAATTTAAACTATGTATACGTTAGTTAATAAGACCTCTAAAAATATTTTTCTTATAATTTTGCACAATTTTTTTTATTGTAATACCGATTCATTCATAACACATACGATATAAGAACTGTATTCATTTCCGTTCAATAACTATTACTAAGGCTTATTAATAAGGCTTACTAAGAACTGTTTCTACCATTGTTAAGTAATAGTTAAGGGTGAAAGCGTGACAGGTGGTGATAGTATTTCTGATCCATACTTATAATCACGCCTGTAACCCTTGCGGGTAGGCAGAGCATCAACGGATTACTTAATATCGTCTGCGAGGTTATCGCCTATTCTGTGAATTACAATGCACCAAAACGTTTGAAGAAATCAGCTGGTGAATTTTATGTTTTTATCGCTCTCTCTCGGTCCTGCGGGAAAAATACAGATCCATACATTTTTATCTTAATTTTGGTAAAAGACATAATAATCCAGATATTCTGACCTTCTGTGTTCATCCATCGTACCGTCGTCCGTCTTGTAGAATCACGGTAGCCACCAGCTGAATTTAATTTTGCAAATATATCCGACAAAGACGAAACCTAGAATTCTGCTTGTCTTTTTTTCAATTTTGAATAATCCAAATTTTAACTCCAACATATCTCAAGAAAAAATTCCAGTATCTTTTTCAACTCATGATAAGGTTCTTCACTCCTCATCTAATCATAAGATCAGTATTTCATTTCATTTCACTGGTTAACCAACAATTCCTTTACTATTCAGGAACACTACTCTGGAACTTGCCCGAAAACGTAAGAAGAGCGCCAAGTAAGGACTGTTTTAAAAAGTTGATACATGATTTTTTAATCAGCGATGTTGGACGTTAAGAATGATGATGATATATTTTGATATACATAGATGTTTTTTATTTACAATTTCAATATATTATATATTTTATTATCATATGTAACGTATATTATATCTATGTATAATACATACATACATACATATAAAGTTTTTGTATATTTTTTTTTAGTTTATCATAGTACGTATGTATGCACGTATGTATATATTATGTATATATTATATATTATGTATATATGTATTTGCACCTGTCACAAAATCTCATCACTCCACGGGTTGACTGGCAGAGAATGCCGTTAGGCATTAAATCCGCATTTTGTTACCCTAGTTATTTGGTGTTAACAATCAAGATTAAATAAATAATAAAGCTTTGACTGAATTGCTTCCTTTTTATTCCGTTAAGTCTGTAGTTATAAGCTTTTTAGTCTATTAAATCTTTTGTAACATGATGTGTGTTGGTGTTTGATGTAATAAATAATCTTTCTTCTTTCTTTCTTTTTTAACATTTTTTTTATCGGGATAGCTAACTATGAAAACAAAATAGGCACATAAAATTTAATACACAATTATTTTAAATGGATTCTATGTGTTTCATGATTCACAGATAAAATTATTTTCTATGTTTACATTTCAAACTGATATTTGTTTACTGAGTATAATACGGCATACATTTAATTCAAACTGTAACATTTTAGCATTGAGTAAAATGTAAAATTATTTGACATTGAATATTACATCGGATTCAACATTGTAAACATCTACCGCATTTAAACTATGACACTGTGCCTTTTACTGATTCTGAAAACGGTTGATGTAGTTTAAAGCGCAGAGCTTTTCATATAATATTTTAACTATTAATGAAAGTCATCATCATCATCATTACATTTCACAAGTCCACTGCTGAACATGCATAGGCTCGTTCACGCGGTCAAGCCGACCCATTCGTGCTACAAACTAAATATAGCTGCAGCGTGGCTCTATCGTAAAATTACACATACATTTATTTTCATGCAATATCATCATTTATTTATTTTCATCGGTTAACGTAGGAAGAGTCGATTTGTCTTGTCAAATATATCGATAAATATTATCTCAATATTAATTCAATTTTCAAACATGAATATCATGTTTGAAAATTAATATATATACATAATTGGTGAAAGTCGAATGAAAATCCCTATAATAGTTTCAGCGCGAACATGCATACACACAGACGCAGCGAAGAACTTTAATTATAACATCCCTTAAATGTTTAATATTTTTCTCTAGTCTGTTTTTTATTTTTTTATAGGATAGGGTGAAAAACGAGCACAAAGTCCACCTGATGGTAAGTGGTTGCTGCGATCCATAGACATCTACATCTATCCTCAATAAAGAATCAAAATGCAGATACCAGTACGTTGTCACCCGTGAGGACGAAGATGGAATGCCTCTTTTCCAGTATAAAGAGTGTCCGGTTCTCTACACTCACCATACGAAACACAGCAGTGTTAAGCTGCTATTTTACGCTGGTATTCTGTGAGAGCGTAGTATATTATTATCATTTATATATTATCGTTCCCAGTCCATAAATATCCAAGTAAAAGATGCGAGTCAGTTAGTACTACGACCGGCAAACTTCACATCAGCTTGCTGCGAAGTAAATAAGAAATAATTTTAGAATAAAAAATCAAATTAATTTGGAATAAATTGATGACTTAGCATTTTTTAGTAAACCTCATAATTTTGATAACAACAGTATTTTGTATAAAAATGACGCAACCGTGACAAAAGATCAGAATGACATAAATTATGTATAGTACAAATAATATCGAGCAAAACCATAAAACAATAAAGGTTCAAGAAACATTTCACCAACTTATCTTCAACTAACTGTCAGAAGATAAGCTAGTATTTTCACCCTGATAGCACTATTAACACACTTTTCCTCTCGGTTGTACAACCATTTAGCCTGAATTTTGGCAAATACTACAGTTACACGGACTTTGATTAAAGGCTTTTATTCATATTACGTATTCGTTTTTTGTTTTCTATTTTTGTCAATAGGAGTGACTCTCATTACAAGATTATGTTAACTTTTCTTTCTTTAGTTAGTTTCATTATTAATATAAAAATAAATAGAAAATATCCACCACGTTTTTGACAAGGAATGCAAAGCACGGTCGTGAGCCACCTGCATCCATCGACTTCCTGCATGTCTTACCAGGCCGTCACTCCATCTAGTGGGGGTCGTCCCACACTTCACCTACCGGTACGAGGCTGCACTCGAGAACCTTTTTTCCATCGGTTTTCGATTAATGAAAGTTAATGAAAATAGTAGTCTTTTCTTGATTTTTGTTAGGTAAAATTGACATTAAACAACAAAATATTTCTTTCCAGATTGCCATTATTATTAATAAAAGCCTACCGCTACCGTTACAGCCTATCAAAAGTCCACTGCTGAACATAGGTCCCCATAGATTCCGGCATAGTCAGTATATTTGCCATATTTGCCACAATTGCAGGCGGAAGAAATGAAATATATTTTGTTGTCAGGAAAACGCCTGCTCATCTCTTGGTTTGTTTTTCTGTCACCTCTTAAGACACCCACGTAACGATATGGGATAGTGGATATCTACACTGCTACTATACAGTCGACTTATAAAAGCTTTAGTGATTAATAAAACTTTGGCCGTATGAAAATAAAAGCTTGGGAATGTTATAAATGTAATGTTAAAATTATAAGTTAAATTTCAATAATACTAAAAAAGTTCATATAAGTGTGACTTCAACATCATAAGTAGCTATTAAAAAAAGTAACTCATCGCTGGGCAAATGACTCTATCATTCTAAGAGCGCTTTTGAGCAACGAAAATCCACCGCTCTGCCCTGATGCGTCTTGTGAACTTCACATGTTGTCTTCAAAATATTTTAAATTCTGAGACATGCATTTATAAGTACATAAATATTGCATTGCATTACATAAGTACATAAATAAATTAAACTAAATAGCATAATTACTAACTATAAAAAGTAAAACCGACTTATAAACCTTATAAGAATAAAATTATTTCAACACAATAGCTGCTGAAGTCGATGCTAAGAGTATATTCTTGAAAAACAAGTTCAGGGACTAATTGAAGGGTTCTAAAGCCAAATTAGTGGTTTTAGAATTTTGTCTGTCTGTCTGTGTATTCCGGATTCACGCAAAACTACTGGATCGATTTATATGAAATTTTGTATGTAGGTAGTTAATTACCCGGGGCAACTTATAGGCTACTTTTTATCTGATTACGGAACTTCGAAAAAAGAAGGTTAAGTATTTTCCTTACATTACATGTTTATTTTCTATTATATCTTAGTTATAGGCGGTATGACTGGTGTTTTTCAAATAAATACCATATTTATAAATAAATATTAAAATATAGTTATAGCCTTGGTAAAATCAAAACAGCGCCATCTGTCATCAAATGGAAAAAGTAGTATATTTTGCCTTCAGTTACATAGTTATAAAGTAAATAATATAAATAACTTACAAAAATATAAATAATTAGATTTTTAAAATTATTTAAAAATTCTAACGTACAGTTGTTTTTAGTATTTTTGTTATTTTATTTTAAAAGTGTAATAATTTCAATAGATAAAAATGACGTATATAAAAAATATGAAAATTGATAAGGTTTTTCTTAGTATTTATAATAGCTTGCTTATTCAACACTAAGAAATTTTATATTATTCGCTTCTATCGCTGATATTACTAGATAGTATAGTTTTGGCTTTAATTATTTCATCTAACAATAGCGCCATCTACTTACTTCTAAATAAACTAAAATGGTTAGTCATGATAAAATTAAATAATATAATGCTACTGAATATACGATGTAAATAATTGAAAATTCGTTCGTGGCATCGTTGGATGTGTAATTACTAGGTAGGTAGATGTGGTCAACAATCATGCAAAAGCTTAGTTCCAGTTTTTATGAATTGTATTTAAACAAACACGAGGGTGTAGTTCGCCATGAGATTTCATCATGGCATGGGAGCAAAACGTGTACGATTCCCTGAGGTGAATCTGTTGATTGATGTAACATGTATGTAAGCTGCTACTTTTTTACTTTTAATGGGGCAATATAGGCAGTTTATATTTCATTCATATTTTCGGGTCTGTTCTTTTTTGTTTTTCCTCTACCGTAAATATTAAGGGTTGCAAAGATGAGTAGAACTCATTATCGTCAGCATATCAAAGGTCTACTAAAATTAACATAGGCCTCCCCCATAAATTGTCAAGGGGCTGGATATTTGCTATAGTTGCCACGCTTGGTAGGCGGGTTGGCCACCGCAGCTATTATTATTTTGATCTCTTGTCAGGAAGATATTATGCTGCCCATCTCCTGTTTATTTTCCTCTGTCGCCTCTTACGATGGGACGGTATGAGTGGTGATTCTCTTCACCACCACAACAAGGCGAACATTTTTCTACTCCTGTTCATGAGTTTAGTGCTCCCACTTTCACTGTGAATAAAATTTATAAGGAATAAAACAAATTTTAAGGATTATTTTTGCGTTTAATTTTAACATTTTTAATTTCCGATGTTTTGGGCACTACAGCACCCATGGTAACGGGAGGACTGAGGTGTTTGACCACCTGATGTCATAGTAAGAATATAATATAATATAATAGAATAGATGCAGTAATTGAATTTAATTTTATTAATTATGGGGTCCTTACCAGATGGTAGCACTCAGCCATCTTCCTATTTAAATTAGGATGTTTTGAATTTCAATAGCCTCGCGAATCATCATTGGTAGGAATCGGTGTTCTAATGCAAAGATTTGTTGTCTATCAGATCCGATATAATGGTTGGGACGATACTAAACATATCACTGACATATGACATGACATACTTTAGACTTTGGAGCGTCGGTGCTTGACATTAACGATATGTTTTTACGCGGGTTTTATGAAACTTTCATCAAAAGATGTAAAACCTCAAAAAAAGTCAAAATTAAACGATAAAATCCGTGACATTAGTTTTATTCCATGTGTAGTATGTAGATTGTTATTGTACTGCATTTATGAAATTTTGAAGTCTACTGAACGTAAAAATATCTACATCTATTTTATGGTACTAATCTATATTAAATAGATGATATGAATAAAATATTTCAAATAAACATTATACCGTAAATTGATAGAAGAGCATGAAATTCATCACTATTTTGTTAAAACTAAATTGACTTTAATTATGAATGAATGTAAAGAGTAAAATGTAAATAATAATAATAATACATTTTGATTCCAAGACAATTTACTTTTCTTGTGGATACATCGGAAGACGCGCCCGATATAAAAAATTGTAGGTGTATATGCACGTGTTCCTGTAGCTATTATATCTGTGCCAAATAAAAATCATCTAAGTCTAATAGTCTTTTAGAATTCAATAAAATCTTTGACAGACATAGAGACACAGATACCGAGGTGACTCTAAAAGTAATCGAATTATGCTAACTTTGGCACGGAATAGCATTTAATTATGTTTCTAAATTCAAGTTCTTGCGAGCGAAGCCGCGGGTAAAATGCTAATATATAATATATGTGGTAAATCCATGCTGCAGCTATATTATGGTATCACGAACGGGTCGAATTGCCCGGGGAATGACCCCATTTTTACAAAATACCAGCGTAAAATAAAAGCTTAAAGCTGCTGTTTCGTATAATGATGTAGAGAAATGGAGATCCTTTTCAATGAATATGAAACATCTCACCTGAATCCTCAAGGGTGACAACTTATCTGGATTTTGATTCTTAATTGATAATAAATGTAGATGGCAACAGTATCCACTTACCATTAACTTGACTGTGTGCTCGATTGCCACCGTTGTTCTATATTAAAAAATCATATAAAAGACATACGCATCGAATATTACCTTCACGTATTTTGAACTCTGATAACGTGCTATAAATATTTTTTATTTTACGTATTTTAATAAGTCTTCTTAGATATTCGCAAAGCTTACAATGGGTACCATTCTATATTTTGCGAAAATACGTATCAATTCTTGCTTGATATATCAATAAGCGTAGCACGTTACAATAGAAATTCTATTTAGCATATGAATACATTTTGTATCAATATTACGTTTGAATTTTGAATCCAAAATATCGTATTATTTGATCTCAAAATTATCTTATTCTTATTTAGTTATTTCATATCATTTTTGTAATAAAAATAACTTAATTAATTATATCTTCGTACTATTTACTAGTTAGGGCTCTCTTTTTGCCTGGGAGTCAGTCTGGGTATGTTTACTTATTTCTGCCGCCAAATAGCAGTATTGCGATTGCTGTGTCCCGGTCTGAATGGTAAAGACACCCAGTGAGAATTAATCAAAGCCTGTGAGACATTCTTTCTAAGTCCACAGAGGTGATAATGCATCTAAAGCATTATTTGTTTAAGGTTATGCAGTACCATGGGCTACAGTAACTTATCCGTTGCGTCGCATTGCTATCCCATCGGATTATGAGAGTGAAGGAACAGAAAAAGCATCTGTGCTTGCACACAAACTCGTCCACCATAATCTTGTCCTGTGCAGATGGCTAGTGTCCGTTGAGACTGGAATGAATCATATTCAGTCTGAAGGACATTAATGTTCCTATAAGTGGTGATGAAGTTGTAGATGTCTTAGCGTAACAAAAACCCATTCACTATTATCTTGAAGACACCCTGATTGTAATCGGACGGAAAGACAGACTTCGGCAAATTATCCACTCCTTAGTTTTTTTAAAAATACAAAAGTTGACAAACGAACACACAGTCCACCTGATGGTAAGTAGATGCTGTGACCATAATAGGCATCATCTACATCTATACTCAAGTAAGAATCACAATCACAACACAAGCTTTGCGTTGTATGTCAATTCAAATGTATGTTTTTTTTGTATGTATATTACGCGATATCTTCTCAGATTGTGAACCAATTATGATGATTCTTTTTTTATTAAATAGTTTATACTTCAAGGGTGGTGCCACATAAATTTGGAGAAAAAATTATTTTATTAACTTCTTTTTTAGCAATTTGAAGTCGGTTTTACTTTTGTTAAAAGTTATAATTATTTTACATCGAGTATTTTTTATAGGATAAGGGTGATAAGCGAGCACACAGTCCACCTGATGGTAAGTGGTTGCTGTGGCCCATAAACATCTACATCTATCATCCTTTGCGAATCAAAATGCAGGTGCGTTGTCAGCCGTGAGGACTAAGATGGAATACATTTATTCCAGTAAAAAGAGTCTCCAGTTCTCTACACTCACCATACGAAACACAGCAGCATTAAGCTGCGATTTTACGCTGGTATTCTGTGAGAGCGTGGTCCTTCCCCGGTCGAGCCGGCCCATTCGTGCTACAACTATACAATTAATATAGCTGCAGCATGGCTCTACCACGTTTAAAATATAATACTATATAACGTTTTACCAGTATGAAGAAACAGCAATAATTTTCAAGTTGCAATCTATATCGACAATGATAGAAAGTAATTTCAACAAAATAAAAACTTTATGCAAAGCACTTACAGTAAAATAAATCAATTTTATCGCAAGTCGAAGAAATATTAAAGAAATGGGAAGACTAAATTTTTTTTATATGTAATACTTAATAATTTAGTATCGTAATAAAAGTTAATAATCTTATTGTGCCCAGGTAAATATTATTTATACGTCAAAGGTCAAACATAACATATTGATTGGGAGGTGTGGGTATGCACTAGAAGCAATGTTTCGTCAGGTGATGGTTGATGTTTGGTTGGTGTATATTAAGATTAACCAAGCATATAAGCGAAAGTGCATATTATGTACTTTGGCGCATATTAGGTATTTACCTATGAAATTGCTGTTTTTTATCGAATAAGTTAATGTAATTTTTTTCTATATTTTTTATTTCTATAAATCTTTGCCAACTTGATGCCCTTCTTGAAGAAATCAGCTGGACGGGAGGCAACAAATTATTCAAAGGCATTTTGTACTGTCTCTCGGGTATTGAACTTTTTTCCTGCCAAAAAGTTATCCAAATTCTGGAAAAAGTAGAAGTCTGTAAGCGCAATGTCTGGTGAGTACGTCGGATGACGGAGAGCTTCCAACTCCAGCGCTTGTAACTTGGAGACCGTCTGTTGTGCAGTACGAGGCCATGCGTTGTCATGTAGGAGCAGCGGGGACGAGCGATTAACAAAGCTGATTGGAGAAGTGCGAGCTTCTCCATCATTGTGTTCAGTTCTTCACAGTATACACACATCTGCAGGAATGCTCAACCCATTTGGTAAGAAGAATCACACCGGCACGAGACCACCAAACAGTGACCATCACTTTTCTAGGGGTAAGTTTTCGTTAAGGGCATTGTTTAGGTGCTGAACTAGGATCTAACCAACTTACCGAGTGCTTGCGATTATCAAACAGAATCCATTTTTCGATGCGGTTCAAAATTCCTTCGTTTGTGTGCCTGTTGAGCAGTGTAAGGCACGCCTCGACGCGTACTTTGCGCTGGTGATCATTGAGTTCGTGGGGCACCCGTAAGTTGAGCTTTTTAGCTTGCTAATTTAACGCAAATGAACCAATATTGTTTTGATGCTAACGTCGAAAGCTGATGCTAATTCGGCCGTAGATTAAGTATCATCAGCTTCCACAATCGCCTTAATTCGTCATTGTCGACCAAAGTTTTCGGATGATCACGGGGTTCATTTTTAGGTCGAAATTTCCAGAATGAAAGCGGGCAAACCAATAACAGGTGGTGCGTTTGTTTGTAGTATTTGCTCCGAACACGTCGTTGAAGTTGCGTGCCGCTTGTGCCGCGTTACTGCCACGACGGTACTCATATTCCATAATTACTCGAATTTTAAACTTGTCCATGATGACGAAAAAGATTCAAATGCGAAGAAAACATAACGCTATTCAATAAACAAATGACTAATTTTGAAAAAAGAACTCCATGTTATTAAAATAAAATTAATTTGAAATTGGAATTCTTAGCCAAACAAAAATTATTTTGATTTGAAATGGCCAGTACTGCAGAACGGCAATTTTATAGGTAAAGACCTATTATTTTAATAATTTAGCAATGACATATGAATCACAAACCCTTTACAGAACAGAATATAAATCAGTCAAACAGTTTAAGAGATAAATGGGAAATTTCGTTTGCACAAATATGTTTATTGCAGCGCCCCGTGGCGAGTTAACACAATAACACATCATATCTAAGGACCATCGCCGATGAATCACAAGCCCTTTTCAGAAAACCGTATACAAATTGGACAAACTGTTCTGGAGATAAATGGGAACATGCGTTTGTACACACAAAAAAACAAACAAACAAACAAACAACGTCTCACCCTAAACGCATACAATACACCTTCTCCATTCCGTCGGGGGTAAAAAAAGTGTGCAAGAAAAATAAAATCATTGAAAAATAAGTTTATTTATTTTATTTAAGTTTGTGCAAAAAAAGAACCGTAGGTAATTTATATATTTTAATTATGTTCTTTAGTATGGCATCTGTTTAGTAGCGTAGAACACACAAATTCCTTTATTACTGCAACATTAATCATATATGCTGATGAATGTCATAGAGCCGACTCAGGGTGCCAAGAAGATCTTGTGGCTTCCGCAAATGACGAAATAATGTCTTATAACAAATGGTTTGTATTATACGTCAGGCCTACATTATCTTGTTTATTTCGTACGGCCAGTATCTGGGTGTTACACAATAAAATAGTTTATAAAAGAAAAAGTTTAATAATTTTGACTGCTCTGCTGAAGGCCGCGGGTTCGAATCCCGCACGGATCAAGTATTTGTATGGCCCACAAATAATTGTTCCGAGTGTGTATGTTTGTCTTTGTGCAATTTATGTATGTAAAGTGCCACCACGAAACAGGAGAAAATCCTAGTGTGGCGGTTTAAAAAAATTATGTTTACTTATTTATCAAATTCTAAGCATTAAATGAAACTAATTTTACGGATTCTATCACGTTTAATTAGACTTTTTATTCTCGACGTTTCGGGTGTTTTACAGCACCCATGGTCATGAGGGCTGTACTACCATACTCTAGAGGAGTCACAGATAAGATTGGCTACATCTTGAAGCGAGCTTCCATTAAAACCTACTACAAGCCGCCGAAGAATATTAGTCAACTTTTACCATCCGTCAAGTGTCATATCCCTCTACAAGATGCAGGAATGTACAGCTGTATTGTGAATGTGGTCTCTCTTACATAGGACAAAGAAAAAGATATATAAAAAGCCGCGTAAAGGAACATACCGATGACTTGAAGCACCGACGTTCCGGGAAGTCTGCAGTCTGTGAACATGTTCAAGATCGTCCCCGCCATTACATTACATTTGATAGACCACAAATCCTCGCAAAAGAACACCGATTCCTACCAAGGATGGTTCATTCATTCAAAAAATTAATCAAAAACTGGAGGTAGTCGGGCTATGACATCGGGACGTCAAACACCTCAGTCCCCCCGTGACCATGGGTGCTGTAAAGCACCCGAAATGTCGGCGATTAAAAATTTAAATTAAACGCGATAGAATCCGTAAAATTAGTTTCATTGTCATTTGTCATTAGTTCAATGTGTAGTGGTCGCGTAAATATAAAAAATCGTTATCAAATTCTAAGCGTTTTACTAGAACAATTTTATTAAAAACCGCCGCCTTTGGCTTTCCACGAATCTGGATTTACGCACTGTCTTCATAGGGAATTTAGCCACTGCTAATTTATTTATTTATTTAAACTTTATTGAACCTCACATCAGTACAGGATCAAAAGGCGGACTTAATGCTAAAAGCATTCTCTGCCAGTCAACCTAAGGGCAGTGATAAAACTACGAAGCCGGTTACAAGCAACATATATATGTATATATATATATAAAGCAATTTTAATTCAAAAGATTTCTTGAGGATTTAGTGTTCCAATGGTTAAGGTGGAAGTCTTTAGCTTTTTTTAAGTCCGGAATATTGTTTAAGAGTAAGGATTGAGTTGTTCCTACTTTATGACCAGTAGCAGAGTCCTGCTGGGAAGTCCACAACAAAATTTTGAAACATGTTTCACTGAGAGGCTTCATTACACGATCTAAGAGAGTCTATTGAATGACTAAGGTCGAAGTCCTCATATTCCTTACACCTTTTCTACAAAGGTGAAGCTCCGTGACTCCTTGGTAGGATACCCTTCAGCGAACCACGATTGTTGCAAAACGATGACCACGTCGAACTGTTACAACAACTTGCGTGGCTTCTTGAGAGCTGATCATATATTTTGTCATTTTGCTTGTTGTGGTGCTCTTCGATCGCATTTTTTTTCATCTGTATAAATCATACTTCTTGTATCTTCCACTAGCGTATCGAGACAGCAAACGGTTTGATTGTTCCACTCTCCTAAGCTGTAGGGGTAGATTTAGGGCATTTTCTGTGAATCGGCAGTAGGCTGCAGGTCATGTTTAATAATTAGGACCCTAGCGGGAATCGTCATTTCATGCAATAATTATTTTTTGTTTCCTTTGTGGCGGCGCTGTCGTCACATACATACAACATATCGAAGCCTAAATCCACTGTGGCCGTGAAAGGAAAAGGGGAGATCTCCCGCCGGACAAGATGTTTTCTGCCCGGGGAGCGGCCAACGCTCCGAGTGGTAGTTCGGAGCTATTCTATATATACTGCTTTTTACTTCGGATCTTTGATAGCGCAATTTAGGCTTCGATGTGGTTTTACTTGTGGCGCGACGACAGCGCCACCACATCTTATAGGCTTTTGCCGAATTCTAGCTTTGACAGTGTTAACAGCTCATTTGGTCTTAACAACATGGAGTCGCCTCAATTACGGTCTTCCACAGATGAATTTTCGGTTTAATTGTCGATAGTATGATACACAAACATACGGTTAAGCTTTTGAAGTGTCTAAAATGACTGAAGGCTCCAAACCCACCTAGTGTGAATCAATCACTATAATTCTGTTTTCTTTAAAGCCCTACTCTATAATGTTGTGAATTTAACAATCGCGATGAAAATTATTGTGGGAAATTGCGACAAACAGGCCAAAGTTTATTGCGTAGTAAATACATTTCAAATTTGAATTCGGAAAGGAAGAAAAAATATATTTTTAAATTTTTACAATATTTATGGCCAGACTGCTGCAGCTGATTTTCAGGCTTAGTAAGAATAGGTAAGCTTGACTGGGAAAAACCACGCTTTCTAGTACTTTGGAGTTAGTTAGGTTTTTTGTTACTAAAGATTCTTTATACTACATAGAATGTATTTTGAACGTATGAAAGTTTCATTTTCCATTAAAAAACGAGTAAACAAAAAGAATAACATCAAGTTTCATACACTTATATAGGTTTTAACTTAATTATCACACGTAATAAATGTTGCAACATGAGTGTGTAAATTCGAGAATGTCTCAAGACAACGCTCGAATGGTTGCCACTCACGTTAAGCAAAGCTTATAATTATTCGTGCAGCGAAGCGATAGCGACGAGTAATGGAGCTCTTGCTTAGTTCGCAATAATTTCCCCATCGTGACATCGTTGCAAAGAACCATGTTTCTGGACGTACATTTAATGTTACTTTTAATTTTATGATGTTGACATTTATATTTCAATAGCGAAATATCCAAGAGCGAGTATTCAAATCACACACGGAGCATGTTAGAGACGTTATGGAGAATGTTAGAATTGCCTACAATTAATTTTTATAATCTTTTTCAATCGATTATTTTTAGCACTTCACGTTGTCTGTTCTAAAAAATTATTTGACATATAAAAAGTAAAAAATATTCCATTTATAATCATGGAGTCACTAACTTCACAACAGCGCATTTTGATTGTCCTAATTTGTTATGAAAGTGGTCGTTCAAAAAGAGAACAACGTTTCATAAATTACGTGAGAGTTTTGATCGACATGGACGTCCTACTGAGCGTGCAATTGGCAAAATTATTGATCGTTTTGAAGAAACTGGTTCAGTAGAAGGTTGTAGACCATATCAACATGTTCATCCAGTTCGTACTCCTGATGCAGTCGCATCTGTTAGTGGAAGTGTTCGTAATATACCAAGCACATCAACCAGGCATCGTTCACAGGAACTAAACATTTCACGAACCACATTACGACGCATTTTGCATGTTGATCTTCATTTGCATCCATACAAAATTCACCTAACTCAACAATTGAAGCCACCAGACCATTCCAAGCATTGTTAATTGGATGCTTCAACGAAATGGTTTCTCATCAAAAATCATCTTTATCGATGAAGCCCATTTTCATCTTAATGGGTACGTAAATAAACAAAATTATCGAATTTGGCGAGCGGAGAATCCTCATGCTATTCACGAAGCAGAACATCATCCTCCAAAAGTCACTGTTTGGTGTGGTTTATGGGCTGGTGAAATCATTGGGAAAATGATCACAAGAAAATGCCCTTACATTGAATGGGGAACGTTATTGCAACATGTTAACTGGTTTTTTGTGGCCCAAATTGAATGAATTAGGTGTCAACGACCTTTGGTTTCAAGAAGATGGAGCGACATCCCACACAAGTCGTGCAACACTCCATTTATTGTCAAGAAAATTTACTGATCGCATAATTTTAAGAAATTCTGAAGTTCCTTGGCCACCTTGAAGCCCGAATTTAACACCACTTGATTATTTTTGTGGGGTTATTTGAAAGGTATGGTGTATGCTAATCATCCACAAACAATTCAACAACTTAAAAACAACATTCGAGCTGAAATTGAGGTCATTGATCCGATTTTATTGGAAAAGTCATCGAAAATTTTGATGTTCGGATGCAGGCCTGCAGACGAAGCCGTGGTGGGCGTATGAAAGATATTGTTTTTCATGCATTAATGGCATAGAACCACCTTTCATTGTCAATAAAAAAATTGACTTTTCACCTCAAAATGTGTGTTTTATTTACAAATTAATAAAGGACTAACAGATGGCCCACCCTATGTAAATAAACACCTTCATTATATAGGGGAGAGTGTAGGGTGAAATTTCAGTTCAAGAAAATCGGGGTTATCGGCGTATTTAGTAAATAAAGCCAAGGGTGGCGATACCAAATTCTCCATGATATAGGAGAGGCCTAGACGTACTATGTATGCACTGTTTTTGAACTGTAGCGTACGAAAAATACTTTTTAGTCCAAAGATAATCATACAATAGCAAAGCATTAAGTAGATTAAAAAGAGGTTTAAATAAAAGGTGTTGTATTAAAAGGTTGAAATCCAAGTAGCTTTATTTTAGTATATGAAACATATCATTCGAAAGATACTATGCCATAGATGGGTATAAAAAATTATGAGTGTAAGCTGCCGCTAAGGCAGGTAAATTTAAGTGAACATACATAGAAGATATTTGCATGCAAAACAATTTAAGTAGGTAACTAATTAAATGCAAGCATTTTATCACGTTCATAGCTGAATAGGCCAAGATCCCTTTGCTTTTACTGAACGGAAAAATAATACAAAAATATATTATGCAAACAAATACTTAGCATTGCTTCCACACAATTTGTAGGAGTTTTAACACAGGCGATGTCTTTATTTCTTGTATAATGTTATATGTCACTGATTTTTCGAATACGCCTGTAGCGGTTAGGATGAAATTTTGTTTTTGGATAATACTTTACTTTCCAACCTGATAGGTAGATAGGTGTCATCATACCCTAAGAAAAAGATTCAAAGGCCGAGCTAAGCTGGGTCACCCACCTATTAATATGGCACTAACTTTAGAAAAATCTGCCCAACACCTATTTGGAATCAGTTTAAAAGCACCAATATTGAGTACATAATGCTTTTGAGCATGACTATACAGTAAAAGTGTTCATCAGTTTGATACAAATAGTAATTTCCTGTTGTATTTTAATGAAGTGGTGCGTGAACATTGTATATGCATGAGCCTGTCTCAATTGCTTTGTTGCAAATTAATGAAGTACTGGATCCTTTCTGCTGCGCTAATGAATAACCGTGTTGGTATGTTTATACCTGTATTATTATTTTGGCGTATATTTATACAATAAATAAATAAATATCTTTTACTGATAAAACTTTTTATTCAGATCCCAATCCTTACGTAATGCCTAAATTTTTAGATAGATAGTCCTAGCGACATCAATTGTCTAATTGCTAGTAACGATCCTGTTTAATTGTACATTATAATAAGAAGTTGATTAGAACCCTGATTTAGTTAGCTTATTTATTGCTCCCGAATTCCAATAGATGGCGTTCCAATGTAAGTCTATATTGATTATTTGTTATAAATATGTTTATTATTATATTATTGGAATATATACCGAAAATAATACCGTATTGTGGCATAGGTAAATCCATCACCCTGTTACGGGTCGTAAATCATAATGCCTAAACTTAAAACCTTTCGTAGGTGTTGAAAAATGCGACGTGTCATAAGATAGTGGTAAGTATAAGCACTTGTGGTGTTATCAATTCGTCGCTAACACCGCAAAGCGGCGAACCTCAATTTTTTAAAAAATACAGGAGAGCAAGAGAACATTTATTATTCTCCAATTACTACCTTTTTTTCATCAGAAATCTCACTCACCTGTAATTTTTTAAAAATTGAGGTTCGCCCGTTTGTGGCGTCAACGACGAATTGTGTTGAGTGAGTATAAAGATTGTATAAAAAAGGTTTTTATATTATTTATATAGGTATTAACTGTGTAACATAATTTAATATGATTGTAAACTGTTCTTTTATTTAAAAAAAATGTATCACTGGGTTTCTTGCTGGTTCTTCCCAGGACAGAGGTATTTTCCTAACCAGTGGTAAATGAAATATAAGAATGACTTTCAATAAGTATTATTTATCTACTATATTGAATAAAATTTACGATTTCTATTTTTCGTATGATTTTTTACACTCCAGCGTCGCTCTACTACTCAAAGAACGACTATTCTCAAACAATCGTAATGTCAGAATTAGATCCTTCCTGCTCATACTAAATGATGTGCCGGTATATAGCATCTCATATAAACCATAAGTAAATACTAAATACCCTAAACATATTGATATATTAAATTAAGTAATGAAAAAAAAAACAAATTCATGCTGCAGAAGTGAGTAGCGGATTCGACAAGGGACGCCCTAGAAGGAAGTTTATCGTCCAAATTGGCGATATATTGAAGATGGGCCAAATTAAGAGTAAACTTAACCGATGAA
Organism: Parnassius orleans; assembly: GCA_029286625.1. Classification (NCBI taxonomy): domain Eukaryota; kingdom Metazoa; phylum Arthropoda; class Insecta; order Lepidoptera; family Papilionidae; genus Parnassius; species Parnassius orleans. The sequence continues at coordinate 6,142,190 of JAGSMP010000037.1, forward strand.
CATGTATTGTATGCCTGGGTGTATGGACGCGAAGGAGGAGAGAGAGGTGGGTTAGATCGTGCCAAATGGAAGTCCGTAGTCTCTGCCTACGCCACTGGGTGATAAGCGTAAGTGTTTATGTTATGCAAAAAAAGAACCGTGAATTTTGTGCTAAAACAATACAAACATTCCTCTCACTCATCATAAATTGTATTTTCTCGTTATATTTAAATGATTTCTTTTCTTTTTTTATGCCTAATAGTAATGAAACATTAAATATTTTATTAATTTTAGGCATATTAATGAAACGTAATCACGTCACGTATCGATTACGCGCTCCTGGCGCGCGCACCATGAATGACCGCGCCGACCAGTCCGCTCTGTGGAACGTGCTGCAAATGTTCGAAGTGTATCAACTAAGCGCACCTGGCACCTGGCATAGCTCGGAACGCAACGAACACACGAATGATGAAAACAAACGTCCCAACTACCGCGCGCGCCAAAACTTAAACTACTTTGATAATCGGTAAAAAACCGACACCAGATGGAGCGGCCCGCTCCACGTTTGAGCGCTCCAACGAACAATTTGGCGCGCGCTCCAAGGCGGTATCCATTTCGCGCAACTGGAGCGCGCGCCAATGTTCGACAGTAGTTGTTAACAGTAGGTTTGGTTAGCTTTTATTATATCAATTTATTATAATATCTATTTAGTTCGCATTGTCAATAAGTAAGTCTACTGCGATATTGAATATTTAGATAAGAATTTTATCTAAATATGATTCAATTCGTTCTAGTCCTACTCCCCTATTCCCCTAAAATTATAAATATAAAAATTTGTTTGGATGTGTGGATGTTTGCATGCTTGTAACTTTTAGCTCTTAATTTGCTCTCAACTAAAATACTTTCGTACCTGATAAATGAGTATTAACTAATTATCAGTTTTTAAGTAACGTTTTGTTAGTTAGTGTAAGTAAATTTACTATAATATATACAAGTTTTATCATAAGAACATATATGATTTTTATAAATGACGTGTTTCTATCAAATAGTGCAGTACAAACTGATAATAACGTCTTTAGTCGTGATTTTATATTTAATAAAGCGCTAGACCATGCGTGAAAGGGATTCGCTTCTCTTTGTGTTATATTCAAACGATCAATCTGCTTACTACTGTTGCTTACATTGAGTTGCTTACACGAGAGCTTAAGTCAAAACCACATAATATTATAAGTTTCAAACCTGACATTTAAACGAAACAAAAGGCATTTTTATTTAAAAAATTAACCTTTAAATAAAAAGTAAATGCCGACTTTAAACAACTAAAAGTCTAAAATTATTTCAACACAATAGCTTCTGAAGTCGATGTTAAGACAGTGTATAGATGAATTAAAGCCCAGGGCATTTGCTCACGCCACACATAATATCAAGAGCGGACATAGGGAGCAGCGTTAAAAGTGCTAGACGTCTGGTACTGCGATCGTAAATCGTGGTACCTGCCAAGTGTGATGATTGAGGCAAATCCTCCCTACAACTAGAGAACTCCATGTTCTGTAGTGGACTTTTATGGACTGATGAAGAAGAAGATGAGGATATCAATCTTGTTTATAAAAATTTCGTTTCGGGATGTACAATATCAATATTTAAATCACAATAATCAATATATTGACCATGTAGTGGCAGTGTAAGAATAAACACTCCCCCATGTCGTCCCGTGGGTGTCGTAAGAGGTTATAGAGGGAAACAAACCAGGGGATGGGCAGCATCGTTTTCCCATTAACAAATAGATAATAAAAACTGCGATTTACCATTCCGCCTGCCAAGCGTGGCAACTATGGCAAATATCCCCCTATAAGCCAATCTATGGCAGTAAAATTTATAACCTATGTTCAGCAGAATTTGATAGGGTAAAACAGTAATCAATAAATAGGAAAGGTCCGTATCGCAGTAGCTAAACGTTAGGATAGCGGCCTAGGAATCCACAATCTCTCCCAAGGAATGCCACATAATTGTGTATAAGAGTATTGAGAGTATTGAGTTATGTATATGCATGAGAAAAGACAATGGCGAACTCCCAAACAAATTTTTGTTGACATTTTTTTCTTGCGTCTACAAATAAAAAGATATGTTAAAATATAGAGTTTGAAATCTTGAACAATTTTTTCTTCAGTCATACTACTAAAGGCAGTCAGGAATTTAAGATATTCCAGTTTGAACAAAATTCATATTAAATTAGGCTGTATGGTATAAGACCTTTGCCTCTCTTAATTAGCGAACCGTTACAACGACAATAACTAGTCAATTTACTTTTAAATTATGCTTAGAGTAATTATACAAGCATAGAGAGAATCCTAAGATAAGAACAAAATTCTTGTAGTTGAGCTCTTTATGCAATATTATATAGACAGCTCAATTAATGTGCTATTACAGGAAAAAAATGCAAGTACTCCTTTGCAATATTTTAATCTAATCGAAACCGCGTTTGCTTTACGGAACGTACACAGAGTGTACTTCTACGATAGTATAAATACTGCGGCACGACCGCGGTCTGCCTCATCTTTTGTCGCTCTACTACAACTCTCTCAAGATATTATCCGTCATTCATTAATTAATTTTAGCTTATCAAAATACCACTTCTGGACATAGGCCTTTTCCATAGATTGTCTCATAGGGGAAATATTTGTCATAGTTCCTTCTCTTAGCAAGTGGGTTCGCGACCGTAATTTTTTATTATTTTGAATTGTTATCAGGAAGATACTACTGCCCATATCCTGTTTCATTTCCTCTGTTGCCTTTTATGATACTCCGTTACCGTTAAATCCTATTAAAGTCTACTGCTGTCTACTCCCTCATAGATTGCCTTATAGGATATTTGCCATAGTTGCCACGCTTGGCAACCGCAGTTTTTATTTTTAATCGTTATTAGGAAGACGCTGTTGCCCATCTCCTGATTTGTTCCCCTCTGTCGCCTCTTACGGCACCCACGGGATGATATGGGGTATTGGATATTCTTACACAGCCACTATACGGTATTATGATATTACGGCTTTACTAATACTCACAGGATTGTATTGGGTCTAAGTATGAGGTAGAGGAGTCTCTTATGCCGTCGCTAGATGGCATTATCAATATCCTGCCTTCACTTTATGATTTCAAAATTTAATGATTTCTTATATTTACGTGAGCACTACACATTGAATAAAACTACTTTTACGGATTATATCGCGTTTAATAATTAATTTTTATCAATTCCCGACGTTTCGAGTGCTTTACAACACCCATGATCACGGAGACTGAGGTGATTGACGTCCCGATGTCAGAGTTAACCCGGAGTACCTTCAGCTTTTTTAATTATTAATTTTGGTCCGATCTACGCAGAATGAACTTACTGTCTCTTGAAGTCTTGCAGTGGTATGCTTGGGTTTAGTTTTAATTTTATTAATTACAGGATCCCAAGCAGGTGGTAGTACCCAGGGAATCGGGAATTAATAAAAATAAGTTATTAAATGCGATATAATCTGTAAAAGTAGTCTTATTCGATTTCAAAATATTTTAATTCAAGCATAATGGGTTCTAATTCGCTTATGTGCCGTGTGACTGTCAAGACTTAGTATTCATACCTAACAATTATTTCAACAATTTACTTATCGCTCGAATATAATAAGTCAAATTTTATTATCTTTATATATTAAGACATTTATTAAAGTTATAAAAATAACTAATAAACAAAAATATTTTTTCTTCATCATCCTTTACCACTCAAGTGTAACGTCCATGTCACACCTACGCCGCTAGTTGGTAGGCCTTGGGAGCACGACGTTCAAAGTTGTTGACGAGTATGTTAACCTAGGACATAAAGTCCGACTAGGTAAGTCCAACTTCGACCGAGAGGTCAATCGACAAATTCGGCTGTGCAGCGTTCGCATACGAACCATTAGTGGAAACGATATAACAAGCGCTTCGATGGTGATATAAATCTTAAGTTTTTTTATCCGTTCCTCGTTCGTATTTCTCCTACCTTTTGTGCCTCGGGCTGGGGTTTGCGTAGGATAGAGATAGAGGCACCCGTAGACGTGGGGATGATCGTCGCTGTCTACGCGTAGCCAAAGGATGGTCAGGTCCGTACCTTCAAGACTGCCGAGGCGTCGAAAACAGATGTCCTCTCTGACGTATACGCAAACCCCAGCCCGAGGCACAAAGGGTAGGAGAGATACGAAGTATCAGCCGGAGAGCACACCTGTGTCTCGGTTAGACAGAGCAAGGCCGGCTTCGCCATCTCCAGATGGTAGTGGACGGTGTTAAGGTTCGAATGAGGTCTTCTGATGTTGCAGAAATTTACGGATAGCGTGGCAGGGGTCGTCTTTGTTTTATTGCTCTGTTTGCCTTGAGTAGTATTAGCTACGAGCGAAATCCCCCCCCCCCCCTCAGAATACGCGGGGCAGCCTGAGCACCCACGCTCAGGAAGAGGCTAAGCGGTTAGCTTGGGCGTGAATGCTCAACGAGGGATTCTCCGACACCAGGGCAATCCTGGTATCCTCCTGGGGTAGTGTCTTATTTAACTCCGCTACCATGTTAAAGGGGGGGGGGGGAGAATAGGGCCTCCGGCCACCTGCACTCACCAAGCGAAACGCAGAAGTAAACTTCTATTTCACGCTGGTATTCTGTGAGATCGTGGTAACACCCCGGTTTGAGCCGGCCCATCCGTGCGACAGTAAAAGCTGCCGCGTGGCTCTGCCACTGTTAAATATAGCTAATGTTAACCTTCATGAGGTCTTTAATTTTACAAACGTTGCCGTGTTTCGGGTCAGATTTAACCCAGTAGTAGAATTAAACTGAAAAATAAACAAAAAATAAAGATAAAAATGTGTGATGGATTTATTTGACATATTATATTTATTTCTACAGAATTACTATTAATTTTTATATAAATTTTAATTTAATACATCTAATATAAAAATAATATACAATGTTGTTAGACATTTATATAAAAAGAGACTGAGCAATATGTAAAAAAAATGTAAATGAAATTATATCTTATTACACTGGGTGCATAGAACAACTGTATTAGAATGTTTTTTACATACGAATTTCTTACAATCTACACAAATCAAAGGTGTTTTATTGTCAGTTTTAGCACATAGTTGGCAACGACTTCTTTTGGGAGCCTTTTTAGCTGAACAAGTGTTGTTTGTGTCTTGTTGGGTCGAAGTTGATGGACTCTGTACATTGTCATTACATTGACGAAGCTTTTTTGCAATTTCTATTGAAAAGGGTGCTCTCGGTGATGCTTTCCTGTTTTTTATGTACGGTGTCACCAATTGAATACATAAGTTTTTCAAATAGTGTCGCCGTTTTGCTAGGCAGCCTTCCTTCCAGCTGCTATTGGCAGCCGTGAATAATATGAAAGCATTGTAGGCTGATATGTCTACCATGTTACTAAATAGCACTTGAGCCCATCGTTTTGTTTTTCTCTTGCAACTGTAACAGGAGACAGCTTTATCCAGTGTATTCACGCCACCCTTACATTTGTTGTAGTGTAAAATTATTACAGGCTTTTTGTCTGCGCGATTACTCACTTCTAAGCTGTGATGCAAAGTGCTGAGAAGATTCACTGACTTATTTTTTTTGGGTATGTAAGAAACAAGTGTAGTATCTTTGGTAAATGCAAAACATGATGAATATAACGGTCTTCCCTTTGTTGCTACTATTTCTGGAGGTAATTCCGGCTTATTCTTACGTATGGTTCCTACTACAGTGATACGTTTTTCTAATAGTTTTTGTCCAAGTTGATATTATGTAAAAATGTTATCCACCGTAAGATTATGCCCTTTCAGGTCGCGAGTCAAATCATGGACTACACGCATGCCTTGGTTTTTTTCAGGCACACCTCCTATTTCTTTGCCCGTGTAGGGTTAAATATTCTAAACGTAACTTGTGGCAGAATCACATAGAACCCCAAATTTGATGCTATATTTAGCTGGTTTCGACGGCATGTTCTGTCGAAATGGACATCTCCCTCTGAATGCCACAAGCTGCTCATCTACAGTAACGTTTTCTGAAGGATTATAAAATTTTGGTAAAAGGTCAACCCACTGATTCCACAGATTTCAAATTGGAGTAAACTTATCCAACAGTCGCCGTTCGGATCGAGTTTCTCTATTATCAAACCTAATCAACCTTGATAATTTTTTGAAATATTTTTGTGTCATGACTGCCCCAAAAATAGGCCTACCTTTCTCACTATCCCACAAACTTTCGGTGCTTTCATTATTTCAACGAAATACACCAGATAGTAATAGTAGCCCAATGTATGCGAGCAGATCAATATCATGTATGTCATCCCAATCATCAGCGAAAACACGCTTACCTTCCATATTCGTATATTTAAATATAGTGTATATCAAAGGTGGAGGGCAAAATAAATCAAAACTGGATTTTTCTTCTGAGGTGATTCTTGAGCAAGAATAGGATGTCAATCCTGGTGTCAAGTTTATTATGTTTTCTCTGGAAGCTCTGCCACGAGACTGTGTTACAAGGTTTCTGGAATATTGTATTTGCCCATTCTTTGACGTCATTGAAGGCACAATCACTGATTCACTGTCACTATCCGAGGTATCAGATGGTTCAGCTTCTTCGATATAATCTTTTGTTTCAGAGCAAGATTCATTAATATCCGACATTTCATCCAATAACGCCGCTTCTATTTGATAGTCTATCATTGTTTATAAGCAAATAACGTTTTCACCACTGTAAACTAAGGTACGTATTGTTGAATTGATGTATAATATAACACTAAGATTTGTGTGGGCACAACAAAAGAACGTCTCATTCAAAAAGTTATGCGAAACAAAAACAATTCGAACGATAACAGATGCACTGTGCGTTTGTTATTAGTTGAAGTCAATTCTGACCCGAAGAACGTTAGAGTAAGAAAAAAACATGTGGAATATTTTAATCATTTTTGATAAACTTATTCCAATAATAAGTAAATTGAAGCGAATAATTAAAAATCATAGAATATCAAACTCCTTGAACGCTTATTTTCTGAGAAAATTACATTTTTATACTAAAGTGGGTCAAAATTGACCCGAAGACCTTATGAAGGTTAAAAAAGTCCCGCTGGATTGCTTGCTGGTTATTTTCGAACCACTGGTAAAAGCATATATGATTTTAGTAAGTATTCTTGTGATCTATATATTTAATTAAAATTGGTATATTCTATTCTAATACACTACTTATTATATTTCATTTTTTGAACAATCTAAAACAATTTCAAGTTATTACAATCCAATAAACTTTCACAAGATTAACATGTTCAATCCTTCAGATTAACATGTTTAACCTTCGCTTAAATTGCTACATTCACAGTGCTCGGTAAGCTACCTATTACATTATTATTATTTGAGGAATATATTGATATTTTGAAATTTGATTTTATCGTCAGTTAATTTAATAAACTTTTTTCTTCTGTAATATACGCCGCTCGGTGGCTACGTTGAAGAATCCATCATAACTATCCGTCGGGGTGCCGTAAGAGGCAACCATGGAAAATGTTAGTAAGATCTCATGACTTTTAATGTAACCAAATGTTTTGGTAGTAATATACCAAATGATTTGGTCCAAATGCTTCCTTATGGACACCATGTCCAGCAGTAGACCATGACTGACTGATAAAGTATGTCCTACCCCCCTCAATCATTGTGATTGGCAGGAGTGAATACAGTTTATTTTTATATTATTTCAAATAAATAATTATTACTTAACCCATGATGTATTGATGTACTTAACCCATAATGAAGTAACCGACATTTTCTATCGGTTAGGTGAAGTGGCAATGGGCTGATAATAAAGCTCAAAATACCGACAGCCGATGAGAATGAAAGTTTCTCGTGTGAAAGCCTTGTACCGGTTAGTGGAATTTAGGTCGGTCTCCACTAATTGGAGTTTGGACCTGGAACCCGGACCTTGACCTCAAGACTGTGTTCTGTGGCTTTCTTTGTGAGAGCCTATGTTCGCAGTAGATTTGTAATGGGTTATGATGATGATGACACGCACCATTTTTTTTGCAGGATCTTGCTGTAATATTCATACCGCCATCTATGAGGAGCTATGAGGTCTTTCTGACATTTCTTATACTCGAACTTATCGTAGGCCTCCCCCATAGATTACCTCATAGAGGGATATTTGCCATATTTGTCATGCTTAGTAAGCGGGTGGACAGGCGGTTTGAAAACCGCAGTAGATTTATTTTTAGTTATTATTAGGACAACGTTACTGACGATTAACTGGATTGTTTCCCTGCGCGAGGCAATGACGTAATAACAAAAAATTCAGATTTTTTTTATAACGAATGAAAAAGCAACAAATAAGCTATCTCAAATAACATAACTTAAATCAAAAGTAAATAAAAAATAAAGTACAGACCGAACCGACTCTATTCAAGAAAATTATTATTTTCCATTAATAATATTATAAAATTCTTCTGTCCGTGTGTATGTGACTGAACTCTTCCTAAACGGGTGGATCGATTTTGATGAAATTTTGTGTGTGATTAAGTTGAATCTAGAATGGTTTAGATTCACAAAACCATTTAGGTGGTGCTGTTGTCGAGATGTAGTATTATAATATAAGTATGTTGTGGGCACTAATAAATGAGGGCTAATAATTTTCTGCTCACCAGACGTCGCTTGTTGACACTAAGGTAAAGTTTTTTGTTACACAATGTAATTTAATTGAGAAGTTGTTTTTAATAAAAGTTTATCACTTTCTAGAGTATTAAATTAATACACAAAACAATGCGTCAGTGGTTTGCTCTTTAATTTTTAGCACATTTTTAACTTTTTTTTTTTAATTTTTCTACTTTTATGAATATCTGTAGTTTGGTTTATTTATTTTTAATGTTATTAATATAAAATATAGCTAATAGTACAGAAAGAAACAATAACTTTTACATTTTCCGAACAAATTAACTTCCCCGCTATGAAATCTGTCAAATATTATACCTCACTTTCTAGTGGCGCCGTCCTGGTGGCAGAAAAAGTCGTGGATGCCCATTACATCATTAACAGGTTTTAGTAAAAGGCGGTGTGGTAATTTATACATTTTGTAAGGTATGAACAAAAATAAGTTTAGGTTTGGGTCCTTACGCACCAGTTTAGTGTTTAAGGGTTAATTATATTATTTATTGCTACCAAGATATTTGTTATATGATTTGTATTAAAGTAAAGTAAAGTTACAGCCTATAGTATACGTGCCCACTGCTGGGCACAGGCCTCCTCTAATTTCTGAAAGGGTTTTAGGGCAAGGAAATATCCGCCGCGCTGCCGCAATGCGTGTTGGCGAACCTGCATGTCTGAGAAATAAGAAAATTTGTTTTTCTTATTTCTCAGACATGCAGGTTACCTCACGATGTTTTCCTTCAACGCCGAAAACGTGGTAAATCAGTACTTAAAATTGTAATTAACAATTTAATTGGTGCCGACGGGGATCGAACCAGGGTTTCTCGTGTACTGTGAAATTTACAGCGAGCGCATACCGCACCTGAGCTACCACGGCTCTCTTGAGCTACCACGGCTATTAAGATTTGTATAATCACAAAACATACAAATGTAAGTGTTGTAATTTATTATTTGACTATGATATGACTTACATTAAATTACATTATTGGGGAAGCTACGCTCTAATGTTGTGGAATATGGATGCCTAAGCCAAAATAGCCAAATAGGTAAGTCCACCTTCGACCAAAAATGTACAGGCGAATCTGGGAATATTTCAACAAATCTTCTCTTCAGGTTAGGTCATAAGAATGAAAAAGAAAAGGAAGAAGAAAAAGAAGCTTTCTTCTTCTCCGTTGGCTCTTAAAAATCCAATACTAGACTTGGACCACTCCCATTGTGCCTATATCGTCACTCTTGGCAGGCTTAACGATCACAGTACCAGACGTTTCACACAAATCATGAATATGACGCTGCTTCTCGTCGCTGGTTATAGCGCCCTTCAACGGAAGCTGTTAGATCTTTTTGTCATTTCTCATAGTCGCCTCTTATGACATCCACAGATCGAAATGGTGCTATGGATTATTTTTGATGCAAGTTTATAAAATAAACGTCTACAATCTGTGTTGTGTTATGTAGTATGTAACTAGTGACATAAGAAACTATAAACACAGTGGTAAAAAATAAAAAGAAATTGATATATACTTCTATTCGGGCACAGTTTTCCTTTACAATTATTTTTGAATACACAAAATCATCGCTGCGGGCTTTTATATCACTGGCTGGCTGGCGGCTACTTCATCTCCCCCGGCTCGAAATTTGGCGGGGCAAGGTTCACGTGGTGGGGGAAGTGACGCAGCGGCTAGGCGTGGCGGGTTTGACAGCCGGCTTAACGGCTGGCTAGCGACATCTAGTGTTAAACTCAGCCATCCTGTAACAATTGATCCCGCAATGGGAACAACAAAACTATGATTACAAGTCAGCTCAAGCAACAAGTTGAATTATGGGGAAATGAACTTTGATCTAGCTCTCAAGAAGATTTTCGAGATCTTCGGTTTTCAATTGTTCATCCACACTACTAGCACTATCGGACATAGAAGCAACGCTACGATATGGTCTTAAGGAGTCAGCGGATACTAGGCCTGTAAACTTCTTGTATCCTCTAAGACCTTTTATACTTCTTAGTTTATATCGATCATTACCTAACTCCTTAATTATCACATATGGGCCAGAATACAGATCATCTAACTAAGAATTAATCTTATTGCCGCTAGTAGTCGGCGCCTGGTGCCAATGTACGTAATCACCTTTTTTGTAAATCTTACTATTTTTACGCCTTTTATCAAAAAATGATACATTTGTAATATTTTCCATCGCACGAAAATTGGCATATTTAAGCGGGCACCGTGAAGAGTTTCACGATAAAGCCTACCATCAACGATTACATAATTATTCACTATATCACTATCTGTGTATCCACCTTGCAGTAAATCAATAATACGTTTCGACTTTTCATCTTGACATTGCACTGTACTAAACCAATCGTTCACCTCTAAACGGTACAAATTAACGGTATCTATCGGATCCCTAATTAAGGCGTCTATATGCTTCATACGCTCACCCGGTCGATAGTCTATAGTAATATCATAGTCTTGAATTAAAAGCCACCAGCGGGCAATGCGTAGAAAAAGATCACGTTTAGTCATTGTATCGCGTACTGCAGTACAGTCCGTAACTACACGGACATTTTTACCTAACACATATATACGAAACCTTCGCAACGATTCCAACACTGCAAGACACTCGAGCTCATAACTGTGATAAACACTTTCTTCCCGACTAACGGTACGGTAACGTGACTAAAATACAAGACAGGGCGCAAACTACCGTCAATCTGTTTTTGTAAAAGAATGCCTGCAATATCTAACTTGCATACATCCGTGTGAATTTCTGTTGGCTTATCACATAATTTATTTTTTAAATTCTCAAAACTAGATTGTTGTGACTCGCCGCATACCCACATCGTATTTGGTTCGGTAAGCGGACGAGCTATTATTGCAAAGTTAGGGATGAACTTCCTAAAATAACTACATAGAACAATAAATTGATGCACTTCGTGTATGTTACTCGAAACCGGAAATCGAGATACAGCTGCCAACTTAAATTCACCCGGTTGAATGCCATCACATGATATTTCATAACCTAAATAAGAAATCCTATTTTGTAAAAATGAACATTTGCTCATATTTAATTTTAAATTCTCCGTTTGCAAGTTTTTAAGAACTTTATCTAATAAGTCTATGCCTTTTTGAACATCGACTGACGGTAGCAAGAGATCGTCAAGAAATGCGAATACCTCTGACGACCGTTTGATGAAATTATTGGAGTTATTTTTATCTAAATGATTTACTTTAGAATTTTCTAAACTATCTACGACCTTGTTTATTAAACGCATAAACACTGAGGGAGCGTTAGCGAGACCGAAAGGAACCCTATTATATTCGTAATGTCCTTGCGGTGTGACAAAGACCGTTTTGTGTGTATCTTCAGGATTAATGCTAAGCTGATGGTACCCTTGAGCTAAATTAAGACGAACCAAGACTGGTGAAATAGTTCTTGCCAGATAATTTAGAAATTTGCTCATCGATATTAGGTAATGGATATCTATCGCGGATAGTTAACGCATTTAGTGCTCGGTAATCGACATATGGGAGAAGCATAATCTGATTCGGATTCTTTTATAATGCCTGCTTCTAATAGCTCATTAATTTTGAATCTAACAATCTCTTGTTCGTGATGTGCTAATCTATAAGGCCTACGGTGTACTGGTTCATTATTGGATAATCAAATGCGCATTTGTACTAAATTCGTACATCCCAACTCCTTAATACAGCTAGCAAAACAATTACTATACCGAGATAATAAACTGATTAATTGATTATGATCAGATTTGCTTATCGGACCTATCTTAATTTTATCTAAGTCAACCCCACTAATGACATAATTACCAACACATGAGGCACTCAATTGTAAAACACATTTGGTTAGTGGCATTTTGCAAATATTGGCATGTTGACTGATCTGATTATTTATGCATGGTTCCTGGCAGCTCTCAGCGCAAAGTAGGACAGTTTCTTTTCTTCCATATTATGATGTCCTTGGCTCCGCTGTTGACGACCTTGAGGTAGCCTTCATTTTCGCGTAGAAGCGTAGCTGGCAGAGAGAAGGATACTTCTTGGATCTCGAAGGGTCTCGCAGGTGTTACTACGTGGTTATTGGCCGCATTGCCAATAATATGAACCTTGATAATGGAGATACCTGGTGGTAGGCATTCGCTTGCAGCAGTGACGACACGAAATCTGCTAATAGCTTCAGTAGCATCTAGATTGGAAAGGAAATTGAGCTCCTTCTGAAGTGTAGCTTTGCCTTCATGTACTACTAATGACACGCCTTCACTGTTTATAACCGGTTGTCCGATCAAAAGATTTACTCCGCTCATTTCGGTGTCAGTTAGGTATGCGTTACAGGTCATATGCAGTTTATCAATTTCAAGTTCAAACTCGACTTCGCCGTTACTATTGATGCAACCGCCAGAGAATCCCTTCAAAGTAACGGAGACAAGTTTGGCTTCGAAACCCAGAAGAGTAGCAACTTCGCTCGTAAGCACATTTACTTGACTGCCCGTATCGATGTACGATTTCACAAAAGCACCGTTGATCTTTGCAGTCTTTTTGTAAACATCGTTGTAGTTTTGAAGCAAGTTTATTTCTTTCACGCTATCTGCCCTCGGGGCGGGTCCATTTTTGGGATTTGATGGGCAATGTGGAGCAATATGACCTTGAACTCCGCATTTGTAGCAGCTACAGACAGTTGCGTACTAAATGTCCAATTTTCTTGCAGCGTGGACATGGATCAGTGTCAGGGTTCGCGGAAGGTTTCCTTTCTATGGGGCGCGACATATCCTTGTAGCCTCCTCTGGTATCCGTTACAGGAACTTTGTAGTCATCGAGTGCCGACAAGAAATCTTCATATAATTCAGAATCAGAATCAGAATCAGAATCAGAAATTTATTTGCTTTAAACATGGTAGTGCAAAGATGTTAACATAGTGGTATGTCCTCATGTTTGACTTATAATTGTCATGCAAATTTAAAAGTAGTTACATTTTAGTCTACTTAGAGCTAAAAATAAGTTAATAGACTCACAGACAGAACATTACATGTCATCATTTATAAATTGTATAATATTTTATGTCAAATTATTCTAGTCATAAAATTCAATAAAATAAAGTAAACACAGAAAAGCTACAAACAAAATTAAAATTCAAAACCTCTTGGTCATCTAAGTATTCCTGGATTGAATAAAAGCAACTAGTGAAAAGCCAGGAATGTAACTTTCTTTTAAACAATGGTAATGGCAGAGCTTTGAAACTTGGATGAAGCTTATTATAAATTTTAATAGCCATACAATAACAGCTTCGTCTGTATAGTTGAAGTCTTATTCTAGGTTGCATGATCCTTTCTCGATGTCTGGTAGGTTTATTTTTGTTTTGCTCTCTAGTGACAAAATAATGAGAATGTTGTCGTACAAAAATACACATTTGTTTTATATACAGGCACGGTAGCGGTAGGATTCCAAGTTTCTTGAAAAGGGGTTTACAGCTTTCAAGAAAATGTACTCTACAAATAGCCCTAATACATTTTATATATAATATAAAATGTATTAGGGCTATTTGTAGAGTACATTTTAGTACTCTACAAATAGCCCTAATACATTTAATAGCCATAATTCGTCAGGTTGTTCACATTCAAATCTCGTATGATGCAGGACACCGTAGCGATATCTGACAATTTGCTTCTGAAGCACAAAGCAACTTTTTCTTGGTAATATTTTGTCATATTTTCAGAGGGTAGTTTTTTTTCTGTTAAGCATTTCTTCGAGAACAAGAGCGTAGTCTCTATGTTTCGGCAACGCACGAAGAAGCATTTCTTTCAATTGCTCCCAAGAGTCGTACTCATCGAGTTGATTATACCAGTTTCTTGCCTGTCCTATCAACTTGTCTTGAAGGTGAAATTACTTAGTTTTGTCATCCCAGCCGTGGATTTGACCTAGTTGTTAATTTTTTTTTATCCAGGCAGTAACTGTACATTCTTCGTTTTCAGGGTCAAATTCTGGAATTAATGATGTGGCATGGTGTTCTTTCCGACGAATAAGGGTAGGCGCTTCGTGTTCAAAATCGTTGAATGCTTTTTCAACTTCTTGTGCTAGGAGACTCTTCAATATTTTCCTTGCGGGTGGTGTGCATCGACCTTCTTCGTTTGAATCTTCAGACATCTGGTTTACCGATGTAGAATCTTCGTCCTCTCGACTAAGCGACCGTCGACGTTTATATGTAGCAGAGCGTCGTTTCATCGTATGCTTTTTTTTCTATCCCACTTCTGAGTATAACGACAGTGGTAAAAATAAAAGGAATTGATATGTACTTTTATTCGGGCAGAACTTTCCTTTATTTTTATAAAGTGAATATATAAAATCATCGCTGCAGGCTTTTATATCGCTGGCTGTCTGGCTGGCTACTTCACCTCCCCCGGCTCGGAATTTGGCGAGGCAAGGCTCACGTGGTGGGGGAAGTGACGCAGCGGCTAGGCGTGGCGGGCTTGACAGCCAGCTTAACGGCTGGCTAGCTACATCTAGCGTTACAAAACATTAACGTGGTATACTGTAATGTAGGGTGTAGACAGAAGTGTCAGTGGGCCGGCCATATAGTTCGTACCAGTAGTGAAACAAAAATTGTTTTTAAATAGAATTATTGGCTGGCAATCTATATTTGTCAAAAAATATTCAAATCTGATTATTATTAAACCTTCAACGGTGAAACGAGTTGATGGAACATGAAAAAAACTAGGTACAACTTAAACTTCGGAATTATTTACAATTTGAATTTTAAATATAATTCGTCTATTAATTACACGCTGAAATTAATAAACAGATGCTATAAAATTTATTGGGGTGGAGCGTAGCGTAGCCTTCTTATCCATGACTTCGATGCAATTTTTAATTGATATAATAATATAATCTCCATATACCATACAATCAAACCTCTGAAAATAATATACCCACAAATTTCTATGTGCATAAAAGATAGTAAAATATGTCAAATATTCCTTATTGCTTATTCCTTAAAATAGTGTTTACCGTTACAGCCTATTAAAAAAATTTCTAAAAAAAAATTTCCCCATATATTGCCTCATTGGGGGGATATTTGAGATAGTTGCCTCGCTCCACCCTACATCATACAGGCATACTAGTTATTTTGTAAAACTTCATATACGCAATAGATTTAAATATATAAATTTAAATTTATTCCAGTCTATTATTGGTGCGGTATGAGCTGTCACAAATTTTTACACTGCTCTTCAAGTTGTAAGCGTTGAGGCCACTATTATGGTAGCAATGTAACACAAAATGAAAATAGATATAAAAAATGAAGTTCTGGCAGCAGTAACAACCGACCTTAATCAAGACATTTCCGTAATGAAACAATAGTGCTTTTTGTGTTACCTGTGTTCAGATTCAGGCGAACATTCTTCATGGAATGGAGGAAATGAATGCGGGCTCCAATATTACTCACCCTTTTTTTGAGTAATTCATGAATAAATTTTTTACTAGAATTGAGATACTTGAAATATTTGTTATTGTAGTTACCATATTCACTTAAAACTAACTCTTGGAGGACTTATATACGCCGTGTGTGGTAAGGATTTTAAACTGTATTCAAAGTTTTAAGATTCGATAAACAATAATAATTCTATCGTTGTAGAAATATATTAAGCAAAATATAATTTGTAGAAAAAAGCTGTAATTGACAAAAAATAGCTTTCTTATATTTACGCGAACACTACACATTATTAATTTTTTAATTTTTATATTAATTTTCAAAAAACTGAAGGTAGCCGGGCTAACTATGACATTGGGACGTCAAACACCTCAGTCCCCCCCGTGACCATGGGTGCTGTAAAGCACCCGAAACGTCGGGAATCAAAATTAGTAAAATTAAACGCGATAAAATCCGTAAAAATAGTTTTATTCAACATATAATTTTTCTTTAAATTTTTAAATAACCTTTTTTAAAACGGAAATTAATAATTAACTTATCATTTTTAAATTAAATTAATTGCATGCGTTTGATCACCAGGCAGTAGTTCGGCATCTTTCGCTTGATTTCTCTGATCTGACAAATTTTCACTACCTGGTGATGGCCAGAATATTTATGGAAGATTGTATGAAATAGTAATAGAAAATATACATGGTAATAACCTGCTGGGAATTTGACAATTGCTACTTTGGTAAACTATTTCTAATATGGTTTGTACAATTGATTGCACAACATAATAAAAATGTAATTTTTTTTATAAGCCCTCTACATTTATTGTTGGTTCTTCCTAGAACAGAAGTATTTTCCGAACCAGTGGAAGGTAAATTCAATTAAAAACGATTATATATCCGTGACCCAATCTTGTGATGGCACGTCAAACATGTCCCATACACAGTGCAACAAGTCATTCAAATCTTTAAAAGGCCTCAACATACACACTACAAAAACACACAGGAAATGTATTAGCCAAAACAGTTCACCTTTAGACATCCACCCCATTATTCCGAGTGCGCCTACTTTTGTAGCCAACGATCCAACTCCTTCCCACACATATCTTAGCCAGTTGAAAAATAGTATACCGATAGTTAAAAGAATCCCTCGAGGAGCTCGAATAACCGTTGCTACACATTTGTCACAATTAATCCAGAAATATTACGTAAACAATTGTACTCAAGACTGGCAGAACCTATTTTTATTTTCATACAGCACACTACATATAATAAAAACTGATAAACCAAATTTATCTTTGACACAAAAGATTAAAAATAACTGTGTTGTCAGCTCCTCACCTTCTCCCGCACCTCTAATCAACCATGATGCCCCTCGTAATCGCAACAAACTCATCGAAAACAAAATCTGTGACGGAGATTTCAAAGGTGCCGCTCGCCTTTTGTTCTTCAACGACGTGCTATCACCAGATACCCCTGACACCCTTCAGGCCTTACGGACAAAACATCCTCCAGCTCCAGTAAACCCATATTTTCTCGACCGACCAAATGCAGGGCAAGCATGCCTTCAAATTCAAAACAAAGATGTTACGGATGCCATTTTATCTTTTAAACCAGGTTCGGCTGCAGGTTTGGATGGAATCTCACCCCAAAATTTGAAAGACTTAACATCGCATTCTGTGGGTGATGCAGGTGAGCAACTTGTAAATTCAATCATTAAATTAATCAACTTTATGTATTCCGGTAATGTCAATCCAGAAATTGTTCCCATTCTTTTCGGCGCGAACCTCATTGCCCTCACCAAAAAGGACGGAGGGGTGAGACCAATTGCTGTTGGATCAACACTAGTCGTAGTGTTGATCCAACAGCAATAGGTCTCACCCCTCCTGGCCTCCAAAATTTGCTGTTCGACATATTTTACCAAAATTAAATTCGGAATTTGAACCCGTACAGTTAGGCTTCGGTGTAAAAGGAGGGTGTGAGGGAGTCGTCCATGCCCTACGCTCTTTCCTAACTTACGGACATCCTGACGTGTTGCTCAAAATTGATGTCAAAAATGCTTTCAATTCGATAAATAGGGATACCCTGCTGACGGAAATAAAACAACATATACGCTGACCCAACAAAATCGTTATATCGTTCTAATGAACTGTCCTCGGAAGTAGGTTGTCAGTAATTTTTAGTTTGGCTATAAATCCGATAATCAAAAATTTAAATTCTAAATTCAACGTTTGGTATTTGGACGACGGAACCCTAGGAGGTGGTATGGATACTGTGTTTTCGGACCTTTTTTAAATCAAAAATAAATTTGAAGCCATTGGTTTGAAGCTTAATTTTAGCAAATGCGAACTTTTTATAAATAACTGCAACTTAAATTTAAATGATGTAAAAAAATTTGGCTCCAAATATTAAAATAGTTAACAGTAATTCTCTTTAACTTTTAGGTTCTCCAATTTTTAATGAAGCTATTTCTGAATATATTAATAATTCAATTACTAAATTTAAAAATTCCGCTGACCGTCTCCTTGAAATTAGTCCACATTATGTACATCTTAAAATTCTGTCTTTTCGTCCCAAAACGTACGTATGTGCTCCGTTGCTGCTCCTTTTGGAATCACCCAGACCTCTTGACACAAGTAGACAACTTAATCAAAATTAATTTAGAATCGATTCTTAATATGCACCTGAACGAGCAATCTTGGACCCAAGCATTCCTACCCATCCGTTATGGTGGTTTAGGGATGCGCAAAATTTCCAGTGTCTCTTTACCAGCCTTCCTATCTTCTGTCCATAGTTCAGCACATCTCATAAGTAAAATTTTAAGGGCATCCCCTTCAAACTTTGAGATTTCTGGCCTGGAAGAAGCTAGAAACGCTTTCTTAATTGCATGCCCTGGTCAAAATTTTCCAGTTTCTCCAAATTCACAGAGGAGCTGGGACGACATAAACTGCAAATTGACTTATGACAATCTTTTGAGCTTTAGTACAGGTTCGGCGCGGGCTAGGCTTTTGGCCGTGGGTACGTATGAGGCCGGCTATTGGCTTCACGCGTACCCTTCGTCAAATACAGGAACATTTCTTGAGCCTGACACGCTCCGAATTGCAACCTGTCTACGGCTTGGGGTTCCGGTCTGCGCTCCTCATAAATGTCCGTGTGGCAGTGACGTCGACAAGCTAGGACATCACGGACTATCATGCCAAAAAAGTGCAGGCCGCTTCTCGAGACATGCAGCACTTAACGATATCATACGCCGGTCCCTTGCCACCGTCAACGTGCCAAGTCTACTTGAGCCGTCTGGTATCGCAAGAGATGATGGCAAGAGACCGGACGGTATGAGTTTGATTCCATGGAAAACGGGCCGGGTGCTGGTATGGGATACAACCTGTTCAGACACGCTTGCCCCTTTCCATCTACATGGAACCAACAACAGAGCTGGTGCGGCTTGTGAAGCGGCTGAAAAAGCTAAAGCATGCAAATACAGGGGTCTAGGCTCCGAATATGTTTTTGTCCCATTCGGTGTCGAGACCCTTGGTCCGTGGGGTCCTAGTGCTACAAGGCTTTTTAAGGAAATAGCAAAAAGGTTAGTCGACGTCACAGGAGACCGAAGAGCTGGCAGCTACCTCGGACAAAGAATTAGTCTAGCTATTCAAAGGGGGAACGCTGCCAGTATCTTCGGAACCTTGCCTAAAGGGCCTCCTTTTTAATAATATATTTTAGTTATCATAATATTTTTTAAGGTTTTTAGTTTTAGGTTCATAGTTCTAGTATATATTTTGTTTTTAATATTGTATATAATAAAACGATTATATTACATAATACCCCACACTAGGATTTTCTCTTGTATCGTGGAGACGTTTTACATATATCCAAGTACAAACATCCAGACCCAGAAAAATTATTGCAGGCCATACAAACACGTGTTGCGTTCGGGATCCGAACCCACGGCCCTCATGCTGCAACTCAATCCTTAGCTACAACGAGCAGTCAAATTTATTTCTATTCCTATTTATAGTAGTCCATGGATACCGTCTCTACGCTCACGAATCAATTATTTAAAAATATTGATTATGTTGCGACTAAAAGTTGACAGCTTGCGATTAATTTTTATCAAAGTCGGTATTTATTTGTTCAGAATTATTTTAAGCAAAACATTAAAAATATAATATAAAAATATAATATCTAAGTTTGTAATATAAATCCTAGGTAGGATATTTATATTGTAAAATAAGAAAAAGATGGCTCAAAACGTTGTAGACCTCCATAATATTTAGTCGCTGTAGCCGGATTTGCGCTAATGAGGAATATAATAACGACTGCAAGAGTTAGTTTCGGTTTTAATCATCACCTTCTGGTAACAGAACAAGACTAGCCGTAATATAAGTATTTTCCTTCCATTAAAGTTGGAATGTACCAGATATTATGTGTTTTATAATATTAATTTAATAATATCGTCAATAACATTT
This sequence comes from Parnassius orleans, assembly GCA_029286625.1. Lineage (NCBI taxonomy): Eukaryota > Metazoa > Arthropoda > Insecta > Lepidoptera > Papilionidae > Parnassius > Parnassius orleans. The sequence goes on from JAGSMP010000037.1 coordinate 6,162,725, forward strand.
TGGCAATTACTTTATAACTAACGTAAAATAAAACTTTTTTACGTAATAGAGCCATGCTGCAGCTATATTACTGGTATAGTTGTAGCACGAATGGGTCGGCTCGACTGGGGAAGGACCACGCTCTCACAGAATACCAGCGTAAAATAGTAGCTTAACGCTGCTGTGTTTCGTATGGTGAGTGTAGAGAACCGGAGACCCTTTTTACTGGAAATGATGCATCCCATCTTAGTCCTCACGGGTAACAACGCATCCGCATTTTGATTCGTAATCGAGGATAGATGTAGATGTCTATGGGCCACAGCAATCACTTACCATCAGGTGGACTGTGTGCTCGTTTGTTACCCCATCTACATTCCTCAGAGGTGACAACGCATCTGTAGCCTTATTTTTTTTAAGTTGGTGGATCCTGTATTTGAATACCTTCCATGGGCTATAGTAGTCACTAAGCATCAGCTGGACAGAATATTCGTTTGAGCTGTTCAGTCAAGTTGTCTAATTTTTAAACGACTTCAAAAAAAGGTGGAGGTACTCAATTTGACTGTTTTTTTATGTTTTAGCTCAGAACTCTTTTCTAGTTGAACCGATTTTGATGATTCTTTTTTTATTTGAAAGCTGGCTGCTTCTCATGTGATCCCATATAAATTTTATCAAGCTCTGACTAGTAGTTTTTGAGTTATCCTTAATAATGCGTATTTAATTAACTTCGACTACATTGATGATGTTCTCATTTTATTTATATTGAAGTCGGTTGTACAACATTTTTAATTTTCCCCCTTGTTTGTATTGATATTTAGGTCTTATGGAGATTCCCTATTATTTGCTAGTACTGTGACAACTTTGATTTTGGCAGTCCTTTTTTATTCTCGTGACTTTGCTCTGTTTTATTTTAGATTAAGGTGCTGTCATACAGCGGTCTAGATTCTGTGATGTTAATGCTGTTAGCCTACGCGGCTCTTACAGCTTCATCGGACTCATAAAAGGGGTGGGGGGGGGGCGCGATTATTTATTTTAGTACAACGTTGCGGTCGCGACATTGCACTAAAATCGATAATCTTAGGGGGGATAATATTATGTTCAGTTCTGTGAAAACATTAACATAACATGGATGAGTTATCTAAAGGCCGTCCGAACAGGGGGTGACGGGCCCCTGCTCTGACGGCTAACTCGTATCGTTCGATGTTCTAGGCGGTGAGAACCGCCCAGAGACGCGGGTGTACGGTGTGTGCGGGGTGTGGAGGGGTGTGCGGCGTGATCGTCTGCGGACTCGCTGCGTCAAATCCGTTGTTGTCCTAACAGTGTTTGTGGCACTAGGTGATTGTGTAGTGTTTGTGTGTGTGACCGACCGGCGACATTTCGGTCGTCGGAATCTAGCAGAACAGGGTGTTCGATTAGAACGTTGCGGGGCTTTCGGAGGGTTTGCACAACGTTCCGAGTCGGAGCGTAGGTGGCTGCCTTTACCACTAGCGGGTTGGAATGTGTCTCGGCCCTCTCGAAATAGCGCCGAGACAAATCCTTGAAATATTCAGAGATCGTCGGAAGTTGACAGTTTCTGTGTAAGTCTGAGTTTCGCTGGTATCACCGAGCTCCGGTGGCTATGCGAATGAATCTATTTTGGACGAATTGGAGGTCGTACAAATGACTATGGTTTGCGTGCACGAAAACTACGCTTACGTAAGACATGATAGGTCTTACGCACGCTATGTAAAGATGGAGCTTGCGTCTTAAGGACAGTTTACTCTTGCTGTTAACTAGCGGGTGGAAGCGACTAGTGACGAATTTTGCACGGTTAATTTTTAATTTTTAATTTTTTGTTTGAATTTTACATTGCGAATGTTATACAATGGTCGAATGTGACCCCTAGATATTTGGCCGTTGATTGCAAGGAGATCTGGCGGACGGACAGGGTGATCGTACCTATAACTTTTTTGGGGTTTTTGTATTTGCGATTGTAAAAGAGGATCTTTTGAAAGTGCATTGCTATACTTTTCTCAGGATTCACTTCGACTCTCCATAAGCGGAACCAATCGCCTAAGCGATTGACGGCTGTTTGGAGCATCTTGGTAAGGATTCTTTTATTATGATGGGCGACAAAAAAATCCGTGTCATCAGCGAAAAGGGCAGTATTCACTACGGGGTCCTTCGGGATGTCACTCGTGAAGAGTGTAAAGAGAAGTGGGGAGAGGACGGAGCCCTGTGGGACTCCAGCTTTGAGGGACGCTTTGTAGAGCGAGTACCCTCTATTCGATAGCGAAAGTGGCGATTGGCAAGGAAGGCTCTGATGATGTGGGTGAGCCTATCTGGCACGTTGAGTTTATACAGCTTGTAAAGCAAGCCGTCGTGCCAGACTTTGTCAAACGCTTTTGCGACATCGAAGAAGAGGGCACCGGTTATGGTGGTTCTGCGACTTCTTTGTGGGAGGTTGAATCCTTTCAGAATGTATTCTGTGAGGCGATGTAATTGGTCGGTGCACGACTGTTCGGGTCTGAAGGCGAACTGCTCGTCTGGAAGAAGTTTGTTGGTGAAGACGTGTTTACGAAGGCGATTCAATATGAGTCGCTCGTAAACGTTCCCCAATGTGCTGAGGAGACTAATTGGTCTGTAACTAGAGGCTAAATTGCGCGGTTTCCCCGGTTTCGGGATTCCTATTACATCTGCCTCTTTCCATGCATCCGGGAAGGAGCAGCTGGAAAGAAGGGCGTTAAATATGCCACTAGGAGGCAAACAAGCGGCGCGGAGAGATATTTCTGTACCCTGTTGCTAATGCCATCGGGGCCGGGTGCTGATTTCTTTTTAAGGCTTTTAATTACTTCTGTGACTTCGTCGACAGTCACAGGTTGTAAGGGGTCGCCCGCAGGTGGTAGCGCAGACTTACCCTCGACCGCCGCTTCGATCTCTGCAAGGTGAGCGGGATCTGTAGGTTCGTTAGAGGGAGTGCATTGGCTCTCTAGACTGTCCGCGAGGTGTTTGGCCTTTTCAGAGTCGTCAAAAGCGAGATCGGGGTTTCCTGGCCTAATGAGAGGCGGCATGGGTGAGGATTGTTCTGCTTTCAGAGCTCAGGTCAACTGCCAGAAGGGAGTGTGAGATGGCTCGATATCCTCCAGCAGATTATCCCACTTATCATGTCTTAATTCTCTAATGCGCTGTTTCACTTCGTTTTGGAGATTGCGCAGTCGAAATTTGTTGTCTATAGTACGATAGTGATCGTAATGTCTTAGGGCCGCGTTCTTTTCTCTGATTATCTGTCGAATATCACTCGGGAGCTTCCAGTATCGATTACTCGACACACGAACTTTACGAGAGCATTCTTTAACTGTGGAGGTGAGGTGGGCCGATAGGGCGCTAATCGCCTCATTGGCCTCCTCTGCTTGTCTATTTTATCTAAATGCTGGGAGGTCGTAGACTCGAGTTTGACCTCGAGCTTACGCCAGTCCACGATGGTTTTTGTCTGAATGACCTCACCTGCGGGCTGGCCCAGCTGCATTAAGACCAGTCTATGGTCCGAGTTGAGTTTTTAAATAGTTTTGATCGATGCAATCGACAAACGGACATCTTTGAGTATTGCTACGTCAAGGATGTCCGGTTGTTGACTGGTAGCGAATGGGTAGCGGGTTGGAGTCTCAGGCGCATTAAAATCGAAGTTTAGTACGTCATGGTACGTCATCAAATACCGCTCTCTCGGAAATAACACTATCTTATTACATAGACAACGTTATCGTGACGTAATTCACCGCTTTATTACGACCGTTATATAGCGTCATATAGCGGTACTGTAATCCTAGAAAACAAGCGCTTTAGAGGGCTAATTTTGTAGTGCTGTCTTCTTAAGGATTCATTTTCTAAGGAAGACTCAACTAAAGTACACCTTGCTAGCCCATTAAAAGTAAAGAAAAAATTATTATTAATAACAATAATAATGTCCTCCAGACCGAATTTCGGTCACAACGGCCAGCCTCAACGGAGTCTTGCCATTGGCGCAGGACAGGTTTATAGTGCCCGAGTGTATGCGCAAGCACAGGTGCACTCTCTATTCCCTCACTCTTATAGTCCGATGGGACGGTAAGCCGACACGACCGGAGAGAGATCAGGCGCAGGACCAACGGCTTTACGTGTGTTCCGAGGCGCGTGGGTGAGACACCTCTAACTTCCTGACTTCGGGCAGCTATTAAGAATTTCTTGATGGAAAAACTCAATAACTGATTTTTTTGACCCGACCCGGGATTCGACCCCGGGACTTCATGATGAACAGTCGCACTACTACAACCACAAGACCAACGAGGCAGTCATTATTATGATCTAAGTAAACATAATCCGAACAAATCAGGAGCTAACATGAGCAAATACTAATACAAATTGTAAAAATGTATTACTAAATTTCAATATATTTGCAGTGTTCTTGTGTCGAACTATTTTTTTATAATTAACGCCCAATGTATACCTACAACAAGAATAACAAATCATTTGAAATGAGTTGAATTATATAACTTATTATTCGATGACGCTTGGAATTTGGACACAAACGAATTATGGCATTCTAAGTTTTATTTTCATTTTAAGAGTGGCAAATAAACACCTCCTGGATAGTAAGTTAATGCTTTTAGGGACATTATGCAGCTACTTAATGCTGGTGCGAGCGACGACCCATTTGAGTTGAAGCACTTATACAAATGCAGCGTGATTTTGCTACGTTCAACTGAAACTCTAGACATTTTAGTACCTCAAAATTACTTTTAGCAATGAAGTTTGACAAGTACAAATCACTTAGGGAATAATATTTTTATACAGATAACTGTGGTAACTTTTGTTGAAAGCAACGTGAAATGAGTAAGCCTTATCCTTGAAAAAGTGCATCAGTAGGTTGCTTAAGAAAACACGACGACCTCTTCATATTGAATAAATGTCCTCCAGACCGAATTTCGTTCACAGCAACCAGTCTCAACGGAGACTAGCCATCTGTGCGTGACTGGATTATAGTGCACAAGTGTATGCGCAAGCACAGATGCACTCTCTATTCTTTTAATATCATAATCCGATGGGACGACAAGTCGACACGACTGGAGAGCGACCAGGTGCAGGATCAACGGCTGTACGAGCTTTCCGACTTCCTGACTTCGAGCTGATACTGACAATTTGTAGTTTTACGTTCGAATGACAGAAAATCTCAATTACTGATTTTTGTTGGTCCGACCCGGGGTTTGAACCCGGGACTTCATGATCAGCAGTCGCGTTAACGACCACTAGATCACCACTTGGTTTAAAAAAATCTCTCTTGGATGCTATTTTCACATGAAACCGCCTGCAACTCACATAGCTTCCAACTGATGTCAAATCTTGTGCGCAACCTAATAAATTCAAATGGAAGATCTAAGCGAGCATTGCACACCGTAGTCCATCACAAGCTGATATTTTTTGTGAAATATATATTCAGTAGTATAGTTTATTTACATGATTGAGCCAGCTGCAGCTATATTATGGTTGTAGCACGAATGGGTCGGCTCGATCGGGGTAGGACCACGCTCTTGTGGTGAGCGTAGAGACCCGGAGACCCTTTTTACTGGAAACGAGCTATTCCGTCTTAGTCCTCAGGGGTGGCATCGCATTGGCATTTTAATTCTTAATCGATGATAGATGTAGATGTCTATGAGCCACAGCATCCACTTACCATTAGATGGGCTGTGTGCTCGTGTGTCACCCTTATTCTATAAAAAAAATTGGTTCAGCCATTCCGAAGATTAGCCCGGACAGACAGATAAAAATTTGTGATGGTTATTTATGGCTTACTCGTAGGCTAATAAAAGTAGCTCAATAAAAGGCGGGTATTTCGATATTGGCGACAAACACTTATTTATATGCTTAATATATTGTGTTAAAAGTAATAACTCACTTATTTTCAAGTTTATTTAATTTAATTTTAAATTTAATTGCTAAAACCTCTACTAAAAACTAAAAATATAATCATTACACTTAAACGAGTATACACTAGTTATGTATGGTTCGGATGACTTCATTTTAATTTGAAGTAGTTTGAGGAAGGGCTCTTCGTTTCAGTTTTTAGTTTAGCCATCTTAATCGCTAACAGATTGCTTCTATTTTTTTTACTCGCTGTTTTTGTTCTTGCTCGTTATCGATGAAAAGTCTAAATCATTAAATAAATTTTATTAATAGATACCACCCTGGTGATGCTGGCGCGGGAATGCTTTTATATTGTTTTGTATAATATTAGCTAGTGTAAATTATAATATTATATTTAATATAGTTATCATCATATAGTATATTTTTTTACAGCGGAAAAGAAGGAAAAAAGGATCTCGAGTGGCATACTCGTACCGGTAAGTAAGGTTTATGGATGGACTGACGACCTGGTAGGACATGCAGGAAGTCGATGTTTGCAGGTGGCTCCGGACTATTAAGAAAAATAATCAAAATAATATAGGTGATTTGTGTTGAACACCTCGTTACTAGTAAACAGCGTCTCTTGATGATACCAACACGTGTAGCACGCTGCAATTATGTGCGATAATGGTCCTTCCCCTGTCGAGCTTATATATTCGTAATGCGCCCATAATATAGCTGATAAGGGGCTAAAATAAGGACGTACATATCCACCACAGTTGGGCACAGGTCTTCAATAATCAATCAATCAATATATTCTTTATCATACACCAATACACATTAGTACAAGACAAAATTAAATAAATATATACAAAGTACAATAGGCGGTCTTATCGGTCTGGAAGCGATTTCTTCCAGACAACCCTTATTTAGCAAAGAACTGTTGTTTACAGCGAATTGCGAATAGGGAAGTTGTTCATATATCTAACAATCAAGTTGAAAAAAAAATATAAGTATACAAATACACACAAGATGATGACGGTTGAGGATAGGTAGGATAGATACAATTAAGGACGGTAATTATGATGGGAAATATTATCTCTTCTAGGGTCTTCTCTCACTACTAAAAGGCATTGCCCTTACAATTAATAGATTTGTTTTACAGACTAGGGGTGACAAACGAGCACACAGCCCACCTGATGGTAAGTGGATGCTGCGGTCCATAGACATCTACATTTATCCTCGATTAAGAATCAAAATTCAGATCCGTTGTCATCCCTGAGGACTGAAATAGAATGCCTCGTTTCCAGTAGAAAAGGTTCTCTATATTTACCGTAATAAGCATAGCAGCATTATGCTGCTATTTCACGTTGTTATTCTGTGAGAAGAGAATAGTAATAATTATTCAATATATACAAGTCATTGGGGGAGGACTATGTTCAGCAGTGCATTTGTGAAGACCGAAGGTTGAGAGGAATCGGTTGTTTTTTTTAAGTTAGTTTATAATATAATATATTATATTAACTAAAATTTAAGTGTAACAAATGTGTGTCAATCGAAATCACAAAAACAACCACTTGTGTTGCAGTTGTTCATGGGCGGCGGTAGTAACTTACAATCAGGTGAGCCGCATCATGCCCGTTTGCCCCCTCTTATATTTATAAAAAAAGTGAGTATTAAAGGATATGATATTAATATGTAATTTTTTTATGAAAGTGAAGTGACAAACAAAGTTACAATTCACCTGATGGTAAGTGGCTACTGCAGTTCATGGGCACCTGCAGCCCACTTCAAACAAAGAAGGCTACAGATGTCATGACTTAGGACTAACATGGAATGTCTCACAGCCTGTTATTATATAGGTTTCCTTCACAAATAGAGGGTGGTGACTGCCTGTCGGACTCCTAGGCGGAAAAGAAATCCTCCTAGTATATATAGATATTTAAATATTTATATATTTTCCCATATCGCACATACTTTTCAAGATAACAGCAAAAAACAGAGTTTAAAGCAGTTTTTCGATAGTTAAATTACTTGCTCAAAGACCTGTTATAGTGAAGTAATTTTTTGTTCAAGTGCTAACCGGGCAAAATCTCGAGTGAAAGCTAGTAGAAAATAACTTCCTCAGTTATTGGCTACTTAATTTTAAGATGCCTTTAAGTCTCGTGCTTTCTCTGTCTATCACTTTAAATCGAAGTGGCTGTGACACCACGAGACTTAACGACATCTTAAAATTGAGTAGCGTTTGATTATTTGGCCATATATCGGGTAAGTAGTTTAATGCCTACATTGAGACGTACAACATAATATGTGTATATTTACATTTATTCATTAGACGCTATAAAAATTCCACTACTGAACATAGGCCTTCTTCATAGATTGTTTCATAGATTTTGCCATAGTTGCCACACTTGGCAGGCGGGTTGGCACTGCACTTTTTTCTTATTTTCAGTTTTGAGGAAAAATCTGCTGTCTGTCTACTGTTTGATTTACTTCGGTTACCTCTTACAACACCCACGGGTTAATAAGAGGTAGTAGATATTCTTGACTTCACGCCGTTACTACTGAGAAAAAAAATCGAAGACATGTGAAGTCCGCCAACACGCATTGGGGTAGCGCTGTGGACATTTCCTTGCGCTAAAACTCAAAAAATGAGAGGATGTCTGTGCCCAGCAGTGGGACGTTTATAGGCTATTCATTTTACTTTCCTTTCTTTTATAAAATTATTTCACTGCTATTATTTCTTTTTCCTTAGCAACACACAAATAAAATGATAAATACTTACATTTTTTCTTGATAGTAAATTTGTACGTAATAATAACCTTTTATGTTATTTATTACCGAGCAAGTCTTTTTAGGTCCATTTAATATTGACAAAGATCTTTTTCAGTTAGCTTACAAGTAAGTTACCTCGTTTGACAATTTCCAATTGGCAATGAGATTTTATTTATATTTTTACTGTTATTTATTTAAAATTCAAAATTTAAAATTAACAATAATGAAAACACATACATAAATAGTTACGTAAACAGTTAATCGTAAATTGTTATTTTTGCATGGTAAAGTATAGCTGCACGAATGGGTCGACTCGACCGGGGTAGGACCACGATAGCGCATATACTAGCGTGAAACAGCAGAATAATGCTGTTGTGTTTCGAATGGTGAGAAACGGAGATCCTTTTATAGTGTAACGGGGCATTCCATCTTTTTCCTCAGAGGTAACAACGCTTGTGCGTTTAGAATCATAATAGATGTAGATATCTATGGGCCACCCATTTACCATCAGGTGGGCTATGTGCTCGTTTGTTGCTCTTTTCTATAAAAAATAAATAACTAAAACAAATAAATTCTTCAGTTGCTTATTTTTTCGTCAGATTGCTATTTATAAATATCTATAAATTATATTAGTTATATACTGCTGTATAAGCATGATCAAATATTATTATTGCTTAGTAGGTCATCATCATCATGACAGCCCTTCACAAGTCCACTGCTAAACATAGGCCTCCCCCAAGGAATACAAAGCACGGTCCTGAGCCACATGCATCCATCGACTTCCTGCCTGTCTTACCAGGTCATCACTCCATCTAGTAGGGGGCTGCCCTACACTTCGCCTACCGGTACGAGACTGCCACTCGTGAATCTTTCTTTCCCATCGGTTGTCGGTTCTTTGAACTACGAGTATGGCCGGCACATTACCACTTCAGTTTACTTATCCGTTGGGCGGTTACTCTAGTTCTACTGCGGATAACCACATTTCTAAGTTTATCACGCAGAGACACCCCGAGCATAGCCCTCTCCATAGCTCGCTGAGCGACCTTAAGCTTCAAATCCATAAGCCATCACGGGTAACACGCACTGGTTGTACAATCTCGTTTTCAAGTTTGGGGTATACCTGATAAGAAGATGTGCCGTAATCTCCCGAACGCTGCCCAGCCGTGTTGAATCCGTAGGCAGTGCGATTTTTATAGGGTGTAACGGTATGACACGGTAACGGTTATTGTAAACGCAGGATTGTAGTTTTAAATCACTTTATTAGCCACAGCGTATAATATTCAAACGTTAAGGGCCGAAACACATAAGCGCGTTGCGGCGCCGCGCCGCTGAAATCGGCAGTGCGCTATAGCGGTGCGGCGCCGCAACGCACGACGAATTCCAGCGTTATGACGTCATACTTGTTGAAGGATGCAGTTTGTTTCAACACTTTCAAAAAACACGTCAACCGAGAAGCAGTTTTAAAATTAAAATGTCTGACGTTGACGTCGATCTGTTTATATCTTCGGTTCAGGAACACCGTTGTTTGTGGGATACTAGTGACGAAACCTATAAAGACAAATTTATAAAACAAGAAGCATGGAAAAGCATTTGTGAGATCGTTTATATTGATTACAAGGAAAAACTCAACCGAAAATCAAAACTGGGTAAGTAGTAACATATAGTCTTAGGCAATGATATTTTAAACTAAAGATAAGTTACGTTCATAGTAATTTACGTTTTAAATCTGTTCCTGTGTTTAAATCATTACCTCCCAGCAATCCAAAACTGCACACATTTGCAAGTTTTACTGATAAGCAAACCAAAAGATATGAAATAAAACGCAATTGAAAGAGATAGCTATAATTTTAATGGTTGCACTTCAAACGTTTCTTGTGCATAGAGTAACATTTATAGTCGTAGAGTGGACACTTGATTCAAAACTATTCAAAAGTACATAGATAAGAAATAAAACATCTTACAAAGTAAAAATAATAAGGTATTATTTGTATTTTGAACTGAGTAGGTATACGAACATTCATATTTTCTTTAATTGCCAACTTAGGGCGCCAACATCACTGGAAAAGTAATTACAAAAATCATTCCGTATTAGATGTGGGCAAATTATTTTCATTTGCTGTGGGCAAATGCAACATTTGCAGATCAGAATCATCAAAGATAATGTCATCGGTCGCTTGTACTCCATCTCGATTCAAAACAAAGTTGTGCATTACACAACATGCCTTGATAATGTCTGTCGCAAATTCGTATTGCATTCATAGATCGATGAAATATGCGCCATTTATTGGCTAGGATGCCAAAAGCGCACTCGACATATCTTCGGGCACGACTCAGTCGATAATTGTAAACTCTTTGTTGTACCGACAAATGTTTTCCTGAGTAAGGCGCATGACGTTATTCGAAATTGAGAATGCTTCATCTCCTACAAAACAAATGGAGTTTCATTTTGAGAACCTGGTAAAGGCTTTGGTACAGGAATAGGTAATTTGCGTGTCATAATCAAATCATAAAGTTTAGAGTTCTGGAAAACGGTGGAGTCACTTTCCTTGCCATACGCTCCTATATCGACAAAATGAATCTATATCTAGAATCTACAAGAGCTAATAAAACTATTGAATTATAGCCCTTATAATTGTAAACAGTGATCCACTGTGCGCAGGACATATAATACGGACATGTTTACCATCAAGAGCTCCTATGCAGTTAGGAAAATTTGCTTTCTTGTCAAACTCAATAGCGACATCTTCTAGAACCTGTTTTGTTATAGGAGGTATATTTTGACTTGATAGATGTTTCCATATGGCGCGAAACTGTCCTTACAATTTTGCTATTGTACTTGCTCCTCGGAAGTAATTCGTATGCATGGTTTTAAAGTCACTGCCGGTTGCTAGAAATCTAAAATGAAATAATAATTAGTAGGCAAATAATAAAATAATACAAATGTAGGTATAATCAAACTCAAACCGCGCAGGTAATAGTGTTGCTAAAGGAATAGATTTTCAAAGATAGACAGGTAGTTTTTCAAAGAAGTACTAATAAATATTTTACATTATGGTTGTTCTAGGCAAAGTCAATCAGTTTTAACTTGCTAAGTCAAGAAAAACAGAAAATTATTCTTTTCGGCGGCCAGCCATTTATAAGTGGATGGACCAGTACTTATGAAAGTTATATCAAATTTTATATGTAGTATAAATGGAATCTAGGAATTTTAGTCTTTATTACTATTTTTCACTTGTGAGTTTTTGTTGCAGGTAATGATTTAGTCAAAGTGGAAGGCCATAAAAGATAATTTTGCTAAATATCAAAAAAACTAAAAGATGCCAATCGATCAGGAGCTGGAGCTGCAAAATTAAAGAATATCACTTGAATAAACAATTACAGTTTTTGAAAAAGGTTTCACAAAATGCAACTGATTCCAGTTTATGCGTAGCGGAAGGAGATATTGAGAATGAAATAACGGCATTGCCTCGTTATAAAAGTCAACCACGAAAACGAAAGGCAGATGATAAGGATGATATTGAAGAAGATTTATTGGCAATATTAAAACACCGGAGAATAGACATTTGCATTTTTCAAGGGATTTTACCATCTCTACAATCGTTAAATGAGAATCAAACATTGATATTTCAAAGTCGGGTGCTTCAAATATTAACCGACATTCTTCAACCTTCAATTCATCAAAATACACATCACGGCTATAATCAAGAATATCAGCATCAGGGTTACAATCAAGGATATTCAACTATGAGATACGATAATACGGTTCAGAGTGGCTACCACACTTCTACTCCTGGAAGTTCGATTACTGAACAGAGGACTACCTCATCATCAAACCAACAACGTCCAATAAATTCACCATTTTTACTGGACGAAACGTCAGCTACTTCCTATGTTTCACAAGATGAGGAGTTTGATTTTTCTTAAATTGATCATTACATTTTTTAAGGCCTATTAAAGTATTCTTAAAGTAAGAAAATTGTATAATGCAAAAAGCTTAATTTGATTCTGTCTTGTTTCATTTGAACCTGGCTTTGTACCACTAGGTACCCCCAAACCATGAACACTAGTGATGCAAAATTTTTATCGACACCCCGCTAGTACCACAGGTGTATAAAGCCAGGGGTACAAATAAAACTAAACATTTGATTCCGAGTGCCATAAACATCAATAAAAAAAAATAAGAAACCTATTTGTTTTACCTTAAAGTTAAGCCCAGCATTTCAAAGCAGTAACTGGTTTTCTTCCTTTATTTTTTTCTTCTGTATATATTTTGATAACTCGCTTAATAGCTCTTCAAATGATGATATACTCATTCTAAAGTAGGCAACAAATTTTTTTCGTCTATCTTTAATGCTTCGTATTTTTAGAAAAGAACTCGCCATTTGGATTCATACCTTACTTAATGGATGTATCCAGTATCTTCTTTGCCGTATTTTTAAGATAGAATAATGTCTTCTTAATAACAAATAAGCAATAAGTTTATTACGATCCATCGCAGAGAGACGTCTATCCACACTCAAAAATCACGAGAAAATGGTTGCCCTACCATAATGCCCTGTTTCGCGACGCCGCAACGCGGCAACGCAACTGCCGATTTTGGCGTTGCGGCGCCGCAAAAATAAGCAGTTGCGTTATGTGTTTCGGCCCTAGGAATCAATATCGAGTGTCCGAGCCATACCTATAAATGACACGGTAATATTCGGCAATGATTTGGCATGGAGTACTTTCGAAGTGCTTTTATGAGATACTACGTGGCACTAATCGTTATGACAACGCAACGTTTCATCATGTTTTCAAATTATATAAAATATTTTGGATCAGAATTAAATTCCATATAATATTTATAATTAGCACCTTAAGAGCTTATAACGGCTCTTTTTGAAATTTCATGGTTCTACTAACTTTAACTTTTTTATACGTGTTATATATATCTCTCACAGCATACCTGCGTAAAATAGCAGCTTAGCGCTGCTGTGTTTCATATGGTGAGTGTAGAGAACCGGAGACCCTTTTTACTCGAAACAATGCATTCTATCTTAGTCCTCTGGGGTGACAACGCATCTGCATTTCGATTCTTAATCGAGGATAAATGTAGATGTCTATGGGCCACAGCATCCACTTACCATCAAACTGTGTGCTCGTTTTCACCCTTATTCTAAAAAAAGTAGCAGCTGTTCATACATAAGGACAATATTGGATAATGAAAGCTGTAGATCCTCTCACAGAATACCAGCTTAATACTGCTGTGTTTCGTATGGTGAATGTAGAGAACCGGCGACCCTTTTTCTGGAAACGAGGCAATTCATCTTAGTTCTCAGGGGTGACGATGCCCATCTATTTTTGGTTCTGCGAACAAAATTTTCGCCCCATCACCACTTCAACCTGCTTATCTTTGCAATTTTTCATTATTGATAAGAATGAATTTTTATATATAATTAGCTTTACTATGAATGGGTGAAAGTTTGTTTAACTTTACTTATTTTTTATTTTAAGTCAGAATAAATACAAAATTAGAAATAAAAACAGGACTATAGCCTCCCTCGACGATTCGGCCTAGTAACATTTTATACGCAAGGGCTATGCTCGGGTTTCTCTGCGTGATAAACTTAGAAATGAGGATATCCGCAGTAGAACTAGAGTAACCGACATAGCCCAAAGGATTAGTAAGCTGAAGTGGCAATGGGCCGGCCATATAGCTCGAAGAACCGACAACCGATGGGGAAGAAAGGTTCTCAGTGGCAGCCTCGTACCGGCAGGCGAAGTGTGGGCGTCCCCACTAGATGGAGTGACGACCTGGTAAGACATGTAGGAAGTCAATGGATGCAGGTGGCTCGTGTGTCGCTCGATCGGTGTTTGACGTCCCAATGTCACAGTTAACCACGGCTACCTCCAGATTAAAATTATTAATTTTTGTTCCGATCTACGCATTATGAACTTATAGTATCTTGAAGTCTTGCAGTTGTATACCTGGGTTGGGATTTCATTTTATTAATTATAGGATCCCAAGCAGACGGTAGCACCCAGCCATCTTCTTTATTGAAATTAGGATGTTTTTTGATTTCAATAGCCTCGCAAATCATCCTTGGAAGGAATCGGTATTCTTTAGCGAGGATTTGTGGTCTATCAAATCTAATGTAGTGACAGGGGCGATCCTGTACGTGTTCACAGACTGCAGACTTCCCGGAACGTCGATTTTTCACATCAGTTACGTGTTCTTTAACGCGGGTTTTTATTGATCTTTTAGTTTGTCCTTATATAGGACAAACTAAAAGATTAATAAAAAACCTGCGTTAGACCTTACTTTTTAGACGCGAGAGACCACATTTACAATAAAGTTTATACACTCCTGCATCTTGCAGAGGGACATTACACTTGACTGATGGTAAAAACTGACTAATCAGCGGCTAGAAGTAAATTTTAGTGGCAGCACGCTTCAAGAAGCAGCCAATCTTGTCAGTGACACCTCTGACATATGGCAGTACAGCAGGCACTCGCGCGACTGTGGCCGGCTTCATTCGTTCACTGTGACGAAGGCGCGGGACCAGAAGCTTGCAAAACTTGCTTGACGTGTTGGAGCTTGGCAGCCAGGTCTTTACTGTCACAGATCCCTCGTGCTTTCTGAATCAAAGATTTACCCACGGTAGCTAACTGTGAAGGGTGGTGGTAAGAATCACCGTTTCAATTTTTTTTATAGGATAAGCGTGACAAGCGAGCACACAGTCCACCTGATGGTAAGTGGTTGCTGTGACCCATAGACATCTACATCTATCCTAGTTTGCGAATCAAAATACAGATGCGTTGTCAGCCTTTAGGACTAAGATGGAATGCCTCTTTTCCAGTAAAAAGGGTCTCCGGTTCTCTACACTCACCATACGAAACACAGCAGCATTAAGCTGCTATTTTACGCTGGTATTCTGTGAGAGCGTGGTCCTTCCCTGATCGAGCCGACCCATTCTTGCTACAACTATACAATTAATATAGCTGCAACATGGCGCTACCACGTTTAAAAATCTATCTGTATGATTCTTATTTCTATACACAGTGTGGCTCAAGATGTTATCAGAATTTCGAATTACTAACACATCTAGAAAAGCTAAAGAATATAAAATCTGTAAAAACTAGTTTTATTTAAATGTGTAGTGTTCGCGTAAATATAAGAAATCATTCTGCCTAGCCAAGTTAAATCCGTTGATTGACCTCTCGGTCGACGTTGGATATTTCATCACTCCGGGGTTTAATTAAGATTAATAAAATCAAGGGCATATATTTATAAGCACTCCTTGAGTAGTCAAGTATCCAATGAATGGAAGAGAAAATTAGTGTCGCTTCAACTTAATTAATAGTGACACAATTAAAAAAAGAATCTATGAAAAAAAAAAACATTAAAAAGTTTTAAAATAGAAATTATCGCCGTGTGCAGCGTAAGAATATCTGCTGCCCATATCTTAACATGGGAATTGTAGGAGGCAATAGAGGATAATGAAACAGGAGACGAGCAGTAGTATCTTCTTTATAATAACATAAAATAATAAAAACTATGAATGCCAACCACCTGACAAGTAGCAAACTATGTTAAATATCCGCCTAATAAGGCAATCTATGACGAAAGCTTATGCTCAGCGGTAGACTTTAGATGAGCTGTAGTGATAATGATAGAAATCATATCGTTTATTGTTGTTTGTATTGCTTTTTCAAATTCCAGTACAATGAGCTTAACTGTTACACTCTATTTTCTTCAGCTTACAGTTATAATTTTTTGCGGTTAAAAAGAAAATCGAAAATGAAGGACTAGGGTAATTTGAACATTGTTTTTTTTATTTTGTCTTGCTATTAGATTATACTTTAATTAAAATTGCATGCAGAATGGTTTATCTCAAAACTTCATTGACTGTATTATCACATTTAGCAGTGGTCCTTACACCACCAATAACATATTTTGTTCCAAATACAAATCTTACTCCGCTGCTTCTTCTTATCAATAAAAAGACACTGAAGATCGACTGTAGGTAGGAAATCAGTCCGAAAAAATGGAACCCATTTCACAGACTAATGATGGGAGGTGGTATAAATTTTACGAACTTACTCATATGTGCTTGTGTATATCTTTTAAGCAATACTTGCCAAGTACAATAAGTAAAGTACAGCTAAGGACGGAAAAGGACTGTTGTTGATTATTATTTTAATGATATATATTTAAGGTAGAACCATCGTTGGCCCATCGGCTAGAACGTGGATGGACAACGCTCTCACACGATTAACATCATTACAGCACTTCACAAGTCCACTGCTGAACATAAGCCTCTCCCAAGGAAGGCCACAAAGCACGGTCTTGAGAAACCTGCATCCATTGACTTCCTGCATGTCTTACTAGATCGTCACTCCATCTAGAGGGGGGACGCCATACACTTCGCATGCCAGTACGAGGCTGCCACTCGAGAAACTTTGTTCCCCATCGGTTGTCGGTTCTTCCAGTTATATTGCCGGCCCATTGCCACGTCAGCCTACTAATCCGTTGGGTTGTGTCGGTTACTCTGGTTGGTTTATTATTCTTTAAGTGCACTGTAAGTTTATATGATATGATGTATGCGGGAAGAATAAGAGTTTTTATGCGGTGATTATAATATAACCTTAATATCACAAAGGGGTGGACTGTCTGTGAAACGCCTTATGAAGCGCTAACAAGCACTAAAGCAGCTTCAGTATTGCGGTAGGTATTATGCAGTATTTGACAAGATATGCGGATAGAATGAAAATGCGATATGATGCGGTGTGGAAATACACGACCCACTCAGCGCGGCGACTTCCTTTATGACCATAGATAACTTCTTGTTTCTTGCGGCGTGTCAAAGATCGAATCATAATTCAACCCGGCAGTGGATGCAATGCCTTTCGCCAATACGATCACAAAGCAATTTGATGAATATAAGCACAGTATAATAGAGCTGCAAAACCAAAGATCGAACTGACTTTTACTCATGCTATAAAATTTTCATAAAAATGATTCCGAGTCCAATTATCAGCTTTAAAATAAACAGAAGCTCTGTTAATCAAATGGACTTAGTTACATTTTTATATAATCAATGATATTAAAAGTATTATTAAATATCAGATTAATTTTGTAAGGAATGTTGAACACTGTCTGTCTTATAACGCTTAATTGAAAAGGGACTGCTTATATTTGATAATTAGGTTGGGTAATAGTAGTTTAATGCTTTCAAAAATATAGTATTACGTACCTACCGGCACATGAGTAAAGAAACCGTACGGTACGGTTTCTTTACTCATGTGCTACCGGTAAGCGTAGTGTTGGGCGACTTCCACTAGATATAGTGATGGCCTGATGAACCATGTAGAGATTCGATAGATACAGGTGACCCAAGACCGCATTTGGGGCACTCAATGTAGGAGGCATAATATGTTCTGGAGTGGAAATTTGATGGGCTATAATAATAGAAAGATGTAATAATATTAATATAATTTTACTAATCAAAGTTTAATTAATTTGTCAACTTGGATCAGTCATTCGACCGATCTGAATATTTTATGAGGGCGATCGGCCTGTGTAGGTAAACAAATCCGAAACAACACGACCGTTGTTACTGTAATTTTTAAGTTTAAAAAGAAGGAAATAGCCTTAATGTGTTTAAAAAATATAAAAAATTCGGAGACGTGAAGTTCGACAACACGCATTGGGGTAGCGCGGTGGACACTTCCTTGCCATAAACTCTCTCAAAATGGGAGAAGGCCTGTGCCCAAGAATGGGACGTATAAATGCTTTTAAAGTATACTTTTTAATATATTATATACAATACTTTTAAAGTTTAATTTTATATATTATACTATATGCAATACCTTTAATTGTTTTTTAATGAATTTGCCATTTATTTTTATAGTATTTAAACCTAGAGGTTTAGGATAAACATCGATAGGACTGATAATAACTACTCAGTTTCTTAATATTAAAAGATTTTTATTTTATTTTTTTATTTTTTTATTAAATCTTTAATTTTACGGAATATAAATGGCCTGATGAACCATGTAGAGATTCGATAGATACAGGTGACCCAAGACCGCATTTGGGGCACTCAATGTAGGAGGCATAATATGTTCAGGAGTGGACATTTGATGGGCTATAGTAATAGAGAGATATAATAATATTAATATAATTTTACTAATCAAAGTTAAATTAATTTGTCAACTTGGATCGGTCATTCGACCGATTTGAATATTTTATGAGGGCGAGCGGCCTGTGTTAATAAACAAATCCGAAACAACACGACCGTTATTACTGTAATTTCTTTTTATTATTGTTCTTTATTATTGTTCTTTATTAAACTTAACCTCCACACTAGGATTTTCTCCTGTATCGTGGGGCAGTTTACAAACATAAATTGCACAAGGACAAACATCCAGATCCGGAACAATTATTTGTAGACCATACAAACGCTTGTTCCGTGCGGGATTCGAACCCGCGGCCCTTAGCGCTGCAACTCAATTGCTAAGCTACTGCGCCACGGAGCCGTCTATTTTTAAGTTTAAAAAGAAGAAAATAGCCTTAATGTGCTTAAAAAATACTTATATATAAAAAATATAAAAATTCGGAGACGTAAGTCCGACAACACGCACTGGGGCAGCGCGGTGGACACTTCCTTGCCATAAACTCTCTCAAAATGGGAGAAGGCCTGTGCCCATGAGTGGGACGTATAAATGCTTTTAAAGTATACTTTTTAATATATTAAATACAATACTTTTAAAATTAAATTTTATATATTATACTATTAGGTCCTTACACATGAAATTAGCGTTTTGTCGTACTGACCACTTTGATCTGAAATATCTCCTCTTTGGTTAAGAATTCCAAATTCAAATTTATATATTCATTTAGCTGGTACATTTGAGTTTTGAAAACATTTATTCATTTGTTTTTTCTTCATTATTTTTTTCTTTAGCGTCACTTATTACCGCACAATGGAAAACATGAAATATCGGTATATTTACGAGTACGAGTTCTACCGTGGCACCAGTGCTGCAGAAATAGCTCTAAGGATTAATGATGTGTTCGGCGCTGGTGTCGCAAAAGAAAGCACGGTACGTTGATGGATTTCAACGTTTTCGTTCTGGAAATTTCGACCTTCAGAACTAACCCCGTGGATGGCCGGAGACCAAAGTGGAAAATGAAGAATTAAAGGCTATTGTGGAAGCGGATCCATCACAAAGCACTTCAGAGATAGCTGCAAGCTTCGGGGTAAGTGATAAAACTGTATCAATCCACTTGAAGCAAATCGGCAAAGTAAAAAAACTTGAACGATGTGTACCTCATGAATTGAGTGAATCGAACTTGCAAACACGCGTCGACGGTTGTGTTACTTTGCTCAACCGACACAATAATGAAGGGATTTTAAATCGAATCATTACTTGTGATGAAAAGTGGATACTGTACGATAATCGGAAGCGCTTGTCGCAATGGCTGAACCCTGGAGACCCAGCCAAATCCTGCCCTAAACGAAAATTGACTCAGAAAAAGTTACTTGTGATTGTTTGGTGGACTAGCGCCGGTGTCGTTCGCTACAGCTTTCTAAAATCTAGCCAAACGATTACTGCAGATATCTATTGTCAGCAACTGCAAACCAAAAAGGAAGAACTAGCTGCTAAACAACCGAGATTGGTCAATCGCTCTAGGCCACTGCTGCTTCACGACGACGCAAGACCACACACTGCACAACAAACAACCACTAAGTTAGATGAGCTACAATTGGAATGTCTGCGACATCCACCGTACTCCCCGGTCCTTGCTCCAACAGATTACCATTTTTTCCGGAATTTGGACAACTTCTTACAAGGAAAAAAATTCAACTCCGATGCGGCAGTCCTAACCGCCTTCAAAGAGTTTATTAATTCTCGCCCCCATGGTTTTTAGTAAAAGGATCAATGAACTACCTATGAGATGGCAAAAGTGCATAGATAACAACGGTGCATACTTTGATTAATTAAATATATTTCACAAAAAAAATTGACCTTATATTCCTCCCATACAAAACGCTAATTTCATATGTGAGGACCTAATATATGCAATACCTTTAATTGTTTTTTAATGAATTTGCCAATTGATTTATAGTATTTAAACCTAGAGGTTTAGGATAAACATCGATAGGACTGATAATAACTACTCAGTTTCTTAATATTAAAATATTTTTAATTTTTTTTATTAAATCTGTAATTTTACTGAATTATTAATACAATCCCAATGAATATTACTGAAACCTATCACACACGCCTTTACTAGAGACAATGAAGCACATTTCAATTGAACCAAAAAATAAAAATAGATTAAAAAAACCAAGCCAATATCAAAAAAAAAGTGAAAACGTTATGGTAAGCCGTAGTCAAACGTCGGCTTTAATCAAGATCTTTTTGATATCGAAACAATAGTAGAAGCCATTTTTGTATTACCTTTCATAGATATAGACGAGTATTGCTCATTAAGTAGTGGAAATAAATTTATCATAAAACCTCCTATCGCTGTTTTTAGAAAGAAATACCTTAAATTTTTATGACTTTATTGTTTCACTTATTGACCTGTTAGCATAGGTGCGATATCTTAATTTTCTTCATTAAATTGCAAAAGATTTGGCAATTGGTGGAGTTGGCAGTAGTCAGATGTGACGTACCTTCGTCGTTGTTCCCTGTAACTAGTCTCAGATTTTATTTCAGAAATAATACACACTTGTGGGGTGGCAGCATAAGAGAATATTACAACGAAGGTGCCGTGGTGTCTTAAGAGAAGACTATTGGATC
Source organism: Parnassius orleans (assembly GCA_029286625.1). Lineage (NCBI taxonomy): Eukaryota > Metazoa > Arthropoda > Insecta > Lepidoptera > Papilionidae > Parnassius > Parnassius orleans. Next base: position 6,184,124 of record JAGSMP010000037.1, read on the forward strand.
AGAAAAGTAGAATATTTGCAAGTCGGCACTTCATTCAGTGGGAGGCCACCTTACACTCCGCTTACGGGTACGAGGCTGCCACTCAAGAAATTTTCTTCCCCATCGGTTGTCGGTCATTTGAGCTATGACCAGCTCATTGGCACTTCAGCTGACTAAGTGATTCATCAGGCTTAGTCGGTTACTCTAGTTCTACCGCGGATACCTTCACTACGTATTCTATCACGCACACAATCCGCATGCAAAGTCACTCCACAGGTCATTGAACGACTTGAAGCTTCATGAGTCAATGCTCAATACAGAATTTAATAATTTGTTTGAATGTTATTAACAGCATTGTTGGCTAAAGTCTGTTGTGTAGTAGTCTGTTAGTAAAGATATTAAAAAATTAAGACGCAAAAAACGACGAAGAAGGATAAATATTCTATCCTTAATTTTTCCATCGCCAGTGTTGGTGGCGTTAGGGAATTAATCACTCCATTTTGTCTCATGAGTGTCGCAACAGGCGCCTATGGGAAATACTAAATCCCATGACCTTCGATATTTGGAAGTGTATTGTCACAGATGCGAGACGTCTCAATTGCCAATTTATCCCTACACACAATTGGAGAAGCTCATGTCTAACAGCGGACTTACTCGTATATAAGCTGGCTGACGGATACGAAATTTACAAACCGTTCCTTCTGTGGGTAACTATAGTTAGCTATGCAGTATATTAATACATATAATATGTAATTTTTACAGTATAAGTATTTTTAATATAAAATGAAACAAACGAGCATGCGGCTCACCTGTTGATAAATGACTACAGCCGCCTATGAATATTCGTGCTACAAACATAATATAGCTGCAGCGAGGCTCTATCACGTATAAATATTAGATCCTGGTGAGAATATTAGATAATTATCATGAATTTGCTGTATTATTTAGACATCTGGAAGTGGGTGGAAAATAAACTCCAAAGTTCCGTTTCATTCTCCATCCATTTCATTACCCAATCCATCAAATTCAATTGTAATAAAGTAACTGTTCTACACAACCAGTGTGAACAGATCAAAAAATTTCGTAAGTAGCCACTTACCATCAGGATGAAAAATATACGAGAATTATCATACTATATGTTTCGGATTACTCTAATAACATCGCGTTTTTAAGTACCACTAGCGCCATCTAATATCAAGAATTAAAATTAATATCAGTACTCAAATGTATTCATTTAACTATAGACACAGATATTATTGACGGTTTAAAGGCAAACGCCGGGCTTCACTGAGACGACCGGGAGTGGTTTAAAACTAAATTATATTACATTTATATACAGCGCAACTTGAGTTTTACAGCACACTTACGGCATTTTAAAAGGTTTAATTTAACTTGCAATGTTTGTATGTTTGTCACGGTCAAGTCTTTGCAACTGAATTTTAAAACCTCCTCGTCAACCGATTGAGCTGTAATTTTGTACACATCGTTTGGATGACAATGCATGGTTAGCTAAGATAGTGGACTAGTTATTTTCTATGCACTCCCATGATATGTGTATCAAATGAAAGGAAAACTACGAAAATAAATTGACGTCACTCTAAATTTAATATGGTGGACACACAAAGATGGCGGACTACGTTTTTTATGTACCCCCATGATATGGATATCAAATGAAAGGGATTGCTCTTTAAGGAGCTGGTGTACTTCTCCCGGCTAAACGGTAAGTCGTGTCTTAATTAATATCGACCTACACACCCTGGGCAAATTCTGGCGGTGGTGAAAAAAATTCAAAATGTCGGAAAACTAAAGCGCCGCCATACCAGTTTTAATGTGTTATAACTCTGCAAAGGCAAGGTAATAGTTTGGTGGTTCCCGAACAAATATTGTAGCGACCAACAAGGGTCAACTGCTAGCGATAAAAAATGAAAATGGCGAATCTAACTTGGCGATCAAAAACTTAGTTGCCCCGATCCGCCTGTAATTTTGTTATCCCGGGGATTTGCAATCCTCAATTACGATTTTTGGGTCGAATTTTTCAAGTCAAATTTTGCTACTGAATTTTAAAAGTACGCCTAGCTATTATAAGTGACATCATTCTATATCCAATATGGCGGACAGCCCAACATGTCGGACTAGGTATTTTTTATACACTCCCTAGATATGGGTATTAAATGAAAGGGTTTGCAGAGAAAAATACGAAAAATAGAATGACGTCACCCTTAATCCAATATTGTGGACTGTCCAAGATGGAGAACTAGTTATTTTTTTGCACTCCCATGATATGTATCTAAGTCGTATCAGTCCGGAAAAATCGCTGGTGGTAGTTGATTCCACAAGGAAGTTGTGTTTGTTAATAACAAAAGTTCTTTAAAAAAGTTCGCTGGCTTCGTTATAAATTGATCACGACAAGATATTTATCTTCTAACAACACTATACTCTTAAAGTTTGTAACTGTGAGGCAACCAAACATCAATTTCCTATTAGAATTTGAGAGCAAATATAGCCAAATTCCCTCGGGTACAGTTTGTTGACCAACAAACTGTACCATCCTGAGTTGATTGAACAATCTACTCAGGATGTTAATATTGTGTTAATTTTTCTCGCCTTTTCCCCTTTTCTGTCCATGCAAGCAAAGCTTCGGAATAAAATAAACCTTATAGGTAAGACTTTACGAAGCAATCGCACAAGATTTGTTGCCTCAACTTATTACAAGAAATAGACAGTTTGCAACGGCTATATCCCTTTGATTTTAAATCTTGTTTTGTTATAAAATCATACTGGTTGTTAAAATGCCATAGAACATGTACTGTGCGATAGTTTTAATAAATCGGATGTTTTCCTTGGTGATGTAAAACATACTCGTATTTATTTATTTATTGGTCGTATGTTTATTCATTTACTAGCTTACGCAGTATACACACCACGTATTTTTGTGGCAGAGCCAGTCTATAGCTGTCTGCCGGTTGAATCGGCCAACTCTGACGAGGGAAGGCAGAACTCTTGCACAATTCCAGCTCAGAAAAGCAGCTGTATTCCTTATGGAGATGGACATTGGCGAAAATCGGAGATCCTTTAACCCGGTAACGAGGATTATGGCTTAGTTTCTCTTAGACCTCTGGGTCACAACGCATCTGCATTTTAAATCTTAATCGAAAACAATGTACGTGTGTATGGGCCACAGCATTCACTTACCACCAGGCGGACTATGGGCTCGTTTATCAACCTACCTCTAGAAGAAAACCACTTGTGGCACTATATTACGAGTATCTCCCGTACAGTTGATAGCTTCCTATTTTTCGGAGGATGTTTTTTGTATGTATGTATGGGCGACAACATTCACTTACCATCAAGTGGATTGTGTTTTTACAGTGCTTATGCGATCCATCCATAATACGTGCTCACAACGTTTTAAAATTATTTTACTTATTATTCGGGATGTGTGAAAAAATAATAAGAACTGAATTACACTGATTAAGAATTATGTAGCATGTTATAAACATATTCAATAATTAACCAAATTAAAAACTGATAAATTAAAAGAAAAAAGAAATGAACCTGTTTCTTCAAAACTACAAAACAGATTGAAAGGAAGAAATCGCCAAGTAATTTAAAAATATAATTTGATATGTAACTAGCGTAACAGCTTAGGCGCAGCCGCAGTTTGAGTCGGATCCACTGCCACTATCGCCTTCAATTCTTCAGTATCACCTTTTTTTCTGGGCGGCCACGAGATTCATTGAGGTAAAAATTTCAGTTCGTTGATAAATAGTGCTAAGTCCTTATACGTCAATGACGTGCAATATTACGTGCCGTTTGAGAAGCATTGTTTTATTTTAAAAATAACACTATCTTTCCCCGAGTCGAAGGCTAAAAATAAGACAATATTGCAAAAAAAACAAAAAATAAACAAAATAATAAGGAACTGATTTAAAAAAAATAATATAATGACAGATAAACTAACATTTTATTCAAATGTGCTTTTATTTGAACGGATAATACATATATAGATAATACTCTTCATTACATCTTACAAGTAAATGTAATTAAATCTGCGTGTACAGCGTCTATTGAATGTGTATAAAGTTATATTACACTTAGTTTTTATTTTTTAATTATTGTTTAGGTTATGTAAATACTAATAGCATTTATGTTAAAACTCTTTTCAAATATTTCCTTATTTCACAGGTAATTCTGTAAAAATACTTCTCTTAATATAATATTATATTATAAAAATGTATATTGTGTGATTAAACAAACATATTCTTTGGTAATTCCAATACTCGTAAATGATTGTTAGCCGTACTTATTTATATGTCAGAGGAATAAATCTTCAAAGTGAATTGAAATATTAAATGTAAAGTTTGTTATTATGTTACCTCAGCTGACACATGAACAGGTAATAATTTAATTTCAAGTAATTTGTATGATTTGATTGATGAAAATTGTTTGGTACTCGTAGTTATTAAATATTTTTATATTTTTTAGATGTTATTTTTATTTTTTTGTATTTAAATATCTCCGCATGTGAAACTTATCTTACGTGGTAGAGCCCTGCTGCAGCTATATTAGTAGTATAGTTGTAGCATGAATGGGTCGGCTCGACCGGGGAAGGACCACGCTCTCACAGAATACCAGCGCAAAATAGCAGCTTAACGCTGCTGTGTTTCGTATGGTGAGTGTAGAGAACCGGAGACCCTTATTACAGAAAATTAGGCATTCCATCTTAGTCCTCATGGGTGACAACGTGTCTCCATTTTGATTCGTAGTCGAAGATAGATGTATATGTCTATGGGTCACAGCAACCACTTACCATCAGGTGGACTGTGTGCTCGTTTGTCACCCTTATCCTATAAAAAAACATGCTTCGAAAAAATAAGTTGATGATGGAACGGATACATAACTTCAATTCGTCATCAGCTTTATTTCCACTATTGCAAAATGATTTCTCGCGTATAAAGCAGGCAACATGTACATCCATATTTTATATTTTAAATATCCTCACAGTAGAAGAAGACTCTGGCCAACGGCACATTTTTTAATAATGCGCAAGCTTCACGTTTGATTACGTCATATCCTCCTTTCTCAGAAGTTCCAATCCTGCATTCAACTAGGTATTTACAAACTTAGAAGGATAATGATGAATGCATTACGAAACTCTACTTAATGCTTTATGTTTATATAGACGAACTCAAAAAGGTAAAAAACACTATAAAATTTAGAATAATCCCATTATATTTATGTCTAAATTTTATCGCGTTTACTGCGTTAGAACTATTATAAACCTTATTCTGTGGTTTTACGCTATATTCAACGAGAGTGGTATTTCCCAATCAAACCAAATCTTTACGGGCTGCAGTCGTAATAATTATACGTTGTTTTTTCAAGTTATTTTGTAGACTAGCTGTTACCCGCGGCTTCGCTCGCATGGTCACTGGGTAATGAACTATCCATTGCTTTTGAATTGAAAGAAAACTGAGTTTTATAGATTTGTCAGAGATGCAGCCATTAAAAGGAAACTGAACAAAATTGATTCGTCAGCCTATTTAAATGTTTGAAACGCAGCGTATAGGAAAGCATGAAAATAGCCTGTTTATTCCAAATGGAAATGGGATATTTTTTTAATTAAAGGAAACTGAGCATAATTATCCGTCAGGGATGCAGACTTTTGAAAAGAAACTGAGCTAAATTGATTCGTCAGAGATGCAGTTTTCTGAATTGAAAGGAAACTGAGCCAAATAAAAGATCCGTCAGAGATGCAGCCTTTTGAGTTGAAAGGAAACTGAGCTTAATAGGTCCGTCAGAGGTGCAGCATTTGGAATTGAAAAGAAACTGAGCTAAATAGGAAATTTTGAATTGAAAGGGAAGATCTGTGGGAATTCTGATTTAGGAATTTGGGAATTCTGAATTGATTGTGGGAATTTTGGAAAAAAAACTAACTGAACACTATTTTAAGACGCTACTGTACACAATGTTATATGTTTTTCCATTCGGGGAAAGAATGTGGAGATTCTGGGCATTTGACACACGCGAACATGCTACATACAGCTGACCATGAGAGAAGCACGGTTTTTCTAAGTTGACCCCCGATACCTGTAACGTTTGCCCTTGCGCTTTATTAATTGTCATTGCAAAACTGAGCTTAATAGGGAACTGCAACCTTTTGAATTGAAAAGGAAGATCTGTGGGAATTATAGGGATCCGTGGTATAATAACATTTTCACCTTTTCCTACGCCTGTCAAAATTGTAGCACCGATTATGTTCCGTCCAAGATGTGTCACACGCAGCCTTGTCCCGTTACATAACCGAGGAGCATCTAAATTTCGCATTAGCATGACTGGGACGCCTAATTTTAATTTAAGCTTATGTGAGGGCACACCTGACAACTCTAGAGAATTTAGAAAGTCTACGGGACATGAAGTGCTCTGTTCTGTGTCCATAACTGTGTCTACTGACAAATACTCTGTTATTTCTCCTGCTACTTCGCTTAATATATCTGAATTTATTTTGTAAACGCTCTCATTTTTTGGTGCAAGAATCGCCCTTTCACATAACAATTTGTCTTCATACATGTTGTTCGTTAAATCTGAATGAACGCTCGCTATTAATTCGGAATGAATCTGTACTAAATTACAAAAATCTCTCGTCAATTTAACGCAGCCCTCAGCATCCGTTTCCAACCGCCCATCGCCAATTTTTAATAGTGTGTCAGCATAGTTTCCAGCATTGATATCATTATACAAATGCACTCTCATATTCGTAGTTAAACTGAATTTTGTCACCTTGTTCCATAAAATAGACGACTTGAGGCATGCTTTAATTTCATCTGCAGGTGTGCCCTTTTGAATAACAGGTAAAGTTTGGCGAAAGTCACCAGCCAATAAACTACGATTCCTCCCATTACATCGGTATTGCAGCGCAAATCCTGGAGCGTTCGATTTAGTGCTTCTACAGCTTTTTATGCGACATTGTACTTTCGTCCCACTAAAAGTTTGCATTGTCGTAGCATTATACCTCGTGCACTATCTTTGCTAAAGTTGCAAATCGGCGATTCTTCCTGGGCTAGATTTAGAGGGAGTTTTAAAACAGAATGTGCAGTGCGGCCCCCGCTTAGCAGCGTGGCGGCTATACCGGAGGAAGCTACGGCCACAGCAATGTTTTTATCTTTCCGTACTTGCGCTAGTAATAAATTTAACAAAAATGTCTTCCCAGTTCCTCCAGAGGCATCTAAAAAGAAAAGTGCACCATTTCCAGATTCAATTTGTCCTAATACTTTGTCAAAAACTCGTTTTTGTTCGGGAAGCAAGCGGGGTACAAATTCGGCTACTTGCTGCTGCAAAGCTGGTATATCGTAGTTTGTTTCACGTATAATTTCATCATCGGTTGTTTGCTGAGGGCTTATCATTCCAAAGTCGCTTAATTTATTGCCTACCATTGCCATTACTTTATCTTCAATTTTTCCAAGTGCTTCATTATAAATGTGTTCATTGTATGTCATGTTCGCGTGTGTCTGCTGTAACCTTCGCAAAATATTTTTCGCCATGTATTATTTATATTTGTCCCACAATTTATGTGTATTAGATAGCCCGCAAGATGATATGAGAGTTGCATAAAGATCCCTAATTTTGGCTGGTGACTGGCACTGCACAGCTCCTCCATGGTTTCATCCAGTGATTATCGTTTTCTAAAGATGCAGAGCTTCACATGCTTCTCTATAAGTTGCGCATTCCTGACCGTTGACAATTTTAAGGTCTTTATATCCTGTAGGACCCCGAACATGGTGCAGCAGCAATCGTAAACAAAACATTCAAAATTAGTTACATGGACGGTATACACACGACCAAGGGCATCTGATGACTTTACCGGGCCAATTTGCAACAGGCGCGCCTTGAATATAGCGTTTCCTCCTTCCTAGATGTGTTCCAAGTATAATAGCGGGGACTTCAGAATATAACAACGTTTTGCAAAGGTCGGTTTGACAAAGTTGAAAGAAGGCTGTTAGTGTAGTTTTTGGCGGTGATGCAATTCTTTCTTGGAAATTTCTTTCGGTGAAATATACACGCTCTCCATTTTCTAAGTGTACAGCAAGGTGAGTAACTGTTGGGTGCCTTTCGTGTAAAGGGAAGCCAAGGAGACGCCACGCTGCCTCGTTACTGCTGACATAACGCCCTGCTTGAAAGGTCTGTACTTCATTAACGGGATTTGCCTCACCTTCACTCCTGAGATTAAATATTGCTTAGTCGCTTCCTTTATTTATGTACTTACAGATATACATGATTGCGCGGATAGAGCTACATGCTTCTACATTAATGTGGGCATTAAACATTTTACATAGAATGGGCGAATACGGGACAATCCAGCTGTTATCTAAGGTTTGGAACGCTCCAGAGCAAGATTTGATTGTAACTTTCCTGCCACCATCTTCGGGAGCTCTGCGTCTGTATAAAAGGTAGTCTTTGTCATTGTGCACTGTTTCTTTTAATAGCTGTTTAGGGAATTTCTTTGTACATTTTCCTTCTTTCATACATGGCGATATTGAATTTCGTGCTCCACATGGACCGTGAATCATATTTCGGACGATGGTATCATACAATTCTTTATCTTGCTCAAGATCCGGAATCTCGGCGCTTATTATGTCGTCTATTTGGCTGGGCCGCAACTTCTCTTTAAGCCATATTAGAATGTGGGCATGCGGTAATCCTCTTTTTTGTCATTCAATTAAATACATGAAGCACTGCACCTCTACGAAAATTTTCCCTTTGTTAATTACATACATTAATTTTTGTACTTTTAATCTAAATACTCTAGCAACTAAATCGTGTCTGTCAGTACTTTTTTGGCCCGGCATTAGCTCCTCGGTTATTTCTTTCCATGTGGGATTGCAAGTAAAAGTAACAAAAAGATCAGGTCTTACGTAAGTTCGTACATAGGCGAATGCGTCTTGTGTGTACTCATGTAGGTAGCGGGGACTGTTAACGAATGATGAGGGCAGAATTACCATTTTACCTAAATCTCTGGGGTTTACATTGGCGTCGCTAGAAACTGCATCTTGTAAATGTATATAATTCTCAACGCAGCTTTTTATTTAAAGATATATAACGGAGACGTTCACTTTCTACCTTCACATACATGTCTACCAAAATTGATGAAATAATTGTCTACACCGGGCTAAGAGGTTAAAATCATTTTCTCGCAACATCATATGATACGCATAAAAATCCATACATGATACTTTTTTGTTCGGAGTAGGCTCCTTTGTGACCGGGTTAATGAGTGGAATTTGAAAATGATAACCCTCTTGTCCTTTGCAATAAATCAATGAGTATTGCAGAGCGTCATAAAACTTGTGTGTATCGGCTACCCGTTCCAACGTATCATCACTTGCTCGCAAGACAATGTCTCGTGAAGAAAATTGATCACCACTAATTACGGCTGCTATTTCGTTTATCAAATGTGCATTGTAGCGACTTTCATGCTCTCCTCGAGGGGTCCGATCTTCGTGAATGACGACTTTATAATCTTTGTCAGGTAGGTTTTCTAAAGCAGTTTTAAATGTTTTGACTAAAATGTTACGTTCATGCAAGAATCTTTGAATTTTGAACACTGTGTCTCTCTCAACTCCCTGGATAAATTGGCAGCGACGGTCTACCTCAATTTCTTCGTCACCCATAAAATATACTTGTAAAAATTTATGCTGTTCGTTTTCAACTGGAAAAAGTGAACCTATTCTATGATAAATTTGCCCTTGCACCGTAAATGTAGGCGAAAATCCCGGTCAACTCCGAAGGACGTCATTTGAAAGCATGAGTTATATTTCCGGATCCTATTTAAAAAGCACCGTGACTCATTAGCATCATATAAAAAGAGAGTTTTCAAAGGTTCTTCTGGTTCCCCAAGTAACGGAAGAGACACTTTGCCATTGGAACAGCACATGCCTGCGGTCTCATCTTTCCATTTTAAAGCGCTGCAAAATCGACACGCCTTGTCCATCAGTCCGATAACAACTAACCTGTGATTTTTATAATCAATCAACGGATCATAATTGAATGCTGCGTCATTAAAAACCGACCAATTGTTTCTTTGAAAATTTTGTTGACGTTCAGCTTGGAGCTGTGCATTTGCATCTCTTCGCGCCTGTGTCTGTTCTGGTGTTTCAGATGCCCTTATAGTAGATTGACGTTCAGCTTGCTCAATGAGTCTGTGTTGAGTTTCATCAGGTGTTTCCGCGGCTCTTAAGGCGGCCTGACGTTCCGCTTGTTCGAATAGCCTTTGCTGACTTTGAGCAGGTGTTTCAGTAGCTCTTAAAGTAGATTTACGCTCTGCCTGTTCAAGACGCCTTTGCTGACTTTGAGCAGGTGTTTCAGTAGCTCTTAAAGTAGCTTGACGCTCTGCCTGTTCAAGACGCCTTTGCTGACTTTGAGCAGGTGTTTCAGTAGCTCTTAAAGTAGCTTGACGCTCTGCCTGTTCAAGACGCCTTTGCTGACTTTGAGAAGGTGCTTCAGAAGCTCTTAAAGTAGCTTGACGCTCTGCCTGTTCAAGAAGCCTTTCCTGACTTTGAGAAGGTGTCTCAGATGCTCTAAAAGCAGCCTGACGCTCTGCTTGTTCTTGCCTTCTCAGTTCAACATCTTCTAAAGATTCTAGCGATCGAGGTAATATTTTCGCTTGTCTTTGAGAAGATACTCTTGAAAGGCTGGACTTACGTTTGCGAGGCATTATGAAGTAAGGAAAACCTATTTATAAAAACGTTAAAATACCTAAAAGAATTAAATTTCCTTTTAAATAGTTTTTAAAGCAAATCAAAATATCTAAAAGGAATAAATATTCCTTTTAAATATTTTAAAATCAAAACAACAAAACCAATTCAAGACACAACACGAATCCGAAAACGATAGCCAAAAAAAATCGAATCAACTTAAACCAAATCACAAAACAAATCGCAGAAAACCGAAATCGAAAGCAGTAGTCAATATAAATATAACCAACGAAAAAGAAGTAAGTGTATAGGTACCGTATACACTATCTATACTATTAATATTCCTTTGAAATATTGTTAAACAACCTAAAACAACGAAAACCAATTCACGATTCTAAATAAACAAAATCCAAAATCAAAGCCAGAGTCTAAATATGTATAAAGGAATACCAACCAAATCAACAAAACCGATCCAAGAAAATACACAAATCCGAAAATGAAAGCCAATATAAATCCATTCAACCTTAACCAAATCACAAAGCAAATAACAATCAACCGAAATCGAAAGCAGGTAGTCGAATAAGCTACGAAATAGAAACAATTTAAGCGTATAGGTACCGTATGCACTATAAGTTGACGCGCGGCTCAACGGCGGGAGTTAAGTACATGTCAGAAACATTTCGTTACCGCGTTTTAAAAACCTAGTAACGACATCTAGCGGAATCAATTTAAACTATGTATACGTTAGTTAATAAGAACTCTCAAAAAATATTTTTCTTATAATTTTGCACAATTTTTCTTATTGTAATACCGATTCATTCATAACCACATATAAGAACTGTATTCATTTCCGTTCAATAAATATTACTAAGGCTTACTAAGAACTGTTTCTACCATTGTTAAGTAATAGTTAAGGGTGAAAGCGTGACAGGTGGTGATAGTATTTCTGATCCATACTTATAATCACGCCTGTAACCCTTGCGGGGTAGGCAGAGCATCAACGGATTACTTAATAATATTCCGTGAATTACGATGCACCAAAACGTTTGAAGAAAATCAGCTGGTGAATTTTATGTTTTTTATCGCTCTCGGTCCTGCGTGGAAAAATACAGATCCATACATTTTTTATCTTAATTTTGCTAAAAAGACATAATAATCCAGATATTCTGACCTTCTGTGTTCGTCCATCGTACCGTCGTCCGTCTTATAGAATCACGGTGGCGCCACCTAGCTGAATTTAATTTTGCAACATATTCGATTTTCCCACGGGAATGATATGTTTTTCCGCTGAAAAAAGTAGCCTATGTCACTCTACAGCCACCGAACTATCCCCATACAAATAATCATGCCATGCCGACGCTCTGTTGCGACGTGAAAGAAGGACAAACTTGTGCAACATATTCGATTTTCCCACGGAAATGAGATGTTTTTCCGCGGAAAAAAGTAGCCTATGTAACTCTACAGCCACCGAACTATCCCCATACAAAAAATCATGCCATGCCGACGCTCTGTTGCGACGTGAAAGAAGGACAAACAAACAAACAAACAAACAAACACACTTTCGCATTTATAATATTAAGTATGGATATGGATTTTAGTTTAATTTGATTATTTTAATTCTCCTGATATGGGATTCCTTTTAATAATGGGGGTAGGTGTTCTATAGAAATAACTAAAAGAAACGCGTATAAAACGTGAAATTATTTAATATTAACAAAATAGTATTATGTAGGAATATATGCCTTCTTGCTTAGGATACATTTCAAAAATATACAATATTTATTATTACTAAAACTAAATCATAATAATATTATATTACATTGTGATGCTTATAACATATTACAATTACCTACTTGCAAAGCGTGGCAATTTTGACCAATATATGGGGGCATCTGGCAATCTATGGGGGAGACATAATATATTCAGCAGTGGACTTTTCATAGGTGGTAATGAATAATGGTTAATGTGTAATTAGTTATTGTATAAGATAACAAATAAGACATTGAAGATTTTATGTTTTCATTACCGATCGAAAATAGCAGAAAATCAGATAGAAAATAATAACTACAAAGGAGACAACAATGAATGGAAAGACGAATACAAGTCTTTCACAACAAATTTGTAACTCGATCCTGTAGATCGGAGCTTAAATAATGAGTTATGAGTTTCTTCTGTAAGCATATGAGGCTCTTTATTATTTTAAATTCATATAATTGTCTTACTGAAAGCAACAAAACAAAGGTATTTTATATACAGATGACATTTAACTATAATTTTGACAACCAATAAAATAGTGACATAAAGAGACCTTGAAATGGACATAAATAATGTTTACTACATATTCATTTAAATAGTTACCTAATAAAAAATTGCAAAACAATTTAAATAAATGTTAACTTATAAACTTTAATAACTACAATATTTTTAGTTATTAAAGCCGGGAAAGCTGCATACACCATAAAAAGAGCAAGCCTGGTCGTGCATGGCATTACTACCATATATTTTATGCTACTACTGCAAAATCCCGCAAAAACAGTTTTGGACGAAAGGCATGCTTAGAGGCTTTATGGTGACCTGAATCTAGTTAGAGACAATTTAACCAATCCCGAGCCCAGGTGCAAATTAGCCAGCCTTTCGGTATTCTACAGGATAATAAAGGAATTTCTGCCTGTCCCTTCCACCGTCGGACAACCAGACACTCGGCCAGTTTACACCGTTTGTGTACGACATTCCACGCATGCGGACCTAAGTGTTTACTTTAAAGTTCGTAACGCGTACAGAAATGCAGTGGAATAATTTGCCAACATCTGCCTTTCCAACCAATTACAATATTGGTGTCTTTAAGGCAAATGTGCAGAGTGAATAGGCTTTTGTGAACTTATTGCGCTTTACCATTTTTGACTACATATTTGTTTACCATTAGGTGGAATAGCAGTTAAGCACTGGCCTAATAATAAAACATTTAAAAATAGCATTTGAAGCAGTTAAATTGTTAATAGTATATACTTTACAGTACAATTTGAATCCATCACAATAATAAGGGTCTCCCTTAGATGTAATAAAAATTACATCTAAAAAATATAAAAATATTTAATAACTACGAGTTCCAAACAATTTTCATCAATCAAATCATACAAATTACTTGAAATTAAATTATTACCTGTTCATGTGTCAGCTGAGGTAACATAATAACAAACTTTACATTTAATATTTCAATTCACTTTGAAGATTTATTCCTCTGACATATAAATAAGTACGGCTAACAATTACTTACGAGTATTGCCAATACCAAAGAATATGTTTGTTTAATCACACAATATACATTTTTATAATTGAATATTATGTTAAGAGAAGTATTTTTACAGAATTTCCTGTGAAATAAGGAAATATTTGAAAAGAGTTTTAACATAAATGCTATTAGTATTTACATAACCTAAACAATAATTAAAAAATAAAAACTAAGTGTAATATAACTTTATACACATTCAATAGACGCTGTACACGCAGCTTTAATTACATTTACTTGTAAGATGTAATGAAGAGTATTATCTAAATATGTATTATCCGTTCAAATAGAAGCATATTTGAATAAAATGTTAGTTTATCTGTCATTATATTATTTTTTCAAAATCAGTTCCTTATTATTTTGTTTATTTGGTGTTTTTTCTGCAATATTCTTTTATTTTTAGCCTTGGATTCAGAGAAAAATAGTATTATTTTTAAATAAAGCAATGCATCTCAAACGGCACGTAATATCATTGACGTATACGGACTTAGCACTATTTACCAACGAACTGAAATTTTTACCTCAATTAATCTCGAGGCCGCCCAGAAAAAAAGGTGATACTGAAGAATTGAAGGCGATAGTGGAAGTGGATCCGACTCAAACTGCGGCTGCGCCTAAGCTGTTACGCTAGTTACATATTAAATTATATTTTTAAATTACTTGGCGATTTCTTCCTTTCAATCTGTTTTGTAGTTTTAAAGAAACAAGTTCATTTCTTTTTCTCTTAATTTATCAGTTTTTAATTTGGTTAATTATTGAATATGTTTATAACATGCTACATAATTCTTAATCAGTGTAATTCAGTTCTTATTATTTTTTCACACATCCCGAATAATAAGTAAAATAATTTTAAAACGTTGTGAGCACGTATTATGGATGGATCGCATAAGCACTGTAAAAACACAATCCACCTAATGGTAAGTGAATGTTGTCGCCCATACATACATACAAAAAACTTCCTCCGTATAATAGGAAGCTATCAACTGTACGGGAGATACTCGTAATATAGTGCCACAAGTGGTTTTCTTCTAGAGGTAAGGTTGATAAACGAGCCCATAGTCCGCCTGGTGGTAAGTGAATGCTGTGGCCCGGCCCATACACACGTACATTATTTTCGATTAAGATTTAAAATGCAGATGCGTTGTGACCCAGAGGTCTAAGAGAGACTAAGCCGTAATCCTCGTTACCGGATTAAAGGATCTCCGATTTTCGCCAATCTCCATCTCCATAAGGAATACAGCTGCTTTTCTGAGCTGGAATTGTGCAAGAGTTCTGCCTTCCCTCGTCAGAGTTGGCCGATTCAATCGGCAGACAGCTATAGACTGGCTCTGCCACAAAAATACGTGGTGTGTATACTGTGTAAGCTAGTAAATGAATAAACATACGACCACTAAATAAATAAATACGAGTATGTTTTACATCACCAAGGAAAACATCCGATTTATTAAAATTATCGCACATTACATGTTCTATGGCATTTTAACAACCTGTAAGACTTTATCAAACTGTCTATTTCTTGTAATAAGTTGAGGCAACAAATCTTGTGCGATTGTTTCGTAAAGTCTTACCTATAAGATTTATTTTATTCCGAAGCTTTGCTTGCATGGACAGAAAAGGGGAAAAGGCGAGAAAAATTAACACAATATTAACATCCTGAGTAGATTGACCAACAAACTGTGCCCGAGGGAATTTGGCTATATTTTCTCTCAAATTCTAATAGGAAATTGGGTGTTTGGTTGCCTCGCAGTTACAAACTTTAAGAGTATAGTGTTGTTAGAAAATAAATATCTTGTCGTGATCAATTTATAACGAAGCCAGCGAACTTTTTTAAAGAACTTTTGTTATTAACAAACACAACTTCCTTGTGGAATCTACTACCACCAGCGGTTTTTCCGGACTGATACGACTTAGATACATATCATGGGAGTGCAAAAAAATAACTAGTTCTCCATCTTGGACAGTCCACAATATTGGATTAAGGGTGACGTCATTCTATTTTTCGTATTTTTCTCAGCAAACCCTTTCATTTAATACCCATATCTAGGGAGTGTATAAAAATACCTAGTCCGCCATCTTGGGCTGTCAGCCATATTGGATTTAGAATGATGTCACTTATAATAGCTAGGCGTACTTTTAAAATTCAGTAGCAAAATTTGACTTGAAAAATTCGACCCCAAAATCGTAATTGAGGACTGCAAAACCCCGGGATAACAAAATTACAGGCGGATTGGGGCAACTAAGTTTTTGATCGCCAACTTAGATTCGCCATTTTCATTTTTTATCGCCAGCAGTTGACCCTTGTTGGTCGCTACAACATTTGTTCGGGCACTACCAAACTCTTACCTAGCCTTTGCAGTGTTATAACACTTTAAAACTGGTATGGCGGCGCTTTAGTTTTCCGCCATTTTGAATTTTTTTCACCACTGCCATAATTTGCCCAGGGTGTGTAGGTCGATATTAATTAGACACGACTTACCGTTTAGCCGGGCAGTAGTACACCATCTCCTTGAAAAGCAATCCCTTTCATTTGATATCCATATCATGGGGGTGCATAAAAAACGTAGTCCGCTATCTTTGTGTGTCCACCATATTAGATTTAGAGTGACGTCAATTTATTTTCGTAGTTTTCCTTTCATTTGATACCCATATCATAGGAGTGCATAGAAAATAACTAGTCCACTATCTTGGGCGTCACTTAGCTAACCATGCATTGTCATCCAAACTATGTGTACAAAATTACAGCTCAATCGGTTGAGGAGGAGGTTTTAAAATTCATTCGCAAGACTTGACCGTGACAATCATACAAACATTGCAAGTTAAATTAAAGCTTTTAAAATGCCGTAAGTGTGCTATAAAACTCAAGTTGCGCTGTATATAAATGTAATATAATTTAGTTTTAAACCACTACCGGTCGTCTCAGTGAAGCCTTTAAACCGTCAATAATATCTGTGTCTATAGTTAAATGAATACTTTTGAGTACTGATATAAATTTTAATTCTTGATAGTAGATGGCGCTAGTGGTACTTAAAAACGCGATGTTATTAGAGTAATCCGAAACATATAGTATGATAATGGGGATCGTGCGCGAAATATAGAGGCAGCACTATTGCCGAAGTAAGCGCTCTCTAGTGTTCTTTTACCGAAGTTAGTGGGATCAAAACATTCATAAAACAACGTATAATATTTATAAAAAATGGAAAAAATAATAACATATGGATTTCAACCTGTTGTCAATAATATTTTACGTGGCCAGAATGATAAAAAAGGAAAAAAATTATTCAACTCTAATCATGTTTATGGCGTAGTTGAAAAAACAAATACATTTGAAAGTTTCATAGCCGGTAAAGTTGTGCCACAAACGAGTGTGTCAAATGTATATGACGTGAAAGTTGTGGTACAAATAAATATTACAATTAAAAAGCTCAGAAATTAATAGGATAATGAATAGGAGTATGTAATTGTAAAAATATTGTTTTTCAGCTTGACAAAAATCGAAATGTCAGTAATGCTCTATGTACCTGTAAAGCAGGTCTTGGAGGTAAATGCAAGCACATCTGTGCGTTGATTCATTATGTCAATTCTCCAGAAAGCTCATCTTCAAAAACGAGTCACTTGCAAGAATGGGGTAAGCCAACCCAACGGCAACTACTGGGATACGATAAAGGTCAAAGAATGTCGAGGCTTTTACCCCGCAGCCTTTGTGTCGAGAAGCATTAAATTGGAACCAGTCAAGATAACGACTGCGAATTTACCAGACTCATTCGCTAATACACTCTTGCAAAATGTTAAAATTAGAAGAAAAGAAAATATCGTTGTTACACCAGCTGAATCTCTGTTGAAAATGATTCAAATGAAGACAAAACAAACCCTCACGGAAAAAGTGGAGAAAGTTGTGAGTGATATATTTTTGCTGCAATCTATGAATCAAATATACAGTGAAGAAGTTGTCATAACCCAAGATTTATATACTTTTTACAAACAGTATGTTTATTGTGATTTTAAAGCTGCATTAAATTTGAGTGTTTTAACAATTCAACAATCAAACAGTAATGAGTGGTTTAAACAACGCACTCTACGGATAACTGCCAGCAATGGGTACAAACTGAAAGGCCACCGTTTTAATGTAGAAAAAGTAGTGACAGATTTGCTAAACCCAAAAATCATTCAAAATGCTGCGATGATATACGGGAAAAAAAATGAAGATGTGGCTTTGAAAGAGTATAAACAATTTGTTGATCCAAGCTGGGAGGTTGTTAAAGTTGGAGTAATAATTAATCTGCAACAACCATGGTTGAGTTGTTCTCCAGATGCTATTTTAGTATATGGAAAAGAAGCTTGGCAAAAGCAACTGGTTGAAATTAAATGTCCATACACTTGCCGGAAATTACCTGTTTGGGACATCGAACTTGGAAAGCCGAACGTACCATACTTGAAAAGAGATGAAAATGGGTTACATTTAAATCCAACTCATTCAATTTATATTCAAGTTCAGCTCCAAATGTATGTAACCAATATAGGATTTTGTCATTTATTTATATATTCACCACAAGGTAGTATGCTACTAACCATCCAACGAGACAATCAACTATTAGCTCAGTTAATTCCTCATCTGGAACAATTTTATTTTAGCAAATACATCCAAAGATTACATGCCAAATACTGTACTGACTAACTAAAAATGCTTTTATTAGTAAAATCAACAGGTTCTTGTTCAAAATTAATCATATATTGATTTGAGAGCCAATCATTGGGCATTGGTGTAAAGTTACATATTTACGGTTTCCAAACCTTGATAGAATTTAAGAAAAATGTATAAAATATGTTTTAATATTTATAAAATTTTATCAAAAATATTTGTTTACTTAAAAATAATTTAATAATTTATTGATTTGTATTACATTATAAAGATAAACTTTATAAAATGTTAAATAGTTTTAAAACATATAATAAATGTGATAAAATGAAAATACTTAGCGTTAATCATACTATTACTTAACCTGTACATAAATGAGGTTCAAATAATTATAAAAAAAAACGATAATCATAAAATTTTCATGATTTTTTGAAAATAAAAATGCTTATAAGTAATATGTATAGTTTTATTTCATACAATTACAAATTCAATACACTATTTACAATTTTCAGAAAAAGTCATATTACAGGAGTCACAGGAAGGTTTATAATATGCTTGATTACTTGTTGTTTGCTTTACTAGTTCACAACATTAATAGTCAGTCCATAATTATTGCAATAATTTTTATAATATCGCACAATGGTGGTAGCCTATCCCTACTTACCTATCAAAACTGAACTTAGCAACAGTTTGAATGTGTAAGAATTATACAATCCAAATATTTTTATAATATGAAAATAAGTAAAACACTGTTATAAATATTACTGATGAGTGAATTAATTATAAATGCTTAGAAGATGAAATTACAATAAAATTCTTTGCAAATATCTCAAATTAAAAATTAGAAATAAACTGAGAAAATTATGTATGATAATTATTATGACAATACAATGACTTAATCTATTTTATATTTGATAATTAAAAAATAATAATATAAAACAAAAACGATACATTAACAATTATTACTTATAACAATTCATAATAGAAATGATGTAACAATCACTGATAACACTTACATATCCACTTCTTTCTCCTTAAACAATGGCTTCTGAACATTAATTAAGGCGCAGATAACAAAAACTATCTCATCAATATGAGGAAATAATGAATTTGGTACTTTAGATAAAATTTTAAAGTCCTTGATTCGTTGATTAACCCGTTCAATATGTATCCTTACAGAAGCAATGTTGTATGTTTCGTCTACTTCTTCTGGGGTGAATTGATCTTTGTGACCAAAAGGAGGCATCACAAATACAGCATTTTTATTCTCTATTTGGGTTTTTATTTGAGGAAAGCCTTTGTCAGCAAGAACAACATCACGAGGCTCAATTAAATCAATTAAACCACAATCATTTGTTATGAAACAATCACCAGCTCGACCACCATAACATTTGGAGACAAAACTAACAAATCCACTGGCGTACAACCCACCATGAACTTCACTGTATGATGATGCTTATATTCTGAATACATTAATACCCTTTGATTAACTTCTGGTGGTATTTCAGTATTAACTTCCGTACAATCAATTATAACACGAGTTTCTGGGTAATGTCGTTTAAAAGTTTCTGGTAGAGATGCTTGTATAGTTGATTTAGAAGGCCAAAAAATAAAATTCTTCAGTAAAATATTCAATTGTTGTATGTGCTTTATGAATATCCTATGTGCTGAAGTTCGATGAATATTAAACAGTACTGAAAGTGCCGTAAATGATAAACCAGTTTTCAATTTCATTAATGTAATCAATAGACTGGTTTTTTTGTCAATTTTCGAAGCTTTACAGTCTGGAAGTAATGTTAAGAGGTATGAGAAAATTGCTAATGACACGCCCGTTAAGCTGCTCATAACTTCATCTGTAGTAATTGAAGAGAGTCCATAAAAACCTTGACAAGATTTTGTAAGATCCACATTTATTGGGTCACAACTTGAATCTCGGACATTCTTCGAAATTTGTATATTTGCTTCACAATTCTTGTCTTCTGTTTTTTTCATTGAAATTATCTGTACTGCTGCAGTGCTTATGCCGTCATGATAGTCAAGATTACAAAAAAAATATGTTAAATCGTTGTTCGTTTCGTCTAGAACTATCTCCGTTTGACAACTTTTGCTTCGTTGTACAGGTTTAAGAATAACACTTTCAACATCGACATCAGTTTGATTCTGTTCCACAGATTTGGCCTGTACATCATCACCTTGCTCCATTACTGCATTAATTGTATTGGTGGTGGTTATTAAATTATTACTTTCCTTACTCACAAGAGGTTTACTAATACTGGGAACTTTTAACAAAGCACGATTTTTGACTCGCTGGAAACGTTCCAAGGATTGTATATTTTTTTTAATATTTTCGCTTCCAGAAAAAATCGAGGGAACATAAGACGGATGTAACGGATGTTCCGATTTTTCGTGATTAGTAAAATGATAACTACAAATTCTCGTATTTTTATTTGGTGCCCAGTCTTTTGGATTTTCTCTGAAACCAAAAAAAGAAAGGTTAAGTTTTTATTATTAAATAAATAAAATAAATATTAAGAACTTAGTTATCAAAATGATAGTTTTTTTACATGCCTCGAGTTTAATCTGATTTATTTATAGGACTTACACATAATTTTTTACTGCTTTTATCCACTGTTTACGTTTTTCCATTTTCCATGCAGCTCCAAACATGCTCTCTGGGAATTTATAGAATTTCACTTTCACATCAATTCCACGTTTTTGACGTGATGTATTATTACATACGGATACAGCAATTTTTCTTGTAGTTAACATTATTCAAATAATATTAGTATATTTTATTTTATTACTATAATATATAATTATTAAAAAATAAATTGAGTGTCACAATGAATAAACGATCCCAACTAGTTAAGATGTTTGCCACCAGTTGGCGCTAAAGTCTAGATGCACGGTCCCCATTCTCGTATATTTTTCATCCTGATGGTAAGTGGCTACTTACGAAATTTTTTGATCTGTTCACACTGTTTGTGTAGAACAGTTACTTTATTACAATTGAGTTTGATGGGTTGGGTAATGAAATAGATGGAGAATGAAACAGAACTTTGGAATTTAGTTTCCACCCACTTCCAGATGTCTAAATAATCAAAAATTTTGCAGACTTATTAAGAACAATGGCAATACAGTAAATTCATGATAATTATCTAATATTCTCACCAAGATCTAATATTTATACGTGATAGAGCCTCGCTGCAGCTATATTATGGTTGTAACACGAATATTCATAGGCGGCTGTAGTCATTTATCAACAGGTGAGCCGCATGCTCGGATCTTTCATTTTATACTAAAAAATACTTATATTGTGTAAATTACATATTATATGTATATACTGCATAGCTAACTATATTTACCCACAGAAGGAACGGTTTGTAAATTTCGTATCCGTCAGCCAGTTTATATACGAGTAAGTTCGCTGTTAGACATGAGCTTCTCCAATTGTGGGTAGGGATAAATTGGTGATTGAGACGTCTCGCATCTGTGACAATACGCTTCCAAATATCGAAGGTCATGAGATTTAGCATTTCCCATAGGCGCCTGTGGCGACACTCATGAGACAAAATGGAGTGATTAATTCCCTAACGCCACCAACACACTGCGAGCTGGAAAAATTAAGGATAGAATATTTATCCTTCTTCGTCGTTTTTTGCGTTTTAATTGTTTAATATCTTTACTAACAGACTACTACATAACAGACTTTAGCCAACGATGCTGTTAATAACATTCAAACAAATTATTAAATTCTGTATTGAGCATTGACTCATGAAGCTTCAAGTCGCTCAATGACCTGTGGAGTGTATTTGCAAAAATCAATCCATCTCCATTCGGAGATCAAATGAAGTTTGCAAAGACAATTTGAACATTTCATTAAAAAAAAAGCTTACACCAAATGACCGATAGTAAGGAAAGGGATCTCACCACGCCCATCTAATATGTTATGAAACATAATAAATCTGTAGAAAAGCCGTGTTTGTAATTCTTAGATTATCTGGAAAAACAAGTCTAAGAGGTTAAATAAAGGGCATTGAAGCCATTTATCTTTCTTTTGATCGTGAGGACGCCAAAATGTCTGAGAAATAAATAAAATATTTCGAGGATAATGGAAACCA
Organism: Parnassius orleans; assembly: GCA_029286625.1. NCBI lineage: Eukaryota > Metazoa > Arthropoda > Insecta > Lepidoptera > Papilionidae > Parnassius > Parnassius orleans. Next base: position 6,206,834 of record JAGSMP010000037.1, read on the forward strand.
CAAACACGCTTTAGGGTAGTGCGGCAAACTCTTTCCGTGTTGGGTTTTCCTGTCGAACACCTTTATTAGTAGAAAGTTGAACGGAGAGTGGGTGCATTAAATTAGCCACTTAAGCGCTCTCACCCGCCCCTCCTTTTTTTTTTTTTTTTGCGGATGGAAAATCATCTAATGACGCCTTTCGCTGTGGGTGGAGCGGAAGGGAGTGTCAGACTTTTACTGACTAAAAACCATCCGTGTTCCTTCAGTGCCCTTACGTTCCGGAGCCGCGGTATCTCTTTCGAACAGCCCGCAGCCCCGGCAGGCGTCGGCCCTTCACGCTGCTGACAGCTCTTTGAGGCGCGCGTGGAACAAAACGCGCCGTCGACACGGCCTGTCGTCGTTAGACGGACGGACGGCGAGCTACCCATTGCTCGCCGTCCACAGGTCCGCGCCTACGGTGGTCAGGGGCCACGGCGCGCCCGACGCCCGGGCGTCTCCGCGGCGGCCGGGAAGGAAAGCTGTTGCTCTTTCCTTCTCCCGCTCCGCCACCTCCTTCGCTAGCATCACTGCTTCGCAGAAGGTGGTGACGGCATCCCATTCCGTCTCGCCCGGACCATGGCTTCGACCAGGGCCGGACGCGAGAGTCGCCGCCGCCTATCGCCGCTACGAGTACACGGCGGTGCTCCGCCAAGCAGGGCACACCTCCACGGTGTGCTCCACCGTGTCCTCCGGTCGATCCTCGCAGTGGAGCACCGGGCGTTTCCTCCGCCCGATTCGGTGCAGGAACCTCCCGAACACACCGTGTCCGGTGAGGACCTGCGTCAGGCGGAAGGTGAGGACACCGTGGCGTCTCTCAAGCCACTCCTCAAAGAGGGGTCTTATCGCCGCTATAGTGGCGTGCCCAGCACGGGGTTGCGACAGTCGCTCTCTCCATGTCGCCATGAGATCATGCCGGAAGTCTGTCCGCTGCGCGACGACTTGCCGCGGCAGCGGGTTTCCCCGGCAGTGCCTCCGCGCGCCATTCGTGCAGGCGCGCGAGGACCATCGCCTTCAGATCCCATGGCGGCAATCCAGCAAGGAGGCTCGCCGCCTCGCGGGAGATCGTGCGGTAGCCGCGAACCATCTTTACAGCAACCACCCTTTGGGGCGCGTTTAGGTGGTGGACGGCAAGCCGCGCCAAACCACGCGCCACACCGGGGCCCCGTAAAGGGCCATGGACCTCACGATCCCCGCGTAGAGCCTCCGGCAGGCGTTTCCCCCAGGTTCGGCAGGAGCCGCCTGAAAGCAGCCCGGTCCGTTCCAGTTTGGGAGCCAAACGTCGGAAGTGCTCAACGAAGTTCCATCGGCCGTCGAGGACGAGTCCTAGGTGCTTCAACGTCGACTCGACGCCGACGGATACCCCTCCTACCATCACTGAGGATCCCAGTGGTGGCCTGTTCCGAGGACCATGGAAGTGCATGGCCTCGGACTTGTGCAGAGCCACCTCGAGACCCAGTTGCCGGATCCTCTCAACGACTATCGCAGCCCCGCGTGTCATAGTTTCCGCCGCCGCCTCGTACGACCCCCCCTGTGCCAGTACCAGCGTATCGTCAGCGTAGCAAACTACGCTGACGCCGGTAGGGAGGTCGGCGCGCAGCACCCAGTCGTAACCGATGTTCCACAGGGGCGGCCCCAGAACCGAACCCTGTGGGACACCGCACGACATCTCTCGCCGGTTCCACTCACCGTTTCGACCGGGGTAGATGACGGCCCTGTCCGTCAGATAGTCCCCGACTATACGACGGAGATAGGTTGATACCGGTGCCTGCCTCCAATGCAGCTCCAGGGCATGGAGTTGAAGGCGTTGGCGATGTCGAGAGACACCGCCAATACAACCCCCCCCCTGGCCACTGCATCCCCCGTCGTGAGGGCTCTCACGCGCATGATGGCGTCCACCGTAGAGCGCCTCTTGCGGAAACCAAACTGGTGTTCCGCAAGATCGGCCCCGTCCCGCAAGGTGCTCGGCGAGGCGGTTTGCAATACTCTTTCAAAGAGCTTGCCCACCTCGTCGAGCAGCACCACGGGCCGGTATGCGGACGGAAGTCCGCAGGGCGCCAACTTCCGAATGAGGACCAGCTTCCCGTCTTCCAACGAAGCGGGTGGCCTCTCCAAGCATGCGCTTAGGAGCCCCTCCAGTCGGGGCCAGAGCCTCGAGGCCAGGACCCAGGCTTTGCCAGGCAAGCCATCGGGTCCTGGGCGGTATTCCTGGCCTTGAGCCCACGTACCGCCACTCTCAGGTCTGGTCCCTTCCGGGATGTCGTCGTCGTCGTCCTGGTGGTCCGCTTCCGGCACCGCAGGTGGCGGAGCCATAAACGAGGGCGGATGTTCCCCGCGCGCAGGGAACAGAGCGCTCACCACATCCTCCACGAGCTGAGGCCGGAGACTCTGCGTCAGCGGGGGCCCAGGTGCGGAGTTTATCCGCACCATCTTGTAAGGCGCCCCACGGATCTCTATCGAGAGTCTCCAGCATCTCCTCACGGGCCCGATCCCGGGCACCCGCCCCTCCTTGCGGGAAGGGATAATTTTTAAGCTTTTTTTTTGTACAAATAAAACCTCACTTTTTGTACCTAAGAAAATTATTTGCTATAATTATTGCGCACAATTATTCAGCAAATGTCTTAATAATGATTTCTTATTTATGCATACACTGCATATTGAATATTTTTATCGATTTTATCGCGTTTATGTTAACGCGATAAATTCCATAGAATAAAATCCGTAAAAAAAGTTTTATTAAAAAATATTTCTTTTCAAAAAATATTTTTATATTTTCTACATTTCTTCTCTACTCAGCTATTAAATTCCCAAAAATTTGGAGGATGGTAAGGGTATTTTACTCCCACGCAAAAATGTTCTTCTTTCTTCAAGACCTTTAAAAAGCATTTCTGTAGCTTCCTATTTTACATTTCACAACTAAATCCATATTTAGATCAGTAACGTGCAATAGTCTCTAAGAAGAATGTTTGTGACAAATAAACACACTAACAAACAACGTAGTGAAAAGTGTTCCGTTTTGTGCATTTTGACATTGAAAACTATGTTCGTAAAGCGAAGTCCACGCGAGCAAAGCCGCGCGAACAAGCTAGTTGTTTCTTATTTTGCTAACATTGCACCAGCTGACGACTATACCAAAAAAATCTGTACTAGTTTTGGTATAATCGTTAGCTGTAACGAGCTTCACGTGACATAAACATAAACAAGTCTTACGTCTGTCCAAGACTGAATTACTGTATGCTGTATCGTAATTATAGCCCATCAAAAGAATATTTATATAGAGAAAGAAAGAAATACGTTCATTTGGTACATACATTATAAAAAAGAAAAAAAAATCGGGTAAGACAGAAAAAAAGTAATACTACTTTTAAATAAAACTGGTTTTTACGGATTTTATCGCGTATATTAACTTATTTTATATTCCTTTAACCACGGCTACCTTCAAATTAAAATTAAATAATTATTTCGAAACACCAAATTTTCCCTACAACGGGAGAAAAGGCCCATAATCAGAAGTAGACTAGAAAGGAGGGGCTGGTAAAGAAGAAGAAGATGAAAAGAAGACGTCTATATTTAACAAGTGAATGGGTATTTAGAAACTTCCTGAATGCCAATCTCGCGTGTACGTAGTTCACCCTGCAGATCTATGTAAGATACCTAGGCTGCTCTGTATGGTGTGTCCATTCGAGATTTGATTGCGTTGATCTAACTCCCACAGACTGATAATGGGGAACAGTAAAACCTCACATGGTTATACTATTCCCCACGGGTATCCACTTTGCGCTCAGTAATCCACCGGTAATTTTGGCAATTCTTTCGAGTTATGCAATCTTCTTGACGTATTCTTAAAAAGACCTTTTTATTATTTACGCTAGCAGCGAATTTATAGAGGCTGTTGAAGATAGAAGTAAAGTAACTGCCTAAATAATAATAATAATGTCCTCCAGACCGAATTTCGGTCACGGTGGTCAGCCTCAACGGAGACTAGCCATCGGCGCAGGACAGGATTATAGTGCGCAAGTGTATGCGCAAGCACAGGTGCACTCTCTATTCCCTCACTCTCATAGTCCGATGGGACGATAAACCGACACGACCGGAGAGAGATCAGGCGCAGGACAAACGGCTTTACGTGCTTTCTGAGGCACGGGGACACCGCAAACTTTCTGACTCCGGGCAGCCACTGACTTCTTGATTGAAAAGCTCAATAACTGTTTTATTTTGGGCCAAAAATAGACGAATTTCATTTGTATGAAATATTTTAAGAAATATTCCTTCTTAGGATTCTCAGAAATACGTCTTTAATAGGCAGGTCTTTAAACGAGATGTTAACATATGTGTAAGTTTACTTGAATACTGAATAATATAAAAAGAATTTTTGATAACGGAAATTTAAATAAGTGTTCCTTTAAGAAAAGAATGAAGAGATAGATGAATATGTTTATTACTGTTCCTGCAACAGTATATATGTATAGTGCAGCTATCCAATGGGTCGGTACAACCGTGGTAGGACCTTGTTCTTACAGAATGCCAGCGTGAAACAGCAGAATAATGCTGCTGTATTTCGATGGTGAGTACCTATAGACAAGCGGTAACCGTTTTTACTGGTAACGAAGTATTCCATCTTAGTACTCAGGGGTGACAACGCATCTTTATTTTGATTTTTAATTGATCATAGGTGATAGATAGAAAAAAGAACAAAACTGCAGTTTTATCCTCTCGTGTGGCGGCGGCGATTTTGCAAATACTGCACGTCTGCTAGGGCCTCAGCACGTAATTTGCGCGATATCGACGCGTGGCTATTTAATTAGTAATTTCTCTAAAATATTGTATGGAAGCTAGGTATAAACCTTATGTCATTTGAATTGTTATAATATTTGCTATTACTTTGTAGATATTTAAGTTGAATACAGCTTAAGAGATTTGATAAATCTTACTTCAAAGTTAGGCAACCAGATTTTAATAGTATTCTGTAAATAATACGTGAAAATTAAACAATAAAATTATTAATTTATAAAATAAATGTCATTTATTTACATTAATATACACTACTTTACAATAAAAAGCAAAATAACCACACATTCATACATTTTTTTTACACAACAAGCATTTCAATGTCTTAACACATGGACAGTGACCAGGCGTCGCACAAAAATTGGGTTTATTTGTTCTTTAATTCTGAGAAAGGGGTAAGTCCAGTGGCATGCGATAATATTTGACAATAAAGAATAATTCAAGTTCTTAATGTAGACGAAGTTTCAATTCTATAAATTGTTTAGTTTAATATTTATAGAATTTAAACAAAACATATAAAAATAATGGCTGTAAAACGTCCTCTCAAACTTTGCATCTCAGAGTAAATTCTATTGGATTTATTAGAAATATTATTAAACTATCTACAAAAACATGAAATTTACTATTCAAAATACACAAATAAAAGGAAAGTTGTTTAACAAAAACATTGTATAAATCGAGAATGAAAACAGGTAATATTACAAAAAATGGCAACGAGCAAAAGATTAGTGCTAACATAATATGGATAAGACCGATGATGTCACATTTGAATTTCCTAGATTTTGTTTCGGGTCTGAGTTTCGTGTTCATAATTTATTGTAACGTGAATTAGAAATTATTTAGGTACTATTGCAAGAATCGTAAAATATAATTACCAAAATATACCGCTTGCCAAACTTGAAAATATATAAAATAATCCAAAACTTCCACGAAATTAAGTTTTATGTACTATATGAATTTATTACGATATAGGAACATATTTTATTAATATTTACCATTACGGAAATAACTAATATAAAAATACAGGAAAATAGTCCAACATAGAATAGTCATATCCATACCAATCGAGCTACCAAATAAAATGGCGGACTCGGTCGAATTTGTTCACAAGCAGCCAGAATCTGGCCGATTGTTTATTGTGTTTTTAATTTTGATATTTTGTGAAATATAGGGAAAGATAGACACACTGAACACATAAAACGTATTTAATTACTATTATAAATTAATTTGCTAAAGCTATTTGCTATGAATAATGTATTTTGAATCAACAACACAGGTAAGTATATGGTAATAAAGTACAATAGCCGTTTATGTTATAAGGAAAAATTAAATTTTTGATTAAAAGTACACAAATCCTAATTTATTAATAAAAATGTTGGTAGCTTACCTTCCATGTTAAAACAGCACCAAACTTCACTATTCACTCGATTTAGTTATAAAAGGCACTTTAACGTCGACGGCGACCACAAAAGCGAAATTCACAAACGACTGCGTCACAGCTGTTAATTCAAAATCTCTAAACAATAGAGTGCCTTAGTAGCATTGTATTGCGTACTCTTTCTTCGTTCTGGAACTTTCCATACGTTTATTTGTGTTAGCAATCGTTGTCGCCGGTCATTTTACCCGCCAATATGCAACCGCGGATCGGCCAGAATCTGGCCGCTTGCCAGACGCGTGATAAACCATCGGCCAGATTCTGGCCGATTGCCACACAAGGATAATACAATAAAGCATCCGAAAAACTTGCGCTTAGATATTTAGAGAGTCGTATTTTATTCAAATGAATCTTGTCGTAAGAAGTGTAAAAATTAATATACCAAATTTTCAATACACGTTGCTAACTTGTATGTTTCTATTGGGAACGGAAATCACTTACTAAATACAAAACATAATTGGCTTTGAATTCAAATGGTCAAAGTCATGTCTTTGACTACATTTTCGTCGAGAGCCACCTCCATTATCGGTGTATTTGCTTTTTTATAGAATAAGGTTTACAAACGAGCACACCCTGATGGTAAGTGAATGCTGTGGCCCATAGACACCTACATTTACATTCAATTGAGAATCAAAATGCAGATGCGTTGTCACCCTTGAGGACTAAGAATGCCTCGTTTCCAGTAAAAAGGTTCTCCGGTTCTCTACACTCACCATACGAAACACAGCAGCATTAAGCTGCTATTTTACGCTGGTATTCTGTGAGAGAGTGGTCCCACCCCGGTCGAGCCGACCCGTTCATGCTACAACCATAATATAGCTGCAGCTTGGCTCTACCACATATAAATAACGTTTAAATTGCTTTAGTAATAAGCGCGAGATCTTGGCTTTAAAGGGAAAAAAGGGAACAAAAGTAATAAAAGACAGATATTCGAAATGGTGCCAACAAATTGTCAAATATTAAGTAACATCAAGTCCACTCAGCCTTATGTCTGAGTGATAAATATATTTATATACAGACGTATTTTGGCATTATCACTGCTCCATCATAACTACAGTACGGAGAAAATGTCATTGACATTGCAGTGAAACACTTATAAAACTTTTTTGACTTTTCATAAAACTGTTATTAATACCAATACTAACTTTTATTAAAATGTATGTAACGGTAATTTTATCAACTGTTAGTTTCGCGACTAGTATTAACCCTTGTGCGATTTATATTTGTAACTAAAACTAATAAAATGGGAAAAACCCTCGAGAAATAACGTTCAAAAATAGAAAAGAAATGAAATGAGGCTAAAGCTTCAAAAGTTTAAAAATTGAATATCAAACATATATATTAGGTCCTTACATATGAAATTAGCATTTTGTCGTACTGACTGACTGTACTGACTTTGATCTGAAATATCTCCTCTTTGGTTAAGAATTTCAAATTCAATTAGTAAATTTCAATTAATTTAGCTGGTACATTTGAGTTTTGAAAACCGTCATTCATTTGTTTTTTCCTCATTATTTTTTTCTTTGGCGTCGCTTATTACCGCACAATGGAAAACATGAAATATCGGTATATTTACGAGTACGAGTTCTACCGTGACATCAGTGCTGCAGAAACAGCTCGAAGGATTAATAATGTGTACGGCGCTGGTGTCGCAAAAAAAAAGCACGATACGTTTTTGGTTTCAACGTTTTCGTTCTGGAAATTTCGACCTTCAGAACCAACCCCGTGGACGGCGGGAGACCAAAGTGGAAAATGAAGAATTAAAGGCTATTGTGGAAGCGGATCCATCACAAAGCATTTCAGAGATTCAGCAAACTGTATTAATCCACTTGAAGCAAATCGGGAAAGTAAAAAAACTTGAACGATGGGTACCTCATGAATTGAGTGAATCAAACTTGCAAACACGCGTCGACTGCTGTGTTACTTTGCTCAACCGACACAATAATGAAGGGATTTTAAATCGAATCATTACTTGTGATGAAAAGTGGATACTGTACGATAATCGGAAGCGCTCGTCGCAATGGCTGAACCCTGGAGACCCAGCCAAATCCTGCCCTAAACGAAAATTGAGTCAGAAAAAGTTACTTGTGAGTGTTTGGTGGACTAGCGCCGGTGTCGTTTACTACAGTTTTCTAAAATCTGGCTAAACGATTACGGCAGATATATATTGTCAACAACTGCAAACCATGAAGGAAGAACTAGCTGCTAAACAACCGAGATTGGTAAATCACTCTAGGCCACTGCTGCTTCACGACAACGCAAGACCGCACACTGCAGAACAAACAACCACTAAGTTAGATGAGCTACAATTGGAATGTCTGTACTCCCACCTGTCACCTGTCTGTAATCCACCGTACTCCCCGGACCTTACTCCAACAGATTACCATTTTTTCCGGAATTTGGACAACTTCTTACAAAGAAAAAAATTCAACTCCGATGCGGCAGTCCAAACCGCCTTCAAAGAGTTTATTGATTCTCGCCCCATGGTTTTTTTTAGTAAAGGAATCAATGAACTACCTATGACATGGAAAAAGTGCATAGATAACAACGGTGCATACTTTGATTAATTAAATATATTTTACAAAAAAAGGTTGCAGGTGCAGGTTCCCTCAGCTTCAATTAAATCAGCGCTTGAAATTGCATTTAACATTTTCTTTGTTGTTGGCGGAGATTGAAACTAGGTTGGTGTATTATAGACCATGAGCTACCACGGCTAACATTTGATAATTACAAATTGATAATTAATTTCCATCCATTCCATTTATTACTACCCATAAAAGTCCACTGCTGAATGTAGGCCTCTCTCATAGATTGCTTCATTGGGGGATTTTGCTTTAGATTTTTATTATTTTGGGTTGTTTTCAGGAAGACGCTGCTGCCCATCTTCTATTTCGTTTTCCCTCCGTCGTCTCTTACGACACCCTCGAGACGATATGAGGTAGTGGATATTCTTACACCGCCCCTACACGGTTAGTGGCGGTAGATAATAAATTTAAGGTCACATTTTTCAACCATCAGTTATCTTAGATAGTTAAAATTTAATATGTTGCTTTTATCATATGAATAACCTTCATGATTAATAAATCAACCCATCATGTTAAAATATTTAGTCATATTGCACACCTTGAACGCGAAGCGAGAGAGGTTACTGTCGACTTGACAAGGTCATGCTACCCGGTCTCATTAAATTCGGTATATTTTATTGTTATACAAGAAAGGGTGACAAACAAGTAGTCCACCTGGTGGTAAGAGGATGCTGCCAAAATAATATATACACGGTGTAACATGAGAGGTGGATCATCGGTGGCTGGGGGGTGGATGACCTCAATAACTATCGATTTAACCCCCCCATAGGTAATGAAATATTCAGTGGTTCAAAATTTATTTGGACTTTAGTAAAAATTTTGTCCAAATCCGATTTTAGCCTAAACTTCGCAATTGGAGCCAAACTATTAGGTCTGCGACCGTGACTTTTTTTTTTCAAATAAAATAAACAGAGTGTTTTTTGTACCTTTACATCAAACAGAGGCTTAGATTTATAAAAATCCAAATAAAAAAATTATAGTGTTATTTTTTTTCCAAAATCGAATTTTTGCATTAACTTTCTATGGTTCTAAAACAAATATTTCACTTTTTTTTCTACAACATATCTTAAAAAATACTAGCTTTTATGAAGAATTAACCTTGAAAATTTCATTTGGCTAGTGCTGGAGCATCACGTTGAAAAATGTACATAAATAGTCCATGTGCCAATATCGACATTTTTTTCTTTAATTTAAAGTCTACTAAAAAACGTAAGTAAGTTTATTTTAAATAAAACTAATTTTTACGGATTATATCGCGTTTAATTTTTACATTTTAATTCCTGCGATATAATCCGTAAAAATTAGTTTCATTTAATGTGTATTCGCGTAAATATAAGAAAACATTAAGTTTATTTTGTTAAGCGTACGCTACGCTACTAAGTAGAATAACGAGATTACTATACGAAAGGACAGGAATGAGTCCAATAAAACATACACGGATATATACTGTTAAAATATTATTTATTGTTTTCGACACGCTTATTTAAAGTAAATGTTCAAAATGAGTTCCATTATTGGCGATACATAGCCTGCATCTTTTTATAAAACTTCTTTTGAGCCTGCGGAATGATTCTTCTTTTTCCCTAATCTTCATTTGGGCCTGATTCAGTTTCAGCCGTAATTGTTCAATAGAGGTGTATTAGCTTTTGTACACCAGCTCTTTGTAATATCCTCAGATGAAAAAATCTACGGGGTTGAGGTCTGGCGACCTTGGAGGCCAGGCTATTGGCCCGCCACGGCCTATCCATCTACGTGAAAAAATTTGATTAAAATATTCCTTTACATTCCGTGCGAAGTGGCATGGCGCTCCATCGCATTGAAAGTACATGCAGCTCCGTACAGCCAAGTTGACTTCCTCCAAAATTTCAGGTAGGTTATTTTGTAAAAATTGCAAGTATGCGTCGCCGTTTAATCTGGCTGGTAACTCGAACGGTCCGATCAGGTGTTGGTTGAATACTCCTGTCTATAAATTAACACTAGGCGAATCGTATGAGGGTTTTCAAAACTCCGAGAGTGGTAATTATGCATATTAAATATTCCACTCCGGCTAAAGGTTACTGACTCATCTGTCCACATTATGTTGTCAAAAAAGTTTTCATCTGCGTGGCATCTAACTATAATGTCCTGACAAAAGGTGACTCGTCGTGGATAGTCCGCAGTTAGTAAATCTTGCATTTTTTTCACGTGGTATGGGTGCATTCCGTCTGCTTGCAGAATTCTGTGCACAGACATGTGAGATAGGCCTGTGTGACGGCCAATTGATCTCGTACTTGTTGACGAATCTCTTTGTACTTCTTCCAAGATTTGTTCAATTTGATCTGGGTTGATTCTCGGAACTCCTTCGGGCCGAGAAGAACCGAGTATGCGACCTTCTATGTACGCGTTTTGGACATGTAAAAAAATACGGTAGTCAGGGTATACCTCAGGTTGTGGACCACCTCTTCTAATCAGTTGCTCACGGTACATCCTAGCAGCCGCTCAGGCGTTTCCTCGGGCTGCGCCGTAACAATAGTACATTTCTGCATAGTCGCGTGGAGAATAAGGCATGATGGACAAAATTCACGCAGATCTACTTAATAATAATAATCGTCCAATAAACGCCCAGTCTTCGTTCCGATGTAACTACAATCCAAATTATATAGAGAGTATCAAAGTCCAATAATCATGTTGTTTTCGTTCCGAGGTAACAACAATCAAAATCACATAGAGAGTATCGAAGTCCGATAAACAAGCCGAATTCAGAGGATGAAGTTAAAACACCGGATAGAAACGTAGCACAGGTAAGAGCAGAGGGGCAGACGATAAACGACTAAGGAAGAAACTTACAATAGTCACACCCCTTACTCAAAAAATAACAAGTCCTTCTAAGATAACAATGACCATAAAAATATCAAACCACCTAATCAGCCAAAGAGAAATAATGTTTTTTCTTCTAGCTATCCTCTTCTTAACTTAAACCAGATGTTACATGATAAGAAGCGCAGCCACCTGCGCTTCTAACTTTTTTGGTAACTAACGTTTTTAAAATAGTTTTAGGCTTTATAAAATCAGGGATTTTTGGTACTTGGACTATTTAAGTACATTTTTCAACATGATGCTCCAGCACTAGCTAAAGGAAATATTCAGGGTTAATTCTTCATGAAAGCCAATAGTTTTTAAGATAGGTTGTAGAAAAAATTTATATGTGAAATATTTGTTTCAGAACCATATAAAGTTAATGCAAATATTACATTTTGAAAAAAAAAAATAATACTATAATTTTTTTATTTGGATTTTTATAAATCTAAGCCTCCGTTTGATGTAAAAATACAAAAGACCCTCTGTTCATCTTGTTTGAACGGTGTAACATGAGGTGGAATTTAATATATATATATTAAATTAAGAATCAAAATACGGATGTGTCATCCTTGGGAACTAAAATCAAATGCCTCGTTACTAGTGAAAAGGGTTTCCGATTCTCGTCACTATAAGAAACGCAGTAGTAATGTTCTGCTAGGAGCCAATACTCTGCAAATATTATACAACTGTATTAATAGTGTCCTAAAGACCGAATTTCGGTCACGGCACAGGACAGGATTATAGTGCCCGAGTGTATGCGCAAGCACGTGTGCACTCGCTATTCCCTCACTCTCATATTCCGACTGCCCCTTTTGTCTAGTGGTCGTAAAGAACTGCATTACAGCGTGACTCTTCCACGTTTTAATATATTTGTCACCTGTACGTTACCTACAGTGTTGTTATAAAAATAAAAATAACATAGCGATTATTTGATATTTAAATCCGATGGAAATAATATTTAGTTTACTTTCTTTTGTAAAAAAAATTTATACTTATATTTAAGAAACCATTTACTAAAAATCACGACAGACATTAAAGATTTCGGCACATCTTTTAGTTTCTTTTGTATGAAACGGAATTTTGTTCTCAAATAGCATACGCCTTTGAATTCAAACGTACAAGCCTCACATCTTTGACGGCGTTATCGTAAAGAGTCATATCCATTACCGATGTATTTGCTAAGAGGGAATCTTCAAGGTGAAATTCTAGGAAAGTTTTACATACTAAGCCTTTGTACTATCAATATATTGTTGACACAAAATATATCCTTAATAAAATCAAATTCCAATTTTGTCTAAATGTAGGTTAAAAAAAATTCAATTGCAAAATTTTTAAATAAAAAATGTCTTAAGCAACGTAATAGACAGATTATGAATTATTTTATTGGGATTATGAATGTACTATATTATGAATATAGTTAGCAGCCTCATCCGACAGTATTACGACGATATCCCGAACATCAGTCTGAGCGAGATTAGAATCTGGCATCTTAACAACGGCAAGGCCCCAGGGCGAGGATAGAATTACTGCGGAGCTTCTAAAAGCGGGTAGGAAACCAATAATCGAAGTCCTTCAGATCAAAAGCTCTTCAATTCCGACTTCTAAGATGACTCAGCTCCGGAGGCATGGCGCAGTAGTGCGCTGGTCTTGTTCTACAAGAAAGTCAACAACGGTCTATTGATGAACTCCAGAACGATTTCCTTTCTACGTGTTTTTTGCGATAGTCATCACGAATGGTCTTATACGCAAACTTGACTACTCCCAGTCTCCCGATATATATACATATATCGGGAGACTGGGAGTAGTATAGTAGTGGGAGTATATATATATATAATTGTGGTCTGCTGTTGGACGTATAGAATGTTGTTTTCATTTTATTTAAGGAAGTCTAGTCAGACGTGCGTCAATTAATAGAGCTGCATCTTATTTGTTTATTTCTTTACGTCTAAAAATAATGTTCTCTTATTTCATTTGTCTTGAATCTTACAAGAATGGTTTCCAAGAAATTATGTGTAAAAGCTAACTGTGTAATGGCGGTGTAAATCTATTACCCCATATCATCCAATGAATGTCGTAAGAGACAACAGAGAGAATCTGAAACAGGAGATGGGCAGCAGCATCTTTTGGATAAATTGGTTTTTACAAAAATAATTTCACACAGGTAGGAGGACACAATGTAGGCAAGAGTGAAATAATTGGCAGTATTGTTAACAATAACGGAGTAGCTGGTAGTGTTTGCCGTGAGGTTACAGTGTAATAAAAAACTCCTGTTGTTGACAGGGGTAATTGATGAAAATTCAGAAATGTCTCATGGTCTTCAAAAGATGGAGGTACAACCAACGCGTCAGTAATCGCTTACGATTGACTATATTGACTTTTATTGACTGCCCCGTTGGTCTCATGGTCGTAAACGCGGCTGCTGATCATGAGCTTCCGGATTCGAATCCTGGGTCGGGCCAAAAATCACCTATTGAGTTTTTCTGCCAGGGAATTCTCAGTAGCTGCTCGGAGTCAGGAAGTTGGCGGGGATTCACCCCCGTGCCTCGGAAAGCACGTGAAGCCGTTGGTGACGTCCCGCGATCATAGTTAGCCTGGCTATCTTCAGCTTTTGAATATTAACTTCGCTCCCGAACGTCGGGAATTAAAAGGTAAAATCAAACGCGATCAAATCCGTAAAATTAATTTCATTGAATATTTCATTAGTGCCGCCGGGGATCGAACCCAAGTTGTTCCGGTACTGTGATTTTAACAGGGAGCGCTTAGCGTCTTAGCTACCGCGGCTATTTTATGATATATATATAGTACAAAATAAATTTTGCGCCCAAACAATTTTATCGGATAACTAAAATGTTATGTAACTATGACGTATAGTTTACTTCGAAGCTTTTAGTAATTTATAAAGAAGTTTTCTTCTTTAACATTATTAACAAACAGCAGCTTTTATGAGGAAATATTTTAATAAAGATCAAAAATAATGCCAGAGGAGAAAATTAACTCCGTTTTAATTTTTATAGATCCTTAGGAATTCTTTAATGAAACACGGGAGAGAACGTTATGAAAAATACTGCTGTCCAGTTGAAATGTTCAGTTGAAAAGAAAATTGACTTTATAAAATTTATCATTCATATCTGGCCGTGTATTGGCAACGTAAAAGAATCTACTACCTCATATCATCCCGTAGATCTTGTAAGAGGCAACACAGGGACATCAAACGGGTTTTTGATGATGATGATGATGTACAGCAATGTCTTCCTGATAACAACTCAAATATGAAACAGCTAAGCAACATTTGTAAGACATCGTCTTATTTCTGAAGGTTTTGTGGCAATTAAGAAGCTGTCGCGCTGTTCACATCCGTGTAAGCAGACATACACGTCACCGAAATATTTTATCATTCCTCAGAAATGCAAGTTTCTTCACCACCGAGCACGTGATGTAAAAATAAAATAAAAAATTGCAATTAAATTACGAAAGAATGTTTTGATTTTTCTGAATAAAACCATTTAGGTTACGAGTATATTTTTAATTTCTCTTCTAGCCCCTTTTTAAACTTGTCTTCAGGTAATGTAAAGACGAAGGCAATCTATCATTTACTATAACGTCAGAAATCCATTACGTGGAGCCGCGAAGGCTAGGAGAGTAAAGTCATTGCCTAAGCATAAACATCTGGCTTACGTGGAATTCGGTGTAAAATTTGGATTATCATTAAAATTTATTTGAACTGAAATCTTAATTTCTAAAAGTAAGTAATCTAAAGCCAAAATTTTGTCTTTTCTTTCGTTAGTTAGAATATTAATAAGACGATAATTTCGACACTAATATTACAGTCAGTTTATATTTAAGCCTTACTTATAATCGTCGATTATATAAATTTTATTTATTTATTATATGGACAACAAAACAGATTAAAGTTAAATTATTTTAACCATTTAGAGGGCAGAATTTTTATTCTTGAATTTGAATTTTGGTAGCGGGATAGGTTAAGGGATGTACAGGGACTGGAATAAGTGTGATATTCACTAGTTGATTTATTCGGGTTTGGCTGTAGGGGGTGCGGGTGGTTCCATGTGAAATCAAGGGAAAAATTTTGGTGGTTTTGTTTGAAACTGTGACCGTTTAGGAAAAAAAATTGTAAATAAAACCATATCATAATTAAATGATTTTTATTTGAAATAATATTTTGGTATTTTTTTATCTTAAAAAATCTTAAATTATTAATCAAAGCGACTAAGCATACTATTAAAAAAAAAAAACAAAAATGACTCCTTTATGTCATAAAACTGACAAAAAATCTTTTAAATAATATAGAATAAAAAAAAACTCTTGATCTTGAAAAAACTAAAGATCTTCTATGATAAACTGCAACTATTTGTAAATAACTATTCATAGAATATCTTATATTATAATATATATTTATTACCAACAACCTTAGAAAATCAACAGCCTTAGTACTCTAGTCTTAGGAATCATAATTTTTGGGAATGAAAGGTTTTATAAATCAATAGCCTTAGGAATAAAAATATCTCAAATCAACAATCTTGATAACTAATAGCCTTAGTTTTAGGAACCTGTAACAGCATAATCAGTGCTACAGCCTATCTCCCTGACATGATGTTCAAAGGTAGATCATTCTCAGGATCTGAGTATCCTCCAATATCTGAATTTTCGGCTTTGACGTCATTTATGCCCTCGATCCTCGTCTCGCAGAAACCTCACCGGTCTCCATACCTACACTTTGACACCTAATATAATCTTTGTGCAAAAATATCTAAATAAACTAACTGTTTTTTGACATAAAGTGATAATTCTACTTTGCAAAATTTACTGTAATAGCCCCAAATACGTAAAATAAAGAAATGAGAATCTGAAATATGCACTTGTACAAATTCTGACCTAAAAATCGGTTTTTAATACCCGTTGAGTCAAATCGTTATTGTACTTTATAGATACAAGTCGGGATTAAGACTTACTCGTATATACCAAATTGAAGGAAAATAACTTAATTATTCCATTAACTTACCTTGAAACATGCAAATACCACATTTTACCACAATTTTTTTAAAATAATATACGAAGCACAGTCACTTCCCCAGGTCGTAAACACTTATGAGACAGAAGGTACAAACGCAACCACCAATATGTTGCACCTTACCAAAGAAATGTGAATAACTTCACTTTGATGGTTTCGTTTGTTGCTTGCACCCGTTCAGGGACTACTCATTTGAACAATAAGGTCGACTACTAATGCAAACAATAATGAATAATGAGCCTTAGAGTCAACCTTGTCGGGTGGTTACAGCCGCCATACTAATTTCGCTTCTAACCTATAAAGGGTTAAAAACACTTAAATAACAGATTTGTACCAGATTGTTGTCCTAAATATGTTGACACATAATTTTTATGTTAATTACAGGAGAGATCAACTCTTCGTTAGACAGTATTTCTTACATACTTAACTGTATAATTTTTTCTATTGTCATTTAGCGAAAAGATAGTGAAAGAGAACAACTTTAAGCATTTCTTTAATAATTGAAATTGATTTTTACCATTTTAGTATTAAAAAAGCTTGTAATAATAATAAAAAATATATAAAATCTAAGTACCTAAATGTACAAAATTAAAAACATAATTATGATGTTATTCGTTGTATTTTATGAATACAGACTAATAGCTGCAGGTCCTCATTCGCTTCTTTCAGTCATGAATATACTTTATAATATCCATATGTTAGTTTGCATTACTTAAACATGCATTGAGCAACACCGAATTTTATTGGCTTGAATATCCAGTTCGTTCTGAAAATTTTCGGTAAAGGAAATTCAATGTCATGAAAATATGCTTACTTTGTTTTTACAACATATACGAGTATAAAAATTATATAACCATCAACTGAAGCATTTGAATTTATGTGGATGTGGGAAGTCTTTTTTGGACAGCAGCTGACGCCATGAAATCAATTTGTAAGTTTTTTATTGAGGCAATGCCAATGGTGGGACAAACTAGCACACAGTCTACCTTATACTAAGTAGATGCTGTGGCTCATAGATGCCAACGTATGTCGGTGATAGAAAATCAAAATGATAATGCGCGATTACTTCTGAGACTAGGATGGAATGCCTCGTTACTAGTAAGAAGGTCTTCAGTTCTCGTCAGTCATCATAAGAAAAGCAGCTTTAATATGCCGCTGTTTCACTTTGGTATTCTGAACGTACGTGGATCCATTGCATAGCATTACTCTATGAATTACATAGATGTGCAATAGACACAGAGATATATTATAATATGCTTATATAAATAAAAGGTCGTGGGAATAAAAGTATTAAGGAACAGTGGTAGCGAGGTGCTCGTAGTAAATTTCACAGTACGCGGGCAACTCGGGTTCGAGACCAGCACTAATGAAATCGTTGTTAACAGCAATTTTAAGTATTTTTTTTAACACGTGCTCGGCGCAAAAGTAAATCATCGTAAGGTAAAACATTTTCTTGCGCTATAACCCTCAGAAATTAGAGTAGCGCTCTGCCGCATACCAAGCGTGGTAACTATGGCAAATATCCCTCCTATGAAACAATCTATGCGGCAGCACTTTGTTTATCAGTATACTTTGAATGGTTATAATGAATAAACGAGATATGGAATAATGTAGCTTTCTTTAAATTTACCTGCGTGCAGTGCATTGTGTTGATTAAGAAGCGTGATTTTAGCGATCGATTGATGCCGGATAATCATCCAAAAATACGTAAACCAAATTTCACAGACTGGTGAGAGCAGCACTACCAGTATCAAATTTGCGTTTTAAATTACATCACATCAATAGGCTTTTTATGTCCACAGCCGTCTGGTCCTTAGGCTCCTGTAGGCCTTTTCAAGAATGTGTCACTTGGCAAGCATAACTTCGAAGATTGTATTGTATAGTTGCGTGAGAGTGGCGTGATAGAACCCATCATACCTTTTTATGTCCTGTTGAGAGGCAACCATAAGAAATGTTGAAAAGAACTCATGGATTGTGTATCTATCTCAGATAATATGGCAGATGAAAAATTCCTAGATCGACGATTAAAGCAGCTTCAAAGATGCGTCGTCAATTCAGAGCCTAGCGTGATATTTATAGCAAATATTTACTACATTGGGAGAAGCCCATGCCCATCAGTATGCTGTTAAGAGCTGAAAAATAAGAAAGACCTAATTTCTATTTCCATTCCAACCATCCCGTTCAGCCTATCAAAAGTCCACAGCTGAACATAGGTCTTCCCTATATATTGTCTCATAGTTGGGATATTAAATATAGCCATAGCTGTTAAACTTGGCAAGCGGGTTGGCAACCAAATTTTTTATTATCAAAGAAGATTCTGCTGTCCATCTACTATTCTATTTCTTCTGTCGCCGCTTACGACACCCACGTAATGGTATGGTGAAGTGGGTTTTCTTCGCTGCCACTACACGGCGATTTTCTACTTACGAGAGGTATTTACTGTCACTCGAATGTATTCTAAAAACATATTTCGCACTTCAACTCCTTAAATAATATAAGCAAATACTTGCTTTGTTTATATCTTCACTTTAAAAGATTTATTAAGTGTTAATAAAGGTTGTATTTCTGACTTTCGTCTGAGGGAAATATCAACATGAGAAATCCATTATGTCTATGTCTGCGACTCCTTGCATTATATTTCATTTTCCTTCCTCTACCTTGAAACGTAGTATTAAAAGATATGCCTACGCTCTAAATGTCAATACATACCAAATAATAATTGAATCTTGTTCTAAAACAAAACTTGTTTTTAATTGTAATTAGAGTGACAAAATAAGTTAACATATTTTTTATATAATTTATAAGCTACTGCCTACGTGCTACGACCCTACACGATGTAGAATGCTGATCAGTCATAAAAAAAGTAAAATGCATCAGCAGCCTCTAAAAAACCTTTAGATCGTTACGTTTGCCTCACAGGAGAGATATTTATCATATTTGCCACGCTTGGCAAGTGAGTTGGCAATCGCAGTTTTTTATTTTCATTATACTGTTATCAGAAAGATGCTGCCCATCTCCTGTTTCAGTTTCCCTCTGTCGCCTCTTATGACACTCACGGAATGATATGGGGTAGTGGATATTCTTTACACCGCCACTACACAATTAATACTATTAGTTACTACTACTACCACAACATAAATAATAATTTATCGTAAATGTACTGAGAGGCTAAAGTTAATGATATTATATTTATTTCCTTAAAATCTTCCCTAAGAGACTCCTTCAGGTTCCGGTTATAAATTGCTCCCATAACTCTCTTCTTGAAAACAAAGAGAGCCATAAATGCGTTGTCACTCCTGGGGACGCCTTATACTATCTCGCTTACCCTTCAAGCTGAAACATAGCGATTATAATTAAAAATAAGCAGGCGGGTGTTGAGGCACAATTTAAAATTTAATTTATTATTTATACCTAATATGAGAGATGACTATATATTTATGCCATTAGGTGTAGAGACTTCACTGCACGTTGACCCCACGTACCAGCGGTCGGCGGGGTCTACGTGCAGTGAAGTTTTAAGAAACTGTATCCGCGACTTTTCGTCGCTGCTGGTGATAAGAGGAATGTTTATTTTCTCGCTCAAATGCTAAGTATAGCCATTCAGCGAGGAAACGCAGCCAGCGTTCTTGGCACTATACCGCGGGTAGTAGTACTGTATGATAACTTAAGTTTTAGTTTTTTTTATATCATGGTAATAAATATTGTTTAAGTGACTTAATAGTAATTATTATTATTAGTAAACTTTAAAGATGAACTTTCCAAAGCAACACGAAACATTTATAAAAATAAGTTACGTGTCCTATAAACAATATACAATTTAGTTCTGTAATAAATATGTAATTCGTAGGATAACCATTTGCTGAAAATATAGTTGAAAGTGTTTATAATAATGATTTTCAGTTCAACCATTAATTTGTACACCAAATTATAGCGTCGGCTGAAATCAAATTTTGGCCGCGCAGCACAGCAGGCAGAAAATTTAGAAACAGTGATGTGATAGTGCTTGTGCCAGTGATAAGAGCTTGACACGTTAATTTAATTGAAGTTGCAAATCAATATGACTTGAGTAGTGTCCTGTACAGCGTAGACCGTGTTGTGGCGGTGTAAGAATATCCACCACCACATTTCGTCACGTGGGTGACAGAGGAAAACAGCAGCGCCTTCCTAATAACTACTAGAAAATAAAAACTGCGGTTGCCAGCCCGCCTACCAAGCGATGCAACTGGCGAATATCCCACTTATGAGGCAGGTTAAGGGATGGCCAAAGTCCAGCAGAGGACTTTAAAATACGATGTAATAGATGGATGAGTATCCTGTACAATTTCACTGTTTTATTGAGTTTTTAATGAATTATTGTGTTTGCTAAAATAATTTAAATAGCGCAAGAATACTTATTTCGTAATTATTTTACTCATGTAACTTATCAAATACTCGCCATGTCAATTATATGAACAATGTTTCGCCGACTTTAAAATGAGAGAAGTTTCTAGACTAGGCAAGTAGAGATCACCTAAATTAAAACTGCACCCGCGTCCCTTGTATTTTTTGTAGATTTTTACACTTTTATTATATTATGTATAGTCAAAATGCTCAAATCTACTAAAAAATAATAGCATGGACACGCATATTTAGACTTAATGATACCTAATATTGTAAATGTCCAAATTATACCAAAATGAAAGGAGAGGCGCGTGCAGTTTCAAATTAGACGATTTCTAACACTTCAATTAATTTTTATTTCAATACGTGCAATCGAATTTTTACCCGACTAAAAGGAGGGTAATATTTTAGAGTGTGTATTTATGTATGTATGTCTATTTCTTTGGCACGCTCTGTAGCATAAATGGCTTGATGAATGAGGTGTCGTTAGAATCATCTTAGTTGTAGACGTGACGTGACATAGGATATAAAATTTTCTCTATTCAGTATTGCATGCCGTAAGCGCTTAGCGCGCCGGTATGTTCTACTAGGGCCTAAAAATTAAGATTCCAACGTTTTGTCGCATGAAATAGTATCTAGCAATCATATTGTACATATAAGTGATATAAAAAGCACATTGTCAGAAAGATAAATGATTGTTAAACTTATTAATAATTTTTTTTAAATCGATTAATTGCTATTTTTATATAAAAGAAGGGGTTTTAGTGGCTTACGGTGTGGATTTATAAAGTCCGCATGGCTTCGTAAACATGATAACTTTTGAAAATATCAATTGTTCAACTCAATATATTTTTTGTAATATTTATACTTTAATACGTCTTGGACTTTATGGAGTGACATGAATGATGATATGATGATCATATGAGCATTATGAGTCGTGCACTTTTGGATTTTCCAAACTTTTTTTAAATTGAAGTTTGACATAAAATTATCGGAAAATTGAAAGTATAATAAGGTTATTAGTGAAAACTTGTGGGTATTTAAACTTTTAAAAAAAAATCCGTATAATCATGTTATACGTAATTTTTTTAATGCGCTTAGGGCATGCCCAATTGGGTTTACCAATATATATTTTTTTACTCAGTCAGGTTTTTTAAATTACTGTTTTAACCTTTGGACTTGTTCATAATCGATAGTCGGCGATGTGAGTACAAGAGTTTCATACCTTTAACGCTGCTCTCCGTCATCTATCTAGAAATTTTACACCTACTAAGCATGAAGTCCTTTTAGTTAATTTAGACAACAGCTATAATTCTTGAATAGTCAAGAGTTATTATTCATTCATATGTTCATTCATTACAGCTTATCAAAAGTCCATTGCTGATCATAGCCCTCCCTCATGGATTAACTCATAGGAAAGATTTAGCTATAGTTGCCACGCTTGGCAGGCGGCTTGACAAGCAGTTTTTCTATTTTCCGTTATTATCAGGTAGATTCTGCCCAACATCTGTTTCAGTTTCCATCTGTCGTCTTTTATGGTACCCACGGGAGGACACGCGGTAGTGGATATTGTTACGCCGCCACTACTCAGCAACAAAAATTATCAATAATTATCAATAATAAGATTAACCCCCCAATAGATGATGTGACAACTTGGTAAGAGCGTGTTTTGTGGCATTTATTGGGAAAGGCCTAAAAGCCATCAGTAGACTTGTGAAAAGCTGTGGTGATGATGATCAATAACTGGATAGATGTTATAACTAGCTATAGCTCTTGCTACAAGTGTACACGCTAGCACAATACACGGCGTTTGCTTATCTTTAGCAACGCATACCCAACTTATGATAAGAGTGGAGACAGGTCAGAGCGAATGAGAGTATAATATAATTCATACTAGCATCTCGCAACTCTCGCACACAAGCCTGCAGTAGCAGGCAAAGTATAACGTAATGGCTGATTTACACAGGGACAGTAATTGGCTCCAAATTGGAGGCAAGTCAGTGCTGACCCGCTACTGGCATAATGTAAATTGATTTGGAGTCAGTACAGCACTGTCGCGGCAGTGCTGACTTCAATATTCCGTCTTGAATATTTTGAACTCAGTCCACTCCCCCCGCCACCCACGCCAGCGGTATCGACATTGTCTAAACGACCAAGTCAGTGTTTGGTCAGTCACTGGCATAGTATTGTAGGGTGACATCGCGTCTGTTATGTGGCAGTGACAAAAACTCTTTAAAAATAAATTTATTTAATACTTTTAAACTAACTTAAAATATAGTAGTTGATACAGAGAACTTGGGAATGGAATTATGTTGAGGGATCGAAAGATTTGGTTTAAATAGTGTAGGAAGCTTAGAAGTGGGGGTAAACATAAGGGCACAACATTGTTCTTGGTGTTATGGTTAACTTATGGTAAACTATAAACATTAGCATATAATATTACAATCGAATTAGTTTGGCTTCTAAGGAAGTAAACAATATGATTTATAAAGTATACAGGTCTTATAACATAAAGTAAATAGTATCCTATGACATAACATTAGTTTGGCTTTTAAGAAAGTAATTTAGTAAATAAACAATATAAAGTATACAGGACTTATAATATAAAGTAAATAGTATCTATGACATAACAAGGGGGGACCCTTAGAACAAAGATTGAGCGGTTTTGCTCGATTTTTGAGTGTAGTCAGCAGCTTTGTCTTCGTCTTCTGATATCCTGTATAGTGTTGCAGTGGTGTTTAGTGATGATATGGGAATCTCGACGTGTTGTCGGCGACGAGAACGGTCAAAGCAATTATTAAAAATTTGTATACAGTTACCATGTGGATATGTAGGTATGTTATTCCATGGCAAGCGTTTATAACATTTATGAAAAAAATATGTTAGCATAGTGATGCCAGAAATCGTACTTAATATGGAAAGTTTTGTTACATGTTTTTCTAAGAATGTAGGTTTATTATCTTCAAGCAATTTTGTGTGAGTTTTTATTTGTTTTCTAACCAAGTTAAGAGAGTCGAGTTGAATGTTGTTGAGCTGTATTGGTGCAAGTTCTGGTTGTTGCAGCTTAATTTCATCTGGGACGCAAATGTGTTCAATATCCACATAGATAAAAGGATGTTGATCGATTTTGTATCCTCAGCTATTAGTGTAACAAGCGCGGTGTACATTTTACATCCTTGTTCTAGAGTGATGATACCTGCTCCAGAGATTTTGCCGTGAGTCGTTTTGCTTTCACATTCTAAAGCATACGGAGTCTTGCGTTTGAGTATGTAGATCCAGTTGTTGTTTCTAAGAGCTTGGAAAGTGTTGATGTGTACAGAAAACGTAGTTACATCACAAACTTCAGGAACTTGTTGACTCGTCGTTGTTAAGATGACAACTTCGCACATGGGTCTGGTGTTGATGTTGTAGATGAGAAGATCCTTGCAGACTTTGGATTCCGTTGCAAAGTCTTTGCATTTGTCCAGTGAGCTCATGATGTCGTATTGCTGTCTAGTGGTACTCATGGCAAGATATGTTTGTTCGGGAAGGATAGTAGAATATAAGGAAGAGTCAGGATGTAGAATAGCGATAGAATATAAATGGTATAATGTAAATTTTTCGTTTTTTACTAAAGGGAATTCTAAGATATATATAATTTTATTCATATAAATATAGGAAGTAATAGAGGCAGATTCAAGTATTTTGTGTAAATTAGGTAATGCTGTTGGAGCAACTAAGTTTTATTGAGCCTAGCGGGGTTGGAAGACAGTAATTCTTTGTATAGGCGCATTTTAGAAGGGTGAATTACATTTGATTTAATAAAAAGTATGCTTGTAATGACATCATCGATATTTCGTTCCAAAGAAACTATAGCTTCTAGAATTTGAATTGAAACGGTGGATATTTCTTTTTAAAGAATAGTTAAATTAAATAAGTTTGTATGTTGAGGTAAAGTATGAACTTATTTTTCTAATATCTTCGTTAATAACGTATTCATCATAAGAGATTTTATGTAATGTTTCATTAAAATTCGTGATCGTTGAAGAAATAATTTGCAATTATTTTTAAGTTATCATTAGTAGATATTTGCTATTTCTCTAACTGTTCAATACATTCGTTATAATATTTGGCATCTTTTGCGTCTGGAACACCAATAAACCATTTCAAAATTGAACCTAAGCTGTCTAGTATTTCGCGTTTGGATTGCTTGTTGTCAGTGTAAGAATTAAGTTCGTCGAGTCTAGAATCTATTCTGTCTATGTTTATTTTTATAAATGAAGTAGTAGTTATAACGTTAGGTAAATTTGAATGTGTGGTAAAGAAAGATTGATAGTTATTTATAAGTCGTTTGATAGAGTTGCGAGCTAGGAATAAAGGTTCAAGATTACGATATACGATAAATTTCCAGGAACTTTCAGATATTAATATTTCACCATTGTTTTCGAAATAGAGTCCAGAATTAGAAGGAATAGAATTTATGTGGGTATCCCCATCAACAAAAGTTGTGGAGTACCTGAAAATTAAAATAAACCAAGTTAATTGTTTTGACTTCTTTTAAATTTAGTTATATAATAATTCTTAGAAAATAGATAAACTTTTTATAAAATGATTAAAAAAAAACAAATACTAAAATTAATGTATGAGTTTTTTATAAGATTTTCAATTAAACTAAGGGTTTTATTAGGGTGTGGCCCCTGAAATAGATTTAAAGTTAAATATTTGTGAATAATTACGATCTAGTCTTAGAATAAAATGTTATGATTATTGAATGAAGTCATGCTGGTCTTAAGCGATTCGCAAGCACTATTTGGTTTTTTCCAGATTTTTGTATAATATAATTTTCATTAAAACCTATTCTAACAGTAACATGAGGCCCGTCCCATAGGCTTTTTAAGTTGTTTGGATTAGGGACTTTAACCATAACTTTATCTCCTACGTTAAATTTGGCTATATTTTTAATATTGCTGTCGTATCGCTCTTTTGCCTTTTCTTTCATTGACTCTACATTTTGTGGGCTATGTCCCGTGATACCTTGAGTCTTTCATTTAAATCTCGTAGGTAGTCATGAGTTGTGTAGTCGTCGTTTGCTTTTAAAGAATATAGAGAACGCGGTTTGTAACCAAAGAGTAATTCATGAGGTGTAAATTTTGTGAACTGATTAATTGATGTGTTATGGCACATAACGGAAAATGTCACAATTTAATCCCAATTAGATTGATTACGTTTGTGGTACATTGGGATGTGATCGCGTAATGTTGCGTGGAATCGTTTTAATGAACCGTTAGTTTGAGGATAATATGCGGTGCTAACTGTGTGGTTGGATCGTAGTAATTTCATCAATTGTTTGATCACGCTATTTAGAAATTCTATACCTTGATCGGAATGGAAACGTTTAGGTACACCGTAATGTTGACAGAAAATTAAAAGAGATTTGGCTACTGTAGTTGCTTTTTGTCTTGATCGTTTCCTTTAAGTTTAAAAGTGGGGTCGTTTTTTAGATTTAGAATGTAAAGTGATTTTAATTTATGTTTGTGTAGGCAAGCGAGTAATATTTTAAAATAGCTTTCAGAATCCCAAAGATCGAAGTGAGTGAGTCTCGAACAGCCAAATATAATATTTTGTTTATTATCTGAAACTAATAAATCGGTTTCGTAAAGTGTTTTTGGTTTATTTAAATATGGGTCCACTTGAGAGTAAGTGAAAATTGCTTGGTCGAAAAGGGTATTTTTATCAGAAAGATGACAAGAGATTGGGATAAGAATGTTTTCGTGACGTTCGTTTAAGAGGCAGCCTGGTAAAATGTGGAGATATGGAGTATTAAATGTGTGAGGGTCGATTTCTAAGTAGTGTTGAAAGTTTAGTTGTAAATAGTCTTCTGAAGTGTTTGAGTCAAGATTGTGTTTCTGTCGCTATTTGTTGGATTATATATGTTCGTGTGGAGAATTGGTGGGCGTGAGAGAGCGTCTGCATTAGTATTGTTTTACCTGCCTTATATACTATTTCGTATTCGTACTCTTCGATTTTAAGTCGCCAACGAACTAAAAGACTACCAGGGTCTCTTATCGAGAAAAGCCATGTAAGCGGTTTGTGTATGTTAGGATATTGTAAGATTGGAGGGTTAGTAAGAAGATATTTACATTCATTGAAGGATTGTTGTTGGGTTTCGCCCCATATGAAAGCAGTGTCCTTTTTAAGAAGGCTAGTTAAAGATTTAGTGAGTTTACTGAAGTTAGGAATAAACCACCGGTAGTATCCTGTAAGAACTAGAAATGCTTTTATATCTTTACACGATTTAGGAATAGGGAATTCTAGAACTGCCCGTATTTATCGGGGTTCGGCTTAATGCCTTCGTTGGAAATGATATGGCCAAGATAAGCAACTTCGCATCTAAGAAATTCAGATTTGTCTGGTTGGATTTTTAGTTCATATTTTCTTAGTCTAGAGAAAACTTCTTCAAGTTTTTGTTCATGTTCTTGAGGGCTAGAAGCAAATACTACTATGTCGTCGAGGTAAACTAAATATCTTTCACCTTGTAAGCCACACAAAACGGAGTCCATTACACGCTGAAACGTCGCTGGCGCGTTTGTCAGGCCAAATGGCATTCTTTTATATTTGTAATGACCGTATGGAGTGCTAAAAGCTGTTTTAGGAATATCATTTTGATCTACTTCTAACTGATAAAATCTTGAGGCGAGATCCAATGTGGTAAAATGTTGAGAATGACCTAATTTGTCTAGAATGTCTGTGATGTTGGGAAGAGGATAACTGTCTCCTACTGTGACTTCATTTTACTTGCGGAAATCAATAACTAATCGTCATTTCTGTTTCCCAGATGCGTCTAGTTTTTTAGGAATAACCCAGATGGGGCTACTCCAAGGAGATGAGCTAGGTCTGATAATGTCTTGGTCTAACATTTTTGGACTTGTGATTTTACTTCTTGTTCGTGTACTTGAGGAAAGCGATAGGTTTTTGTGTGAATTGGAATGTCAGTAGTGGTAAGTATTTGATGTTTTGTATGATTGCTAAATGTAAGTGAGTCGCCTTCGATGAAAAATTGGATTGGAATTGGATTTGGAAACAATTTTTTCTAATGAGTTCAACTCTTCTTTGTTCAAATGTTCGCGTCTAATAAGGGTGAGTAATTGGTTTTGTCTATCGGTGTCGGATGTGTGATTAAGATTGTTAATTAAGTGGTTATGAATGTTGTTTGTTTGTTGATTTGGTTGGTAAGGGAGAACTTCGATGTTTGGAATGCTAATTAGTTTGTCAGATTTGTTTGTATTTACAAAAGTGATGTTAAATGAGTTGTTTTTGACTTCGACTAATGCATTGGGAATAATAATACAGTTATCTATTATTAATCTATTATTTGTTTTTCGACTATTGCTGTCCCGGAATTTATATTGCTTGTTCTACACATAATTACACTCTCAGAGCGGCTAGAAAGGAATTGGTTATTAGAGTCGATTATATTTTGAAGATTTTCGTTCAAATAATGTAATTTGTAGGATCTTTCACGTATTCTTATAGTTTTGGATTGAATGTAAATGTTGCAATTATTCTTTATCATAAAATCGTTACCTAGTATACCGTCTGCTTTAATCTTAAGGGAGGCGACATGGAAACGATATTAAGGTAAATAATTTAGAGATATGTCGGTGGTGCCTGAGGTTATAATTGAATTTTGGCTACCGGAAATGCCTACGATTGACACGATGTTTAATTTATTTAAGGGTGAAGAACCTATTTTATCCCTTTTTATAACCGAGATCCCTGCTCCGGTGTCTATGAGAAATGTGACTGGTTTGCCTTCTACATAAAAAGTGCAGTGTAAGAGGTTATCGGGTAGTACATCATTTAAGGCGGATACGGCAAAATATTTTGTATTAGATTTGGATTTAGGAATTTTTGATTTAGGCTTTTTTAGTTTTAGGTTTTGATTTTAAAAGGGGTTTATTGGGAACATTGGAAGAAGTGGATTGAAGCAGTGGTCTTGATGGAATCAGGGGATATAGTAGATGCAGTGATCTTGAAAGAATCAGTGGATATAGTAGGTGCAGTGGTCTTGAAAAAATCAGTGGATATAGTGGGTGCAGTTGGTCTTGAAAGAGTCAGTGGATGTAGTAGAAATAGTAATAATAGAGTCAGTGGATGTAGAAAGAATAATAAGCTTTGGGAAACCAAGGGTTTGGGGCTGGCTACCCTGTTCGTAGGTTTCCGTTTGAGAACTAGAATTTGTGAGTACTGAGTGATGTGTAGTAACTAAGTCGCTAGTTTGTGTAGACGCATTTTTCAATTGTTTCTGACACTTAAGTGGTGATTTGGAAGGTACATTGTTTGTTTGTGTAGTGTGATCTCGATGGTTTCGCGGTGGAGGACGCCTTCGAGAAATAGGATACGATTTGCTAGAATTAATATTTGTAGTTTCTCCATATCCTGAGTCGGGATCGGTGAGCAGGATACTGAAGCGAATACGAGTTGTTCATCGCGTTGGTCGCTTGGTAGTTTTAATGGTTAACTGGGATAGGAGGCGCAGGAAGTGCGCGTTGTGCTTGATTATTTCTTAAATTGTTATTGTAAGCTCTTCTTCTTCTTGATGTGCGAATTGGCCTGCTTCGCAAAGACTAGGAAATTCTTTTGTTCTTAACATTGCTCCGATGTCGGAGCTAATGCCATTAATAAAAACGTTAAGAGCCGTTTCCTTCGTTGTCGCTAAGCGACCTAATAACGTCTTATCGCATATTTCAGCGTTTAACTTTTCAATTATTTTAGAGCGACAAAGGTCGCTCTGTGAAAATATTCGGTTAACGTTTCTGTAGGTTTTTGGAACATGGATTGCAGTTCAAGGTTAAGGTGTGCTATGGTTTTAACGTTAGAGAATTTTTCAATAAGGAATGTTCTTAAACCGGTCCATGAGGCATGTTCTTTACTGTGAACGTCTGCCGCACCCAAACCAGTGATATTGTTTAACGCGTATACTAAAAGTACTGACTTCTGGTCCACTGAACTTAAGTCGAAAGCTGAATTGCATGATCTAACGAATCTGTACACTTGGTCGTTATTATCTGTGTCGAATGAGGAAATTAATTTGAGTAATGTGGTGATGTCTAAGGCCATTTTAGGGTTATTTTGAGATTGTTTTACACAGGCAATGAATAATTGATATAATAGAATAGTATAATATAGTAGTATATAATAGAATAGTACGATTACTTATATAAAAAAATGAATGTGAATGAGGTGGTAGATGTAGGAAAATATTTTGGTAAAATGGAAAAATAGTAGTTCGAACAAACAAGTTTAGCCACTTACCACAGTAACAATAAAATGTGGAGCTGCATGGTTCGGCGAAGTTTTTCAAAAGCCTTCAGCTACCGTACGTTGTCTTCTTGTTGGGCGATGCTGTCCCGTCGAATTTGGTACGTTTTACTTCGTCTTTATGCGATTTAAGCAAATGAATCACGGAAGATCCTACCGACTGCGCCAAATTTGTTATGTGGCAGAGACAAAAATCTTTAAAAATAAATTTATGTAATACTTTTAAACTAACTTAAAATATAATAGTTGATACAGAGAACTTGGGAATGGAATTATGTTGAGGGATCGAAAGATTTGGTTTAAATAATGTAGGAAGCTAGGAGGTGGGGGTAAACATAATGGTAAACTTATGGTAAACTATAAACATTAGCATATAATATTACAATCGAATTAGTGTGGCTTCTAAGGAAGTAAACAATGTGATTTATAAAGTATACAGGTCTTATAACATAAAGTAAATAGTATTCTATGACATAACATTAGTTTGGCTTCTAAGAAAGTAATTTAGTAAATAAACGATATAAAGTATACAGGTCGTATCATAAAATTATAAAATATATAGATTAGTAAATGAGGGTAAATGAATGCATTTTTTTCACTGAAAGCATGCATGATAAATTTATTTATATTAATTATATTCTTATGGAAACCTAAACAAGCGTTTACGTTTCCATGACTACGTTATGTAGTTCCTTGGGATTTTACCCCTCCGAACCTAATCACATGACTGCCTCAAGCAGCAGTTCTTTGGGATTTTATCGGACTGAGCCTGCTGAGATGCCTGCTGAGATGCCTGCTGAGATGCCTGCAGAGATGCCTGCCTCAAGCAGATGCGCGAACTTCGATTAATCCTAGATATGTCGACCCTAAGCAAGTAATCATTACATCCGCCAGTAACAGAACCTTGAATAACGATGAAGGTGGGCGTGGGCGTTATTTCGAGTTTTATTTTTGCTGGCAAAGCATCTCTCATGAACGTATCTTGACGTTGAATAGAGCTTGTTATCAATGAAAGCAATTTGTCAAAATTATTTGGCGTTATTCTCAAAACCTTATATTCTCGGAGCCTTATTGGGCCTCATAGGGAGGATATTTACCATAGTGGCAAGTATGGTAAATATCCTCCCTATGAAGCAATATATGGGGAGATCTATGTTCAGCAGTGAACTTTAATAGACTGTAACAGTAAAGGTAAGCGTAAAAATACGTACTGAAAGTAAAGTAACTAACATATTTATACATATAATCATAGGTACACATAACCATATATGTACATACAAACATAATACACATATTATATACACATGGGTGAAATTTATAATTAAAAAGAGTTAATAAGGAGGCTCGACTGGGGTAGGACCACCCTCTCACAGAATTTCACTGTAAAATAGCAGCTTAATGCTGCTGTGTTTCCCTTTTTACTGGAAACGAGGCATCTTATCTTAGTCCTCACAGGTGACAACGCATCTGCATTTTCATTCGTAATCGAGGATAGATGTAGATGTCTATGGGCCACAGCACCCTTATCCTATAAAAAAAGCAGTTCATGCGGAATAATAACAATTAACACTAACGTCGCATGGGAATTTCGCTTTCCGAGTGATTTTTTGATGATTTATTTAGCGCTGCGTTAGCAAGGGAATTTTTTTTTAATTTCTTACGTATATAAATAAAGAGTTTTCATTTCATTTCATTTTTAGTTTCCCTCTGTCGCCTCTTACGATACGCAAGGGATGACATAGAGTAGTAGATAAACTTACGCCGCCACTACAAATTGATGTAGTAAAACATATTAAACATAACAAGTATCATGTTATAAAAAGTTTAAATTTTTTAAATATTTTCATAGCTTTTTAATATTTAAACCGACTTTATCGTATACATAATCTTACAAACTATTTCCTCGTAGATTAGTAATGGAGTAGAAGGAACTCATGCATTTTAATGTGCGACGAACATTGAGTTTGTCTTTCTACTTTAAAGTTTGATTTTGATTTCTCCTTAAATTTACAGTTGAGCGATCTGTTATGCTATTAATTAAATATTTGTTTTAGGCATTGTAGAAGTGTAGATGAAAATGTGGGCTTAAATATTTTGAAGCGTGAAATTTCATTGTGCATGTGCATTCGACCACTTTTTTCGAAAAGAATTTCTTTCAAAAATTGCACGACAGATATCATGGTGCCTTAAAACAAACGTGCTGACAACCGCATTTCTTGTCTAATGTATAAATTTGCCGTTATCACAAGTAACGCTTATGTGATAAAACCAGGCGTAGACTAGCTTCTTTTTCTTCTTCATCAGTTCGTAAAAGTCCAGAGCTTAATGAAGGCCTTAGTAATTTGTATGTACTAGCAACTGAATCATGTCAGACGTCAGCATGGACATGTCAAAGATCTGACGTTTGATATTTCATCTGACGTCTCGCACCTTTTGACGCTTCTGCCCATAACCGGCCACGTTATTTCACGTCCGTGGTGTGTAAGATGGTCTGATTTGATGTGATGATGATGTTGTGTTCCGACACAACATCATCATCACATCAAATGGTTTCCGAACCATAAAATCTTTCTGATATTTCACAAAGTCGCTTCTTAGAATAACCATGGATCGAAATGGTAATTTTCGCATAAATGATGGATCCGTTTGTTCTTATAAACCTATGATTCATGACATAGTAACCAACTACTTTGTCTACTAGCAAAACAGTTGTCACGAATCCATTAAACTATGCCAGTATATATTCTAAGTCTATGTATTAAACAATGTTTCATAATAAGTCTGATCCAAGTACAAGGACTGCCTTCATAATACGGGAAACAAACGTTATATAGAACGATCCTTGCGATTTGTACCCACTGGTTGGATGTTAGATCCGATTTTAAATAAGAATACGCAATCCTATGGTCACACTTGTAGTATGTCGCAGTTGAATACAAATCCATATTCTCTAGAGAATATATAATAAAACATTTATCCGCTCCTAAAAAAATAAAAAACTTTTTAAATTGTAAATCACTGACTAAAGGAGTAACAAAATAAATTTTCCTTTCGAAGAATTTTTTATTGTGTAAGTAAGCAGTGGCGTAGCTAGGTGTGGGCGAAGTGGGCCCTCGCCCACGGCCTCGCACTTAAAGGGGCCTCGCGAGACCCCTTTTAAATGCGATGCCCCCAGACTTTACTACAGATGACTAATTAATTTGATCACTTCTACGATTTTTACAAATTTAAAAGCGTGTTTGTTTGGGGCCTCGCAAGAAGCCCCTCTTAAGTGCGACTGCGAGGCCGTTGTAACTACCTTCAAAGACCGCGACCGTTAGATTGACGGAATACGAGACTTGTCAGGAATTAATAGCTATGAGTAGGTATGTCGTATCAAAGCATGTTTGGTGGGATACGCTACGCCTCTGTAAGTAAGCGGTAGAAAAGTGTGGTATGCGTAGAACTGACTTTAAATTTAAACGGCACTATACAAGCTTATACATGAGTGAGGTCCAACAAGATTTTTGAACAGCAAGAATCATGTTGGATAAATATTGATAGCTCCATAAAAAACATTCAACCTCCATAGAACTCGACATTTCGTCGGAATCTACATCCGATAAGAGCAAACGGGCGCGATACATTCAAAGTCTTAAGAATGTGCAATATAGAATTTCGTTAAGTTACAGCATATATATATATATATATATATATACAACTCATAGCCGGGCACAGGCCTTCTCTCCATTCTGAGAGGATTTTTAAGTAATTAGTCCTCCGCACCGCTACAGTATGTGACGGAAGTCTTCGAACAATGTTTTAAAAATATTTCGTAGCAGTTATTCCGAGGCACTTCAGTACGTGTTGGCAGATTTCATATGTCTATAAAATATTTTTTTCCTCAGATGTGCAGGTTTCCTCACGATGTATTTTTTCACCGTCGAGCACGTAGTAAATTTAAAATTATAATTGCAATTGCCAATTTCATTGGTGCCGGCGGGAATAGAACTGAATTACCTCGTTTGCTGTGACGTTAAGCCCTTGGAAAACCACGGCTAGAACGCAGTTATTACAAGAAAAATGCATTAGCATAAAATTATTTCACTTATATATATACAATACTAGCTTTTGCCCGCGACTTCGTCCGCGTGAAGTTCGGTTATATCGCGCCAATGTGTGAAAAAGGGTCTGCTGGTACAAGCCACGATTGTAACTGGATGTCGCGGGCAAAAGCTAGTAAACTACAAAACTTCTTTATATACCACATTTTTTGTTAATCTATTACTGTCTGCGAAAATTATCAGACTACTGGGCGAGCTTACGCGTGAGCAAGCCACATAGAATTGCCCTTGTGAAAAACAATTTTCTCTCAAGTCTATACCCGCAAATTTTAATGTCTGCCCTTGTGATTTGTTTATGGTCAATGTAAAGTAGACTTTGAGGGGAAACTGTATTCGTTTGAATTCATCATTCAGGATCAAGGGAATTCTTGGTACAAATACAGTTTCCCCTTGCGCACTTCCAGTTGTAATTGTGGCTTCCACTACATTGCGATGTAACATTTTTACTTTTAGTCTGGTTCCGTTGCACTGTTGAGGAGGTTTTAAATTTCGCAACAATATAACAGGAGTGCCCACGCGCAGAATAAGCTTATGATGTGGAAGATCCGATGGTTTCAGTGAATTAAGTAATTCGACAGGGTAGTTAATCTAGGGTAGTTAAAATAGCGTCATCTGTGTTGACCACAGAGTCTATTGACGTGTAAACCGTTTCTTCCCCTTCAAAAGACATTAACAGTATATCGTTAATTGCCGCTGCTTGGTCGTTTTTCGGGGTTAGTATAGCACGTTCACACAACCATTCCATTGGCTTATAGTGGATATGAGCAATATCTGGGTAAATTTTGGATATTAACTCCTGTAACGTAAATTCAACTGTGCACAAATTATCAGGAATGGTTATCATTCCGTCATTTATCGGGTAATCACCGTTGCCGATTTCAAGTAGGAGATTCGCAAATCCACCAGCAGACTCTTTTTCTCCTAAGTGTACCCGCATATTTTTCGAGAGCTTGAGGATTTTAATTAGAGGCCATAAAGTGGATCTCTTAAGACACGCCTTAACTTCATCTGCTCTAGTTCCTTTTGGCACTACTGGTAGAGTATGTCTAAAATCTCCAGCCAGCAAAACCGTTACACCACCCATTAACTTCTTATTTCCTCTTATATCTTGTAGAGTTTTGTTTAAAGCCTCTACGCCACCCTTATGAGCCATGGTTATTTCATCCTACACTATTATTTTCGTATGTTTTAATACTTCAGCAAAATTACTTTGTTTCAATATACATATTACAAATGGGAGTATCAGCTATTGTTAAATTGAGTGGTAACTTGAAGGTAGCATGAGCAGTTCGTCCACCCTCAAGCAGTGTAGCTGCGATCCTAGAAGAAGCCACAGCCAAAGCAATTCCGCGAGTACTTCTAACTTTTGCTAATAGCAAATTTATGAGGAATGTTTTGCCTGTTCCACCGGGAGCATCTAAAAAGAATATTCCACCCTCGTTTGATTCAATTTTTTTTGTTAATTTGGTTGTAAACTGCTTTTTGTTCGTCATTCAGTGATCCTTCATTATTTTTAACTGTGTTTTCTAATGATGCTAAGTCGTAACTTGTCTCTTTAAGAAACTCGCTATTTTCAAATTGTTGTTCTTTGCTTGGCTGAGATAACCCATACTCATTTAGTAGGCGACCACCCAACGCTAATACGGCATCTTCTAATACCGAAAGGCATTTGTTAAATACCACATCTGTTATGTGCTCTACATCTACATCTCCCTGTCTTTCTAATTGCCTTTTAAAATCTTCAGATAGGTATTCTTTGAAATTCTCCCAAAGGCTTAAAGGGTCTGATACTTGGCAGAGTACTAAAATAATCGTAAAAAGATCCCGAATCATTTGCGGTGATTGGCAAATTGCTGCCTCTTCCATTGCTGCGAACAAATGCTGATCATCTTCAAGCAAGCCGAGAGCTTTGCAGGCTGACTGGAACATGGAATATACATCACATGGAATACCATCTACAGTTTTTAACGCTTTAAACGAAATTGGTCCCCGGATCTCATGAAGAAGTATGTGAAGGTGATAGCATTCTGTATTGTTCGGATGCACAGTATAAACCCTGCCCAGAACGTGCTCCTTTTTGACTTCTGGCCAGCCTTCAACGTTTGCTCCTCTCTTTCTTCTTTGGAACTTTCTTTTATCCCAAACGTAGTATGTAGGTACTTCTAGGTAGAGCAATGTTTTTGCAAAGTTATCCACTTTATACAAATCGAAAAAGGAAAGGAGTGTGGTTGTTGTAGGACTATTCACTCTTTCACTCAGATTTTGCTCATTAAAATAAACCCTTTGCCCATTTTCCAAATGAACAGTGAGGTGGACTACGGGAGGGAAACGCTCATGAATGGGAAATTCAAGGATTCACCATACTGCCTCTGATGCATCTGATGGATTTTAGTAGGTGCGAGTCCGACATAATCCGTTCTTGCCCCCGCGGAGCAGGTATATGCGTAGGCATTTCTTCATTTGAAACCCGGAGCAAAATCCGTTCTGTAGTTAAGAATAAAAACATAGATAGACCAACGCAGCGTCGATCTTGATTTTATATGAGGTATAAAGCTTGCGTCTAAGGCCTAGGTATTAATTGATACATTTATTTATTGTATGGCATTATATTAATATGATACATAAATAGAATGGACGTTACGGGTAGGCCTGGATATAGAATTTTTATCGATATATTTTGTCACACTGTCTTTTCTATATTATTAGTTCCGTGGATGTTCACTTCTGCTGTCAGCGACAAAATGGCGAAAATCAAATCGCCTCATTATGTCACGGTGTATAGCCAGTCCATATATAGAGGTCAGTGATACATGCCGTTACACTGACGTTGTCATTTCCATGCCCTGCCTTTTTAATATTTTATATTTTAATGTTTCAGTGCGTTCATTATAAGCTTTGAGGCGATAATTTTAGCACCATTTTCGGCGCCAGTTTTGGCGGCATTACTTATAATCGCTGCATATCTCTTATATAAATTACGTATTATTAACTCTATATCTATCTTTTTCCATTTTTATTTAGTGAAAAGAGTGAAAGCAACTTAAGAACTTTATAAACTGATGTTATTTTATGGATAACACAATGGTTGTTTATAAAATAAAAACTTTAGTAAGCTGGTGCTTCCAAAAAAAGTTTCATTTTCTTTCAATAAACATAGTCAATCAAAGTCGTTTCGTCAACGTATTCCATTTAATAATTATATATTTACATATTTGCTTGACTCATAGACCTATTTATCTATTATTTCCTTTTTAAAAAAACAATAAATTCGTTCGTAAATACTTGTTTTTTTTTTTTATAGAAAAAGGGTGGCAAACGAGCACGGTCTACCTGATAGTAAGTATATACTGTGGCCCAGAGACAGACAAAATGCAGATGCGTTGTCACCACTGAGGACTAAGATGAAATGCCTCGTATTCAGTAAGAAGGGTCTCCGGTTCCCTACACTCACCATACGAAATACTGCTATTTTAAGTACCAGAATACCAATTTTGTGAGAGCGTGGTCCTTCCCCGGTCTAACTGACCCATTCGTGCTACAACTATAATACAGCTGCAGCATAGCTCTACCACGTATTAATGTTATTAAAAATATTTACTTATATATTTTATATGTACTCGTATGTGTGTATGCAGATAATATCAATAATGAATATGTTCATCTTATCAAATGTAAATCTTATCAAAGCTAGTTGATATTATTTTATTCTTATAATATAATAATATTATATTCTTATAATATCTAGTAAAATCCTACTACGCCCGGGGTTGACTGATAGGGAATGCCAATAGGCATTACGGCCGTTCTTTGTTATCTTTTATTTTGCAATAAAGAATAAACAAATAAATACATTTAACGTAAGCAGTAACACACTAAATAATTTTTCAGCATTAATTTCAGTATAAATTTGCGACCAAATCTTGTTAGAAATAATGTACGTTCTCAAACCGACTCACGCACACAATCACAAAAGTTAAGACTTAAGGAATTGATGACATCGCTGTCGTAGTAAATCGACCTTGGTAACAAAGAGCAAATCCTTTTTACGAGATTTACAGACGGCATTCCGGTTGCTGTTTCCTTACTTTATTTTCGTATTTTATTTAGTAATAATGTCATACGTCAAGTTAGCTTACGTATATTTTTTATGTATTAAAGAAAGAGTTTATAAGGAAGACGCTGCTACCGATCTCCTGGCTGTTTGCCTCTGTCGCCTCTTACAATGGATGTCGATGAATGATTTTTTTTTAATTTAATGAAATATTCGGATGTTTTATTGATTGATTGATTGAGCCGGGCTCGTGTCCGCAAATCCACGTTTTCTATAAACTAAGGCCAACATACAAACTTACAGTTCACCTAATGGTAAGTGGCTACTGCAGCCCATAGATACATGCAGTCAAAGTCACACAAAGAAGGCTAAAGATGCATAGTCTCTACCTCTGAGAACTAAGATGGAATTTCTCACAACCTGGTATACTAGACGGCTCTAAACGAGTAGCATCCCACACTAGGGCTTTACCTCTCTCCCAAGGGACCAATGTCATATCGTCGGGTCTCCTGCCATCGTCTGTAAATATTCCACAAGGCTGTAAAACTGAGGGAACATTTATAGAGACAAGAGCCCTTCGGATGACATCGTTCAAAGAATTATGCCGTGAAAACCTACCAGCATTTTTCTTACAAGAAAGTCCGTGGAGCCCAAACTTGTCGACGCTGCTACCACAGGGGCACTGATGGGGTTGACAAATCGCCGCTCCTAGTCGGATTCCTACAGCGATGCGCAAGCTTTCCCCATCAAGTAATGTGCCGAGATTACTTGATGGTAAAGCGTGTAACCAGTGACTAGGTTCCTTAGTCAAAACAGCTAGAAGGCGTGCCTTATCTTGGTCACTATGGAAATTATGAAACAAATCTTTCTGGACCCTTTGTACCAATGGAATATCCCACTGTTTTTGTTGGTTAACTTCCAGTGGAACATTTTCGCCGGGACAGAGCGTTTGCTATGTCTGCCCTGCCTCCGTAGCAAAGCACAGGTCTACTTTATAATTTAAAATTATGTTACATAAATTACTGACACTATGCACGGAAGCAAGGAAAGCGGGCAATGCAACGCTAGAAAGATTTTTCACACCAATACCACCAAATTTTATAGGTGAAGTAGCTTGAGTCCAGGCTGTTGTATTTAAAGTTAAATTTAGAATTTTTCTATAGCTATTTTAAGATTATTATCAATATCTTTTAAAATA
Organism: Parnassius orleans; assembly: GCA_029286625.1. Taxonomy (NCBI): domain Eukaryota; kingdom Metazoa; phylum Arthropoda; class Insecta; order Lepidoptera; family Papilionidae; genus Parnassius; species Parnassius orleans. Next base: position 6,246,556 of record JAGSMP010000037.1, read on the forward strand.
TCCGAACATTTCCAGACTGGACTCGAGCGGAGTAAGTATGCAAATCTAGGTACAAGGAGACAATATTTTAAAATAGTAAGCGCTATGTGGGGGCTAATTTATACAATTTATCAACGTGGTTTAAAAACTGATCAAATTTTGTTTTTAAAACAGGTTTAATACTATCGAAAAACAACGGGGCACCTAGCAGGTATAGTGATTGCGTACTGACAGTTTTTATTCCTGGAGAAATATGATTGAAATTTTGAATTAAAATGTCTCTGTGAGAAGTAGATAAAATTGTTTAATATTAGCTGTAAACTCACTTACTTGTGGAATGTTACCCCACTTTCCTTTTGGTAAAGAATTTTACATATTAATCACACTCATTATTACTAAAAATAATTATTATTATGTAACTAAAATCAAACATAATCAAACCACATAAAATACTTTCATTTTTAGTTTAAAAGTTCAAAATACAGAAATACGATTTAAATAACACAACAGACTTTGGCATATTATGTCAATTTTAGTTCCCGGGCGCTTCAAATCGGCATAAGCATTTTGTATGGTATACCATACAAAATGCTTGCCAGTCCAGAGTACTTGTATATATAGAGGTCAGTGGCATGTACGAGTATGCAATTTTTGGCAAAGGTAACATACTCGCAAAATAAAATTACTTACACTCTTGTAATGTGATATAAAAACTTTAAGACATTATTCTTCTTTTAATTTATATTTTACTTAAGTAGGTTAAATAATAGTATACTCATGCAGCCCCGGCGATGAAACGTTTCAAGGAAACGTGACATTTTTTATATTTTTAACGCCCTACTAAATTACTCCACTACGTCCATACAGAAGTTTCACTTCAAAAAGTCTTTACTGAAATCAATGATTTCAAAAGTAAGGGTACGCCCATCTAAACGTTTCTCAAAAGCCATAGTTTGACACTTTTGGGACTAATAAGTCTCTTGAAACCTTTGAGTAGGCAGGTGACGGATTTGGTTTCGTGAATATTTTATTGTATCTTTCATAGTCATTGTACTCGTATATTTAGATGAGAGTGACGGAGCATTAATTGTTAACATTTCATATTCAGAACGCACCAATTTATCTTTGAATATTAGATTTACAAGTCAACATTTCAAGTAACCTTTCTTTTAAGATCATTTGCGCATTTATCTCTGATATACATACAGACAATACTTAAAAATCTTTTATAAAACAATTTAATTTATTTAATTAATTTTTTTTAATAATTTATTTTAAATAATTTATTGTTTAAAGAAACGTTACCCCTACACTAGGATTTTCTCCTGTATCTTGGAGGCAGTTTACAAACTGCACAAGGATAAACATCCAGACCCGAAACAATTATTTGTAGGCCATACAAATACTTGTTTCATGCGGGATTTGAACCCGCGGCCCCCAGGGCTGGGACCCATTGCTGAGCCACTGCGCATTCTTTTCAATCAAAAACTCTGAGCATTTTAAGTTACCGAGTTCCGGTATCAAATTAAAACGTCGAAAATTCAATGAATTAAAAGACTTGTGATAATATTATATTATTATTATCTTGAACTTAATGTATGTATCTGTGTACATATATGTCAATGTGTGTATGTATGTAATGGAGTTTTATAATTCAATTTCACTTTTTGTATTATTATTATAGAATAAAACTAACAAACGAACATACAGTCCACCTGATGGTAAGTGAATGCCCATAAACATCTACATTTATCCTCGATTAAGAATCAAAATCCAAAAATCTGGGTTCGATCCCCGCCGGCACCAATGAAATTGTTAATTGCAATTTTAAGTGCTGATTTACCACGTGCTCGGCGGTGAAGGAAAACATTGTGAGGAAACCTGCATGTCTGAGAAATAAGAAAAAAATATATTTCGAAGACATGTGAAGTTCGCCAACACGCATTGGGGCAGCGCGGCGGACATTTCCTTGCCCTAAAACCCTCTCAGAAATAAGAGGAGGCCTGCGCTCAGCAGTGGGACGTATATAGGCTGTAACTTTAAGAATCAAAATGCAGATACATTTTCACTCCTGAAGACTACGATGGCTTGCTTTGTATCCAGTAAAAAGGATTTCTGGTTCTTTACACTCACCATACGAAACACAGCAGCATTAAGCTGCTATTTTGCGCTGGTATTCTGTGAGAGCGTGGTCCAACCCCGGTCGAGCCAACCTATTGGTGCTACACAACCATAATATAGCTGCAGCGTGGCTCTACCACGTATAAAAATTATCTTCACTCACAGACGTCCTAATCAGTAATTTTGCAGACGTATAAAGAACCGCTAACAATTTGTACTATAATTTCATGATTATGACCTAGTATTCCCACTAGAAACATTACAGGCTTATGTTCAATGCGTGTTGTTAATTTTTTTAAACTCATATTTTATTTAGTTTCTTGCAACGCACAAGCAACTCTAATAATTTGTAGTTAATAATTCATGTCAAGAACCACTAAAAATGATAATACCAATCCACTGGAAAACCTAGACATGAACTAAAAAAATTCCACTGCAATTTTCAGAGGTCAATGCCCTGTAGAATGTTACGTGCTAATGAAACGACGAATTATTTTAAATAGTTTATTTTTATTATACAATCGTATTAGGTATGTCTGTTCTATATAACAATAATTCAGTCTTCATTCAGTTGTATTCAACCTTATTTCTATTCCTCACATTCGAGTAGGTCATGTCCATAGTTTGGGTAGGTGAACTAATGTCCTTGAATTTATCATCTGTGGATTAAATATTTATTTTAGTGATACTAAATTTATAGTTGTATATAAATGTACAGATCAAGATGAACTTAGCAAAAAAGAGCTAAATTATGTATTATTTACGCAAATACTAAAAATTGATCATATTGTATTCCATACAAAACAGACCAGCTCCTGGAAAGGATGATTCACGTGGCTATTGAAATAAAATATTAACAGAGTATAGTTACAGAACAGAGTGTAGGTATTTGAATAAGGATGTTTTTGTGCCTGGGTGATATAAAATTATATTTTAAATTATAATTTTACCACTACAAGACTTAAATATAAAATAACTTCATTATGTATAGACTTCACCAAAATTAATAATTGAAAGTTGAAACTAATCCACCCCGTTTACCTATACCTCAGGAAGTCAAACACAGTCAAACATTGTTGTGACCTTGGGTATTGTAAAGAACTTGAAATGATGGAAATTTGAAAAAAGCGAAATTAAAATTGTAAAATCTTAAGTAAATAGTTATGTTTTAATAATTTAACCTCTAAAATGTTTGTGATTTTGCATAGATTATTTTAAGATTAAAATTTTAGACGTCAATAATAGTAAACGTGTCATAAATACCGATAGTAATAAAGAGTACCTTAATAATTTATAACAGGTAAAATCCTAAGAATACCTTTGGCTTTCTGGATGTATAAATAATATTACAATATATATATATACTTTGACTTAACTCTCTCGCTTCTTTCACATCCATATATCTCGAACGAAATCATGCACGTTGGTCAAGGGTATTATTAGTTTGGCCCTTGTATCTAGGGCGTCCCTTGCCGACTCTATTACTCACTTCTGCAGCGTAAATTTGCTTTCTAAATATTTCCTTATGCATTCTTTTTACGTGACCAAACCACCAAAGTCTTTCTCTAAAAATCCTGATTACAATATCATCTTGAAAACCATATTTTTCTCTTATCAAACAATTTCTCACCCTATTTTTCACACGTCAAAGTCTTCAAAGTCACACTTAACATATTACTTTTGAATGACCGCATTTCTACATCATTAATTTCTTTCTCATGCTTTCGCATGCAATGAAAGTCGGTATGCATGTAAGGTTTAATATTTTATTTGATGTAACGTACCTTGTACTACATAGCTGCCTCCTTTAAGCCATCTTGCAATAGAATTCTTTTTAGCTACAATAATTATAACAAGAAAAGCTATTAGCACAAACAATGCGATCAGTACATAAATCCACATCAAAGTCCTGTAAACAAAAAGTAATTCACATTTTTAATTTTGGGAGTCGAGGCTGCTCGCTTCCGTAGGAAATACTTGAAATCTGACTCCCTACACGTGTACCCCGGGTAGTGCTAAACGAGCAGCACCAATTCCGGTGGTAGGTTTCGGCCGCTGGCTTTTTAGTTACCACCTACCAATGCAAGGTCTTGTCGCCAAATGACGTTGTCGTGTTCCAGCATGATGCTTGGTGAAGCCATATGGAGAATGAGTCTGAACAGTACCGTTGTGTGTGTGAACCGGGTGCGAAGCGTCAGTTGTTGCTGTGTCGGGTGCTTGGTAGCGGGATCCAAAGCATGATGTTCCGCTAGCCGACCGCAGGTAGTTGGGGGCCCAATTAGTGAATTAGCTACTCATGAAAGGCTGCCCCGCCAACTAGCGAAAAAAACCCAGGGTGACTCCATCATGCCGGTTAGCGATCGGGCGAGAGGACCCGATGAGATATCTGGGGGGGCTCGGGCGTCCCCGCAGTCTCCAGATCAAGTTCCCATGAGCGCAGTAGCTCTGGTAGTATCGTTTGGTTGCTAGTGCAACTCCTCGTTCAACTGCCATTCTCCATCCTTATTCACTCTTAACTCTGTCAATATGTATCTAAAAAAGAAAAGTATGGCTAAACAGCGGTTGCACGTCCTCTCATTAAAAGTGCACCTCATTGATATTCGAGTTTTGCACTCTAATCTCAGCGTAGTCCATCACCATCTTGAGACTGAGAAGCCGCACCTACTTTTCTTGACGGAGACCCAAATTAGATGTCCATTGAATGGCGGCATACCTTGACTATCCTGGATTCTCCCTGGAGCATAAATTCCATCAACGTGCCGCAATGACATCTCCGCAATGGCATCTCCGTCACCTTGAAGACCCCTATTTTCGACCATCTGGGTGATGGTATACAGGTATTGATAAAATCCTTTATGCCTGTGTCTATCGATCGCGCAGCGGTGACCAGGAGACAACACGATTATTTGATCACCTTAGTAAGGCTGCTGATGTGGCCCTAAATCGGTATCCTACTACACAGCTGGTCTTTCTGGGGGACTTTAACGCCTGTCACCAAGACTGGCTGTTCCCTTTGACCATGCTGGAAGAGAAGCCTAGAATTTCGCCTTGACGCTAGGTCTTTCTCAGTTGGTAAAGGAAGCGACTATGTTACCCGATGTAGACGGACCTTCTGCTGACAACCGAACCAGACAGGTATGAAGTACAGGTTACCTCTCCTTTGGGTACATTTGACCACTGTCTGGTGAAATCTGTATCGTCATATTCTCCACCTGATTACGAGTCCCAAGGTGTTCGACAAATATGGCGGTATAAGTCAGCTGATTGGGATGAGATGCGACACTTTTTTGCATCCTATCCTTAACGGGAGGTCTGTTTCTCTTCTGCGGATCCGTCGAGTTGCGCGGGTGCGATACAGGTTTCAGGAGATGGAACCTATGGAGTATTATATCCCCTTTTCTGACGCTCCCACCGGTAGCAAAGCTGGCCCATGTTTTAACGCTGAATGCGCCCAGGCCGAAAAGTGCAAAAATTTAGCGTACCTATCCTGGGTTGACGCTTGAAACCGTAAAGCTCCGGATATAAGCTCCAAGAAAAGAACTTTCAACCAGGCCGCCAAGTCCTACAAAAAAGCATTACGGAAAGCTAGTTTCGATCGCATTAAACATATTGACGCAAAACTCTCTGCCAGACCATCCGGTACGAGAGTTTTTTGTTCTCTTGCCAAAGCGGTCGAGACAAACTTCTGTCGGCCTACACTGCCTACGCTGGTAAAACCATATGGCACACTAGCGCATACGGCTAAAGAGAAAGCGGACTTGTTTGCGTCTCTATTCGCCTACAATTCGGGTCTAGACAATGGCAACAATATTCCACCTAAACTATATCACTGCGGGACCTCTATGTCGGAGGTTCGTATAACAAATAAGGAGGTTCTTAAGACCTTGCGGTATCTAGACGTGAATAAAGCTAATGGACTATACCAGCTATAGCTCTAAAGGTTTGTGCACCTGAGTTGTCTCCTGTGCTGACACGCATGTTCCGCCTCTCATTTAGAACTGGAATAGTGCTAAAATCCTGGAAGCTGGCCAATGTGCAGCTTGTTCCAAAAAAAGGCAGCCGTGCCGACCCTGCCAATTATCGGCCAATCTCAATTATCTCCATACTCTGCAAGATTATGGAGCGTATATTGAACGCCCGCTTACTGGCATACCTAGAAAAAATTACCTCCTTAGTGACCGGCAATACGGGTTTCACCGAAATCGGTCAGCTGGGGACCTTCTAGCGTGTACCACACACGTATAGGGCGAGGCACTCGAGATCAGTGGGGAAGCACTTGCTGTTTCCCTTGATGTCTCAAAGGCCTTTGACAGAGTTTTGCACGCTAGCCTTTTGGGTAAGCTTCCAGCGTACGTCTTATCCCCTGGTCTGATTGACTGCGTAAAGGACTTTCTGAGTGAACGGTCTCTACGGGTCGTCGTCGATGGCTGCTCATCCGATCCTGTGGCGACTAACCGATGCCGGTGTTTCTCGGGGGGCCGTTCTCTCCGCAACTCTCTTCCTGCTGCATATTAATGATCTGCTTATGCCCGGTATCTATGGGTATGCAGACGATATCACAGTTATGGAGAGATACCAACCAAGTCCTCGGGCCAGTCGGGATCAAATGCAGTCCGAAAGAGAAGCTATGGTAGAGCGTGTGAATCTCACACTACAGACAGTCTCTGAATGGGGCGATGGAAATCTTGTGAAATTCAACGCCTCCAAAACACAAGCGTGTCTCTTCACTGCAAAAAGGAGTCACCTCACCTTCGTTCCTTCTTTCCGAAATGTATCACTGGAATACACCGACCGCTTTCAGTTGTTGGGGGTTGAGATATCCTCAAATATGAACTTCGGGCGGTCCATTGAGTCCAAGGCCAAAGCAGCTGCAAGGAAGCTAGGGTCCTTGAAAAGGTGCGGCGATACTTCACGCCGGGACAGCTGCTTACTTTATATTATAAAGCGTAAGTCCGGTCGTGCATGGAGTATTGCTGACATACATGGGCAGGAGCTGCATAATGCCACCTAGCAGCTTTGGACTCAATGGAAAGGCGTGCTAAGAGGCTTATTGGTGACCCGAATTTGGTAAAAACCAATCTTACCAGCCTCGAACACAGGCGCAAAGTAGCCAGCCTTTCGGTTTTCTACAGGATGCATTTCGGAGAGTGTGCGCAGGAAATGCATAATTTAATTCCTCCCTCTGCCTTCCACCATTGGGCAACCAGAAGTACGGCCAGTCTCCACCCTTTCGTTGTTGACATACCTCGCATTCAAACCAAATGTTTTGCTGCGTCGTTCGTCATGCGTACAGCAAAGGAATGGAATAAGTTGCCAGAATTTTTCGTTCCATCCGATTACAGTGTGGGTGTCTTCAAGGCAAGAGTGAATAGGCTTTTGTTAAGTCAGTGCGCTTCACCACCTTAGGCTACATCACCACTTACCATCAAGTTGGATTGTAGCTAAGCGCTGGCTTAGAATAATATAATAATAATAATAATAACGCTGATTTAGATAATGATCAGCGTTATTTTATATTTTATAGAATTATAAGTTTACACTAACATTGAAATACACGTTCATCTAATCTTTACCCATTATAGAATGAGGCACAGAGCCAAGTACTCAGAATACTAAACCACTGACTAGTGGTTTCAAAGAATCATTAAAAAGAGAAAAGCTTATAAAATAGCGAACACTTTTGCACATTCAAAGTAAAATGCTCAGTAGGGCATTGGCGTTTTGCTGCGTTGTTAAAGACCATCGATTATCGCACAGAAAAAGTAAGGCATTTAAATTGTCCTGGGGTCGAGTAATTGTACAATTTAGGTTTGGTTGACACCTATATGATTAAAAGAAAAATAGTATTGCCGAAATAATAGTTTTGTTAAAAATAAATTTTACTCACCAATTACTATTGTTTTTGTTTTTCATAGACATATAATTTTTTGTAAAGTTTGTGATATTACTATAATAATGTATCTCATGCGTTGTTTTCACAAATATTGTTGATTCTGTAGAAGATGTAGTAAGATTTGTTTTGTCAGATTCAGGTAATAATGATTTCGTATGAAGCGAATCTTCTTTTGATGATGCATTGGAAAAATTGTAAAATAATATGGTCGTTGCAGATAATTCACTGCTAGATTCAAAAGGAACACTTTTGCTGTAAAAGTTAGATTGGTTTGTAATTAAATCTTTAGTAGAAGAATACGGTGCCATCGTAGGCTTTGTTTCTTCTAAAACACATATGGTGCTTTCACACTTCAAAGAAGTGTTTGAGCAATCATCGATGCAATCACATTCTTTTGCACTATTTGTTAAAGATTTACTCATAAATGGAGGTTCACAAATGCATTCATCTGGTGCCACACATGTACCATTTACACAATTTTTACACTTTGGAACACAAACCATTGAACTCAAAGTTTCATAATAATTTGGGTCGATTTCGTATCCATTTAAACATTCGCATTTATTTGGAGCAACACAAGTGCCATTACCACAAGGAGTTTCACATTGTGGAATACATGAATTACTTGTTTCGTTTTTTAACCATCCTATATAGCAACTACAGGTTTCAGGAGCGATACAGTTACCATTAGAACATCCACTAGAGCAGTAAGGTTTGCATAAATTATTTTCTAATGACCTAAAGCCAGGAAGGCATTCACAAGTATCTGGCGCAACACATGTTCCGTTATAACAATATTCTGTACATATAGGTTCACATGTTTCGTTTTTTAGACTATATCCAAAATCGCATTGACAATAATTCGGAGCTACGCAAGTTCCATGTAAACAGTCGTTTGAACATATCGGCTTACAAATGTGGGAACTTACTGCATCGCGAGTATAGCCATCGTTGCAAGTACATACCCCAGGCATTTGACAGGTACTGTTCACGCAGCTTGGCATACATATGGGATCGCATTCAATTCTGAAAAAAAAAAATTACTTGCTGTCAGAGTTCAAAGGTTTTGAATCATTAATATATTTATTTTACTTACCTATCCGAAGTATTACTGACATCTATGTATCCACTGCAGCAAATTTCACGACTCTCAACAATTTTTCTCTGTAGAATGAAATAAATTATCAGATAAAATATTTGTGTAAATATTGTGTATATATGTATAAGATTTAAAAACAATGTACACATACCCAATTTTTTGTGTTTTTTAGGTTTCTTTTTATAAACATTACATAGCGTGATATTAGAAATATACAATATTACTTTGTCACATGAGTAAAGAAATACGGTACGGTTTCTTTACTCATGTGACTTTGTTAAAGTTTGACAAGTACATTGTGAGTTCACATTGCATCGATTATTCACGATTGACTGATTTCATTGATTGAAGAATCTAGATTGAAATATTTACTATTTTAAATAATTAATCTAATGACGCCTTCCTTAAAGATTTGCCTGTAGAACATAGAGATAGGCAGGTTGGTGAACGATGTGCTAACTTTGCATCGAGATCAATATTGGTTCATACGTTCATCCACTTAAATTGAAAATTGTACAATGAATTGTCCTTGAGTGATATTCAAACCACGAAGTGATATTCAGTTAGTAGAAACAGGAAATAAAGTTAGAGATATATTATTTTCTTATAATTTCACAAAAAAATATTATGTTACAAAATTTCCATTAAAAATCGTTACATGCATAAATTTGGATACTAACGGTTATAAAATACATACTGGCACAATCCTGTTATCAGTAAAGTATCCGATCCTTGTTTTAATGCAGCCGTACCAACATTGTCCTCGATAAGTCTCCCTGTATGTGTACTGGTATGATTGTTGCTGCCATCGAGTGACTCTGGAAAAACAAAGTATAACTTATTTATCACTTGTTCTTCTAGCACAACTCTATTTATAACTCGAATATTAGCGGAAGTAATCTAACATTAAAGTACCACAAGTGAGTTTGGTACAGTAACAATTACTCAGACTAACATATCCTTAACCAATGTCAGGATTACACGACGTAAGATTAAGAGGGAGACATGGCATCAATCAGTGTCACCAAGGAAAACCAAAGCACAGGTAGGATTTGCCTTAATAGTCACGCTTGGAAGGTGGATTGATTATATCGGTACCAAACGTCCCCCATCTTTGATGTTGTTGCCCATCGACTGGGCATTTAACGTTTAGCGTAAACCAGATGTTTTGATGACATACACGCGGTGAAATGGATTCTCTTATGCTGCCTCCACACAGCAAAATTGTGTTTATGTATAAAAACATATAATTCCAGCTGCTACCTTGATACTAAACAATAAATCTTATAACGGTCAAACAAATGCTAATTGGTATAAATTTCGTCAAAATTTACCCATACTCATAACGCTGGGATAGGGGTCTAGTGAACGCAGAACAGATAATGTCCACCAGACTAAATTCCAGTTATAGCGGTCAGTATCAACGGAGAGTAAACATCTGCACAGCACAGGACAGGATTACAGTGCACGGGTATGTGCGCAAGCAAAGGTGCACTCCTGCACTATTCCATCACTCTCATAGTTCGATGGCACAGTAATCTAACACAATCTGAGAGAGATTTACGTGCTTTCCGAGGTACCGGGGTGAAACAAAGTAAACTTGCACTCATATCGCACTGGAAAAGCTAATATTCGTAACCAGTCTGTCATCTTTGGCTTACATTTTTAAGCCACCAGTTAGTCGACTGTCAAGTCAAGGTCTTGATATTTTGTCAGCTATGTGCATTGCGTCCTAGTGAGTTTGATGCTTGAAAATTACATTTGCATTTTTTTACTCTTCCATAACAATTACACGCATTATATAAAAAAAAAATCTTTAAATATAATAATTTCTCTTCTTTAGTCTTTCTTGAACAAAATAGTTAAGAAAACAGTAAAAATATTTTCAAGTTCTTATAAAATATAGACAAACATTACTCACACAACTCTTTTTGTACATATTTGACAGTGATATTTTACAAAAACAAAACACAACAGAAACAAAATCCAAGCAGAAAAGCACTTTTCTAACATTTTATACTAAATAACACAATATTTAACTTTGATTAAGACCCGTAATATTATAGTATTACCCGATAGGAAATGCACAGTAAAACAGTACAAGAAATGAAGCATATCAGGGCACATCGAAATTATGGTGTCCATTCATTACATTTTTTTCGAACAGTACCGATTTATAAGAAATATTTATTTATGGAATCGAATAAAAAGATTTAAATGTTATTTGTAAACTATTGGAAAATAAGGTCAACTTTTGACTGTACGTCCCGAGTCGTAATCAAATATAATAAAGTGTTAGCTAGCAGATATAGAGTGTCAATGTGTGAGTATTTTTCCATTTTGCTTGTTTAATACCCTTGAATTACTTGCGTTTGCGTTCACTGGTTGAACGTGAATATTATTGTACTTCACATAATGCCCATATGCTACTCTGCTTGACCTTTCTAAGAATATGTAAGCGGGCATGTACGGGGTGGCTGATAAGTCCGCGGCCTACTTAGTGAAATAAAGTATATGGTTTCTATTTTTTATTTTTCAATATAATCTCCCTCAAGTGAAATACATTTCTCACATCTCGCATACAATGTCTTTAACCCACCCAAAAAATATTCTGTATCTTTCTCTTCAAATGACGATCAACCGCAGCTTTCATTTCATTGTCATCTGCAAATCGCCGATCCTGTAAGTCCTTTTTCAAATTAGAAAACAGGAAAATATCGCTAGGTGCTAGGTCTGGGCTATACGGAGGGTGGTCAATCTCTGGGAATCCCGTGTCTTTGAGGGCTTGCCTCGCAACATGTGCGGTGTGAACGGGCGCGTTTTCTTGCAGAGAGAGCACTCCGCGCATCAGTTTCCCACGTCGTTTCTGTACAATAGCCTCGCGAACCCGAGTCAATAAATTGGCGTAATATAGGCCATTCATCGTAGTTTCCTTCAGTAGCTAGTCGATAAGCAAAATTCCCTCGTCCTCAGTCGGCCAGAACGATTTTTTCGACTTTTCGGACGATTTCTTCGGTCAGTACCGTGACAGGTCGGCCCGGGCGAGGGTCGTCTTTAAAGCTCTCTCGTCCTTGTTGAAATATGCGTAACAAGCTAATTACTCATCGTTAAGTACCATAGTCCGCGAACTTATCAGCCGCCCTGGTATGTATAATAAGAAAAAAAAAAATTAATTGTTTAATATTTTCTTCTTATCGTATCGATTTTTTTGAATCTACTTCTGCTGAACCTTATCAAGATTGCCAACTGGTATGAACTTACTTGAAATAAATATTGACTACTATGCTGTGAATCATGGGTCCAAATTCCACCTGCAATGCCATTTGTGAAGAACACAAATTGTTGGTTTTCAGATATGAATGTGTACTTGACTGTTAGCCCCACCTGGCAAGTGTATATGTGGAATCTCTCGAAAATTACATCTATCCTCAACTTATTAGTCAGGGTATTGTCAAACCTGAGGCCTAACATGGAATGTGAAGTTAAAATTATTTGTTTCTTGTTCGTTATCATACGCAACACAGAAGCATTATACTTTGTGTGGTGCCATTTACGCTGTTATTCTCCGAGAGATCCCTGCCTAGACGAGCCGACTTATTCATGTTGCAGTCATAATACAGCTGCAGCGTGGCTCTACCAAGGTAAAAATCCTATTTGAAATAAAAATAGAAGTATATTTTTTTATTAATTATAGATTATAAATAATATTTATTCGTAAGTGTGTTGAAAGGGCAAAGTTAATATTAAATATTCATACATTATTGCCTTCGAGACTCTTTAGGTTTTAAATCATAAAATTATTAAATCTGTTATTTAGTAATCCTAAAATTGTATCCTGCGTATATTTTTGCTTATGCAACGTTAAGACACACAGACGGGTGTTCTCGCTACTCGGTCCGAGTATTCACCTATTCTCCACTCGATGTCGGTTTTTTAGCACAAGTCAAAGGTCGTGTGTATTCACATTGGTGTTTACATACTCTTCATTATTCGCTTGACCCGTGAACTTTGTCGCAGGTGGTTATTATTTTTCTTTTAAAATAAAATAAAATAATACATATATATATAATTTAATTCAAAATGATAAAAATGCCTACATACTGCGATGGATTGGAGTAACGAATCCATTATTAAATTTATAGAATTTTATCAAGGAGTACCCATGATATGGGATCCCAGGAATCGGTTTTAAATACATATTAATAAAATAAATATTTGTGAATCTATAAATATTAAGTAGACATATTCGTAGCAACGAGATGCACGTCATCCATGTTTAAAAGATCTACGTTGAATGAATACAGACAAATAATGTAAACGAGTCGTATTAGTTCGGCGAGTTGTTCGCCAGATAATCTAAACGTGTTATTAGGCGTTACATACTGGATACAGGCATGTTCCAGACGATTGCAATGTGAATGTATTTCACATGTCATGTACACCACACATTTGGTGTGTCACTTTTAAATAACTACGGCGCAATTTCTAGTTTCATACTGTATTGGCAGTGATAATAAATTTCTGAATCCGAAAATACATTAAAAGTATGGCTACCCATAAAATCATTATAACATTATAGATAATAACATTATGACAAATCATACATCCGTTATAATATTTGTATTGAAGCAGTTAAGCGATAGTGGCAAATTTATTTCAATGTTTATATGATTTTATGAATATTTACAAATAGGTATGTAAATTTTGCGTGAACACTCATATACTTAATTATATTTATCAGAGGATGCAAGTACAAATGATAATTATAAATTATTGTATTGTCTATAATTATCATTCCAAATCAAATATTTTAAATTAAATTAGAAACTAACTATTTATTTTAGTTACTTTAAAAATAATCAACGAGTAGTTAAATCCTGAAACTGCAAAATATGCAAAATACTTTCTTTGTTTTGAAATTTATAAATTGTAAAATAGAAGTTATATATTACAACAACGTTTAAACTCAACATCGGACATAATTTTTTGCTTTAAATGCTTAATAACGAAGATATTTTAAACATTTACAAGGTGGCATCAAGTTTCATTCTATAAGTAATATGAACTAACTCAATACAACTTTTTATTGTACAAAAAGAAAAACAACCTAACACATAAATTAATTATAAACAATAGTATAATAATGTCCTCCGGACCGAATTTCGGCCATGTCAGGATTATAGTGCCAGTGTACGCGCAAGCACAGGTACACTCTCACTCACTTTCATAGTCCGATGGGACGGTAATCCGATACAATCTGAGAGAAATCAGGTGCATGATCAACCGCTTTACGTACTTTCCGAGGCACGGGGTGAAACACCGACAAATTTCTGACTGAGAATTTCTTGGCTAGAAAACCCAAAACCTGTTTTTAACCCGACCCGGGATTCGAACCTAACCGGGCCGGGATTAGACCAACGAGGCAATAAAGTTTTTGTAACCTATTATATATATTTATTACAAGCTTTAAAGTTTTATTTTTTAAAATATCAATACACGGTGGATCAAAATCCATTACGGTTACCGTTACAGCCTATTATAGTGCACTGCTGAACATAGGCCTCCCCCATAGATTGCCTCATATTTCATAAAGGGGATATTTGCCATAGTCGCCACGCTTGGCAAACGGGTTGGCAATCACACTTTTTATGTTTAGTCGTTATCAGGAAGAATCTGCTGCCTATCTCCTTATTTATTTGCCTCTGTCGCCTTTTACGGCACCCACGGGATGATATGGGGTAGTGGATATTCTTACACCGTAACAACACGGTATATAACTGAAATAAATTGCAGCATATTTAGATAAATGCAGCAAATCTTGATGTCTCGAATCCCAGTTTTATTTTTCACCACACACGACCACAATCTAGAATTAAATTTCTAACTTTACTTAGGTTCCTTCAAGAAATGAGCCTATTTTACTGGAAATATTTTTCTTTCATTTTCTATACATATTACACACAAAATTGAAGGGTCTCTCCGTAATATCAAAATCACTGCTTTCTATTTAGCTTCGGGGGTTATTTGTCCGTCTTGCCTGTGTGACCGGGCGAAACTTCGAAATGGCTGAACCAATTGTGATGAAACTTCACGAACAGATGGAGAGCAATTTTAAGAGTGATCTAGACTTTATTTTATCCGAAATACATGGAGGATTTTATGTGAAATAAAAAAGAAACCTTATATACCGTCTTTAATATACGTCATAATTGTCAGCAACTTGAGGGTAGTGTTTTCAACAGTCACTTAGCTGTGTTACATGGACGTTAGATTTGAGCTTTGTCCTAATAAATATATAAAGGTTTTAAGACGTTTTTTTTAAAGCCGCTTTAAAATATTTAATATGCAAAATATCAATGGATGAAGACCTAAATCAACTTCTTGAAATTAAACAATACCTTTAATTTAGTTGAACAAGTCTGCAGCTGTATTACGCTTGCAGCACTATTGGGTTAGTTCTAATTCTAATTCTGATATTTTATAATTATTAATATTAATTATTTTATAATATTAGAATTATCAATATTAATTATTTTATAATTATTGATAATTCTAATATTACTATTTTACTTCGTAAGGTAAATGATGGAAACCGGAGAATATTTTTACTAGTAACGATGCATTCCATTTTAGTCAACAAGGGTGACATATTTTGATTCATAATCGAGTACATGTGTCGTTGTCTAAGGGCATTAAGTCAAAGGATTTTTTTTTATTTTAAGGGAATATCGTATGTCATGTAACGATAAATCTATCTTAAAAAGATATTATTTCCAACTATTCCATTAATGTTCTATTTCGCGACGTTTAGAGACATTTTACGACGACCCCTTATTCCCACATCTCATTTCTATGTACTATAACCTTATTTCTAGAGAAATTTAAGACGATCTGTGACGTGAACAATTTATTATACATCTAGTTATAAATTTTGTCCAAAATGTTATACTTTTTCTTAATGCAGAATATAATAGATATATTGGATAAATATATTTAGACTGCCCGAGTCGTTGATCTAGTGATCGTAAACGCGGTTGCAGACGATGAGGTCCCGGGTTCGAATCCAGAGTCTCCCAAAATCAGTTATTGGGTTTTTTCTGTCAAGAAATTCTCAGTAGCAGCCCAGAGTCAGGAAGTCGACGGTGTTTAAGCTCCGTGCCTCGGAAAGCATGTAAAGCCGTTGGTAATGTGCTTGTTCTCTCTCCAGTCATGTCGGATAACCGTCCCATCGGACTATGAAAGTGAGAGAATAGAGAGTGCACTTGTGCTAGCACATACACTCGAGCACTATAATCCTGTCCTGCGCAGGTGGCCTTTCCGTTGAGTCGGGCCGCCATGACCGAAATTTGGTCTGGAGGACATTATACCTAGATCCAAATCTAGACCAATAATACGACTGTTTTCTGACAAAATGAGGAAATGAGAACGCATGAAATACTATCGAGCTCTACTCAACACGCCAAACTATTTTAGGCCAATTTAGCCTTCCGTAAAGGAAAGACCAAATATTCCACATAATCACATCTTATATTTCCATAAAATAATACAAAATCACAGGGTATACATAATATCTAATATCATAGCAAATAAGTTCACACGTACTTACAGTTTCAGTTTTCCAATAATTAAATATCAACTACTTCTGCGCCATATTGCTTACGACTTACTTCCTCTGAACCTCAAACCAAAATGCCTTTCTCCTTTTGAGTGTTAGCTTCCCTCCCTACAATCCCCTCCACTCGTTTAGTATGCATTCAAATAAACGACCGAATCTATGATTGAATGATTTAATAATTTTGGGTTGCCATTGTGCAAGTACCTATCATAAATGATCAGAATAAATACAGACTTATTTAAGGTTACCAGAAAGAAGCTAAGAGCTCAGCCATTCTGTTCCGAGTGCGTCCTCGCACTTAAATAAATATATAATTATGCACATTACATTCTTAATTCACTATAATCTTGTGAATAAAAAGTGACCTACGCAACAACATAATTAAAAACACATATAATTCTAGTATTTCATTATATTATATTCATTATTAATTTTGTCATATCATATTGCATACAAATTAAACATATTTTGTAAAAAAAAACCGTTGTGCCTTTATATTTATAAAATCATCTTACAATATGTGCAGATTATGTTAATATAAAACTTTTTTTAATTACATAATTAATTGAAAATATTTAAATTTAATTAAAACAATTAAATTGATATCATGTTTCTTTATAATCAATGTCCTGAAGAATTTTTGTCCTTATATATTTTGATCTTATTTAGACCTGTTTTACAGATAAGGTTTAATAAATTATACATAGCATGAAATACAATATTAATTTTCTAAATCATTATCGCTATGGCTACATTCATTATCACTACTTGACAAACCTCTACAGCCTCGTAACCACGGCCATTTTTGCGAGTCAGTGGAGTATCTTCTATTCTATCGTTGGGCAGCACTTTTACTACGCGATACGGTCCTTGGAACTTAGTCACTAGTATTTGGGATTTACCATCCTGGGGCACCTGCCTCTCAACTCTGATTAAATCACCCGACCTATAAGTTTTCCCAGGTTTCCTATGTTTATTAAACCTAGTAATGTCTTTAAACTATTGTGCTTTTATATTCTCTCTGGCCCTATCCCTTACATGAGTTAACTTTTCAAAGTCTACTTTTGTAGTAGTGTCAACAATAATAGGATGCAATAATGCCTCACTACTACTGGTGATATTAAACCCAAATAACAATTCGGAGGGGCTTTTCCTTGTAGTTTTATGGATAGTTGTGTTAATACCAATTTGAGTGCTACAAATGTGCTCATCCTAAGATCTACCGTCTCCATTATGGCTGGATGTTGATAGAGCGTCAAGTATAGTTCTGTTGAAACGTTCAACTTGCCCATTTGCCCTAGGTATTGCTACGGCGTTAACGATATGATTTATACCATATGAGGAAATAAAGTCTTCAAAGATTTTGCTCGTAAAACTTGTCCCCTTGTAAGTTATGAGACGAGTAGGTACTCCAAATTAACTTATATGTTCTTTTAGTATACGTACGCTAGTCAGAGACTTAGTGTTCTTAACAGCCGTTATGTTTACAAACTTACTAAAACTGACAACTAAAAGGTCGTAGAGAGCTAGCAATAGACGTTGTGTAAGCAGAGTTTTAACTGTGCTAAATGACTGGTCTTTTTCTTTACCCCAAGTCCAAGCTACGTGTTTTTTTAGAAGTTCAGTCAAGGGAGAATTTAAAATAGCGTAATTTTTTATAAATCTTCTAAAGAACCCAGGTATACCTAAAAATTGACGTAATTCGTGTTGATTCTTAGGCGTTGGAAGTTTTGATATAGCCTCCGTTTTCTTACTTCTGGGTCGAATTCCCTCACAGTTCACCTCTAACCCTAAGAAATCTAAAGTATTCATAAAAAAAGTTACACTTACTGAGTCTTAGCGTTAGTCCACCTTGTTTATGTAGTCTTAAAACTTCCTCTAGTCGTTCCAACCCTTCATCTACATTTTTATATGGAATGAGAGTATCGTCCATGTAAACTAATGCATATTTAATTTTAGCATTATTCAAAATCTTATTAATCGCTATCTGAAATACTGAGGGTCCGTTTTCCAAAACAAATGTCATGCGGTTATATTCAAATTGTCCATCCGGAGTAACAAAGGCAGTCTTATGTCGGGATTCTTCAAATATTGGTATTTGATAATAGCCAGAAGCCAGGTCAAGAGACGTAAATAATGTATTGCCTATCAGTTGATCAAGTTGATCCTCAACACGAGGAAGAGGGCAATGATCCTTTTTGGTCTTTCTATTGAGGGCTCGGTAATCGACACATAGGCGTTTTTCGCCGGTCTTTTTCTGGACTAAGACGATTGGGCTTGCATAAGGCGACGATGATTCCCTGACAACCCCATTATCTAGCATTTCATTTACCATGCTATTTACCAACGATCTCTCAGCATGTGTAAACGGTACGGTCTATACACAATAGGCACATTGTCTTCAAGCTCTACAACCATTTCAGTTACATTGGTAAACCCAAGATCATGCATTCCTTTTGAAAAACAATCGTGATGTTTGTTTAATAGATTTTGCAAATGCAAACGAAAATTTTTATTAAGTCTTTCGCCACAATTAATTAAACAGTCAGGAATAAATGAATCAAAAGACATCAAACTACAATCGAGAATTGGCACGGAATCGCAATATTTACAATTAAGAGATTGAGAAAGTAGATTATCTTTGGAAATGGTTATATCACCTTCTATACTAATCACACGTTACTAATATTAATCCAACTCCATTTTTGGTAGTGCATTCGCCCGGAAGAAGGTAATATTTTTTACCATCCCTTCCTTTAAGTGATCCCCGCACGTACACGCTTCCATCAAACATCGGGTCCGATTTAACGGGTATTAAACTGAACGAGTTATTATGAACAGTAAAATCACTGCTGGACAATAAATGAATTTTAGGACTATTCATCTTCATTGATTTTATTCATATTATTTTCATTCAGACTATAATTCATCATCATTGCCTTCCCTGTGTAGAATACTATTCTATATATCTATTTAATAAATTTATTTTCGCGTAATAATAGTGCTCCAACGATTCACCATATTTGAAACGTTTGCTTAGCATTTCCGTCAAAAAATCAGCATAGTTTCACGACAAGGAAATGATTCAAGTAGCTTTTTTTTCCATTCACCCCATGTGAGTAACAGCGATGGTAGGCCTTGGTACCAGTTCTTAGCGACCCCTATAAGTTTCGTTAAAGCATTATGTATTATTTTCCACTCTTCCCACCCATATATCTCCGCGCACTCTTCTGCTTTATTGATCCATACCAGCACTGTTTGCTCCTTGCTCATAGTGTCGAATACGGATATAAAATTAGCGTTAAATTACAATTTAGGCTTTTCTGAACTTTTTAAGTTATTTAAAATTGTCAAAAACTTATCAAGAATAAGGTTAGTATCAGATTTTATTTTTTTACCGCTATTATTAGGCAAATCTGACTCACAGCTGGAACTGCCACTCCGGTATCTTCTCCTCGATTTGTGATTTTCATTTTGATCGTATCTCCTTTGTTTGTCTTTCCTTTCACCTCTTCGTGGTTGTACGGAGCTATCTGAATTAGTCACATAATCACGTCGTCTCCTTCGCCTATCATCCTTTAGTGTTGTTTTGTTCCTTCTTCCCAAATTCCTTTTATTCATATTTGTGTAGAGTATTCTTTGGCCCTCTAACCTGGGCTCTCCTTCACCCTCATACCTGTGTGATCCTCTGCTCTCTAACATAAATATCCTCTGGCCCTCTAACCGAGGCTCACATTCACTCTCAGACCTGGGTGATCCTCTGCTCTTCAACCTGAGCATCCTCTGGTTCTTTAACCTGGGCTCACCTTCACCCTCAAACCTGGGTGAATCAACTTCATTGGTCAGCGGCCCTTCCCCTCGACCGAGTCCAATGTTATCCATTGTATTCGAATCTAAAACTTCCAATAGAATAGCTTAAAATATAATCATCGGTATCAATTCAACGTCATGGATTAATTCATCATCATAAATTATAAGTTTGTACACATGTATTCGAAATTTTCAATGATCGAATTCGATTAACATAAGATTTAAATACTTGGATGTAACAATAATTCCAAATTTCTTTATTAATTTATAAGTGGGTAGTAACTCCTTACAGGAAAAGCACAAAGAGGAAAATAAGTTTACTAATCTTTTGAAAAAAAAATATGGAAAATGATGACAATTTAACTTCTTTCTTTTCCCCGCTATATTTTTGCAACTACACGTTGGTTTTCATTTACGTACCAATTAAGAAAATTATGAGGATAGTTTTAAGCGCCAACATCATTTCTTAATCATAAGGTTTGGTAAAACTACTACCCTTATCGTAAGAAAAAAACCAAAAGGAGAATTACATAATAATTAGCTTTTATTTTGGCTCTTCCGTGAAGATGAAAATAATTCATTATTGCATTCTATATTACGAAAGTAAGTGGCACAAAAAAAAGCGATAGTTAGTTAACGACAAATTATGAACTATTTCAATTTACAATATTCTATTTACAAAACAAAAAATGGTGTGGGTAGATAAATAAAAAACGACTTCAATATAAAAAACTAGGCTCTCCAATAAAGCTAATAATTCTCTAAATTTACATAAAGGCAATAGTATCAAATTTATTTATTTTTAAAATAATGACATCGACTTAATATATTTTTGAAAAAGATAAAATAAAAATGATGAAATAAAAATGATCAACTAAAAAGGCTTTGTGGACGTGAAAGAAAATTATAAAAATTCTCTATCGATCCCACTTCTGAACTGTTGTCGTCAGCTCAAACACGGGGATTCGTAAAGGAAAGACCAGATATTCCACATAATCACGTCTTATAATTCCATAAAATAATACAAAATCACAGGGTATACATAATATCTAATACCATAGTAAATAAGTTCACACGTACTTACAGTGTCAGTTTTCCAATAATTAAATATCAACTACTTCTGCGCCATATTGCGTACGACTTACTTCCTCTGAACCTCAAACCAGAATGCCTTTCTCCTTTGGAGTGTTAGCTTCCCTCACTACAATCCCCTCCACTCGTTTAGTATGCATTCGAAGAAACGACCTAATCTATGATTGAATGATTTAATATTTTTCGTTGCCATTGTACAAGATAAATACCGACTTATTCCGGGTTACCAGAAAGAAGCTAACAGTCGGTACCAATAAAATTGTCAATTGCATTTTTAGGTGTTGATAAACCAAGTGCTCAGTGGTGAAATAAAACATCGTGAGGAAACCTATATGTATGAGGAATAAAATATTTTAAAGACATGTTAAGTCGCAAAAGTAATAGTAAGTTGTACTCTCACAATTGGTAAAGCGTTTGATTGAGTTTGAGTGAGTGTAGAGAACCGGAGACCCTTTTTGATGGAAACGAGACATTCCATCTTAGTCCTCAGGGGATCTTAGTGACAACGCATCTGTATTTTGATTCTTAATGAAGGATAGATGTAGATGTCTATGGGCCACAGCATCAACTTACTATCCGGTGGACTGTGTGCTCGTTTGTTACTCTTATTCTATAAAAAAAATCACTAACATTACATTAAAAATTAAACTTTTCTATAAAAATCTTAATAAATTATACCTATTGTAAATATCTTGTAGTGTCATTTTGTGTTTTATATTTTTTACCATGTACCTATTTATTTTTATAATAAAAATACAGACTGCGTTTTGGTAATCGATTCTCGAGGTCGTTTTAAGGTTGTATTAAATTAAAATATAAAATTTGTGATAGAAAGTTACTAGCTCAGGAGCAAAACGCTCGTTGTAAATTTCACAGTACGTGTATAAACTGATTTGGATATCTGTCGGCAACAAACAAATTGTTAATCGAAATGTAAGCAATGATTTACCACGTGTACGGCGGTGAAGGAAAACATCGTAATGACATGACTGAGAAATAAAAAAGTACGTTGAAGAGAAATGTGAATTCCACCATTTCCTACCATTGCACCACCTACGTGTCCAGATTTTGTGATTTACTTTTTGTCACTAAACCAATATAATATTGTAAATATGAGTCATTTTGATCCATGAAGGTATAAAGTTTATTAATAACTTGTCTATAGATATTACTGGACATAGACAAGTTATTAATAATATAATAGGCTATAGCGCCACCTATAAAACATTAACAAAAAATGTATTATTTCAACATTACCTCAATGGGTCAAGTCGCTCAGAATTAACAAGATGATTATGAAACGAACTAACAATTAGACCGTATTGTGCAGAAATGTTTCAACCCACAAAACGTAAACTTATTCATATTTCAAAGATAAAGATTTTTTCTGGGCAGAAGCATTACCATATCATGTTGTGTATATAATTTAAAGAAAATTGAATATAGATTTAGCATTGATTTTTCTGGGCAGAAGTATTACCATATCATGTTGTGTATATAATTTAAAGGAAATTGAATATAGATTTAGGCATTACTTGTTATTTTTCAGAAGTCTTTCATACTTGGAAATAAACTGAAAAAAAAGAGTCTCTACATCATTATTTTTGTATGTTTATGGGTTGAGTCATATCAGCACAACACAGTCCAATAAAAAATAAATATATAAAGATTACAAAGGGGTTTCACTGCGTGAAAGACATAAAAATGAGGATATCCGCAGTAGGACCAGAGTAACCAACATAGCTGTAATGGCAGTGGGCCAGCCATATAGTTAGAAGATTTAAAAACTGACAACGGATGGCGACGAAAGGTTATTACGTGTCAGCCTCGTACCGGTAGGTGAAGAGTAGGGTCGCCCCCCACTACATGGAGTGACGACTCGGTAAGAAGTGCAGGAAGTATATGGATGCAGGTGGCTCAGGACCGTGCTTTATGGCGTTCCTTAGGGGAGGCCTATATTCAGCAGTGGACTTGGGAAGGGCTATAATGATTATGATGATGATATAAAGATTTACTGTGCGTAGCTTACGCTTCGTAACAATAATGCTACAAAAGACGATTGACTGAATAATTTAATGAGAACTCTGTGACACACTGGAGCGTTTGTTTGCAGCAAAGAACGAACTTGGCTTGAAAATGTACTACAAATAAATAACTTTTCCGGTTCCTGAAGTATTTTGATGTACAATTTATGTTTTTATAATGACCCGACGATGCAGGAGTCACTCTTTATTTTATATCATGTTTTTGGTAGACGGAAAACAAAGTTGCCGAGTTCAAACTGTATCTACCCTTCCGTCAATATTTAATTAATTGCTACCTCTATTTTGATAGTGACGTCAATAGCAATATAATTAAGAACCGCGGCTTTAAAAAATATCACAGAACTGTTTGATGTTTTCCTTTTAAATGCATATTCTGTAAAGTGTTATTAATTATTATTGACCTATTTTTATGTTATTTAGAATATTTCACTTAATTAAAGGTGTTATTAAAAGTAAAACGAAAGAGATATACTTGATTCTATTAATTATAGTAAAAAGTTACAAAAATAAATGCAAATTTATATTTATAAATACAATACGTCTCTATTCATCTTACAGTGGCATTTAAACTGGTAGTAAGTGATAGCTAACTCGTTGCCTGGTTCAGCACTGTCCTGGGAAGAACCAGCAAGAAACCCAGCGGAATTTGGTTTTTGCAAAAATAGAACAGTTTAAAATCATTAAAGGTACAGAATAATTAACAACACAAAAAATAAATAGCAATAGCATGGTAGCGATCACCTTTTATTTTGTTGCTGACTTTCTGAGCTTCCCTGATGTCATTTTAAACCAGCATCAATTTCTGTGATTACACCTTGCCTATAAAAACCACGTGCTACGTTAGCATGGACACTAGTTGTTAGCTACTGGATTTTCTAATTTTTGCAAACGCTATTTTCAGCATTTAATTAGCCACAAAGTTTGACTCATTATTTGAATCGATCATCATTGATTTAGTTTACTTTACTGAGCGCTTGCTATAGTTGTTTTTATAAAACCGTTTGAGCTAGCTTTTTAAAGTGTCTAATTAGCAACAGATTAGCTACAAATTTCTGTACAATTTTCATAGGTTTCTACTAAATTTTCACTACTAGTTTGACAGAGCTAACGTTGACCCATTTCGTGCTATAAGTGTAACAGAAACAGAAACATTTTGTTCAATATAAATTATAAATAATAATTATTTTAAGTCACTCTTATGTTTAATTTACCACTGGTTAAAAAGCCACTGTCCTGGGAAGAACAAGAAAGACACCCAGAAGGACATTTAAAAAAAAACACCTTAAAATCACATGTTACACAATTAACAACACAAAACAAATTAGAAATAGCTTGGTAGCGATTATTTCATTCCCAGGGGTAATTATCAATAAATTCCTTAATCAATAATTTCCTTAATATTATTATAACCCTTTTTATACAAACTTTGTTTAAAGTTTTTGAACTTTGAGGAGGTCTAATTTTGTATATAATCTGGTATTTTGTTGTAAAAGCGTATACATCGCCCCAAGAATAAATTACTGACACGGTGGAGTCGAGTAACTGGTGCTCCTAGTATTAGTATTGTTGGAAATTCTAAAAATATCGCATGGCCAGGTGCGAGATATCTAATACAACAATTGTCTATCCTCCTATTAACTTTTTTTATAAAATTGAAGTGAAAATGAACTTACATTTTACTTGATATTTAGTAGTTACTGAAATATAAAGGCACCTGCAACCAACTTTAAACAAAGAAGGCTAATGCGTTGTCACCTCTGGGGACTTAGATGGAACATCTTAATGCCTATAATTGTACTGGCTCTCTATACTCTTCAAACTGGAATACAGCAGTGCTTGCACAACTGCTTGTCAGCAGAAATAGGTATCATCTATACCTACCAGACTGACTCAAAGCAGTCCTACAAAATTAGCAATGGCGATTTGAGCAAATCCTTCTTACATTATTGGAGAGGAACATATCCAACTGTGGTCTGTTGCGGGTTGATGAATAAGACACATATCCCATAAAGTGAAATTTAAGAAAATTATACTCAATAAATTTCTAAGAAGTTTACCTGATAAAGAAGAAATAAAACATAATTTCAATTAAGATACGTTCTGAGGCTATTATGTAGTAAATTAATACCCCGTTCATCAATCGCTTTCAACATGATCCGAAGATTATGACATAAGTATAAGAGCTTAATCTACCTGCTTGTTCTTAACTAGTAGAGATATAAGGCCGAGTTTCAATGATAAAACGGTGTACACAAAGATATATCTCCATCGTTTATTTCATCGCGTTCATTTTACCATACGAAGATTTTTGAGATAAAATAAAACGATGTATGTATTCAAGTTATATTTTTAGTGAAAATTTATGTCAAAACTAAAGTTATAGCCTGTTTACGTTCCACTTCTCGGCACAGGCCTACTCTCATTTGTAAGGGGTTTTAGGACAAGGAATTGTCCACCCCGCTGCCCCAATACATGTTGGCGGATTTCACATTTTTTCTTAATAGTTTTTTATTCACTTTTTTAGTCACTTATGCACGTAGTAAGTCAGCACTTAAAATTTCAATTAAAAATGTCATACGAGTAGGTGCCAGCGGGGATCGAACCCAGGTTGCTCACTTACTGTGAAATTTACTAAATATTATACCTAATATAATATTACAAATATACTTAATCGTAATCATCATCATAACAGCCCACCAAAGGTCCATTGCTAAACAAGAAGAAGGCGCTTAGATCGCTTCATAAGCGGGTTGCTTGCCATAGTCGCCACGTCTTGCAGGTGGTTTGGCAACTGCAGTTTTTTAATATCTACTAGTTATTAGGAAAACGCTATTGCTCATCTCCTGGTTTGGTTCCCTCTGATGCCTCTTGCGACACCCACGGGACAATGTGGAGTAGTGGATATTTTTATATACCGTAATATTATTATACCTAATATGGACTTGGTGGTCAAATAAAATATAATTGAAAGTCACACACACACACACACACACAAACTCGCGCGCGCGAGAGTGCACGCACATACATAAAAAAAACTATTAAAATAGAGTTTAAAAAAAATCAGTGTGAACATGACATTACAGACCCCCATCATCTTAATCGCACCAGGCGGCTCTGTACTAATGAGAAAAATAATGAAGATCCACAGGAAGCTAGTGTCGGCTTTAATCAACACCCCCGGTATCGCAATGATGTTATCTTTTTTCGTAGTCTCTTCATTTATCTACGAAATAACAATAATGGTTTTTAGGCACGTTAAACTATTTACGAACACAAAATGTAATTAAAATTACAAGATTATAATTTAAGCGGCATGTAATTATCTATTTCTAAACGCTGATCAAAAATGTAGCGTTATTTTATTATTTTACGAAACTAATTATAATAATCTTTATGAAATTTTTGATTGTTATGATTGCCGACGAAAATGATCGTAATCATGATGATTGATGACAATGAAGTTGCTTACAAATCGTGGCCAATATTTTTAAAATCCTTCAATGGAAATATTTTAAACAACTAACAACATACTGTGTGTTTAAGTTTTATTCGAGATATACACATATTAAAATCTTATATGCTTCTTTCGAGGCCCCTTTGCTGATCATAGTAACCTAATTTTAAAAGCGAATATAATACAAAAAATAAATAAACACTCCAACAATTTGTAGCGAAAGATAATTAAAAAGGTAAAAGTTAAGCGTTGTAATTAAATTAATTTTTCCAAATAAAATATAGGTGCATTAAATATTAATTTAAAAACAGCACTTTTGTAAATATTAAAGGAACTGAATATTTAAACTGATTAAAGCCGAAATAGCAAGCTACGAGGTTATAAAAATTAATGAATAATTTTATACCCGTGTATTTTAATGGAACGCAGTAATTTAATGGAACATGTTAAGATATTTTGAATCATGTATTTAATTTTTTAAGCTAATTAAACGCTAACATGTAAAGAAAACTACCTATTTAAGAAAATAAATTATTAAAATAGTTTTCTTTATAGTTTATGGGTGACAAACGAGCACATAGTCCACAAGATGGTAAGTGGATGATGTGAGCCATAGACATCTAAACACAATTAAGAATCAAAATGCAGATGCGTTGTCACCCCTGAGGACAAAATGAAATGCCTCGTTCCCAGTAAAACGGGTTTCCGGTTCTCTGCACT
The DNA here is from genome assembly GCA_029286625.1 of Parnassius orleans. Classification (NCBI taxonomy): domain Eukaryota; kingdom Metazoa; phylum Arthropoda; class Insecta; order Lepidoptera; family Papilionidae; genus Parnassius; species Parnassius orleans. The sequence goes on from JAGSMP010000037.1 coordinate 6,274,384, forward strand.
CACCATACAAAACACAGCAGCGTTCGATTCGATTTGTGTGAGCTGTGAGCTAGGTAATAAATAAAATAACATTATTAAAACAGTTGGGTAAGTGGCTTATCATTCCATTTTATGTAAAGATTTTACAACTTAGGTGCGGGACGTTCATATTTTATTTGTTATTTGGACAACCCTAGATCGAGTTCATCCATCCAATTCATTCTATCAAAGTCCACAATTGAACAAAGGCGTCCCCATAAATAGCCTCATAAGGGGGATATTTACTTATAGTTGCCATGTTCGCGAGCAGTTTACCAACCGCAGTTTCTTATTTTCAGTTGTTATAGGAAGACGCTGCAGCCCATATCCTGGTTTGTTTCCCTCTGTCAGCTCTTACGATACCCACGGGACTATATGGGGTAGTAAATGTTCTTAAACAGCCACTAAAATACGATTCAAATAAGAATCTATCGATCTGTTAACTGTCAATTGGAAAAAACGGCCTGTAAAGAAAATTAATTTTCTACTTTTATATTTATTTAACTAACTCTTAGTATTACCAAATTTATTGAAGTCATAACTAGTTTGAAAAATATTTTAAAACTATTTTTTCGAAAACATTTCGAAAAAGCAAAGAGGATATTGTCTGTGATGCAGAGATGAACGGAATTAAAGTGCGAGATTTCAATTAAAACTTTTTCTTTAATGTTTGTTTTGTATTTATTTTTAAATAAATATTATTTCAAAAATATCTGTTTTGCTCACCCTGCCTAACTAGTATCTATGAATTGACAGCTATGACGTCACAATATGGCGCCAGGCCAGTCCTGTTCTTATTTGAATCGCTCAGTACGCAGTACCCCAGATTGACTGACAAAACAAAATTTCTACATATTAGGCTGTAAAGAATTTTATTTCACGTCGATTTATTTTATTTATAATTTTTTCACAGGGTAAGGGTGACAAGCAAGCACACAGTCCACCTGATGGTAAGTGGTTGCTGTGGTCCATAGACATCTACATCTATCCTCGTTTGCGAATAAAATACAGATGCGTTGTCAGCCGTGAGGACTAAGATGGAATGCCTCTTTTCCTGTAAAAAGGGTCTCCGGTTCTCTACACTCACCAAACGAAACACACCAGCATTAAGCTTTTATTTTACGCTGGTAATCTGTGAGAGTTTCTACCACGTATAAAAATATGATAATGAACTTAATTTTCGTATTCAGTTTTCCTTGAACTGCACTCAATTAGAATTAATGTTTTCATAAATCGTGTTGAAGATGACTAAATAAATTTCTGAATTAAGTTTAATGGTACTTGACACGAATCTTGTCGCGAATAAAAATATTTTTTTAAAAGAGTACATTTAAATTTATGAAATAAAAATATTTAAGAGTTTTCACCTGATAAATATTAAAATAATAATGCTCCCATTAGCTAACAACAATCATATAGCTACCTATTACTGTAGAAAGTATCACATTATTATAGAAAATTCTATAACTCTATTACTATGGACCTATAGAAGTACTTGACTGCCTTTTTGGTTAAGTGGTCGTAAACGCGATTGCTGATCATGGAGCCCCGAGTTCGCATATAGGTCGGGTCAGAATCACTTATTAGGTTTCTCAGTAGCTGCCCGGAGGAATTTGGAGGTATTTCACTGCCGAACCTCGTATTATCCTGCGCCTGATCTCTCTCCGGTCGTTTCGGATTACCGTCCCATCGAACTATGACTGTAAGGGAATGGATACCTCACCTGTGTTAGCGCATACATTCAGGCACTATATTCCTATCCTCAGCAGATGAATCTCACACACTAATATCATTGTTATTACGACTTTAGAACTCCTTTCTATAATAAAATCAGTGAATTACATTCTAAAATACAAAGTTTCTATTAAAGTAGAAAGTTATCAACTACGCAGAACATTATATTATATTATCTATCACAAGAATACGCAAAGCACAGAAATGAACTTAATCGATCCCTTCCTATCTGACATAAAGAAGTGTTAAGCGATAAAATCAGAGATATGCTTGAACTTACATTCAGACGTGAAAACCAACGAACATTCTGTGCATTTTCACTGATGGCTACTAACTAAGGCAAATATTTGTGAAAATGCACAAAAGAGGTCTCACGATTTAATTTGGGCAGGTACTGTTATCAGTTACCAATACACATTTGCAATATTATTAGTGTTATAGGAAGTAGTTTTTATAAAACTGAAGTGACAAACGAACTTACAGTCCACCTGATGGTAAGTGGCTACTTCAGTCAACGGACATCTTTCAGATTGGAACACAGCAGTAAAAGCACTATTATTTATCGGCAGAAATAGGAAAGATGATATTGAAAGAAAAAAGGCAGTCTTTAGATATCTAAATAAGAGAGTAAAAGAAGTTGAAAGGAAAAAGCAAGAAAGAACGGATAAGAATGATAGAAGAATATCGGATAACTTCCAGGAAAATATTAAAATGTTCTGAAAACTCGTAAGAACTGCCAGGGGACATTTAAAACACCCTAAAGTGAATGATATGCGAGAACAGAATGGCTGTATTCTGAATGACGAAGTTTCGAGTTTAAGGAGATGGAAGGAATACTTTGAAATCGTGTTTATGAGTGATGAGACGTTTGAATTAAATTAAATAGAAATTCCGAAAGAAGAGGAAAGAGATAGAGAGATAAGCATAGATGAAATAATGAAAGCAATGAAGAGTATGAAAGCAGGTAAGGCAGCCGGATATGATAGAGTATCACTCGAAATGCTAAGGGCTGGAGAGAGAGTGGTGGCAGACCTGCTGTACACCTTGTTTAATTTATGTTGGGAACTTAAATGAGTACCAGGAGACTGGTGCAGAGCCGTGATAGTCCCAATATATAAGGGAAAAGGATCGCAGCAGGACTGTAAAAACTACCGTGGTATCAGCCTTCTTAGCATTGTGGGAAAACTGTATGCTAAGGTACTAATTGAAAGAGTTATGAAAGATACTGATGGAAAAATTTAAGATGTGCAAGTGGGATTTAGAAAGGGAATTGGATGTACGGATCAGGTATTTTCCATGCGCATGATCGCAGAGAAGTTTTTGGCCAAAAACCAAAAGATTTTTTGTGCGTTCGTGAACTTGGAAAAGGCTTATGACAAAGTGGACAGGGATGTGTTATGGCAAAAACTGAACTCATTTGGGTTGAGCGCTGGGTTGATACAGGCAATAAAGTCTCTGTATAGGGGCTCCAGTGCTTGTGTCAGGATCAACGGGGCCTACTCAGACTGGTTTTGCATCCATAAAGGTGTCAGACAGAGCTGTGTGGCTTTCCCGTGGCTGTTCAAGCTATTTATGAATAGTCGTTTGGAAAATTATAAAGTTGAAGAATGCGGGTTAATAACGGGTGAGTTAACCGTCAAATACCTTTTGTACGCCAATGATCACGTCATACTTGCGTCGTCGGCGGCCGAGTTGCAAATGATGGTTACATTAATGAACAGGTCATTAAAAGAAAGGGGAATGAAAGTGAACGCAAGTAAGACGAAAGTTATGGTTTTTGAAAGAGAAGAAAGTAAAACGATATGTGAAATAAGAATAGAAGGGGAATTGGTCGAGCAAGTAGATGAGTTTGTGTATTTGGTATGTGTATTTAGCAGGGATGGTGGATATGATAAGGATATAGAACGACGAGTTAACGTAGTTAATAGAGTAAATGGGGCTCTACACTCTATTGTGGAAAGTTAGAATGTATCCAGGCACGTATGGCAATTCACAACGCTATGTTAGTCCATACTTTAATGTATGGTAGTAAAAGTTGGGTGTGGCAGAAGAAGCACAAGAATAGAATAAATGCTGTAGCAATGCGGTCATTAAGGAGTATGTTAGGGCTGAATCTGAATGACAGAGTGAGAAATTGTGTGATAAGAGAAGAGAGTGGTTTGCAAGATGACGTAGTAACCAGGATTAAGAAAGGAATGCTTCGGTGGTCTGGTCAAATCAAAAATGAATGAGGAAAGAGTAACAAAGCAAATTTATGTTGCAGAGGTGAACGGCAGGGTGGAAGGGACGCCCTAGGCGAAAGTTTATCGACCAAATTGGCGACATATTGAAAATGGGACAAATTAAGAGTACCCTTAACCGACGAGCATGTATGCGTAGGTATATGGATGTGGAGCAGGCGAGAGAGGTGTGTCAGGATCATGCCAAATAGAAGTACGTCTCTGCCTACCCCTCTATGTGACAGGCGTGAGTGTCATCTCTCTTTCCTATTTCTATGCATAAAAATAGGAAAGAGAGTGGTACCTACCCAGACGGACAGTAGAATATGACTCCTACAGCCTAGTAAAAGAATTTTTTATAGGATGAGGGTGACAAACGAGCACACATTCCACCTGATGATAAGTGGTTGCTGAGGCCCATAGATATTTACATCTACCCCCGATTACGAATCAAAATGTAGATGAGTTGTCACCCGAGAGCACTAAGATGAAATGCTTCGTTTCCAGTAAAAAGGGTTTCCGGTTCTCTACACTCACCATACGAAACACAGCAGCGTTAAGCTGCTATTTTGCGCTGGTATTCTGTGAGAGCGTTGTCCTTCCCTCGTTGTATTTTATGTGCACTAACCACACAATTGCGAAGTACCACTTCATAAAATTGGATAATAACTTATTTTATACAGACTGGGCATATATTGGCTATAGCAAGAGGAGACTATAGAAAATGGCAGAAAAATCTTACATTAAATAACTTTTTTATGCAAGCCATAAAATACCCGGACTGGCAACGGGCAGCAGAGCCAAAGGTACGAGACTTCTGGTCTGTGATCGTCAATCTACCTGCCAAGCATGATCATTAAGGAAAATCCTTCCTACAACGGGAGAAGTCCATGTAAAGCAATAGACTTTTAAGAGCTGAAAAAAGGAGATACCGAATTTACTTGTGTTTAAAGAACTACTACGATATCCTTGAGTAACGAGGTGTGCATGACTAGCAGTACGGAGCGCCAGTTTTTATCCATCCTTCACGGTAACGGTAGTATCCTCAACTGAAAGTAACGACCCCAATTCTTCTGCTGGTGATGGCCACTAGTGCAAGGGGACAAACTCTGCGCACATTATTAGTGATTGTATTAGGGAATTTAATTCCATAGCATTGAATACATAACATTAATAGCTATATTGCACACTACGTGTTTCCTACGAGGAAGATTGATCGTGGAAATATGTAAATTTCACTATCATTATCATCATCAACTGCCAAATATAGTACCTAATTTTAAAAAAACTCACATAGCACGGCCCCGGATCCTGCTTGACCCATATTCATCGACTTCTAAGGGTCAGTCAGGCTTAGATCTAGGAGGTTTGTTCTATACTACCTTTGAGTTTCAATTAAAATAAAAATGAGCGCCGCATTTAATTTCATCAAGTTTGTGCTTACAAAATGATAATGGAGAGTATCGGAAGAGTCATGGTCACCAACCGATTGTAGTGTTAACATTCCTTGCGTCAGACTTCAAATACAGACCAACGATTGGGAGCAGCGTCTAAGGTGCGAAACGTATGGAACTGCAATCGCCAACCTGCCTGTTAAGCGAGGTAATTATGGCAAATACTCTACAACGTAAGAGGCTAGCAGTAGACTTTATAGACTGATGAAGAGGAAGAAAAAAATTTGTGTCAGTACTAATATAGAGGCAATTTCTGAATTAATATCATGTTTAATTGTCGAATAAAAAGCTTATGCAATATAGTCGCATCTCATATTAACAACAATACTACACATTGAATAAAACTAGTATTACGAATTTTATCGCGTTTAATTTAATTTATTTTAATTCCGAACGTTTCCTAACTGAAAAGTCGGTAAGTGAAATAGATAAAAATATGTTTAATTTAATGCGATAAAATCCGTGAAATTAGTTTTATCCAATACAAAAATATGATCGAAAGGGGAGTAAAGACGAAGTGTTAGACACGTGACAGCTAACACTTTCGTAACGTGTAAAATTTGATGTAATGGCCGACAGATCTGAAGACAGTTGTGTAAATTGAAACAACATGTTTCATTACTGTTAGCGTGTTCATAAAATTAGTAACATAAAAGTCGTTCAGCCCGCGTTATGAGGTTAAAGCCACGTCCAAACGACAAGATCGTTACGCTCAGCTACAAATCTATTCGGTTCGAGCTAGTCCGAAATGATAGTACATTTGTCACGTGGCTCGTCACGTGAAGCTCGTTAGAGCTAACAATCCCGTGAAAAGTCGCGTCTGTCACAAAATGGAGTCATTTATTTTTTGAAGCGAATTTCGTGATTTTTCAAAACGAACAGTAACGGTTCTTGTGGGCCTGTTTATTTTTCACTCAATCCACACGGAGCGTATATTAATAATGCATTGCATATATGCAGATATAAAAGTTGCAATAATACCGTTATTTAAAAATTATGTCGTAATTGTCTTGTCTTATTTGTTTACATTTAAATATTTTGAATTTGTAACCGACTAAAAACATTTATTTTTAACGATAAAATCAACAGTTTCCTTTTAAGCCCACTGCTGAAGATAGGGCTTTTAATCATTTTCTGTTATAAAACTGAAGTGACAAACGGACTTACAGTCCACATATTGGTGAGTGAGTACTGTATTCCATGGACACCTGCAACCAACTTTATACAAAAAAGACTACAGATGGCCCTGAGGACTAAGATGGAATGCAAATTGTAATTATACTGGCGTTCTATACCCTTCAGACCGGAACACAGCAATGCAAGCTCTGCTACGAGCATTTGGCGGCAGAAATAGGTAAGCGGGTGGTTGAGTAAGACGGTGGTATCTACCAAGACGAAATCCCATGCAGAAAAGGCTCTACCTAGTAAAATGCAATGCGACATCTCTCGAAAATGTTCCTATACTCACTGCGCTGGAAGGAGCCGCTGCGATCGTGTAACTATGGTGGGAATCGCGGTTGGCTCCGTTTTTATGTTTGACATTAATTGGTGTGTGTGGCGATCCATCCATCCATTACAGCCTAAATAAGTCCACTGCTGAACATAGGCCTCTTTTATAGATTGCCTCATCCGGAGGATTAAAAGGACCGGACACATTTTTTTTAATGGTTACTAGGCATTCTTTGACTGCCTCTTTGGTCTAGTGGTCGTAAACGCGACTGATGATCTTGAGGTCCCGTGTTCGAATCCGGATTGGGTCAAAATCTCTTACTATTACTTACTTTTTTTACAAGAGATTCTCAGTAGCAGCCCGGAGTCAGGGAGTTGGCAGTCTTTTACCCCCGTGCCTCGGATAGTACGTAAAGCCTTCGGTCCTGCGTCTGATATTTCACCCTCACATCGGACTACAAGAGTGAGGGAATAGAGAATGCACCTGTGCTTGCACTCTGCCACCATAATCCTGTTCTGCGCCGATGGCTAGTCTCCGTTGCGACTGGCCGCCGTGATCAAAATGTGTTTGTTTGATTCTTAAAAATACCAAGTATTAGGAATACTTTTCAACCTTTCTTATTGGTTTTTACACTTACTATATAAGTTTGTTTGTCACCCTTTTTATATAAAAAAATTATTTCGTTTTTATAGTAAATGTATAAGTATCGATCACAAAGCGATGCTTTTTAATATAAATATCTTTTTTAAGCTTATAAAGTGTTATGATAATGAAAATACATAACGCTGTTACGAAGTTATTCACACCAGCAACGATGCCCTGCAGAGTTACACAAGCGAACTGTAGGGTCTATAATCCTACGTTGGTAGCACTGCTCCCCATCACTAGTGTTTGTTATTTGTTTTCATCACTGTGATCATCACGGTGATCGATTTATGGCGTAAACCCATCTTAAGGGTTTACGCCATAAATCGATCACCAAAACCTCGCTGGATGTTACATCACTATCACACTATCACAAGTCTACTAAACATAGGCCTCCCCCATAGATCGCCAATAATTACGGTCCTGAGTCACTTGCATACATTGATTGCTTTCACACTGCTCTTGCCATTACAACCCGGAGGATATGACCATCATTATCATCACCAACAGCTTTGAGTCAACAACTGGACAAATTATTTCCAAATATAGGCTACTTGGAAAACATCACTTAGAAGATATGCCCTTACTCATCACACAATATAGGCGAGTGATGGTGATACACCACCAAGAATTACCGAACACAGTATATCCAGTGCAATTTACTGGTAACAGTGTTCTCGATCACCAGCCTCTGGAATTAAGATTCAGTGTATTCTAAGGGATTTTCTATTCATTATATCTTGCTATTTTATGTGCTCAGCATTGGACTTGTGATAAATCAATGAATGAAAAATAAAATATATTGGAACCAAATGAATTAGAAAGAAGTTATAAACCGATAGAGGAAACTCGGTATTATTCCCCCAGTGGTAATAGCGGTAATTCAACTCAAGCCACCCTTCCCACGAGAGCAACACGCTGGGTACATGATGTGTTATGAAGTAATGGCCTTACGTGACTTCCAACATAAAATGGAAAATATGTTGACACAAAAAGTACTATACGTTTAAAGAATAAATATTCCACTTCTCTGTACTCACAAATTATACAAATGAATATCAAGTTTATACGATAATTTTTCTTTATGCAAAGAAACTGTTTTGCTGTATTTGATTATATTTAGAACATCAAGTTCATTATAAAATATATGACAGCGATATATGTTGATGTATTATATCATCAACATATATTGCTGTCATAACTATACTCCTCCGAATTAGAAAAAGAACATTTGACTTAACAGATAAAAGTTGGGTTTTCTTTTTTTATCATGCAGACAAATATGAGTACTATATTATTAATTATTATTAATATACTTTTTAATTTGTATTGGTTTACCGAAATGAAGTTTTTATTTTCCCCAAATTGAAACTGCTAACGTGAATAATATTATTGTTAATGTGAATAATATTAGTCCCACAGAACGTTTCTTCATCTGAATGATACGAAATAGATCTCGAGAGAGGAGATTGGCATCTCGTAATATTATAATGTTATTGCTCTAAAGGGATTCAAATAGTTTAAACTGCGATTACTGAATAAATATAACACGCATATAAATATAAAAAAAAAACAAATGTTATATTATAATATTTCCAAATTAAAATCGCGCTATAATAAATACACTTACACGAAACTTACACATTTAATGAAAATATATTTAAAGATTTTAAAATTAAATACGATAAATTTGTTAAAAGTAGTTTTAACAAACAAAAGTAATATCTATAATAAAAATATAAAAATCTTTTGTCAGTATTTCTGACAATTATATCAAACATCTACGTGAAATACTCTTGGAGAAAAAACATCTGTGATGGACGGTTAGACAGAATTCGAAATAATTCCATTAGTGTTAGGTTTTGTATTAATTCGGCACGGAAAATTAATGGTTTTTATTTTAAACAAAATTATTTTTACACAATTTATATAAATTTTAACTTCATAATTATTGAACAAATTAGGATAGCTTTCAACATGGTACTTATACTGAATGGAAAACCAGCATTGACCCTTGCATTGTTAAAAGGTCGTAAAATATCTTACAGTGGATATTTGATTAAGGCCGCATTCGAAAGATATTGGTTATGAAGGGTTTTTGAACGCAAAGAAGGTTTTATCGTAGAAATCGTTTCAGTAGTTAAATTATTTAGGTTTATCACTCTTTTATTTTTCTGCGAACAAACAAATTACGTTATTTTTAGCAGACTTACAAAAAAGATATAAACCAATTACACTCTATAGTAAAATATTTATGTGTACTAAACTGTGAGTGCAATTGCTAAAACGTTAAGTAACTAATTTATTTTGGTTATTTTTTTTTCAGGTTTTATTTGCTGCATGTATCCTATTATCATCGTTAACATCACATGTTTCACTAATTTGAAACATATTGAGCTATGAATAAACTGAAAATACTAACATACCGTGTGGCGGTGGCGTAAAATAACCCATCACTCTATTTCGTCTAGGCTTCCGATAGATGCCGATGATGCAGACGTAAAACAAACAAACCAGCCACGGGCAACAGCGTCAGATGTGCGAGATGTCTGATCTTGCGACAGTCAATCCAGCTGCTGCGATATTAATGCAAAATCTTTCCTACAACGGGAGAAACCCATGTCCAGTAGTGAATTTTTACGAGCTGATAAATGAAAAGATATCTGTTATCATCGCAGTGATTTTGTTAAAAATCCATAATTATTTAAGATCTTGGTCGCAAAATTTTAATAGAACTTCTTATTATACGCTCATAAGGTACATTACACTCATTATAAAATGGTTGACATTAGGTTATACGTTTTGTATTACGTTTTACTGCGTAATTTTACGAAAATCCTTTGGATATACTCTAAAATAAATTAGGCTATTCTTAAGTCATTAGGCGTGTAATTTAATTTGGCCGGAAATAAACGTAGGGCAGTGGTTTGTGAGGTCGCTGTAATTTAATTTCTGATAAGATTATACATAAATAACGCAATCAACGTCTGCTAGTTGTAAATAAATAACTAGCTGCCATGAATCCTGGAATATCCAAAATTTTATTACCAGCTTTATCATAGGTTCCTTTTTTTTACACATTATAAACATACTTACATACAAACTCACGCCTGATACCCAGAGGGGTAGGCAAAGATGTTTACGTGGTAGAGCTACGCTGCAGCTATATATATTATGGTTATAGCACGAATGGGTCGTTTTCCAAACCTACCCCGATCGAGCCGACTGTGGGCACAATACCAGCGTAAAATAGCAGCTTAATGCTGCTGTGATTCGTATGGTGAGTTTAGAGAACCAGTTTTTTTTAAACTGTAAACGAGTTCTACCATAGTCCTCCGGTGTGACTACGCATCTGCATTTTGATTCTTAATCGAGAATAAATGAAGATATCTATGGGCCACTGTATCTACTTACCATCAGGTTGACTGTGTGCTCCTTTTTCACCCTTATTCTATAAAAAAAGACAACGGACTTGAATTTCGCACTATCCTGACACACCTACGCATAATATATTATGTTCGACGATTAAGGGTACTCTTAATTTGGCCCATCTTCAATATAGCGATATATTGGTTATAAACTCCCAACTAAGGCGTCCCTTGCCGACGCTGCCACTCAATTCTGCAACACAAAATCTTTCTACATGGCCAAACCAAATATATTTTTTATTTTTATCCATTTTATACTAAATGCTAAATATCCATACCAGCAATAAGGAACATCTAGTTTAATGAGCATCAGGTTATGATTAAGACAAATGCCTATTACTAGGAGTCCCATGTCAAGCACGAATTGTTTGTTTGCTAATGAATTTAGTACCGCTCGCTTGCTTCTGGCAGTGATCGTTTCCAATACGAAAATTCGAACTTTGCTCTTGGCAACTATCGTTTCCAAAAATTATTTTTTATTAAACAACGCTAAACTCTATTTTCGAGATCGTAAAGTCCTTTCAAAACGTTTGTAAACCATAGTTTAATAGATTATCTAATATCTGGGCGCAAGTTTGTAATATCATACAACGGTTTTTTTTTGTACAATTATGAAGTGAAGTTTGATGTCACCATTTTATGATTATTTGTGCTCAGCGTCATTGTGTGCTCTGTTGTGCTCCACGAAAAATTTCCGTAAGTATTAAAATTATTGGTTTTTACTAAGTTAAGATACCAAATTAATCTAGAAAACCTGTTTTACGATATTTTAATATTTTATTTATGATACACTAAGTGAAATGTGCTAAAATCGAAAGAGTCGAACGCGTCTTCGTTGACGTTGTATGTTTACATATTTTAAAGTAGTAATTTATCGTAATTACTTACAATGTGGGAAAATATTTGTGAAATAATAAAGTTAGACATAATTTTAATCATAAAAGGTAAAATTGTCATATAATATCTTTAAGATGTGCTTGGAATACATGAATGTTGACAACAAGTACTTACAAACGTTGTGACGAAATATTGCTCTGGATACAATCGTTTCCAGAAAACAAAGTAAGTTTCACCGCAAAGGGTTGGCTTTTTTCACATTTGTTTATTTTATTATTATTATTTTTTATTATTGATAATTTTTTAGAACGAAGTTCTTTTTTTTGTAAAAGAACTAACAATATTATTTCAGTTTAAAAAAATCTTTTTATTGCATATTTTATTATAAATTGTATTTTATTTGCATATTAAAAGCTGCGGTGGTGTTTGTATCTGTATTCTCTTCTTTTCATAGTAATGAACAAGTATGTGTTGGAAGTGTTGGTGAAGCTTGTAGATGGAGGGGGCCAAGAGTTAGAGGGGAGGGAAATGGATGAGGGGAAGTGGCAGGAAATGGAAGAGGTCGGGCAGGGAAGTGAAAAGGGAGGGAAGGAAGAGGGAATGGGGAGGGGAAGAGAGTATCAAAAAATATAATTTTTTTTGTTTGCTCGCCCATCGCACAGGAAATTGTACAAAAAGGGTTATTATAATATCAAAGAATACATAAATGAAAATAACCCCTGGGAATGAAGTGATCGCCACCATGCTGGTTCTATTAAAATTCATTTCAAAATTGTACTAACAAAATTATTGTAAAGTGTATTGTTTAAAAAAAAGTCCCGCTGGGTATCTTGCTGGTTCTTCCCAGGACAGAGATATTTTCCGAACCAATGGTAAATAAAAAAATACTTTCAATAATTATAATGTAATAATCTATATTGAATAAAAATTAATATATATATATATATATGTAGGCGCATCTAAAAAATAACGATTGGATCGAGAGTGAGCGAGAGGTTGCGTCACTCTAGTGGAACGTCATATCGATGGTGGCGAGTTGGAATTGAGGTTATTTCGAGAAAATCCCACTCCTTTGTGCAGTATAAAGTTCAGCGTAGGTGCAAAGCGCGAGAGATTCCTCTTGAGTTATTCTACGCGTGCTAAGATAGAGTCGTGGTTCTGTCCGTTGTAGTGATTCTTCTGGTGCAGGCAAGGAGGATGATGTTGCTGAGAGGCTGTGCTGTGTTACATTGAGATGGGTAATGTTGCTGTTGGTTTGCATACTTTGGTGTTATCATGTAATTATGTCCTTCACGTTACACCAGTGAGTAATTGTGACGAGGTGATAATACGGTATGATCGAAATGTAATTGCCTATACTGATTGTATAGTGCAGTTACGCTGCTTTATTGCCACTAATGGTTAACTGCGCAAGCAAGAGAGCAAGTTGAACATCCGCTCTCACACTTTTACTATTTTTAACAACGAACCCTTCCTGGCGTATTCCCGCTAGTTACAATATCAGAAGTGGGATAAAGTCCCTGTAATCGCCCACATATAATCTTGGAATAGTCTGAGGGCTATTACGTTTATGAAAGACTATGATGCGCTTCTCGTTGATGCCTTTGTTTTTATTTTACTACTAGCTTTTTACTCGCAGCTTCGCTTGCGTGGTTTTCAATTTAGAAACATTATTAAATGCTATTCCGTGCCAAATTCAGCAAAATTCGATCACCTTTAGAGTCACTTCGGTGTCTGTGTATCTATGTCAGCTTGTCAAAGAATTCTTTTGAATTTCCAAAGACTGTTATGAATCAAACGCCGGCCGGCGTGGGAGTGAATTTGTCTTAATTATTGCTTTGGAAAAATATTTTGTAGTGACAAGTGGTTAACTCTTTGATTGGTTGAAAGAAATGCCTGAAAATCAAGCTTATTTCAATTGACGGTACAATAATTTACCTGGGATGTCCCTGTAAAATTGCAAAGTTTCTTGCTTCATTTTATTTTGTGTTTTAACTGTGTCGACGGCCATGACGTGGCCGTAGCTCAAGGAGTTGGTGCGGTGTGCGTGTGATGTTTGTAGAAGTCTGGTTTGGTGGTCATAGAGGCGCAGCCTTTTCAGTCCTAAACAAATATAAGGTATTTACTACTAACAATATAACATTCGCTTCGTTATGCTGATGACCTGACAATACTGGTCTTTGGAAAGACAGCAAGCATGGTGTGCGACCTGACCCAAGCGGCTTTCCGTATAGTGGAGAGTTGGTGCAGGGAATACGACTTAACCGTTAATCTAAATAAAACGGTACTAGTAATGTTCACACAAAAACGAATGCTGAATAACTATAATCTCCCATGTCTTTTCAGCACAAAACTCCAGATATCCTCTTAGGTAAAATATTTAGGTCTTGCCTTGGACAGTAAACTCAACTGAAATAAACACATAGAAAACAAAATCAACAAAGCTAGTATAACTTTCTGGCAATGCAGAAACATGATTGGAAAAAGATGGGGTCTGACGCCAAAAATCATGCTGTGGCTGTACAAAACTGTAATTCGGTCCATGATCACACACGGCGCTCTGGTATAGTGGACCAAGACAAATGAAGCCACCACTATAAAGAGGCTTCAGCGTTACCAGGGACTGACATGTATGGCTGCCACAGGCTGCATAAGGACTACGCCAACAGCAGCCATAGAGGCGATGCTGGAGCTAACCCCGCTTCATCTACACATACAACAAGAAGCGACTTTAGCTGCCATTAGACGCAAGACCCTAAATCTTTGCAGTAAGAATAGCGTCTCTCATACAAGCATAATTGATAGAATTCACTCAAAATTCCTATCTTACAAGCCAAGTACGATAATATCTCTAAACAATTTGTATTCGATAAGAAGTACAAGATACAATTAATTGAAACCAGCGAGCCGGAAGGGTTAAGCCCAAAAGAGCTTAGAGTTTTCACCGATGGTTCTAAAACAAATGAAGGTGTAGGATCTGGAACTTTCTCTGAAGACCTCAATATCCACATATGCACACCGCCGGGTGCCTAGAACACAGCCTTTCAGGCGAAATGTATAGGTATCATTCAAGCGGCCATAGCAATAGATGCTAGGAAGGTTAATGACTTCTCCATCAGAATACTGACCGACAGTAGGGCGGTACTACAAGCTCTGAGTTGCAATGTGGTGAACTCGGGACTGATATATGAATGCCATCAACGATTAAATCATCGATAAAGGTTTATCCATTGCAGAGACACAACAATGTGACTTTGCAATGGATAAAGAGACACAGTGGATCCATAGGCAACGATGCAGCAGACGAACTGGTCAGAAGAGGATCGGCTCTGGCCACTATAGGGCCGGAACCAATCATACCAATCCCCTTTGGTAACGTTCGTTCACTGGTACGTAGACACTAGGTCACTAATCAACACGCTCAGCTTTACGCTTGATAAACGAGTACGCAGCCTTCTTTATGATAAGTAGATGTTGCGACTCATAGACACCTACATTTATCTTCGATTATGGATCAAAATGAATATGCGTTGTCATAACTGAATTTTTTTATCAAACGAATAAATTTAAAGAACCGGTTACCGACCGATAGCAAGAAGCATATTAAATAAAGTTGAATGTAAAACCAAATACAAGGCACATTCTTATAAAACTTTATTTAACAAATTCACTATAAAAAAGAGTGTTATAATCCAAACTGCAATAAATTTACTTAATGATAAATGCGTCAATCTAAAGAGGTATACCGTGGCGTATAATGTTATAGCCTCGTAAGCTTATATCATGAAATTTGCCTATATATTAACATCATGAAAGGTCGCAACATAAAATGTAAAATTGGCGTGGAAGTACTTGAGGCTTTAGAACTTTTATTATCTGACGTGTGTTTTATGGACTACACAAATCAATAATTTTATGAGTTTTCAGAACTCTTTCTTATATAAAATATTTTTTAAGCATGTAAAACTTGAAGCTAGGATTCGCTTGAATAATAAAAATTATATGCCTTAACTAGCTTAAAATACACACTCAACATTGCTATCCAAATACCACATAACTAGGAAAAACACACCACTGTCGACAATACGACACGTGTTTCGCCTCTAAACGCATCATCGGGAAAATATACTCGGGAGTCTAGTGTAATAGTAGTGTAATATTGGTGTTGGGATAAGTGGTGACGGTGATAGTGCACACAATTAAAGGCGGGAGGGAGGTGCTCTACAAACTAGATAAGACACATAATTTTTATTTTTTTACATGCGGATTTTAGCCGAATAATTTTAACATCCGTTACTGTTACAGACTATAAAAGTCCACTGCTGAACATAAGGGGAGGCTTATGTATAGATTGCTTCATAGGAAGGATATTTGCCATAGTTGGCAACCGCAGTTTTATTTTTATTTTCAGTCATTATTAGGAAGACGCTGCTGCCCATCTCCTGATTTTTATCCCTCTGTCGCCTCTTACGACACCCACAGGATGATATGGGATAGTGGATATTCTTATACCGCCACTTCCATCACACTAAAGATGTTAACATCGTGGTGTTTACATCTTTTTTATAAGATAAAGGTAACAAGCGAACACACAATCCACCTGATGGTAAGTGGTTGCTGTGACCCATAGACATCTACATCTATCCTCGTTTGCAAATCAAAATGCAGATGCGTTGTCAGCCGTGAGGACTAAGATGGAATGCCTCTTTTCTAGTAAAAAGGGTCTCCGGTTCTCTACACTCACCATACGAAACACGGCAGCGTTAAGCTGGTACTTTATGCTGGTATTCTGTGAAAGCGTGGTCCTTCCCCGGTCGATCCGAACCATTCGTGCTACAACTATACAATTAATATAGCTGCAGCACGGCTCTACATCTTTATCTTATATTTTTAGTGTGATGGAATTTCGCAAGGTAACGCCTGATTATTACTTTTCTAAAATATTTTATTCATTGTCAAGCTCTATTGACCGTAAAATTCTTATTAATAAAATGTTTGTAAGTTAATAGAGTGTGAAAAGAAACTAACAGTTCACCTGATAGTGAGTAGCTATTTTGCGAATTATAAACATCTGCAACCATCTTTTAAGAAATAAGGCTACATATTATGCATTGTCGTTTAGGAAGAAGAAGTCTAAAAATATCTACTAGGGTGGTCTGAAAAGTTTCCTACCTCAACGTGAAGATGGCAGCACTCGTCAATAAAAGCTAGTGAATGTAGTTGTGACTGTGTAACATCTATTGACAATTACGCACCAAAATTTCGGCCATTGAGATAAGATTAAAAACTGAAAGAAAATAAAATATGTACGTTCTTTTTAATTTTACAAAAACGTAGACTCTTTGGCCGCAAAACATCAAACCTACAATAAATATAGATTGAGTACGCATAAAACGTCGATCCAGTATATAATAATTATGTACTTGTCACCTGCTATACAACATAATGTCCGCATCATCTCCTTATTCATCAGCCTTCCATCAGAATGCCATCGCTATGATAACAATAGTAGGCATACTAGTTCCTTTATATAATTTTTATACAATAAGAGTGACAAGCGAGCACATGGCCACCTGATGGTTGGTGGATGCTGTGGCTCATAGACATCTAGATCTATCCTCGATTACGGATCGAAATGAAGATGCGTTGTCACACCCGAGGACTAAGATGGAATGCCTTCTGAATGGTCTGGTTTGATCACACATGTACGCACACATGTATGTACGCTCTCCCACTCACACACACGCGCGCACACGCACACACACACACACGAACGCACGCTACACGCGCACACATTTTACCATGCTGTAGGTGGTGAGCGAAGAGTCCATACTTTCGCAACTGTCATTCTGCTACCAATTACCAGTCTGTGATGTTTGGGCCGACACACTTCTGGTTAATCTACTAAATAGTAGGATTCCTTTTCCACCCAGTAGTCCGTCAGGGTTAAAAACACTATCTTATCCATTTCTGCCACCAAACAGCAATACATACACTGCTATGATCCGGTCTGTATACAGAGAAACTGTATAATTATAGGCTGAGAGGCAATCTATCTTAGCACACAATGGTGACGACGCATCGTGAGCCTTCGTTGTTTATAGTTAAGCGGGGGACTTAGTACCCATGGTTTGGTTACACATGGTGAACTAAAAGGAACCTACATAGCTGGCCCGAGGAGAAGGACCAGTCCAAGTTGGCCACCCCGTGTAGTCTTGGCGAGCCCACTTTGGATGTGTGTTGGTGGACTGCGGCAAGAGAGGTGTTCTCTCCCCATACCGCTGCAGCTGAAATGGAGTCACGGGGACAAAAGAGCATCGGTATTGCGGGATGCCGCTCTCCCTACCCTCCGCGGCCGAATCTTGGTTAGTGGCGTAGCTATAGACCAGATCCGCCGCTGGGGTCAGAAAACTTGGTTCTTCCGATTATTTGTTTTTCCTGGCTCTAAACGAGGTAACTCTGAGATGGGAGGCTGCCCAAGTGGCTTTACCTCTCTCCCAAGAGACCAAAGTCATACCGTCGGGTCTCCTGCCATCGTATCAAAATATTCCACAAGGCTCTAAAACTGAGGGAACATTTATAGAGACAAGAGCTCTTCGGATAACATCGTTCACAGAACCGTGACGGGAAAACCAACCAACACTTTTCTTGCATGAAATTTCGTGGAGCCCAAACTCGTCGACACTGCTACCACAGTCTATGTATGTTATTTTCATATTCACCATTATCGTAACAGCCTATCACGTCTACTGGTAAATAATATAAACCTCTGTATTTAATGCTACAGAGCTCGGTCTTAAGCCAGTCCGTAATCATTGCGAGGCTGCCATTCGATATTCTTTCTTAGTTATCACTTGGACATTGTAAAATTACAATTAAATTAACTTTTTATTACTTTTGACTTGATTTATAATCACTCACATACTTATAAGCAATCACAGAATAAGAATGTACAAAATTTATTTCCTATTTAATAGTCGATATAATTTTCTCCAACACAACACTTAATAAAGTATAGAAGCACGATACGAAATGTTTGATTATTTATTGTGTGGTTTCTGATGGTTTAAAATTTAGTGGCCAGTAAATAACCTTTTATCTTTAACGTTTCAACGCCCGTGCCATTAAAGTAAGGAAGTAAAGTAAATAAATCGTCATTTTAAAATTCAAGTTTTTGCAGCATTTTAATAACAAACTACGCATACTAGGCTATTGATATGAAATAGAGAACCAGTTGATGTAATTCTGAAGCTAATAATAGAAAAAACACGGTCTTGATACGTTAATTTTTGCGGGAGTTATCGTGACCATATACAAAATCTGTGTACGTTCACGTAAAATTTTATTCAAACCGGTGTTTTTCAAAGTAGGAATATAAAATGATTTTTTAGAAAATATAAGATGGATTAATTAGTGTTTTCTTGATATAAGGCTACTCATATTATCGTAAAAGTGCAATATGGTTATGATAGAGGCATTTTAAGACCACAAAATTGCTAACTCAAACGCTTTGCGTTATGAGGCGTGCAATGTTTAAAATAATATATATAAATCATGTATAATATTATTATAGACCTTGTTTTCATATGTTGCCTTAAGAAAATCTATCAATAAATTTTTTCTTCCGCATATGAAAATGCCAGATAGGTCTATAGCCTCCGTCAGATGGCGGTATAACCGTTTCGTAATATGCTATGTGTAGTGACGGTATAAGAATATCCACTACGCCATATCATTCCGTGTCGTAAGAGGCTGATTGAAAGAGGAAAATTTAAAGGTAGCAGCATCTTCCCGATAATAACTCAAAATATAAAAAGTTGGAGTTGCCAACCCGCCTGCCAAGAGTGGCAACTATGACAATACAATACAATACCTACGATGCAATCTATGGGAGGCCTATGTTCAGCAGTGGACTTTTATAGGATTTAATGGACATGTTAGGTGTAAAATATTCAAACAGATTACAAAGAGCATTTGTAACTGTACAGTCTAGGCCTGCGACTGCCGATCCGCCTGCCAAGCGTGATGACTAACATAACATATCTATAACTAACACCAATGCCCATGTGCAGCAATAGACTTTTACGGGCGGATGATGATGAAGAAGTAATTTCGCACCTTTGACGCTGCTTCCCGTCAATGATCTGGATATTTTACGCCTGTTGTAATAATATTTCAATTTATTTATAATCATGATCATGTAGAATTCAATTCTTGATTAATTTAATAAGCGCAGATTTAAAAGATAAACACAGAATTATTCTCCACAAGTTACTCTCTTGATGTTTACAAAAGGAATGCCCCATCAACTAATGATACAATAAATTTTTGACACTGAATAAAACTATTTTTACGGATTTTATCGCGTTTAATTTGTATTTGTTTAATGAGTATACATACATATGCATGCAAGATGTTAAAAGAAAATATCTCGACAGTCATGTTTAGCCTCTACGGCGTACAAATATTTAAAAAAAATTAAAAAAATTACAGTTCTAATTGGCCTTCGCCTTATTTAGTATTAATAACTTATACAATAAACATTAAAACAGAAAACAAACATCATTAGAGAAGAGAATCTATATAATATTTAAAATATACTTGTACCTAAAAACATACCTTTATTTACCTAAATGATTGTACAAATTCTTAGTGTTACATACTTACATTAGTCAATTTCGTATATTATTACTTTCGATTATTTTATGAATTCTACTTTATTATGTTCAATTAGCAGTAAGATAATGTGTAATAATTTATATAAATGTAGATATTATATGTCATAGCAGTTAGTGGTCAATGTTGTCTTGCAGAAAGTCATTAATATTGTAGTAGGCTTTATTTGCAAGGAAATTATTTAATTTATTTTTGAGTATGTTACTATTATGTTCTTTCCAGCGTTTAGGAATTTTATTATATATTTTTGGGCCCATGCAAAATATGCTGTTATTCATTAAAGTAGTTTTTGATTTATGGTAGTGAAAGTTGGGTCTGGCAGAAAAATCATGAGAGTAGAATAAATGTTGTAGAAATGCGGTCATTAAGGATTATGCTAGCGCTGAATCTGAATGACAGGGGGAGAAATAGTGTGATAAGAGAAAAGTGTGGTTTGCAAGATGACGTTTTGACCAGGATTAAGAAAGGAATGCTTCTGTGGTTTGGTCATGTAGAAAGAATGAACGAGAAAAGAGTGACAAAGCAAATTTATGTTGCAGAAGTGAACGGAAGAGTCGAGAAGGGACGCCCTACACGAAGGTTTATCGACCAAATTGGCGATATATTGAAAATGGGCCAGATTACGAGTACCCTTAACAGACGAGCATGTATACGAAGATATATGGATGTAAAGGAGGCGAGAGAAGTGTGTCAGGATCGTGCCAAATGGAAGTCCGTAATCTCTGCCTACCCCTCTGGGTGACAGGCGTGAGTGTATATGTATTATGTATGTATGTATGTATTTTAAGTCATCCTAAGTTGCTGAATAAACAGTTTATAATATAAAGTGTTTTTACATGCACTTCGTATATAATAAAACGGATCGTTACGGAGAACGAAAGGTTTCTTGAATATAGGAATCTGACATAAAAATAATGATTTCTTGTTTGTCACTCCAAACGACGGAGATTAGCGTCAAAGGTGCGAGACGTCTGGATCTGCGACCGCCAATCCATATGTCAAGTATAACGATTAAGGCAGAACCTCCTTGCAACAGGCGAATGTAGATACACTTATCCAGCAATAGACTTTGACGGGAAAAAAATGTCCATCTTGTAGCAGTAAACCGTGTGTATGAGTTCAAACAAAATAAAGTTCTTGAAAGCAAAAACAAAAACGCCTTTATGCGCATTACATAGATAATGTTTGTGCGTACACTGTTCATTTTTCTTTTATCTATATTTCATGTTCAATTATGACGATGTCAGTCACAATTACAGCAGTAATGGCTTCCTTGCCTCATCTCTCATTTGATCATTGACAAGCCGCGTGGCATCTATCAAAATCTGTATTTAATGTCCTATCCATAAAAAAATAGAAATTTATAAACGAATATAATATTTAGATTCATCACCATCATCACGGTCTATCAAAAGTACAGATTTTTCCATAGATTGCCTCGTATTTCCCTTACAATTTGCCACAGTTGCCACGCTTCTGCCCGCTAGTTGGCTACCGCAGTTTTTATTATTTTTAGTTGTTATCAGGAAGACGCTGCTGCCCATTGCCTGTTTCATTTCCCTCTGTCGCCTCGGACGACACCCACTGGATGAAACGGGGTAGACTCAAATTTTTTTTTATAGAAGAGTGGGCAAACGAGCATGCGGCTGACCTGATGGTTAGTGACTACCGCCGCCCATGAACAACCGCAACGCCAGGGGAATTGCAGGTGCGTTGCCGGCCTTTTACAAAGGAATATGCTCTTTTCTTGAAGGTCCCTAAGTCGTATCGGTCCGGAAAAATCTCCGGTGGCAAAACATTCCACAAAGAAGTTGTACGAGGAAGAAAACTCATAGTAAAACGCACAGTGGTGGACCGCCAAACATCCAAATGATGAAGATGCTATCGTGAATTTTGACGCGATGTGCGTTCGTGAAATTCGGCGGCTGGAATTAATACGAACAATTCCTCAGAGCACTCCCCGTGGTAGATTCGATAGAAAATACAAAGGAATGCAACATCCCTACGCAGCGCCAGTGAATCGAGCCGATCAGAAAGAATTCGGTCGTCGACGATTCGAACCGCTCTGGGCTGGATGCGGTCAAGCGGAAGGAGCTAGCACTGGGGTGCCCGGCCCAGGGATGAGAACAGTAATCCATGTGAGGCTGAATTTGCGCTTTGTAAAGTTGCAAGCGATGAGCCGGCATGAAATACTGTCTCGCTCTGCTGAGCACGCCAAGCTTTTTAGAGGCCAATTTGGCCTTCCCTTCTAAGTGACCATGAAACTGCACGCTATTTAATATGTCGACGCTGAGGATTCCGATGCTAGCTGAGGCAGCAAGGGAAGTGCCTTGAAACTGAGGACATACGACAAAGGGGTTCTTTTTAGCGGTAAACGCGCAAACTTGTGTCTTCTGGGGATTAAACTGGACTAGATTTAGTCGCCCCCAATCCGAGACTTTGTTCAGCAAAGACTCGACTTCAGACACAAGTTTGTTCCGGTACTTGGCGACGTTTTTCCGACAAATATTGGCACGGCCGGTGTATAGAGCATCACCAGTGCTGTCATCCGCATAGCAATGAATGTTACCGCTTCGCAACATATCATTGATATGCAGAGGAAACAGCGTTGGTGATAGCACGCAGCCTTGTGGAACAATAGCATTAATAGGCTTGTAATCAGAGCATGCACCGTCAACTATATTGATGCTCCGATCATCGAGGAAACTGGTGATCCATTTGCACAATTTCTCGGGAAGCCCATAGGAAGGAAGCTTCGAAAGAAGCGCTTTGTGCCAGCAGGTGATCGAAGGCCTTCGCTATGTCTAAACTAACGGCCAATGCCTCCCCCTTGGACTCTACTGCCTCCGCCCATCTATGAGTCAGGTAGACCAGAAGATCTGCTGATCGACCCCGACGAAAACCTTACTGGCGGTCACTAATCAGCTGGTGATCCTCAAGGTACCTCATGAGCTGGCAGTTTATAATGGATTCCATTATTTTAGAGAACAAGGAGGTGATGGCGATAGGCCTGTAGTTAGACGGGTTTGAGCGGTCGCCTTTTCTAGGGATCGGGTGGACCAAAGCTGTCTTCCATGAATTCGGGACTACGCCTTGGGAGTAGTAGTACCGGAAAAGACGCGTTAAAACCGGTGTCAACTCCGGAGCACACGTCTTCAGCGTGAAGTAGAGGCTTACCTTTGCGTTTTGCTTGGTGAATGCAGGTGGCGGAATTAAATGTAATCAGACTACCCCAGGAGGGTACCAGCACCCCTGGAGAATCCCTCGCTGAGCATCCACGACCAAGCGACTCCACTCCTGAGCGTGGGTGCTCAGGCTGCCGCGCGTATTCTGGAGGGGGGGATATTCCGTTCGTGGCTAAACCTGCTCCGGGAAAACTGAGCAACAAGACCAAGGCGACCCCTGCCACGCTATCCGTGAATTTCTGCAACATCAGGGGACTTCACTAGAACGTAAACGCCGTCCACTACCATTTGAAGACGGCAATGCCGGCCTTGCTCTTTCTGACCGAGACGCAGGTGTCCTCTCCGGCTGATACTTCTTATCTCTCCTACCCGGGGTACAAATTGGAACACTCCTTTGTGCCTCGGGCTGGAGTTTGCGTATACGTCAGAGAGGACATCTGTTCTCGACGCCTCGGCAGTCTTGAAGGTTCGGACCTGTCCATCCTTTGCCTACGCATAGACAGCGACAACCATCCGCGCGTCTACGGGTGCCTTTATAGGTCCCATAGCGGTAATGCCGAAACAGACCGACTCATCGACCACTTCCAAATGGCTACAGATTCCTTGCTACAACAGGTCCCATTCACAGAGATCGTGATCCTTGGCGATTTTAACGCCCACCGCGCCGAATGGCTCGGTTCACGTTTAACCGATCATGCGGGGAGATCTGTTCATGCTTTTGCCTTGGCATATGGTCTGACACAACTGGTTACTACGCCTACGCGGATTCCAGATGTGGAGGATCATGCACCTTCTCTGTTGGACCTTCTGCTGACCTCTCATTCGGACAGATATCAGGTCTCCGTCGATGCCCCTCTTAGCTCTTCGGACATTGTCTAGTCCTGAGTGTGGTGCCACTCACGCTGAAATCGAAAGAAAGAAAGAAAGAAAGAAAGAAAGAAAGAAAGACATTTATTCACTGGAACTGTACACATCACAAAAATAAAAATAAACAGTTAAAAGTATGGTATTACAAGAGATGGGGTGTGTATCGAGCCAGTGAAAAGGTTATGACTCAGCGTAATGCTGCAGTGTAACCTGCAGCGCTGATGATTCTGCCATAACCACAGATACACGCACGATCCGCCTGGATTTGTTTATGAAATACATATCAATAATTATTTTATAAATCGAAATATTTCGTTGCTCATAAATATACCTCTATATACATTTGGGGATATACACACATACATACAAGACATATTATACATAAATATATTCATATCATATATTCTATATAAAAATAAAAACTTTACAAAAAATATATAAAATAAACGTAACGATAAGCAGTAAATACACCCTAAAAACAAACATATAATGCTCAACGATGCTGGAAGAAACATCTGCTGTAGGCTCAAGGTTGAGCTTTTTGGGAGTGTAATAAATGATTTTTATAGTGGGATTTAAAATTGTACTTTGAATTACACTCACGAATAGGTGGAGGAATGTTGTTCCAGCACCTCGTAGCTATATATTTAAAACTACCTCTGAAAGCTGCAGAACAGTAAGTGGGATTGGCAAGCGGGTTCGTACAAGACCTAATGATGTTTTGTCGATTTCTCCATATAAGTTTATCATATAAATATAGGGGTGACTTAGTTTTGACAACATCAAATAGTAGATTAGCGAGGTATAGTTTCTGTCGCGCTTTCATTTTTAAAATACCTGCTTCATTGAAAAAAGGTGTTACATGCGACCGTTTTGGTATTGAGAAGCAGTATCGTGCACATGCATTTTGTATACGTTGAATTAGACGTTGTGACTTTTCCAAAATACAGGGTCCATACACTGTAATGCAGTGGTTTAATTTTGAAAGAACGAGAGATTCACACAGTCTAATTCTTAAGTCCAACTGAATGTATTCGCGGATTCTGTATAACACCTTTAACCTATAAAAGCAGTTGCGGACAAGCTCGAGTACGTGTTTTTCAAAACGCAGTCTGCCATCCATAACTAAACCGAGGTTACGAGCTTCACTTACACGCTCCAGAGGGACGTTTAACAACATGATTTTAGGGTTTTGATTCTCTAAAAATTTAATTTGGTTTTTTGATCCTAAAAGCATATACTTAGTTTTTAGTGGGTTTAAAATTAGGGAATTTTTCTGTGACCATATTGCAATTCGATTCAGGTCCTCATTGATGTTACTAATTGTAGAATGAAATTCAAGCGAATTGCAGGAAAGATACACCTGTAGATCATCAGCATATAGGTGGTATTTGCAAAAATGCATGCAATTAGTTATATCAGCAGTGTAAATTATAAATAACAACGGTCCTAAGATAGAACCCTGCGGAACACCTCTATTAAGTGGTCGTTGTTCAGAAACAAGGGAAGACCCATTTGGTTGATTTAATATTACTTGTTGTGAACGGCCGCATAAGTAACTTTGAAACCATTTTATGGAAGATGTTACAAAACCATAAAACGATAGCTTAGACAGCAGCAAATCTATGTTAATAGAATCAAACGCTCTTGAAAAGTCAAGCAGGGTAAGGATCGTACCTCTACCAGAGTCTTGAGATGTAAGAATATTGTCAACCACATCAAGTAAAGCAGTAGACGTGCTTCTACCTTTTCTAAAACCCGATTGTAAGTCAGGTAAAATATTGTTAACATCACAAAACTTGATGACTTGATTATATATAACTTTTTCTAAAATTTTAGAAAGAAAGGGCAGTATACTTATTGGCCTTAAGTCTCTGAGATCCTTAGGATCATTATTTTTAGGTAAAGGACGTACGAGAGCTATTTTCCACGAAGAAGGAAAAGTAGATGTTTCAATTGACTTATTTATGATTGCTGTAATCACTTTTAACGTAGCCGGAAGTGTTAAGATGATCATATCCCTACTCAACTTATCAATACCGTGAGCATTTGATTTTATTGATAATATAATCTTTGCAACATATTCTTCACTTACATTATAAAGTTTAAATTCATTACACCCATATCGATGAAACTCATATTGAGTTAAATCGGAAATGGTTAAACTATTATTCCCGGAAACATTAAGAAAATGGTTATTGATTATATTTGGGTTGTCGAAAAACACAGGAAGCGCTGTCGATTGCTTAATGTTGGGAAGGACGGACCGTTTCAAGTTCTTCCACAATAATTTCGGATGGTTTAAGTTATTATTAATTTGATTGTTAAAATATGCTTTTTTCTCCCAGTATATACTAATGTTTGACAAATGTTTCAAAGATTTGTATTGAATTTTATCGCTATCCAAATTAGTATTCTTAAACTTTGCATGGCTTTTATTCCGAAGTTTCATAATGTACCGAACATTGCTAGTTAACCACGGTAAATTTCGGTCACGTACTGCTATGGACTTTTCAGGTGCATGGGTGTTAAATATATTTAGTAATAAATAAGTAAAGGTTGATATCATTTCATTAACGCAATCCATTTTAATTACACTTTCCCAATCTACTGAGGCAATCATATTATCAAAGTGAATTAAATTTATTTCTTTTATAGGTCTATAATTAATAAATTTTAAATGAGGTTTGGGTTTAATTATTTTAAGGGTTGCCAGAATCATTGCATGTGCTCCAAGATCATTCACATGGTTAACTTGTATACCCTTGACTTCAGCATCAGTACAGACGAGGTCTATTAACGTCTCGCTGTGAGATGTAAAATGTGTGGGTTCTTTAACATAGTTTATAAGACTAGTATAATGCAGAAATTGTTGAAGTCTCAAGGTCATATTATCGTTTTTATTAAGAACATTTACATTAAAATCACCCAATAACACCACTTTGTCATAACACGAAAATTTTGCTAATGAATCAGTGAGAGCGTCGAAGAAAGTGTCAACATTTACCCATTGGGGTCTGTAGGCTGTGCCTATTAAAATATTAGTCGAGTTGATGACAAGTGAAAGCCACATTTGTTCAACGTCACCAATCGAAGAAGGGTGCGAACAAGTACGGACTGAAACACCACTCCTAATATAAAACCCGACACCGCCGCCATGACTTCGCATGGAAGATGGACGGGGAATATGTTTTAGGGTATATCCAGGTATAGACGGTGCACGGCCGGACTCTCCGGTCCTGAGCCATGTTTCATTTATTGCCATTAAATCCGGTGACAATCGCTCTAATGCAACATGGAACTCATCATGGTTATTGCCAAGAGATCCGGCATTAAAAAGACCAATTTTCAGATATTTTGAATTGAATTAAAACTCTTAAGAAACCACAACAGTAAATTACAGTGGACCTCCAGCCCGATTATTATAAACGAATACACTCGACCGACTAAGAATAATAGTAAAACCTTATATGATACAATTAGAATATATAAAGACACACAAAAGCACCGAATGCGTGTAAATATTATTCGCAGATAAACACTTAACTCAGAACTAAACCTATTAAAATAACACGTAATAAAAATGTTGGGAATTAAAAGACTACGGTACACTATACACACATAATATGCAGTTCCATTTACACACGAGCACATATTTATCATATAAATATTACCGACGTACAGCAATACATATTCAGATATATATACATATTTATATGTGTCGTGTAGTAAGTGAAATGCTAATAGCATTTTAAAATTATATTTCGTAAAATAAATATTATGTTGGTAAAATATTTGTGATGCATTAATAACGTATATTAAGTCAAAGTAATAATATATAGTGAAGAATATTCTAATTGGTATAGATATGACCATCATTTGTTCAATGAACAGTAGTAGAAACCTTGTGATTAACACACATGACACGACACACACCTCCAACGATAGAAACATGATTATATTATGTATACAGTTAAGCAAAGTAAGCGACTTGGCCAATGAGAAAAACACAAACCACATTAACATTAACAGTTGCAGTAGTAATGAAGTTACATTTTTATAAATGAGTTCAATTAGCACATTAATAATTGCACTAAAATTAAACAAAATTATTAACAAACCTATACAAATAATACAGGTTTCAACCTGCCAAAGGAATAAAAGAAAAATTATATAACTAAAAAATAGAGGTAATGAGGTTACATTTTTATAAATACATTCATTTAGCACATCTATATTTACACTAAAATTAAAGAAATTTGTTAACAGACCTATACAAATAATACAGGTAGAATACCAAAGGAATAAAAGAAAAATTATATAACTATAAAATAGAGGTAATGAGGTTACATTTTTATAAATACATTCATTTAGCACATCTATATTTACACTAAAATTAAAGAAATTTGTTAACAGACCTATACAAATAATACAGGTAGAATACCAAAGGAATAAAAGAAAAATTATATAACTAAAAAATAGAGGTAATGAGGTTACATTTTTATAAATACATTCATTTAGCACATCTATATTTACACTAAAATTAAAGAAATTTGTTAACAGACCTATACAAATAATACAGGTAGAATACCAAAGGAATAAAAGAAAAATTATATAACTAAAAAATAGAGGTAATGAGGTTACATTTTTATAAATATTCATTTAGCACATCTATATTTACACTAAAATTAAAGAAATTTGTTAACAGACCTATACAAATAATACAGGTAGAATACCAAAGGAATAAAAGAAAAATTATATAACTAAAAAATAGAGGTAATGAGGTTACATTTTTATAAATACATTCATTTAGCACATCTATATTTACACTAAAATTAAAGAAATTTGTTAACAGACCTATACTAATAATACAGGTAGAATACCAAAGGAATAAAATAAAAATTATATAACTAAAAAGTAGAAGTAATGAGGTTATGTTTTTATAAATTGGTTCATTTAACACATTGATAATTACACTAAAACTAAACAAATTTATTAACAAACCTACGCAGATAATACAGGCAGAGTGCAAAAGAAATAAAAGTAAAATTATATAACTTAAATATACAGGTAAAACTTTAAAATATTTATAAAAACATGTAAAAACTTTTTTTAATTGGCTATTTCGAGCTATTTTCTGATGAAACACCAAAATACGTTCAATATCAGCAATAGATCGCAATTGGTATTTTTGAACTATCACTCTGTCTAGCAAATATACGTCCCTCCTTCGTCCAAATGTATTTCCATTAAGACCTCTCCCAATATCACGTGCTTTTCCAAATAATTGACGATTAGTACTAGTAAGCCTCTCATTGAGATAAAAGGTCTAGGTTCATGTGATGGGAGGCCAAGATCTGCTGTTGTAGCCCCACGGCGAACACGAGCATTTCGTAACAATTCTTCTCGAATAACTCGACGAGAGTCGTACCACAATATGACGATAACGTGAGGGACGTCCCAGGGCTTGTGTTTTTAAATCAGAAAAGCGCTGACTATTTCCTACTCTACTGGCGCTAACTATGTCACTCTTCGAGCTGAGTGCCCAACTTGCTGCTACCGCAACAACGATGTGTGGAACCGATTCATTGCTATTTTCCGGGATACCAGAAATCTCTAAGTCATTTAATAAAGCCTGTTGATCACGCTCATTAAGATTAACTTCTAACTGAGTTATAGTATTTCGCAAATTCTGATAAGTGGAAGGTAAATTTTGGTTTTTTAAAAGACACAACTCAGCCTGTAGTTTTTCATTTTCACTCTCTAAAAGAGATATTTTGTTTCTGAAAGACGATATGTCACTTTTTACCTCTACTAGTTGAGCAGATAAAAAATCTGTAGTTTCCGTAAATTCTTTTTTGAGTTTATCCACTGCTGCATCAAACTCTTGCTTAATCTCCTTAGTAATTGCGCTACGCATATGATTTAATTTCGTATCAAGAAGGGAAGAAAGTTGTTCAAGGAGATATTTATACATTTGTCTGACTGGCATTGTAACTTACTACTGGTGATGATCGTATTAGGTTGCTCACTAGATAGTGACTCATTTAAGTCCCCCTGACCCTGAATAATATCCTCATATGACATGTCAGTCTGGTTAAGCGTTGATTCGAATTGTTTTCTAACAGGTGTGTCGTCCTTAATACGGCGTGATGTTAAATCGATGTTGCTTTCTGCAGGCTGCCACCGTGTTTGGCACTATAGGTCGGCCGATTGGGATGGGATGCGGTCTTTCTTTGCATTCTACCCTTGGGGGCGGGTTTGCTTCTCGCCAGACGATCCAAACTTTATTGCTAATTCTGTTGCTGATGTGTACTTCAGTGTATGGAATTTTTTATTCTTTCCTCTGTGGTGCCCATCGGAGGCAGATCTCAGCCATTGTTTAGTCGCTCCTGTAAAATAGCATCACGCTACAAGCAGGAGTGCTTACCGGGCCTGGGCTGAGGCATCAACGTCCCGGGATTTAAACACCAGTATCCTTAGAAAGAAGTATAATTCCGCCTCCAGGTCCTTCAAAAGAATCATTGCCTAGGCAAAGTCAGAGCATATAGGCAGAATTGGCGAGAAACTAGTTCTGCTTCCTTCGGGAACCCGTGCATACTGGTCTCTCGCCAAGGCTGTCCGTGAGAACTTCTGTCAGCCATCTCTTCCATCTCTGCACAGGGAGGATGACTCACTGGCCCACGCTGCAAAGGAGAAAGCCGATTTGCTAGGCTCTTTCTTTGCGTCCAACTCGACTCTCGATGACGGGGGGAACACACCGCCGACCATCTTGCGGTGTGAGTGCTCCATGCCGGATGTGCGGTTCACACAGCGCTCGGTTCGCAAAGCACTCCTCTCCTTGAACATCCACAAGTCGAGTGGGCCTGACGGAATCCCCACAATTGTGCTGAGGACGTGTGCTCCGGAGTTTGCACCGGTTCTAACGTGTCTTTTCCGGTACTCATACCTGATTTGAAACACGATGAAACGAAAAAGCTACATTAAAAGGAGACAAACATATCCATTTATAGGATTTAGCCTGCGAGAAAATGAGATAGAATACAGTGTAGACCGCGAACACAAAAGATTGTGGGTTTGATTCCGCCATTCGACTACATTATTTTTTTTCTTTAAATGTTAAATAATTTTTTATATTTTATTTAACAAATATAAAATTAAAATTAACCATATTGCATAAAATTATCTTATTATACCAATCTATTTATACCAATCCACGATATCATAACTTCAGTCTATTTTACGTACCACCTTAAGAGTCAATAACTTACCTATAGAATGAAGTAAGCGAAAATGAAACTGTGTCAAGTAAATAAAAGGAGCGAAGAAAAGACATCTTTAATGTATTTTTTATTATTATAGCCTATAAGATTATAAAGAAAATGAAACAGCGAATGTCATTTTTCATTTCAGACCTATTTCCATAAGCCTGTTGTGTGATTTAAGGTTACGTTATTATTATTTTATGACACTGTTACGAATATATTATTCTCCATACGAAAATTGTAATTTGTGTTTATTTTTACGCAATTTTAGGCACCATTATTCATGCAGCTTTTTTATGGTTGTAGCACGAATGAGTCGGCTCGACCGGCGAAAGACCACGCTCCCACGGAATACCAGCGTATTGCTGCTCTGTTTAGTATGGTGAGTAGAGAACCGGAGACCCTTTTTTAATTTTTATATATTAATTTTTTTTTCAATATAATTGCGGACTCACCGATAGATGATCGGTGAGGTTTTTTTTAAAGACAGCATAAGAGTTGTGGAATATGTCGATGCCAGGTGTAGCTCGAGATATTTCATTATATTTTGCACATATGTTAGCTATGGGAGCTTGCTTACCAAGATGCGTTCTAATGAAAGGTATGTGAAATGTTTTACGAGAAGTATTGCAACAGCGAGGATATTTACTTGGTACTGATATAGGAACCTGTTTTAGCAGCTTCTGCATTTGACTTTGGAATTGATTATTTTATGCAAGAAACACAGATCAAGTATCTTCCGCCTGCTTCGGAGAGACATCATTTTAAATTCAACCAATCTTGGATTATAGACAGCCCTAGTCTGTGTGAAATACCGGTTTCATGGAATGTCATTTTCAATTTCATTTTTAATGGAAATGAGTCATTTCACCGTAGTCCTCGGTGGTGACAACGCATCTGCCTTTTGATTCTTAATCGAGTATAGATGTAGATTATGTCTATGTGGCACTATCAGGTGGACTGTGTGCTCGTTTGTCATCCTCATTCTATAAAAAACATAAAGCATTAAGCCTTAAAAAGTATAAATGAAACGGAATTTTGATATGTTTTACTCTAGGCTGTTCTGCTATTAATTATATAATACTTCTATTAATTACATTATTTGTGATATTTCTCAGCAATGTTTTCAGCAGTTTTATTTCTACAGAACAATGTCAAATAAAAATTATCACAATGTGTTAAATTTTCATGAAACGTTGTTCACAATCATAGTTGTGAAAAAGCCTACGAAAAAAAATTATGACAGACATATAAGAATCAAGATGATTGCATAAGTATTCCGTCTTAATAACAAAAACACGGATACAGAACAATAAAAACAAAGATTGTTTATGCGTGCTGGGTATTACGAAAGGAGGCTATATATCTATCAGTAATGAATTTTATTTATATTGCGTGTATATGACTTAAATAATATAAATATATAATAAATAAATAAAATCATTATTAGAATACAAAATATGGATATGGAACTCAGGCCATCCTGGGCTGGGATCTCATGGATCTCCTTACTTTTATGTGCTTTATCACTGGTCTGGGTATTTTGGGTAACGGTTAATAACCTATGTGGACATACAGGAAATTGATGGATGTAGGTGACTCAGGACCGTGGTTTGTGGCATTCCTTGGGGAGGCCTATGTTCAGCAGTGGACTTGTGAGGGGCTGTTATCATTTATTTATATCATCTTATACGAAACTAAGTGAATGAATGATGTGATAAATTCTGTTTCACAGCGTTAATACTATTCTTTAACTACTTCTTCATCAGCTCATAAAAGTTCACTGCTGGGGAAAAAAGTTCACTGAATGGGCATCTGTGGAAGGATTTGCCTTAATCGTCACGCTTGGTAGAGCTTATTGACGATCGCAGTACCAATGTCTCGCATCTTTGTCGCTGTTCTCTTTATTTTAAGTCTGGCGCAATTAAGATAGTTATACCGCTATATATCGAAAGCCATATTTTTTTCTAGCATTTCCAACAGTCGCCTCATACTCATAAACGAGTTAAGGGATCTCTAATGCCACAATTACATCGCAATTTGTACAATAATATTATAGTGGTATGTAGTTTTCATTCATTTTTACAGCCAATCAAATTCCACTTCTGAACATAGGCCTCTTTAGATTGCTTCATAAGGGGAATGTTTGCCATAGTTATCACGCTTGGCAGACGGGTTGCCAACCGCAATTTTTTTCCAATTTTTTTGGGAATACTCTGCCGCCTATATGTTTTGGTTTGTTTGCCTCTGTTGCCTTTTATGACACCGACGGGTGATGGATGGATATTCTTACACCGACACCACAAAGCAAAAAAAAAAACAGGCAAAGCCGGGCGGGTAGTATTAGTAGTATTTAGTAAATATTAGTAATGAAGTACTTTAAATAAAACTAATTTTATCGCGTTTAATTTTAACTTTTTTGAATTCTCGACGTTATGGGCATTTTACAGCGCCCATGGTCACGTTGGGGTCTGAGATGTACGACGTCCAGATGTTATAGTTAACGAAGGCTACCTTAAAATTTTATCCATCTTCTCTATTGAAATGATTGTTTTTATTTTCATTTACATAGCCTTTGCCAGCGTGAGTGCTTTACGTCAGCGGTATGTTTTTTCATGCGGATTTTTATGGATCTTTTTCTTAGTGTTAGGTAAGAGACACCACAATCACAATCAAGCTTGTAGACTTCTGCATCTTGTAGAGGGATATTACACTCGACCGATGGTAAGAAATAACTAATCTCCTTAGCAGCAGCCAATCTTGTCTGACTTCTCTGACTTTTGGTAGTACAGCAGGCATACGCTCGACTGTGTCCGGTTTTACTCGATCACTGTGACGTAGGCGCGGGATCCGAAGCTTGTTGTCGTGCAACACTTGTTTATTGTGCTGGAGCTTGGTGGTCAGGTGTGTACTGTCACAGATCCCTTGTGCCAAACAAAACAAAGATTAATGTTCAAAATTTATTTAAAAAGAAAACTGTGCAGATTGGACCAAAAATTAGCCTTCGTTTACGATAACATAAAAGTCAACACCTTAGTGCCACTAGACTGGCTGTTGTCAAGTTATTTTCGTGCCTATTTAATTAATGCCATTTTAGCGCTGTAGGTAGATGCGAGTATCTATGGAACTAACAAATCCAAAACAAAACACATAAATACTATTAATTCGGCTGATTTCTAATTACAATCTTATGCTGTACATATCATTTCATACCAATTTTAATTAGAAACAATAGCACATACCGGTAAAGTAATGTTTTGTTACCTTCCTTGTAGCGACGTTTGCAAAATACACGTTTCCTGATGTTTGGAAATTCGAACTTACACAAATGAGCTTAAGAACTTACTAAAACATCATCAGATGGAAATAAAATGCATAAATGCTTTACGGTTGTTTAATTTACCACGACAGCCATTTGCAATATACGTCAAAATTAATTCTCGGGACACTTGCGGGTGGCGTCTCAAATTGGCACACAAAATTAGCTATCGTTTTATGGGAAAGCCAGTCCAGTGTTGTAATAAAAACTGGTCATTGCCATGGGTGCTGTAAAGTGCCCGAAACACTTCAATTTAAAAGAAAAAATAGAATTAAACGCGAAAAAACCGTAAAATTTAGTTAGTTTTATTTAATGCAGTATTCACGTAAATACAAGAAATCAATAAAGTGCTTGTTAGTTATATATGTCCCTTAAATGATTCCCCACTTGTTACACTCGTATATGTAACGCGTACTTTAATTCATTCCGTTTTATTACAAAACGTGATCACTAAGGATGTCCCATAGTCACGCTCTACACTCTAGTTTAAACCTCAATTATAAACTTCTTTTAATGAGAAGACGGAAAGTCGATTAACTTTACATAGAATAGATCATAACTTACATTACTGTTACAAAAAAGCGGACAACAAAAATCGGTGCACCATTAGAGCGACGCTATCACGTCTCCCACAATACTAGGGAATGTTAATTGCTATCGTTTACCGCGAGACATTGATAAATGTTGACTCTTGTTACCCACTGGCTCGACAGAGCTTTAAACTACAAATGCACTTCAAAATTTTGCATTATAGAAGTAAACACTTCCATCCATCCACTACAGCCCATAAAAGTCCACTGCTGAACTATCCCATAGACCAGTGAGTCTCGAATCCGGGTAGCTCATGTGATGTAAAATTGACGGAAAATCACGTGTGATTCGGTGGTGCCAGCGAGTATCGAATCCGGATTGCTCATGTACTGTGAAATTCAAGCGCTCTGCTTAACCTCTCTTACCTCTGCTTAATTTAAGAAGTAATCAAATACCGTGTACTGAATTGAATATTTGATAGTATGTCTTATTATCCGAAAGCACTCCGAACTGAAGCTAGTACTTGCACAGCACACATCTATTTACGGGTGGGTACACATTGTGATTGTTAGCTTTCCTAGACTGTGATTTAAACACTATAATTCGGCTAAACACATACTGTTTGCAATACGCAAATATTACGCTGAAACTGTTGGCACTAAGAAATATATTTGTTACTGTATATAAAATTATAAAGCACTACGGTGTATTTTCCTAGGTTAACCAATAGAACTCTTATTCTGCCTAGGATGCGTGTACCTATTTCCGTCGCAAAGTATTAATGCCTGCGCTGCTTTGTTCCCGTTTGAAAGACATTGGAAGCCAGTATGATTACCGGCAGTGATACATTCCATCTCAGTCCATAAAGGTTACCACGCTTCTGTAGCTTTCTTTGTTTGAAGTTGGTTGTAGGTTTTCATGAGCTACAGAAGCATCTTACCATTAGGCGCTTTGATCGGGGAAGGACCACGCACGCACTGATAATCACCGTAAAAATGCAGCATAATGCTGCTGTGATATGGTGACTGACGAGTACCGACAATTTAATTAACGAGTAACAACGCAGTCAAGGAAAGATATAGATGTCTATGGCCAAAGCGTCTACTTACCAACAAGTTGGCTGTATGCCTATTTGTTATTCAAATTTTTTATCGAATAAGGGTGGCTATGTGCTATAAGCACACAGTCAAGCAGATAGTATATAGTAAGTGGATACCCATAGACATCTACATTTATCATCGATTAAGAATCAAAATGCAGATGCATTGTCACCCCTGAGGACTAACGTGGAATGCCTCGGTACCAGTAAAGAGGGTTTCCGGTTCTCTACACTCATCATATAAAACACACTAAAAAACTAAACTAAAACACAATATTTATATGGTGAGTGTAGTATTAATCTGCTGTTTAACGCTGGTATTTTGTGAGAGCATGGTCCTACTCCTGTCGAGCCGACCAATTCGTGTTGCAGCTGTGTATAGCTAGCATAGCTGCAGCATGGCACTAACATGGCATAAAAATATTTTCATTTGTTCTTGACACATCCACGCTTGTTCACAAGGTCGCCCGGTCGCACTCTCTCTCTCTCTCTCTCTCTCTCTCTCTCTCTCTATTACATACAATCAGACACACAAACATGCATTTCGCTTAATATAACTTGTCTAAGGCTGAGTTTTGCATTTTTAAGTATTTGTTATACATTACGCTAACTACTAGTAAGAACGATGTTTGGTGTCAATAGTATAATTTTTCACAGACGACTCTTTTAATAACGTTTCAAGCAGATGCCTGTGCATGGAATCGGAATAGACAGGCAATCAGAAAGATATCAATCATGTGGCTTAAAGTACGATATCACTTAGGACATTATGAAAGCACCGTTTTCCGAAAATAAAAATATGGATATGTGTGTAAGTGTTTTGCTCTCTCTTGTTCAAAAACTACTAAATAAACTAAAATATATAGAAGTTTTTTTCTTCCTGTGACTAAAGCGAAAACTTCTAATAAGGAAAGGTTTTCATATATTAAGTATATTGCCCAAGTGTAATAAAAATCTACGCAAAACAATCGTTTTAGTTTTCACACAAAGTTTCATTTAATATAAATAAGGTGGTTCCTTGAAATAACGCTATTAATATAATATGGTTTATATCGCTTTGGCTTTTATCCAAAATGTTTTACAAACACTGTCACGGGGTTAAGCCGCCCCAAAACTTTTCAGTTTACGGAAACCCGTACAAGGAAATTCCATTACTTTAGTACTATTGTACCGAATATTGTTGTTTTATGAGAAATCTATCGCTTTCCAGAGAGGCCTCAAAAGGTTATGGCGTTAGTGTCACTTTGTTATTACAATATCTTTTTTTATAGTATAAGGTCGAAAAACGAGTTCACAATCCACCTGTTGATAAATAAATGCTGTGGACCATAGACATCTACATCTATGCTAGGTGTAGGACATACCATTTTCCATTAGATGAAAAACTCAACTCTTAAAGAAACAGGGAAAGTCTAATACATTTCTGGAATGAAGTGTTTTATAAAAAAATCATTTCATAGGTCATTAAATACGCTATTTATTTTTTCAGGATAAGTGAGCATTAGCGTGGGCATTTTAGCAGGAAAATATTTTATTAAACCCGAGGTCGGCTAAGCACTTCTTTAATAATAAAATTAATCATACTTCTAAGCACTTCTTCTATATTAAAATATTAAAATTTGCGTTAAGGCTCTTATTTTAACGCTATCGTGAATATTTACTTAAATACTTTTTAAACATAGTTAAAAGCGTGAGTGAGTGCAGCTCTTATTCTTATAAAGAATCTATTAAGTATACTCTAAGGTGCAGCTCTTTCCGCATTGATTATTTCTACTATTTTATACTATTGAAATAATCTGCCGTTATAATATATGTTTTTGTTATGCTTGATAACTTAACAACAAGTTAAGTTTTATTTATATTTGTATAAATTTCATAATTACTGTATATGTATGGTACTTATTCGGGTATATTGTCACTGAATCGGAAAAACTTTAGTTAAAATTCAAAGAAGGAACGTGAGATTGAATACAGTTTCGATCAAAACTAAGGCTCAGTTCAATAAAATGGGTGGAGATCTAAATGATTTTCGAAAAAATGTGACACTTAATTCTTTTTTGAATAAAAAAATCCATTTCATTTGAATTATCAGTCTATCAGAATAATAATGAGTGAATACTACATATTAAAATATGCTTAATCATGCGTTATAACATCACCTTTATGGTATTTTAAGGATGCAATTTTCTCTTTTTTTTTTTTTTTATAGGATAAGGGTGACAAACGAGCACACAGTCCACCTGATGGTAAGTGGTTGCTGCGGCCCATAGACATCTACATCTATCTTCAATAAAGAATCAAAATGCAGATGCGTTGTCACCCGTGAGGACTAAGATGGAATGCCTCATTTCCAGTAAAAAGGGTCTCCGGTTCTCTACACTCACCATATGAAACACAGCAGCGTTAAGCTGCTATTTTACGCTGGTATTCTGTGAGAGCGTGGTCCTTCCCCGGTCGAGCCGACCCATTCGTGCTATAACTATACTACTAATATAGCTGCAGCATGGCTCTACCACGTATAAAATATTTTAAGATGATAATGATACATTATTTATATTAAGTAAAATAATTTACATAATCTTAGTTTACTTTAATTTACATTATGGCATACAATATTTTTTTTAAATATATAACAATTGCATGAAAGACATTGCTTTGAAACTTAAGTGAATGCAAACAAATTACTCTGCGTTCGGAACCGCAGCTGTAGCAAACTGTATCGTTAGTTTAACGTAATCTGCGTTCGAATAACGTGCATAGAGCACCGCAATATGTATGAGTGCGCGGTTGTTTGCAAATGACGCGGTAAGTCCATTTACATTAAATGTGAATTTGTTGCCACTAATAACCCTGAGCTCCAATTCATAAATTAGGGTTTTTTTAAATAATTGAGTCCTAATAACTATCCAGAACCTTGTAGTAGTGGAGTAAGATTATAAACTACCCCATATCGTCCCGTGGGTGTCGTAAGGAGGCGGCAGAGGGAAATAAACCAAAGAAGGGCAGCAGAATGTTCCTAATAACAACAAGGAAAAAAAGACTACAATTGCCATGCAGCACTACAATATGTTCAGCAGTGGAATTCTATAGGCTGTAGTGGCAGCATGTGTGAACTATCTAGATTTTAATTTCATTAATGACGCGTCAAAGCTTTTCCTTACGACCTTCCCTTTCACTGATAACAAGCAATTAATCCAAAATTTAGACGACTCAGTAGCGCAGTGGTTTAGCACTTAGTGTTATGAGGCTGAGAGTTTGAATCTCCAACGGAACAAGGTGTTTATATTATAAATTAATATAATTGTTCTGTTCTGTTACAATTGTTCTGTTAAATGTAATTGTCTTGTGGGTGAGGTAAGAGACGGCAGAGGGAAACTAACTAGAATATGGGCAGCAACGCTTCCATACACCAACTAGAAAAAAAGAAAAAACTGCGGTTGTCAACGTGGCTACTATGGCAAATATTCCTCTTATGAGGTAACCTGTGGGGAAGCCTATGTCCAGCAGTGGACTTTTAGTAGGCTGTAACGGTTATCTTACCTGGATAAAGGTCAAACGTAGAGATATCGTTTTTCGTGAAAATTTACATGTACATTTTTTGCAATATATAGTTCTTAGTTATGTAATTTTTAATAATGGGATTAATTATGCCTTAACAGTTATGCCGTGGTAACTCAGGAGTTAAGCGCTCGCTGTAAATTTCAACCCGGGTTCGATTCCCGTCGGCACCAATGAAATTGTTAATTGCAATTTTAAGTGCTGATTTACCACGTACTCGGTGGCGAAGGAAAGCATCGTGAGGAAACCTGCATGTCTAAAAATGAAGAAAAAAAATATTTCGAAGACATGTGAAGTTTGCCAACACGCTTTGGTGCAGTGCGGTGTATATTTTCTTACTCTAAAACCCTCTCAGAAATGAGAGGAGGCCTGTGCCCAGGAGTGGGACGTACTCGTATATACGCTGTAACTTTAACCTTTAACATGACAGATATTTGGTATAAAACTAATGTGAAATAATAATATGATATGATATGAATAAATGGTGCTTTTAAGGCCCTGGTTGATGGGCGAGCTTTACTGCGGCTTTGGTGGCTCGCCAGTAAATCTCATTAGTGGATCATCAAATCAACGGACCTAGCGGCTCGCCGGTGTCGTTTAAAAGGCACGTTAATAACTGTTTGTCTCGCTAGTGCATGCACATAAAAACCGCCGTAACCTTTACCGCAAGTTTATAGTTCGCCCGTCGATCAGGGCCTTTGCGCCAATATTCGTAGTCGTAAGCGATGAATGAGATACGATATAAGCTTACTAACGCACGATAGGAACCGAAAAAGAAAAAAAGGGGAATCGGATTTCTACGGACCTCAAAATGCAGAGATTCTATTAACTTATAAATATCGGTTCCATCACAAATATTTGATGTTAAGCGTCCGTCCATTTTTAATACCTATTTCATATATATTTATTGAAAGGAAAAGTATATTCACAGCAAAGAATTATTGCACGTTCCATTTAAAGACAGATCCAACGTCAAAAGTATCTGCAGCGCTCTGTAAGATTAGTAGCAAATCAGTAATCAGGATCAAAGCTTTGACGATGTCTGCTTTATATATTTTAATGAAATGGTGTAAATAATTATGTTCTTGCTTTCAACGAAAAGACAGTCAGATATTGAATTTTTATCGTTCATAGATTGTTACTTCACTTGAATGAAAATGAATTACAATTTTTATTATATCGAGTGACTAATTTGCACAAATTTACGGAATTCCTTAATGTCCCTATCCAAAGTATATATATTTGCATATATCCTTATCATATTTATTTCCCTAATTTTCCATCTTCACATCAAGAAGAATGGAACGCAATGGCATCTTACGAAGATAATCGACGCCAGCGCCTATAACTTCAAAAAAGAAAACGAATAAACTCCCGCGACGCGATTGGCATGCCGCTTTCGCTAAATAGATAATTAAAATAATAATGTCGCTTTAAACTAACAGACAATACGCTAATTTTGAGTGCCATGTTGTGTTATTTTGTAATACAAGAAGAAAATCCACCTGCATCTAGGAACAGAAGACCTGCAAGAAATTCTACTGGTCTATGAGGTACGTGGTACTTCCCTGTAAACGAGGACTATCTTAATCCCGCGTTTCCTACTTTAACGCACCATACGCACCACTGGGTATGAGCCTTTCCGAGAATGATCAAACTGGTAAGCATTAAAGAGATTTACCCATACGTAATTCATTTGATTTTTTGATTGAGTATACGTGGTAGAGCGTGCAGCTATATTAATAGTATAGTTGTAGCACGAATGGGTCGGCTCGACCGAGGAAGGACCACGCTCTCACAAAATACCAGCGTAAAATAGCAGCTTAATGCTGCTGTGTTTCGCATGGTGAGTATAGAGGACCGGAGACCCTTTTACTGGAAAAGAGGCATTCCATCTTAGTCCTTACGGCTGACAACGCATCTGCATTTTAATTCGCAAGCGAAGATAGATGTAGATGTCTATGGACCACAGCAACCACTTACCATCAGGTGGACTGTGTGCTCGTTTTTCACCCTTATTCTATAAAAAAAAAAAAGATTTGTTCCGTCGGGATTCGTACCCATCTTGCCCGCGTATGTAAAAATTACGTTCCTTAGCAACCACGGGTCTATTCTTTAAAAAATCTACAACTTTAAAAGTTATAGCTTGTATAGGTCCCACTGCTAGGCACAGGCCTCAGAGGGTAAGAGGAGGCATGAAGTACCCGCCGCGATGATACGACGCCCGTGACCAGACTGAATACGAATGCATAAATTCATGCGGCACCGGTGCATTTTAGCGTTCACACGCTTGCGCGTGCAACACGGCACGTGTGTCTTGGAGTGACGAGACTCAAGTTCACTTTTGCCGTTGTTCATTGATGCCGGCGGCGATCTAACCCGGGTTGCTCGTTCTCACTGAGCTACCACGGCTCCCTCTCTTCAACTCTATTTATTCTATCTCTCTACTTAATCTACAAGTTTATTTAGTCATAATTAAAAAATATAGCTGCATTATAGGGCTGCCAGATCGTATATATGAAAACCAAATGGTGTGTACAATAATATGGTTATCTAATGTATACTATTTGTAAAGCACATTGCCCAGTATAAAAGACTGCCTCATTGGTCGAGTGGTCGTAAGTGCGACTGCCGATCATGTGCTACCGAGTTCGGATACGGATGTGGCCAGAATTAGCTATTTGGTTTTTCTGTAAAGAAATTCACAGTAGAAGCCTGGAGTTAGGAAGTTGGCCGTGTTTCACCCCCGTGCCTTAAAAAGCACGTAAAACGGTTTGTCCTGTACCTGGTCTGTATCTGTTCCGTACCCGTAATAATTCTTCACTGCACAGATGGCTGCTAGTCTCCGTTGAG
Organism: Parnassius orleans; assembly: GCA_029286625.1. Classification (NCBI taxonomy): domain Eukaryota; kingdom Metazoa; phylum Arthropoda; class Insecta; order Lepidoptera; family Papilionidae; genus Parnassius; species Parnassius orleans. The sequence goes on from JAGSMP010000037.1 coordinate 6,317,522, forward strand.
ACTGGTCGCCGTGATCAAAATTCGGTGCGGAGGTCATTACAGCTGCAGCATGGCTTTCTCGTCTATTCTTTTTTGTTATAAGTCCCACATAAACATGGGACCTACACGTCCCAGACCTAAATAGGACAAAATGTGTTCTAGTAAAATAAAAACAAAAATAATCTTATTAAATTTAAAAGGCAAGAAACGCCTTCACATCTTATTCGCAAGAAAATTTAGTTACAAAAAATTTATAAAAAGCAATTGCCCTACTAACCTTAGACCTTGTTACTTAATTCCTTGCAAAATTACTGAGGTATCACTCCAAACATTCTACACCACGACTATATCCAAAACAATTAAATTATGTACCTAATTATGTAAGAAAAAGCTTGTTTACTCGGCAAATTATACCTGCTGAGCGTAAGAAAACCAAGAAAACAAGAGAGGATTCTTAATTTTATTTAAATATATAATATAAAATTTTGTTCATTTTTTCGTTCACTTTTTAAAGTCTCTTTAAACTGTGACAAAAGTACATAAACAAACTTGTGTCTGAAGTAGATACTTTGTTGAACAAATTCTCGGATTGGGATTGACTAAATTTAGTCCAGTTTAATCACCAGAAGACACAAGCTTGCGCGCTTACCGCTAAAAAGAACCCCTTTGACGTATCTCCTCAGTTTTGGCACTCATCTTGTTGCCTCTTGGAATCCTCGGCGTCAACATATCGAATGATGTGCAATTTTGTGGTCACTTGGAAGAGAAGGCCAAATTGGCCTCTAAAAAGCTTGGCGTGCTCAGCAGAGCGTGACAGGATTTCATGCCGGCATACCGCCTGCAACTTTACAAGGCGCAGGTTCGGCCTCACATGGAAGACTGTTCCCATCTTTGGGCCGGGGCTCCCCAGCGCCAGCTTCTTCCACTTGATTGCATCGTCGGCAACGCAGCTCTTTCTGATTGGCTTGACTCACTGGCACTGCGAAAATATGTTGCATCTCTTTGCGTATTCTATCGTATCTACCATGGGAAGTGCTCAGAGGAATTTTTTGGACTAATTCTAGCCGCTCAATTTCACCATCGCACATCGCGACTGAACTCGAGATACCATCAATACAATCTGGATGATTTGCGGTTTGCGTTTACAAGAGGTATTCTTCCTCGCACAACTTCCTTGTGAAATCGACTACAATCAGCAATTTTTCCGGACCGATACGTCTTACAGACTTTTGTAAGGGCTTACGTTGCAAATATTGTAATAATGTGTAACGGTTCGACGCCGGGCCGGCAGTTAGCACTTTCAAGAAAAGAGCCTACTCTTTTTTAAAAGGCCGGCAACGCATCTGTTAATTCCCTGGTGTTGCAGTTGTTCATGGGCGGCGGTAGTCACTTACCATTAGGTGAGCCGTATGCTCGTTTGTCTCCTCTCATATAAAAATAAAATCGCGCTGCCTTAGCCAGCTTAGAAGCTTAACAAAACGAAATGATCATAATCTGTGATGACATTACTGAAATTACTAGGTCATAGTCATGATTTTTTTGTATCTTAACACTTTCACCGTCCGGTTTTAAGACACAATAGTAAGACAATAGCAATGACCTATATGTAGTGCACCGGACAGCAAAAGGGTTAATCGGTTCTTAATGTGTATGCAAATTTCAGACTATTCAGACGTCTGGAATTCGGTAAAAGCTTAATTCCATTACAATCATAACAATGCATACAGAGAAATATTTAGGTCAAGCTAATATACAATGTGATATAGAGAGACCAATACTAACTTTTCATGGAATTATTTACGGATATTGATAACGTTTTTAAAATTGATTATCACGGTCGATTTCGACGAAAAGCGTTATTAGACTAATGACTATGAGTGTTTGTATATATATCCTCTTGCGGTCTTACGAGATAAGAAAACTTATATCCATCAGCTATAATAGTGTTATTAGCAGATGGATATAATATAAGTTTTCTAATCTTATAAATGAAGTAGCGTATCCTTTTGTCAGCCCATATAAAGTATACTGCTAAATAATATGTACAATCATATTCATTAATATGTTCAATCAGGAATGCATAATTCTTACATCAATTCGTTTAAAACATTACTCTTCTCCTCCGAAAAGAAAGTATATGGGAAACATAAACCCCCTTGTGGCATGCTAATGAGCTGTGATTTATTTAAAGTTTGTTAAAGTTATAGTTACAGCCTATATAAGTCACACTGCTGGACACAGGCCTCCTCTCATTTCTGAGATGGAATCTGCATGTCTGAGAAATAACGAAAAAAGGTATTTTGAAGACATGTGAAGTACGCCAACACATTATTTTCTTCTTTATGAGCCCGTCATAATCCACTACTGGTTATGGGGTTCTCTTATTATAGGGAGGATTCGCCTTAATCGCCTTGTTAAGAAAGCGACACTTTTCAAACAGTTTCCCATCGCATTATAAAAGTGGTCTGGCCCTAGTCGAGTCGATCGGCTCCTCCTCCCTTCTGCTGCAGCCATAATACAGCTGTCCCGACTGCCTCGTTGATCTAGTGATCGTAAGGGCGACCGCTGATCATGAGGTTTGTGTTTTGAATCCTGGTTCTTGCAAAAAATCTGGTATTGGGCTTACTGTCAAGATATTCTAAGTAGCTGCCCGAAATTAAGAAGTTAGTAGTGTTACACCCTCGTGCCTCAGAAAACTCACAAAGCCGTTGGTCTTGCGTAGGATCTCTTTCCGATCGTGTCGAATTGCCTTACCATCGGAAAATTGGAGTGAGGGAATAGAGTGAATTATAATTCTGTCCAGTGCAGATGGCTAGTCTCCGCAGAGACTGCCCTCGGTGATAGAAAATCGGTCCGTAAGATATTACAGCTGCAACATTGCTCTACCACTTACTGTAATTGCTTATGAGGAAGACATAATTAACAATAAATAATTGTTGTTAATGTACATTTGATAGCAGATGTATTTATTTTACAATACAATGCGGGGTTATTAGTGCCAAATTCACGTTTAAGCGTATGATGTGAGTTAACCGCATCATTTGCAAACAACTGTGCTCCACATCCGCTTTTACGGCTATGTATTTGTATTTCCAGAGCACTGATCCCTATAAATTAATGTTACAGGTGGTCCATTATTGGAATTGGAATCAGTTATACTATTTAAACAGATTAAATGATATACTTTACTGAATATAGCATGAAACAGGAAATAGCAGTATTAGATTACTTAACCAGTAATTCAATGTAACACTACATTTTCAATTTATTTATGCGTTGTAAAATTTATATTGTCATTTATTTATTTCTTCTTTATTGAATCTAACACAAAATATAGAAGATAGAAAAAAAGGCAGACAGGCAGAGTGATCTAAAATGATTCTCATAAAAATTAAGACAATGTTAAATTTTGTCGTTGCAAATGACGATGTTGTAAATAAAAAAAAAAAATTCCGAAGATTCGTAATATGTATAAAAATTCTCCAAATTAAAATTAGTTTCGACTCGCCCCCACGTTATGTCAATAAAGATTTATAACCATTTACCGAATTCTATAAAATGCTAGAAAACCCTACGCAATTTAATAAACAATTAAAAACATTCCTTATTAGTAAATGTTATTATACTTTGAATGAATTTTTTGACGATAAATAATAACAAAGATTTCGACTACATTGTATTTCTAATTTAAGTAATTTATATAGAATAATATTGAATGTTGATGATATGATATTTTATAATTTATGTTTAAAAGTTAGATAATACAAAAATAGTTAGTCCTCTAGTGTTGCTATGCCCTTGCATGGCGTCACATGTATACCTATCAAATGTAACATCTTAAATTTGTAATGTGACATGCAATAAATAATTTGAATTGGAAATTCAAAAGATAATTAATCATTCTGTTTTTTTTTTTTAATTATTTTAAGCAGCTTGCCTTGTATCTATCGTGGAATTTTGGTAAATTTAATTATGAGCAAAATACTATCGTTAAGGCGATATCCACCAAAGATATGCATGAGAAATAAGCAATGCATGGGAAATAAGCATGACCGGGGAGATACCTACGTTCAGCTCTGGTTTTGTAAAGGACTGTAATGGTGGTGATGATGATGATGATGATGACATAAAAGTTAAGTAAATTAATACAAAGAGTGTTACTTTCTAATATCAGGTTATATATGTATTAATATATAGCATTAATATATATTAACCGTCTTGAATATTGTATATTGTAATACCTACAATAATATAGCGTCGATTACACATGTATCTATTATCTGCAACTATTTAGTTTTAATAATTAATACATATATTAATTATTTTAATAAGACAGGGTATTTTGCAATAACCGGCCATATTTGCAGAATAGGTTCAAGAAAAGCAAATGGTGAAGAAAAATTAATTAAAAAAATCTCAAACATTCTGCCCTTTTATCTTTTAACTTCAAAATATGTGGTAATGCATTATTTTAACTGATTGCCATTCAAAAATATCGAAAGTATACTATTTCACTAAGCACGCACATACCATAAGGATAGATGTTGCCCATAAATCGCATTCAATTCGGGATAATTTCAAATAAAATTAGAAGTTTTATTTACTTGCCTAAAAACGATATATAATTATTTATATATTTGAACTTAAGTTTAAAATTTGGCTACTCTTTGAAAAATAACCTTGTATAGGTTAAAACGGTTGCCTCTTTGATATTTTTGGTGAAATCTGTTCGTCATATTCTCCACCTGATTGGTATAAGTCAGCTGATTGAATGAGATGCGGCAATCATTTGAATTCTATTCTTGACAGGATGTCTACTTCCTTTTGCGGATCTATCGAGCTGCTCAGATGCTATAACCGATATGTTGCGTCAAGCGATGGAGTATTTTATCCCCTTTTGACGCTTCCATTGGTGGCAATGTCGCCCACGGTTTAACATTGAATGCACCCAAGCTGAAAAGCACAAGCATTTGGCGTGTCTATTCTGGGTTGAAGCATGGGACTGCAAAGTTCCGCCAGGCCGCTAACTCCTTCTAAAAGCGTTACGGAAACATATCGACGTGAAACTCTCTGCCAGACCATCCGGCACTAGAGCTTTTAGTCTCTAACCAAAGCGGTAGGGACGAACTTCTCTCGGCCTCCGCTGTTAAAACCGGATAGCACACTAGCGCATACGGATAAAGAGAAAGCGGACTTTGCACGTATGTCTACGACTGCAATTTACGTCAGACAGTGTCAACAAAGGTCCACCTGAATTTCATCACGGAGGTAACTCTATGTCGCAGGTTAGTATCACCAACAAGGAGGTCCTTAAAACCTTGCGGAGTCTCGTGAATAAAGCCAGTGGTTCAGATGGTACGGTTATAGTTCTAAAGGCTTGTGCACCTGAGTTGGCTCCTGTGCTGACACGTTTGTACCGCTTCTCATTTAGGACTGGAAGAGCACCAAAATCTGACCAATTTACAGCCTGAAGAGTTAGCCGTGCCGGCCCTGCCAATCATCGGCCAAACTCAATTATTCATGGCATAACTAAAACAGAATGACCTGCTGGTGGCCGCCAGTACGGGTTTCGCTGAAATTGTTCATTTAGGACCTTCTAGCGTATGCCATGCATATATGGGGCGAGACACCGAGAACAGTGTGGAAGCACTTGCTGTTTCCCATGATGTCTCGAATGCCTATTAGAGTTTAGCATGCTAGGCTTTGGGCAAGTTTCTAGCTTACGGCTTACCCCCGGCATGATTAACTAGGTGAAGGACTTTCTGAGTGAACGGTCTCCAAGTCGTCGTCGATGGCTGCTCATCCGATCTTATGCCGACTAACGCCGGAGTTCCTCGTGGGCCTGTTCTCTCCGCAGCTCTATTCCTGCTGCATATTAGTGTTCTGCTTATGCCCGATATCTATGAGTATTGAGACGACAGCATAGAGCAAGATTCCAGCCACCAGACGTCACTTATTTTCTAGTATGATCGCATGCCTACCTGCTAGTTTGGCCTGGGCCATTTTTATTTACCTGGCCCTGGGATCTTGGACTAGCAGAGTTGTTCAGAGATACCAACCAACTGCTCGCCAACGGGATCAAATCAAGTCCGAAATAAAAACTATAGTTAAGAGGGTAATTCACATAATACAGGCAGTCTTCAAAACAAAAACTGTCTCATTGCAAAAAGGAGGCTGCTCTTGGCTCTTTCTTTGCGAAATTTATCACTGGATTAAACCGAAGGCCTTCAGTTGTTGGGGCTTTAGATTTCAAACCTAATCTACGGACGGTTAATTTTTTACTTACAGCAATACTTCACGCCGGGACAGCTGCTTACTATAGATTAACTAGACTAGCTCTTTATACAGGGTGTCCAGTAAATAGCACGACATACTGCAGGGGTGATAGCTAGAGTCACTACCTATCAATACAACACAATATATGTTCAGCAAAATTTTACGGATTTACAGTTTTACAAAATTTTCCGAAATACCGAAAAAATCTACCTTGAAACAGATTTTTAAGCATCTCGTAATGAAAAAATCCTTTTCTAGTACTTTTTTTTACATCAAATTATTCGTGAATAGTTACTTTACTCATTGATAAGTCTTTTTTCTATCAAAGACAAGAATGTTTTCAAGAAATACTATTTTTTGTTTAAATTTGCACAGAACTATTTTCTTATCACTTAAGTTTAACCTACAGTGGTGAAAAAAAAATGTATGTGGCAGTTTTGTACAACAAACTTAAAAAATAGCTTGTTTAATGGTGATTTAGGAAAGATACAATACTAGTGCATTTTCATTAAAAAAATACAAAAATGCTATTTTAGTTCCAGAGAAGCTGATTTTGTTGAAAATGTAATTAACGTAATTTTGACAAAACCACTATGAGAATAAGTAATAGCTGCTCATTTACGCGAATTATTATAAAACTAGTTGTGACACGTAAAATGCGACATGCATTGACTAAAGGTTTTACCTGCTCGCCGACCGACCCGACCTGACCGGTTACTGTCTAACAAAAGAAGCGCATGTGCTATCCCGCTCTTTCTTGCATTGTGTTTTGTGTCTCACTGTCAACCTTATTTGCGACACTTGTCAGTACGCTACCTTAAACCGTGCACAAATTATTGTTTCGTACTGACGACTGTTTTGTGCCTTGGACCCCGGACTTTGTTTGCCTTACGATTTGGATTTTTATTGTGATCACTACGACGACTTGGCGACCACCTGGACTTTTGTGTTTTATAACATGGCCAACCGCCGCGTTTTCCTGGTTATACGCAGCGAGTATGTTGAGATGCACCTTATTTACGGAGAAGCTGGCCAAAGTTCCCGAGCTGCTGCCACCCTCTAGAGGAAAGGTTCCCGATAGGAGACATCCACACCATGAAATGTTTACCAGAGTGCATAACTCCTACATGGAAGGCAGACTCCTGGTCAACGTGGCGGTGGACGGCCTCAAGTTGTTGACGAAGACATAGTGCTTTAGGAACGAGAACAAGACCCAAAAACTTCGGTTAGGGCGATACAACGGCGCACAGGGATACCGAAGTCCACTGTTCATTCAGTACTTAAGAGGTATGGATACCATCCATTTCACGTACGACGCGTGCAAACTCTTTTAACTAGAGACTAACTGCCGAGTTCAATTCTGCCGCCGCATGCTTGAAATGCATCAGGAGGACCCAAACTTTTAATAAGGTGTTATGGAGTGATGAGTCAGCCTGCAGAAAGGACGGCTACTTGAATTTGCATAATTTACATAGTTGGCAATTAGAAAATCCGTATGTGTCAAGAGAAGACAGGTCCCAGTACCAATTCAAAATAAATTTATGGTGTGGGATTTTAATGGCCAGATTGTGGGTCCCGTCGAGCTTCCACCTACATTAAATGCCAATAATTACTTGGAGTTTTACGAGAAACCCTACCCACGCTCCTTGAAAATCTTCCGAGTGAGCTAAGAGGTGATGTGGCTTCAAAATGATGGGTGCCCTGCTCATTATGGCCGGAAGTAAGAGCTACTTAGATGAAGCTTATCCAGGCAGGTGGATTGGGCGACTGGGACCGATATTATGGCCACCTAGGTCTCCGGACCTAAACCCCTGGATTTTTTTTTTGGGTGCCATGAAGGACAAAGTCTATGAAAAACCGATCCAAAATGACAATGAATTGAGAGCAAGGGTTAACATTGCAGCAAGAAAAATATCGGAAATAAGCCTGAGAAGACTCAAAAGCTCATTTTTAAGAAGATGCCGAGCGTGTATTAGGGCGCAAGGAAGCAATTTGAGCATTTATTGTAATTTATTTAAATAAAAGTTTATTAAAGTTAACTCCTCTGTTTTTTACTATCACCTTATCCTTCAAGATGTCATTTACAGACCGGCCGGCCGGTCGGCTGTAGATTAATTATGAACCGTAGTACGACCTTACAACGATTCGAATTCAAAGTCACATTACTTGCATTTAAAATAAAATGCTCTTATTAACTAAAATAGCTTATTTTTTGTATTTTTTAATGAAAATGCTAGTATTGTATCTTTCCAAAATCACCATTAAACAAGCTATTTTTTAAGTTTGTTGTACAAAACTGCACACATACATTTTTTTCACCACTGTAGGTTAAACTTAGTGATAAGAAAATAGTTCTGTGCAAATTTAAACAAAAATAGTATTCCTTGAAAACATTCTAGTCTTTGATAGAAAAAGACTTATCAATGAGTAAAAATAACTATTCACGAATAATTTGATGTAAAAAAGTACTAGAAAAGGATTTTTCATTACGAGATGCTTAAAAATCTGTTTCAAGGTAGAGATTTTTCAGTATTCGGAAAATTTTGTAAAACTGTAAATCCGTAGATTTTGCTGAACATATATTGTGTTGTATTGATGGTAGTGACCCTAGCTATCACCCCTGCAGTATGTCGTGCTATTTACTGGACATCCTGTATGAAAAACACTACTAGTCTAGTCGTGCAGGTGTCTCAATATATGGGCTGGTGATGCCACCTAGAAGTTTTAGACTCAATTGAAGGGTGCTTTAAGGCTGAAGACCTAAATCTGATTAAAACCATTCACCAGTCTCGAACATAGGCGCAATGTAGCCAATTTCGGTTTTCTACAGTATGCATTTAAAGCTGTGCGCTGGAATTGCATAACTTAATTCCTCCCTCTCCCTTTCACCATGGGACAGCCAGTCGCTTGCCAGTTCCCTTTCGTTGTCAACTCATTTGAACCAAACGGTATGCTTCGTCGTTCGTAATTCGTACAGCAAATGAGAAGAATAAGTTGACAGCATCTGTCTTTCCATCCAAATATAATGTGTGTCTTCAAGGCAAGAGTAAATAGGCTTTTGTAAGTTCAGTGGGCTTTACCATCTTCGGCTGCATCACCACTTACCATCAAGTAAGATAGTAGTCAAGCGCTTATAATAGTAAAAATAAAAATTACATTAATTTTGTATCTGGTTTTAACATTTTATTATGTGAAACTCATAAAGAATTTGTAAATTCTTTCGTACTTTCATCATTTCTTACTTGGTGGGTGGACATAGTCCCCGTGACCATGGTGCAAAGCACCCAAAACGTTGAAATTAATAAAATAAGTTAAAAATAAGTTAATTAAACGCGATATAATCCGTAAAAGTAGTTTTATTCAATGTGTAGTGTTCGTAAATATAAGAAATCATTATGAAATATTCTTTTCAGTAATTTATCTACTTCTCACAGAGACACTTTAATTCAAAATTTCAATCATATTTCTCCAGGAATAAAAACTGTCAGTACGGAATCACTATACCTGGGTGTCTCGTTATTTTCGATAGCATTAAACCTGTTTTAAAAACAAAATTTGATCAGTTTTAAACTACGTTGATAAATTATACATTGCGCTTACTATTTTAAAATATTGTCTCCATGTACCTAGATTTATATACTTACTCCGCTCGAGTCCAGTCTGGAAATGTTTGGATATTTCTAAAGATATTGATAATAATCTTAAAATTGCTATAGAAAAAATTCTAAATTTAACTTTAAATACAACAGCCTGGACTCAAGCTACTTTACCTATAAAATTTGGTGTAGTATTGGTGAGAAATCTTTCTAGCGTTGCATTGCCTGCTTTCCTTGCTTCCGTGCATAGTGTCAGTAATTTATGTAACATAATTTTAAATAATAAAGTAGACCTGTGCTTTGCTACGGAGGCAGGGCAGACATGGCAAACGCTCTGTCCCGGCGAAAATGTTCCACTGGAAATTAACCAACAAAAACAGTGGGATATTCCGTTGGTACAGAGTGTGCAGAAAGATTTGTTTTATAATTTCCATAGTGACCAAGATAAGGCACGCTTTCTAGCTGTTTCGACTAAGGAATCTAGTCACTGGTTACACGCTTTACCATCAAATAATCTCGGCACATTATTTGATGGGTAAAAGCACGCATCGCTGTAGGAATCCGACTAGGGCGGCATTTGTCAACCCCATGAGTGCCCTGTGGTAGCAGCATCGACAAGTTTGGGCTCCACGGACTTTCTTGTAAGAAATGTGCTGGTAGGTTTTCACGGCAAGGTTCTTTGAACGATGTCATCCGAAGGGCTCTTGTCTCTATAAATGTTCCTCAGTTTTAGAGCCTTGTGGAATATTTAGAGACGATGGCAGGAGACCCGACAGTATGACATTGGTCCCTGGGAGAGAGGTAAAGCCCCAGTGTGGGATGCTACTTGCGTAGACACTTTGGCGGCCTCTCATCTCAGGGTACCTCGTTTAGAGCTGGGGCGGCATCAGAGGCAGCTGAACTGAGTAAGTGGCGAAAATGAGTCTCTGAAAGATGACTACATATTTGTGCCATTATTTGTGTCCGTGGGGTCCACGTGCGGTGAAGTTCTTAAAGGAACTCCATCCGCGGCTGGTCGTTGCTGCTGGTGATAAGAGGGCTGGCTCTTTTCTCGCTCAAAGGCTAAGTATAGTCATTCAACGGGGAAACGCAGCCAGCGTTCTTGGCACGATACCGCGTGGAGTGGGACTGTTTGATAATTAAATTACTAGTTTTAGTTTTTTTTAATTATATTTTGTAATATTGTATATAATAAAATATTGTATATTATGTTATGTAAATTAATGTATATTAAAAATTTGAAATTGAATAGATGAATTTGATTTATTTTTCTCTCGCTCATACTTAAATGTTATTTTTCCAAAAGAAAGGGTTTTATGTAACAAACAGTTTGCAAAAATAAAAATGTAAGCTGTAGTGCTTGCAGTCCAGAAGTTGGTAAGCAAAATGAAATAAAAAAAGTAAAACAATGAAGACTAAAATATATGTTCGTTGTCGCTGCTAAACCGCTTACCAAACTACAAAGTAATGCGGGTTCATTGTTACTTAGTAGCGGAGATATTTAAAAGGATTTTACATATCCAGACTGGCTACTAATAGGAAACTAAGATACCAATTAAAATACCTACGTAATGTTATAACCGGATCTTTAACGCGATAATCGCCGATGCAAGCTTTATCATAATTATCATTTTTACAGCACTTCACAAGTCTACTGCTGAACTGCCTCTCCCAAGGAAACCCACAAAGCACGGTTCTGAGCCACCTGATGATGCAAGTTTATTACATCTAATATATAAAATTGATGTTTCTTTGTTCATACTTTATGCGCTACTATACCGTTCATCTTGTTGCACTAAAACTTTGTCAGCTTATTGCTTGCACTTGCGCGTATGTTATAGGCATAGTACAATTAACTTACACTAGGTGACGCGTATCGTACCGCTTATTTATTAAAAATATAGATCATTCAATTTCAATGATTGTAATATCATTCCTAATTAAACAATATAACTCTTCAAAATTTAAAACGATATTTCCACTATTACTTCTTCAGTGCAAGCAATGCGCCGGGTACCAGCTAGTTTTCTACCGACTTCAAAAAGGAGGAGGTACACAAATGAACTGTAATTTTTTGTTTTTTTGTTTTATGTGTGTTACCTCATAACTTTTTTCTAGGTGAACCGATTTTGATGATTCTTTTTTTATTTGAAAGCTGGTGCTTTTCATGTGGTCCCATATAAATTGATCAAGGTCTGACCAGTAGTTTTTGAGTTATACATACTTAATAATTTATATTGTTAAATTTTTTTAATTTTACCACTTGTATACTGGCTGGTGATTAGGTTATCACATTAAATAGCACAGCGTTAAATACAAGTTCATATATGTCTGTTCAAATAATAAAATAAACTTGGATTCGCAACGAGGAACAAGCATTACAACTTCAACTACCAATTACTTTCATTACTATAACTACAGAACAGATGTTATTGGAGGAGGAGTATCCTTATGTCCATAATAACCTGAAGCACAGTTTATCAGAGTCAATACGTACAATAACTATCTGTGGATAAAACTAGAAAAATATGCACTCGAAGTAGGAGTGGTATATAATCCTGGACACATTAATTTCAAGCATTTTCTCGAGGTATATGAATCACAATTACAAGAAAGAAGCAGAGCAATAATTTTCGGTGACTTCAACGTTGATTTACTCAAAAAAGATTTAGAGACCAAAAGATACAATCATCTGCTAAAACAGATTGGATACAAGATCACAAATAAAATCACAAAAAAATACTACACCAGACAAGGACTTACAAAACAATCTATCCTAGATCATGTAAGCACCAACTTAAAGGAAGAAAACTTTCATATGGTATATGTCAACTCATCTTTTTCTGATCATAGACAGTTTTATGTGGAAATCAAGAAAATAAAACCGCCCCCGAGAAAATATTATCAATACGAAGCCATAAATTATAAATAACTTCGTAAATCATGGAGAAAGCAGGAATGCAAGAACCCAACAATGACTTTACAAGACTGGAAAAACTAATAAAAAAATGTACGGAAGAAAGCAAAGTTATAAAGACCAAAATTATGAATGAACCACAAAAAGAGTGAGTAAACAAAAGTATCATAACAGAGATAAGATAGAACTACAGAAAAACCCAGAAAGAGAAGACCTGCGAGAAAAGTTTATCTCCAAAAAACATAAAATATCCAAGTTGATCCGGGAAACAAAGAAGTCATATTATAAGAAAGAATTCGACAAATATAGTGGAAAGCCCAAAAAGCTATGGAATTTAAATAATACCCTTACGAATAACAAATTTAAACAAAGGTGCGCTCCTTTAAAACTTATTGTTAATTCAATAGAAGTTACAGATTCTCATGAGATATGCAATATATTTAATAAATTTTTTGCTACTGTAGGGCTATATTTAGCTGACGAAATACCTATTCAATACCATGTCAATTACATTCACGCACTACCCAAAAACATTTTTACAAAATTCGCAAATGAATAGTTTAGACCCATGCACTGAAGAAGAAATCCTTAATATTATTAACAAACTTGATTCAAACAGTAGTCTTGGTCTGGATGGTATTAGTACAAAGGTTATCAAGTGTGAAGGACTTAATAAATTCATTAACGAAAACTTTAACAAACTTTACAAAACGGATAATTTCCAGACTCACTTAAAATAGCCAAAGTAACACCTATTTACAAATCGGGACCAAAACAGAACTGGCAACTATCAATCAATTTCCGTATTGAGTATTATCAAAATTGTCGAAAAAATCTACATACGGCTACAAAACTACTTAGACTCTATTGATTTCTTTTTGAGAGACAGTACGGATTTCATTCTAAAAGTAATACACTCACAGCTACAATTGATCTCGTAACTAAAATCAAACATAACATTGATAAGAAAACATCATACTAGGAGTATTTAGTGATTTAAAAAAAGGCGTTTGACACCGTAAGTCATTAATTGCTCTTAAAAAAACTGGAAGTCATTGGTATTACTGGCATAGCCTCAAAAATGTTTGAGTCTTACCTCACGAATAGATCCCAGATCGTAAAAATAGACAGTAGCACCCAAAGTCCCCCACAACCCATATCCTATGGAGTTCCACAAGGTTCAATACTGGGTCCTCTGCTCTTCTTAGTCTATATTAATAATATGCATGAGTTGGGCTTGAATGGCGATATCACACTTTACGCCGATGACACTTGTCTTTTTTACTTTGGTTCTTCAATTCATGATCTTGTCTCTCAAGCCCAGCACGACCTTGACATTCTTCGCGATTGGTTACAATACAATTTACTAACTATCAACATTTCCAAAACTAGCTACATAATATTTAAAGCAAAAAATAAACCTATACCCAATTACTCACCTCTCAAAATGAATAATACACCATTGCAAGAAAAAATCAATGAAAAATATCTTGGCCTTTATTTGGATACCCATTTAACATGGAATATTCACATTAAATATTTAATAACCAAATTAATGTCACTTCACGCCTCCATACATACCACATACCACAGAAACTACATACGTTTCACAATATACAATATGTAAAACCACACCTGATATATCTCATCGAGGTCTGGGGAAGCGCTGCCAGTAATAGATTAAACAAATTACAAGTCCTACAAAATAAAATAATAAAAATGCTATTCAACTACAATTTTCGAACATCAACTTCAAAAATTTTCCAAGAAAGGAATCTGATGAATATCAAACAATTATACATTTATAACACCTGTATATTTATTTATTCGTAAATCCATGAACAAGAAGGTCGCCAAGCGAAAGAAAGTTGGGCGCATCTGCACTCGACGCGCGAGCTTCATCGTTTTGCCTAAGACTCGAACAAAGTACGGCCAGACCACAATTACATGCGAAGTTGCGCGCCTTTTTAATAAGATACCCACGGAAATCAAAAATGTAGACTCGTTCAATGTATTCAAAAAGCGACTAGCAAATCATATAATCACAAACATATCTATCTGAGTGCGTTGGACGGGTTTGTTCCTGGTCTTGGTTTATGTTGTGGTGCTAAGGTGATAGTGAATCCCAGAATTTATGAGTGACTGTTGTCATTTTATAACTTTTCTTTTATTTGTATAGATTTTTCCCGTCGATAGCTGTTTTTGATGTTGTTTATTTTTCAACAACATAGGTACGACAACGAATTTTGTTACTTAGATTTACTTTTATCTATGTTCTCATGTAAGTGGCGTATATAATGTCTTTATGAGAATAAATGTCTTTAAACCTAAACCTAAACCATAAATCGCATTCAATTCGGGATAATTTCAAATAAAATTAGAAGTTTTATTTACTTGCCTATTAAACGATATATCATTATTTATATATTTGAACTTAAGTTTAAAATTTGGCTACTCTTTGAAAAATAACCCTGTAGAGGTTAAAACGGTTGCCTCTTAAATATTTTCTGGTGAAATCTGTTCGTCATATTCTCCACCTGATTGGTATAAATCAGCTGATTGGAATGAGATGCGGCACTCTTTTGAATTCTATTCTTGACAGGATGTCTACTTCCCTTTTGCGGATCCATCGAGCTGCTCAGAAGCTATAACCGATATGTTGCGTCAAGCGATGGAGTATTTTATCCCCTTTTTTGACGCCTCCATTGGTGGCAATGCTCGCCCACGGTTTAACATTGAATACACCCAAGCTGAAAAGCACAAACATTTGGCGTGTCTATCCTGGGTTGAAGCATGAGACTGCAAAGTTCCGCCAGGCCGCCAACTCCTTCTAAAAGCGTTACGGAAACATATCGACGTGAAACTCTCTGCCAGACCATCCGGCACTAGAGCTTTTTAGTCTCTAACCAAAGCGGTAGGGACGAACTTCTCTCGGCCTCCGCTGTTAAAACTGGATAGCACACTAGCGCATACGGCTAAAGAGAAAGCGGAATTTTGCACGTATGTCTACGCCTGCAATTTACGTCTAGACAGTGTCAACAACGTTCCACCTGAATTTCATCACGGAGGTAACTCTATGTCGCAGGTTAGTAGTATCACCAACAAGGAGGCCCTTAAAACCTTGCGGAGTCTAGACGTGAATAAAGCTAGTGGTCCAAATGGTACCTCGGTTATAGTTCTAAAGGCTTGTGCACCTGAGTTCGCTCCTGTGCTGACAAGTTTGTACCGCCTCTCATTTAGGACTGGAATAGCGCCAAAATCCTGTGATCTGACCAATTTAAAGCCTGTTCAAAAAGAGTTAGCCGTGCCGGCCCTGCCAATCATCGGCCAAACTCAATTATTCATGGCATACCTAAAACAGAATGACCTGCTAAGTGGCCGCCAATTTCAGCGAAACCCGTACGGGTTTCACTGAAATTTCAGCGAAACCCGTACGGGTTTCACTGAAATTGTTCATCTAGGAACCTTCTAGCATATGCCATGCATATATCGGGCGATACACTCGAGAACAGTGTGGAAGCACTTGCTGTTTCCCATGATGTCTCGAATGCCTATTACAGAGTTTAGCATGGTAGGCTTTTGGGCAAGTTTCTAGCTTACGGCTTACCCCCTGGCATGATTAACTGGGTGAAGGACTTTCTGAGTGAACGGTCTCTCCAAGTCGTCGTCGATGGCTGTTCATCCGATCTTATGCCGACTAACGCCGGAGTTCCTCGTGGGCCCGTTCTCTCCGCAGCTCTATTCCTGCTGCATATTAGTGTTCTGCTTATGCGCAATATCTATGAGTATTGAGATGACAGCATAGAGCAAGATGCCAGGGCCACCAGACGTCACTTATTTTCTGACGAACGAAGTGTGTAAGATTGAGTAGTGTATGTAGTATGATCGCATGCCTACCTGCTAGTTTGGCCAGTGGGCCATTTTCCAGGTACCTGGCCCTGGGATCTTGGACTAGCAGAGTTGTTCAGAGATACCAACCAACTGCTCGGGCCAATCGGGATCAAATCAAGTCCGAAATAAAAACTATAGTTCAGCGGGTAATTCACATAATACAGGCAGTCTTCAAAACAAAAAACTGTCTCATTGCAAAAAGGAGGCTGCTCTTGGCTCTTTCTTTGCGAAATTTATCATTGGATTAAACTGAAGGCCTTCAGTTGTTGGGGCTTTAGATTTCCTCAAACCTAATCTGCGGGCGGTTTACTTTTTTACTTACAGCAATACTTCACGCCGGGACAGCTGCTTACTATAGATTAACTAGACTAGCTTTTTATATAGTAAAGCACTAGTCTAGTCGTGCACGGAGTGTCTCTGAAATATATGGGCTGGTGATGCCACCTAGAAGTTTTAGACTCAATTGAAAGGGGTGCTATAAGGCTGATGACCAATTCAAACCATTCACCAGTCACGAACATAGGCGCAAAGTAGCCAGCCTTTCGGTTTTCTACAGTATGCATTTTATAGGCTGTGCGCTGGAATTGCATAACTTAATTCCTCCCTCTCCCTTTCACCATGGGACAGCCAGACGCTTGGCCAGTTCCCTTTCGTTGTCAACTTACCACTCATTTGAACCAAGCAGTATGCTTCGTCGTTCGCAATTCGTACAGCAAATGTGAAGAATAAGTTGAACCAAGCGGTATGCTTCGTCGTTCGTAATTCGTACAGCAAATGAGAAGAATAAGTTGACAGCATCTGTCTTTCTATCCAAATATAATGTGGGTGTCTTCAAGGCAAGAGTAAATAGGCTTTTTTAAGTTCAGTGGGCTTTACCATCTTCGGCTGCATCACCACTTACCATCAAGTAAGGTAGTAGTCAAGCGCTTATAATAGTAAAAATAAAAATTACATTAATTTTGTATCTCGGATTTAACATTTTACTATGTCAAACTCATAAAGAATTTGGGTATGCGAGGACCAACTTTCTGCTAGACTTTGTATCTTGAACAAGAGAAGTTTCTTAGTTGAAAAGGAGTAGTTCTCCGGGGTGGAAAGTCATTTATATTTTTGAAACTTAAATGGTGATATATAATTAAAGGACTTTTGTTTAATATGGTTATATAACATAATTTACCGTGTGGTGGCGGTGTAAGAATATCCACTACCTCATATCATCCTGTGGGTGTCGTAAGAGGCGACAGAGGGAAACAAATCAGGAGATGACTAAAAATAAAAAAAACTGCGGTTACTAATCCGCTTGCTAAGCGTGGCAACTATGGCAAATGTCCTTCTTATGAGACAATCTATGGGGAGGCTAGAGATATGTTTAGCAGTGGACCAATAGGCTGTAATGGTAACATAATTTAGGCACTAACCTTAGAGATAAGTTTGTGTAGATAGCTCTAAGTTAAGAACCCATGGCCCGCTCGAAGCTGAGCTAAAATTTATAATATATTTATAATCTGAGTGTTTTTGATTTACATAATATTTTAAACATCGTGAAAACTATACTATATCTAAATACAATACTAACTATATCGTGATAATAACACCTTTTATTTATCCCTTAGTGTGGGAACCCTAAACACGAAACATATTGTAAAGTTTTTGTCACCCTTATTTTCCAATCCTGGAAAGAATTCAATAATTTAACCAGGAAAAAAGTCATGTGACATCTTCATGGAACGGATAATCAATAAAATAATAGTTGAGTATATAGACGGAAACAGTTTTCCATCTAAGAGTCAGTTAGGTTTAATATCTGATAAATCGACTTATGATGTAGTTAATGTGCTTACTGGCTATGTTGTGAGAAATCTGGGCAAAAACAAGAAAACTATACATTTTACGAATAGCTTTCTAATAGATTTCAATGAGTCAAAATAAACTACCAGTGGACATCTGCCTATCATATACACATGGTATACTTTAGGTCCAAGCCCATCTGCATAAATGACCTCTATCAGCTTAAAACCCAAATATCCTCTTTTCTAAAAATTCATGGGAGAAAGGGTAAAAAGCACAATGTGATGTAACTCTGACTCTCAACATACACAAGACACAATTTATCTCTTTTAGTATGCGAAGTTCTACCCAACCTACTTACTTCGTCTCACTCACTAGTTTTCATAACAGTTCTTACAAAAACTTTGTTCCTATTCTTCTTTGACCAAAATCACCACAAAAATATTTAAGTGTAATATAAGACCAAAACTTATCCTTTCGTGAATATGATTATAATATAAAATAGTCTGTGCGAAACTGCGAGAACAAGGTCTTGTTTCCGAAAACCTTCAACATGTTGCGAACACCAAATTGATTAAACAACTAGCTCTTGCTCAATCAATCCTGAATTACTTGTAGGGGATCTGCACCTAAATCGATCCTTAATCTTATAGAAGTAACACAAAGAGCAAACGTAAAGTATGCACATTTAAACATTGATTTTTCCCTACTTTTCAATTATATTAATCCTCTGGAGGCTATTTATTATGCAAACGGTGCTGAAACATCATTCTTATTTCTATACAAGAAATAACAGAGATTAATTTCTTGTTATTAAATCGAAAAAAAGTTTTCGTGCAAAAACAGATCCCTTTTTCAATAAGTCGAGAATTAAAGAAATTATATTGCTGATTAAAGGAGAATTAAATTTACACATTTCTAAAAATAAGTGTAGGCGATCGGTTTGCTAAAATAAGACCTAGTAAAGTTCAAATAAACAAACAACGGTTGGGTTTAGATGTAACATAATTTAATTTTTATATTTATATATATATACCATACAATAATTTATAGATACTTTATTTTATACAATTTAAATAATACTAGTAACGCTATTAACATTACTAACACTCCCGTTGAATACTTAAGTAAGTTAAAATGCTTGTGTTAAGAGAGGTTAGCCACATTAGTCGAATAGCGGATTTAAACCAAAAACTTTCTGAGTTTACAATCCGCACCCTTCCACTAGTAGGATTCGCTTCCTAGATAAATAAATTATGTGATCTTTTATCAAATAAACAGGGATAATCTTAAGTAGCCCCAAATAAACCTAGGTTTATTATTACTTTCCACGTCCTCCCAAATGTCTCAAAATCATCAAATTGCGTAAGAACCACGTATGTACAATATAATTCATAATATAAACCAACACTGGTATAATGAAGTTTAATTAATGATTAATACTGACCGGTTATTGAACATATTGCCCTTATTAATCACTTAATCCATAAGTAAATTTGATTTCGATCTGGGTAAATTCTTTCGTACTTTCATCATTTCTTACTTTGATACAATGAATTTTTAATTTGAAATTTTAAAAATATTGGTCTTGAACCAAATAGCAATAAATGTGAAATATTTTTGAATAAAACTAAAAAAATTTACGGATTATATCGCGTTTAATTAACTTATTTTTAACTTATTTTTATTAATTCCCGATGTTTAGGGTGCTTTACAGCACCCATGGCCAAGGGGGACTGGGGGGGTGGACATAGTCCCCCGTGACCATGGGTGCTGTAAAGTACGCGAAACGTCGGGAATTAATAAAAATAAGTTAATTAAACGCGATATAATCCGTAAAAGTAGTTTTATTCAATGTGTAGTGTTCGCGTAAATATAAGAAATCATTATGAAATATTCTTTTCCAATAATTTATTTACTTCACACAGAGACACTTTAATTCAAAATTTCAATCATATTTCTCCAGGAATAAAAACTGTCAGTACGGAATCACTATACCTGCTAGGTGCCTCGTTATTTTTCGATAGCATTAAACCTGTTTTAAAAACAAAATTTGATCAGTTTTTAAAACACGATGATAAATTGTAAACATTGCGCTTACTATTTTAAAATATTGTCTCCTTGTAGCTAGATTTACATACTTACTCCGCTCGAGTCCAGTGTGGAAATGTTCGGAAATTTAAAAGATATTGATAATAATCTTAAAATAGCTATAGAAAAAATTCTAAATTCAACTTTAAATACAAAAGCCTGGACTCAAGCTACTTTACCTATAAAATTTGGTGGTAATGGTGTGAGAAATCTTTCTAGCGTTGCATTGCCTGCTTTCCTTGCTTCCGTGCATAGTGTCAGAAATTTATGTTACATAATTTTAAATAATAAAGTAGACCTGTGCTTTGTTGCGGAGGCAATGCAAACATGGCAAACGCTCTGTCCTGGCAAAAATGTTCCACTGGAAGTTAACCAACAAAACAGTGGGATATTCCGTTGGTACAGAGGGTAGAAAGATTTGTTTTAATTTCCATAGTGACCAAGATAAGGCACGCCTTCTAGCTGTTTCAACTAAGGAAGCTAGTCACTGGTTACACGCTTTACCAACAAATAATCTCGGCACATTATTTGATGGGTAAAGCTTGCGCATCGCTGTAGGAATCCGACTAGGAGCGGCATTTGTCAACCCCATGAGTGCCCCTGTGGTGGCAGCATCGACAAGTTTGAGCTCCACGGACTTTCTTGTAAGAAAAGTGCTGGTAGGTTTTCACGGCAAGGTTCTTTGAACGAGTTCATCCGAAGGGCTCTTGTCTCTATAAATGTTCCCTCGTTTTTAGAGCCTTGTGGAATATTTAGAGACGATGGCAGGAGACCCGACGGTATGACATTGGTCCCTTGGGAGAGAGGTAAAGCCCCAGTGTGGGATGCTACTTGCGTAGACGCTTTGGCGGCCTCTCATCTCAGGGGTACCTCGTTTAGAGCTAGGGTGGCATCAGAGGCAGCTGAACTGAGTAAGTGGCGCAAATATGAGTCTCTGAAAGATGACTACATATTTGTGCCATTATTTGTGTCCGTGGGGTCCACGTGCGGTGAAGTTCTTAAAGGAACTGCATCCGCGGCTGGTCGTTGCTGCTGGTGATAAGAGGGCTGGCTCTTTTCTCGCTCAAAGGCTAAGTATAGTCATTCAACCGGGAAACGCAGCCAGCGTTCTTGGCACGATACCGCGTGGAGGGACTGTTTGATAATTAAATTACTAGTTTTAGTTTTTTAATTATATTTTGTAATATTGTATATAATAAAATATTGTATATTATTATATATATTAGATTTATTTTCTCTCGCTCATATTTAAATGTTACTTTTTCCAAAAGAAAGGGTTTTATGGAACAAACAAATTGCAAAAATAAAAATGTAAGCTGTAGTGCTTGCAGTCCAGAAGTTGGTAAGCAAAATGAAATAAAAAAAAACAATGAAAACTAAAATATATGTTCGTAGTCGCCGCTAAACCGCTTTCCAAACCACAAAGTAATGCGGGTTCATTGTTACTTAGTAGCGGAGCTATTTAAAAGGATTTTACATATCTAGAGTGGCTACTAATAGGAAACTAAGATACCAATGAAAATACACTACATATTCACGTTTAACCGATCATGCGGGAAGATCTGTTTATGACTTTGCCTTGACATATGGTCTGACACAACTGGTTACTTCGCCTACGCAGATTCCAGATGGAGAATCATACATTTTCCTGTTGGACCTTCTGCTGACTTCTAATCCGGATGGATATCAGGTTTCCGTCGATGCCCTCTCGGCTCTTCGGACCATTGTCTGATCCGGAGTGTGGTGCCACCACGCCCCTCGCGGTTGCGTTCTACAGGTTGCCGCCGTGTTTGGCATTACAGGTCGGCGGATTGGGACGGAATGCGGTCTTTCTTTGCATCCTACCCATGGGGCGGGTTTGCTTCTCGCCGGATGATCCCAGCGCTGTTGCTGACTCTGTCACTGATGTCGTGCTGCAGGGAATGGAACTATTTATTCCATCATCTGTGGTACCCATCGGAGGCAGATCTCAGCCTTGGTTTGGTCGCTCCTGTAAGACTGCATTACGCAGTAAGCAGGAGTGCTATCAGGCCTGGGCCAGCTTCGGCGGCTCGGGATGTAAACACCAGCATGCTTAAAAGAAGTATAACTTCGCCTCCAGGTCCTTCAAAGAGTTACTGCCAAAGCAAAGTCAGAGCACATAGGCAGAATTGGCGAGAAACTAGTTCAACTTCCTTCGGGAACCCGTGCATTCTGGTCTCTCGCCAAGGCTGTCCAAGGAATTTCTGTGCCATCACTACCATCTCTGCACAGGAGGACGACTCACTTGCCCACGCCGCAATTGAGAAAGCCGACCTTTAGGCCCTTTGCGTCCAACTCGACTCTTGATGACGTTGGGAACACACCGCCGACCATCCCGCGGTGTGAGTGCTCCATGCCAGATGTGCGGTTCTCACAGCGCTCAGTTCGCAAAGCACCTCTCCTGGACATCCACAAGTTGAGTGGGCCTGACGGAATCCCCAATTGTGCTGAGGACGTGCTCCAGAGTTGGCACCGGTTCTAACGCGTCTTTTCCGGTACTCCTACTCCCTAGGCGTAGTCCCGAAATCATGGAAGACAGCTTTGTCCAACTGATCCCTAAAAAGGCGACTGTTTAGACCGTCCAACTACAGGCCTATCGCCATCACCCCTTGTTCTCCAAAATAATGGAGTCCGTTATAAACTGCCAGCTCATGCGGTACCTTGAGGATCACCAGCTGATTAGTGACCGCCAATACGGTTTTCGTCGGGGTCGATCAGCTGGTGATCTTCTGGTCTACCTGACTCATAGATGGGCGGAGGCAGTAGAGTCAAGGGAGGCATTGGCCGTTAGTTTGACATTGCGAAGGCTTTCGATCGGGTTTGGCACAAAGCGCTTCTTTCAAGCTCCTTCCTATGGACCTTCCTGAGTAATTTTGCAATTGGATCACCAGCTTTCTTGCAGATAGAGCATCAAGGTCGTTGTAGACGGTGCATGCTCCGACTACAAGCCTATTAACGCTGGTGTTCCACAGGCTGCGTGCTATCACCAACGCTGTTTCTTCTGCATATCAATGATATGTTGCAAACCGGTAGCATTCATTGCTATGCGGATGACAGTACTGGTGATGCTCTATACACCGGCCGAGCCAATATTTCTCGGGAAAACGTCGCCGAGTACCGGAACAAACTTGTTCTGAAGTCGAGTCTTTGCTGAACAAAGTCTCGGATTGGGGCGACTAAATCTAGTCCAGTTTAATCCTCAGAAGACACAAGTTTGCGCGTTTACCGCTAAAAGAACCCCTTTATCGTGTCTCCTCAGTTTCAAGGCACTCCCCTTGTTGCCTCAGCCGGTATCGGAATCCTCGGCGTCGACTTATCGAGTGACGTGCAGTTTCGTGGTCACTTGGAAGAGAAGGACAAATTGGCCTCTAAAAAGCTTGGCGTGCTCAGCAGAGCGGGACAGTATTTCATGCCGGCACAACGCCTGCAACTTTACAAGGCGCAGGTTCGGCCTCACATGGAATACTGTTCCCATCTCTGGGCTGGGGCCCCAGTGCCAGCTCCTTCCACTTGACCGCATCCAGCGCAGAGCGGCTCGAATCGTCGACGACCGAGTCCTTTCCGATCGGCTCGATTCATTGTCGCTGCGAAGAGATGTTGCATCTTTGCATTTTCTTTCGCATTTACCACGGGAGTGCTCTGAGGAATTGTTCGGATTAATCCCAGCCGCCAAATTTCACGAACGCACATCGCGGCAGAAATCCCGATACCATCCACACCATCTGGATGATTGGCGGTCCACCACTGTGCGATTTAGAAGATGTTTTTCCTCACACAACTTCCTTGTGGAATAGTTTACCACCAGCAATTTTCCGGACCGACACGACTTAGGGACCTTCAAGAAAAGAGCCTACTCCTTTTTAAAGGCCGGCAACGCATCTGCAATTCCTCTGGTTCCCTGGTGTTGCAGTTGTTCATGGGCGGCGGTAGTCACTACCATCAGGTGAGCCGCATGCTCGTTTGCCCCTCTCCTATTAAAAAAATGTTATAACCGGATCTTTAACGCGATAATCGCCGATGCAAGCTTTATCATAATTATCATTTTACAGCACTTCACAAGTCTACTGCTGAACTACCTCCCAAGGAAAGCCACAAAGCACGGTTCTGAGCCACCTGATGATGCAAGTTTATTACATCTAATATATAAAATTGATGTTTCTTTGTTCATACTTTATGCGCTACTATACCGTTCATCTTATTGCACTAAAACTTTGTCAGCTTATTGCTTGCACTTGCGCGTATGTTATAGGCATAGTACAATTAACTTACACTAGGTGACGCGTGTATCGTACCGCTTATTTATTAAAAAATATAGATCATTCAATTTCAATAATTGTAATATCATTCCTAATTAAACAATATAACTCTTCAAAATTTAAAACGATATTTCCACTATTACTTCTTCAATGCAAGCAATGCGGCAGGTACCAGCTAGTTTTCTACCGACTTCAAAAAGGAGGTACACAATTGAACTGTAATTTTTGTTTTTTTGTTTTGTGTGTTATTATAGGTGAACCGATTTAGATGATTCTTTATTTGAAAGCTGGTGCTTTTCATGTGGTCCCATATAAATTGATCAAGGTCTGACCAGTAGTTTTTGAGTTATACTTAATAATTTATATTGTTAAATTTTTTTAATTTTACCACTTGTATACTGTGTGGTGATTAGGTTATCACATTAAATAGCACAGCGTTAAATACAAGTTCATATATGTCTGTTCAAATAATAAAATAAACAATTATACCAAAAATAAAAAACAAAATAATTAGCGTAAAAATTGACACGAAATAAATCACCTTGACAATATTAGTTTACTGACTTGAAGTACGGTACGATTTCTTTACTCGTGTGCTTGAAGTGACCTGTAAAAGCGGCAACGGTGCGGCAGATGCGCAGTGCTCACGCGGCATCGACATAGGTAATTATTTACGTACACTTTCTCATTTAGAGGTAATTAGGCAAAAAACGAAAAAAGGGCTACCGCGATTAGAATGTTACTTATTATATATTCTATTAGTTGTGTATGGTCATAAGTATGTAGGATAAGTTTTTTCATTTAATGTGATAACCTTATCGCCCCTCCGTATAAAAAAGTCACTGTCGAGTAAGTGTGTAACCTTAGTCCGATTAAGACAAATATTAATTTTATTATTATTTTGCTAGTTTGGCGAAATTAATTAAAATGGCAGCAGAAAAATAGTTTCATTTTTAAAGGACCCACAGAGCGTCATCCTTAACTTACTACCGAGTATGTTACCTATATTTTTTTATAGAATTGATTAGACAAATGAACTAATACTTACTCTACCAGATATTAAGTTGCTGCAGAAGTCTATTGACATTTGTAACCAAATTCAAACAAAGAAGGCTGCAGAATTGTTATCTCCACTGAGAACTAAGATGAAATGGCTCTCACTCTGTAATTATTCTAGTTCCCAATAGCCTTCAGACCGGAACGCACTCAGAAAGATTTGACTAGATTGCTTGTATAAATTCCTCTGCTGGGCACACTATTAAGCACATAGACTTAGGATATACTAGCATATAGACCAACATAGTGCAAGGGAGAAAAATTTTATGGCAAAAATGCAAGATAGAAAAGGATACCAAATGTCATGACTCTGTAACCGATTTTGAATGACAGGTCGGCACAATTCGGCACGCAAGAAATAGCTCCGAGATATTTTGTAATTTTTAAAGTATAATAGTGGTTATTTTAGTAAGTAACTTTTTTCCAAAATGGTTAATTTTTCCGTGAGTGAGTGTGCTGTTAATAATAGAAATAATCCTGATAATTTCACATATCACAGGTAATTCTCAAGACGTCGTCAATGTTATGACGCGTTTATTTTTGGTTAAAATTTATGTTACATACTGTTTTAAATATAGAATATATTCAATTATTTTGTTAATTTTGATATTTTGCAAAGAAAAAAGTCACGTTGTTGATAATTTGCATGAATTTGGTAAATACATTTTTATACAAAATATTTTACATGTACGCTAGGGATTGACTCAACTATATCAAAATTAATGTCGATATTTATCTTGAATGTTTATAATGAATCGATAGACTTGCCTACACAACAAGAAAATAAATCCTCGGTTTGCGTTCTAAAATGTAATTTTATTTTGCCGTTTTTCAAACAGATTCCCTCCGGATTCTATAATTAGAAAAAGTGGTTAAGGTTCATTGGACGGGTTGGTTGGAATGCAAAGAAGAACTCAACAATTTGCAGCAAACATTTTCTTGAGAAGTATAAAAGAAAAAGTAGAATAAAAACAATTTTATTAAAAGGAGTCATTTCTACATTATTTGTACCAGTAAGTAAAATATTGTTATAATAAGACTTCAAAAATATAACTTTCAAAACTTTAGATAAATATAGAGACAGATTTTCATACATTATAAAACTGTAGTACATTAAAGACAAAAAATCTTGAGATTATCCTCTTTAAGCCATTATGAACCCAACTAAGTATCTATTTATAAACCAAAATAAATGTATAACCTTGCTTAACTAACCGCACAGCCTCACGGTCACACTAGTACAATATTCATAGCATCATGCTATTTTCCCCAAGGGGTTGAGCGGAGCTTCGGAACTTCGGATTATATTCCCAAATCATAACGATAAAACTTTTAGCGTAGTTGGGTATAGATATTTAGTAATGCTCCTCAAGCGCTACTAGATGACCGCGCATGAGACGTGATAGTATAAATTCCATAGTATTTGATACACACAACGGTCAATGCCCGATTCATGCTTGATGGTCGACGACATTGTCGCGAGGGCTTAAATAGCGTGGTTTATCCCCTACAGCGTTATTCCTAGAGAAGAGGAACTCGTGGTTAAGTAATAGCTGCGCAGATCAATAGATCTGCAAAATTAAGTTGCACTTACCGCGGTCAGTCCATGAATGAGTGACCATTTTCTTAACATACCGAGATTGAGAGAATAGAGAGTGCATTTGTATCCTCAGACACTTAGTGCACTTTACTGTGTTAAGATCATTATGATTTTAAAATTCATGCAGCTAAAATGATAATAAGTTTATTATTACTTTATACTTTTCAGTGACAGATGAAAGAATATAAACATGAAGCATGATGAAGCCTCATAAACATATTGGCCTTAAACAGAGCAATCTTATTTAACTGATTCTCCAAGTTTCCTTCCTTAAATTATTAAGTTTACATTCATACTTAAGTCGAATGTTAAAATAAACTTCTATAATCTATTTAATTATTAATTATTAAATGTTTGTAATTATCACAAGTAATACTTATATGAAAAATAAAGCAGCCATTATGTTGTACTCCGTGTCCCCGTTTTGTTTCCCCATCAAAACATTTTATAAAATATATAAAATATAAATAGGTATATACTTAGTTAAGTATCTACCTATTTATATTAAAAATATGTTAAAAAATAAATTCCGGGGAAACTGCCCACGGCAGTATCTAAATATTTTTCTCCAAAGATCATAGGGAGTTTTTTTAGGTTTTTCGGTAAAGTCACCTGGGATTTTATACATTTGAATTAAAATCCAACAAAAGGCAGGTAGGTTCAGCTTATTCCCAGGAACATGTTATATGAATATTTTTTAATTATTTTAGAACTATCATGGTAAAATTCAGTTAATTTTTGAAGTTATTCAACTTCATGCACTAAACAATTTTTTATAATCTTTTTACCGCTTCCATAACAATCATTTTCGATAGTCCTTTTAAGTAAAATATACATCACTAGCTAACGCACACAATGACAAATCAAAATTGGTCACGCGTTTTCGGGCTGTCAGGTGGTCTATACGCTAGTATATTCTAAGTCTATGATTAAGCATTAAAATGATTACTTTTTTCCTTTAAAAATTATTTCTGTTTTTTGGTAGTGTGTTTTTAAAAATATGCTTTGTAGAAAACGCTGATTAAAGGAGTCAATCGTTTTGGGCCCACTAGAAATTTTCGCGACCCTTAATGGTATTATATACAAAAAAAGATACCAATTTATTATTGTAAATAGCATAAAGATTTTATGAAAATCTAAACGGAATTAAGAAATCTGAAAAAAAGATTATTTGATATTTTTGTTTTTTTGTTTTTGGTTCAGATAATGTAATTTTAAAAAAAATTGGTTGCCTGTAAAGTCGGTATACGGGCGAAAGTTTTACGTGACAACGACTTTGAGTGGTAAAATAATTTTATTATGTCTGTCTCTCTCGCTCTTAGGCGGGCTAACCATGCCCGAGTGGAAGGACGCGTGCCTCTCACTCGCTCTCATTGTGAGCGCATAACGTGAGCGGAGCGTAACGCAGTTTCTTGAAGTGTCACCCGGCAAACCAATTTATAAGACGTTGTCACGTCAAAAAATTGTAGTAGAGATGTGCCAACTCGGAAGAAACTCGACTCGAGTTAACTTGAGTTGAAATTCACGTAACTCGAATAGTACTGAGTTACGCAACTCGAATTGACGGAACGAAGTTGTGTCAGTTTGTTACAAATTATTTTTATATTTGTTCCTTCACCCAAGATAATTATTATTACTTAACTTAATAGGTAGTTATATTTTATTGGTATATAGACAATTTTCATAAAATAATATCACTCTAACTTTATGACGTAGCGTATAGTTAATGTTATTAATAATTTAACTATCACGTATTACACTTAATCAGCTTGTTGATATTACATAATATATCTATAAATTGTTCGAATTAGTAAGTCGAGTTCATCACTAAATTGTAGACAGACACTGAATTGACCGTAAGATAAAGATGCGACTCGAGTAGAATTTTGTGACTCGAGTCACTCGGGTTTTATCATGTCACTGTAGTTGTACTCGAGTTTTTGAGTTATGCGAATTAACTATTTACAGTCCCTGCATCGATTGAAGTATATCACTGAGTTGATATTAGCGATTACCTTAGTTAAAGCATTTTTAAATAATAGTAATAATAATACTGTTTGATAATTAAATTACTAGTTTAAGTTTTTTATTATAGTTTTTAATACAATATAAAGTGGAGTTTCTATATTAATATACTTTCAAATAGGTACCTTTATTAAATAAGTCATATGTGACAATATGAAATAAAATACAAATATTTATTATTTATTTATTTGTAGTATTTCCATGTTTTTATTTACTGCAGACATGTAGCATTTCAAAATCTATAAACTGCTTTTCGCGTATCTTACAAATCGCTTCCATTTTTCAAAATAAGCCACACTGACGATTTTTGTTTTGTTGTTTCATTGTTATCATTCATACTTTAAACAAACAAGTATATTTAAATCACCTTTATGTTATGCACTACTTATACGAAGTAAAAAATAACAATGATAGCACAATCACGATATTATAAATCAAACTAAGTTCATATTTGACTACAACATGCCAGATGCAAGTTTCAGGCCCGCGGCGCCTTATACTATGTGAATTAGTTAATTAGATGATAGAATTAATGAATTAGTGAACTGACATCTATCTAGCGCTCCGAATCCACACGGTGCGTCGAGTTGACTCGGTAACTCGAGTGCAAGCGGACTCGAGTAAAATTTATTTTCACTCGAGTACCGAGTTACACAGATTCACTAGATTGAATCGAGTGAAAACAGAGTTCTAGTTGCATCACTACTTTAAGATTAAAGTATGTGGTTAATTATTATATACTTTAAAATAATTTTAGTAGCAAACTAGCAAAATTAATTTATAGCTAAAAGTTTATACGTGTTTGTTTACAAGACAATAAAATAAATATCGTCTCATCGATGCACAAGTGTTTAACATATAATGGATAATATCTATTTTTCCTTTTATTTTTTGTGGTCGCATGCTAAAATTGCCAATGACATTCAAAATTGAAAATGAAAACTAATGAGTTTAGTTAATTAATATAAGAGTATGTATCACAGAACACAATTACTCTCTAAGGTATGTATGTAATACAAGAGTATACTTTTACACCTAGAATTTTGGAAAATCAAAATAAGATCTATAATTTATGATGAATTACCTAAAAGAAATGACAAACACAGGTCTTAGAACCTTATTAGTATGTTAAAAGTGACAAAGTATTAAAGTTTTATGTTATTAGTAAAATCTAAATTAAATAATGGATAGAATAAATATATAAATGAAGTTTTTCTGTATGTTATAAGAAAATTAGAATCTATGGGTCGAGGATTTAAAGATTTCTATTTGATGTAGCTTCATCGGCTTTGAAGAGCGATTCATTTAACTGCATTTAGGTATAAATACCTTATGTATTCAGCAAGTTGCTCCATAAACTTGACAATACCAAATGGCATCAAACATGGATCCTGAATTTATGCCAGCCATAGTAGATAGACAGTACAGATAGTACATATATATGTGTAAATAAGTACTTATTACTTGTACTAGAAGCAAATATACAGTTTGCGTAAGTATTGTAACTTAGTTAAGCCATTTTACTTGTGTAATGGTTATATCCTTGTTGATCAGATGCTTCTATTATCCTTAGACTGATGTGTTTTTAACTCTGCAGAAAGGAATATTATTTTGTCATCTACTATCAGATAATTAATATAAAAATAATATCCTTTTCCCCTACATGAAACTAGTGAAAATAAGAAATCAGACAACTTTTACATAGTCAAATATTGTTGATGTAAATCCATAACTACTATTTGTGTATTTGATCATATGGAGCTGATTAATGGTGTATATTTTATAATAATTTCTTATTTATTTAACATACAGGCAGAGACAACAAAATACTGACAGAAATATGGAAATGTAGTTTATTGACATTGAAGTATAGTATATATATAGTCTTATACAATATTCATTAATTTTTTTCAGGTGGATCGCTTAGAATAAATGTGTATGTCTTGAAAGCTGAAATCTTGCCGAGCTGCTCGTAGGCAAAGACAAAAGTATATGGATATTGAATACAACAGTCTTATATTATATCTCACAACATTGATAATATCCTTCTGATTCATGTTATTATCAAGTTATTTTGAAAATATCTTTTGAAATGATAATGACTGACAATAATAAATACAATTAAATTATACATGTGTTTTTGTTATCCTTACACAACCAGTTTAAAACATCTTACTTCATATTTATCAGTGTGTAATAACATAGATAAACATGATATTACCTAGTCATTTTGGCTTTAATGGTGTTTGGGGTATGATAACTAATCAGTTAATATATTTTAAAACAAAGTTTACACACTGCACCTTTACTAATCAACAAAACATATTGAAACAAAGTCTTGACACCGCACCTGTCTGTATGTCTGTTCCACTATTAGATTACTATAGACTGCTTGGAAATAATTACAACAATATATGCAGTGGCCTTTTACTTTGTGTTTTATCCTTATACAACCAGTTCAAAACAGCTTTCTTACTATATAGCATTTAAAGGTAATATTATAAATAGACATATTATCCGTTATTCATCTTGGCTTTAATCATATTTATTTAATTACTGTAATGGTGTGTGTGATGTATATTCACTAATTAATTAATACCTGTAAAAAATAGTCTCCACACCACGTTTGTTTGTCTGTGCACTGTTTTGCCGGAACTGCTAAAAGGATTTTCCATCTATCTTAAAATATCTATAATGGCTGAATGTACCTACAAATTCGTTTAATACTATTAATTATTAAGCTATTATATTCTATATACACTATTCTAACTCATAGTATCGGTGAAAACTACTAGAAAATCGCTTTTAGTTTGTTTTAAGGTTATTGCGATATTCATATTTTAATTTTTAATTTTTCAGAATTCCCGTTAGATGCGATAAAACTAATATTAATTTTGTAATCTATAGATTATAAGAAATAAATCAACATACATTTCATTGAGGTTCACTAAAATTCGTGGTGGGCCCATTCTCCATACAAAAAGAAACTGTCTCCTTTGTCTTAGAAAGCTGAGATTTTAATCAATGTTTTTGGGAATCAAATATTAATTCTAGTACGAATAAAATAATGAATGTCAGAGTATCAACGGGGCCCCAAAAGTTAAGTGATTAGAATGACGTACGCTTAAACGTACCATCGGCTGTTTCGTAACGTATAATGAATAAATATATATATTTTGGTAAATCCAAATGTGTATGCCTTAAGCGCTCATGTTATACGTCAATTTTTTGAAGTATTTTAAATACACGTAAGTTTTCACTAATAACCTTATTACTATACTTCCAATTTTTCGATAATTTTATGAAAAAAAAATCTATCAAGTCCAGAGGTAAGGTCTCATTATGACTAACAAAACGAGGCCAAACTCGGCACACCTAGTTCTACTCTTCGAGGAGTTCCAGTAGCATTCACCGAAGTACAACTTCAGGTCACTCCATCAAGTTTGGAGGTAAGGTCTCATCATAACTAACAAAATTAGCCCAAACTCGGCATATCAATTTCTACTCATCAAGGAATTCCAGTAGCAGTCACCGGGGTACACCTTCAGGTCACTCCATCAAGACCAGAAGCAGAGACGGATTAAATGTCGACAGAGTCCTAGGTTAGCCTAGTACCTCATCGTCGCCGCTCTACCGGCCATATTATATCTATTATAAATTAAAACTACGCATTTTGCAAATAAACTATATTATAATATATAACTATATGAAAAATGTCATAAGAGAGTAAGAGCAATTTAGGAGTAATCAAATACGACGATTGTTTTTTTCTTTCGAAAACTTCCGCGCGCACCCCTATTTAAACTTGCGCCTCTGGGCACGTGCCTAGTCTGCTTTAAAGATAATCCGCTACTATCCGGAGGTAAGGTCGCATCATAACTAACAAAACGAGCCCAAACTCAGCACACCTATTACTATTACTACTCTTCGAGGAATTCCAGTAGCATTTACCGAAGTACACCTTCAGGTCAATCTGTCAAGTCCGGGTGTAAGGACTCATCATAACTAACATTACGAGCACAATCTCGGCACACCTAGTTCTACTCGTCGAGGAGTTCCAGTAGCAGATACCGAAGAACGCCTTCAGGTCACTCCACGTCCAGGACGTATAAGTATATGTTTATATAAATCCTACGTACTTTTGGCGAAACAAAATATTGTAATAAAAATCTGTGATTATAAAAATAATAATAATATCTTACATTGGTCAAGTATGTATCAAATTTGGTTTTTGGAATATTTTGTATTTCTACAACGATCGATATTTTTCAGCATGAGCCGCTGTAAACAAACGATACAGTAATCCACTTACGACTGAGACCGAGCCCGGAGTCAGGCAAAGTGTATTTAGTTAAAATGAATTATTACAAGGCTGCTCAAAACACCGAAAATTTCAGGATTTCTCAGCCGAAATAAATTTATTACAACTAAACTAAACAAAATTAAACTGCCATTTACATTCCATGGCTTTTTTTTATAGGACAGGGGGCAAACGAGCATACGGCTCACCTGATGGTAAGTGACTACCGCCGCCCATGAACAACTGCAACACCAGAGGAGTTGCAGGTGCGTTGCCGGCCTTTTAGATAGGAGTAATCTCTTTTCTTGAAGGTCCCCAAGTCGTATCGGTCCGGAAAAATCGCCGGTGGTAAGCTATTCCACAGAGAGTTCGTACGCGGAAGAAAACTCCTAGTGAAACGTACAATGGTGGACCGCCAAGCATCCAGATTGTGTGAATGTTATCTGGAATTTTGCTGCGATGTGTGTTCGTGAAATTTGGCGGCTGGGATTAATCCGAACTATTCCTCAGAACACTCCCCGTGGTAGATGCGAAAGAAAATGCAAAGGGATGCAACATCTCTCCGCAGCGCTAGTGAATCGAGCCGATCGGAAAGGACTCGGTCGTTGATGATTCGAGCCGCTCTGCGCTGTATACGGTCGAGTGGAAGGAGCTGGCACTGGGGAGCCCCAGCCCAGAGATGGGAACAGTATTCCATGTGAGGCTGAACCTGCGCCTTTTAAAGTTGCAGGCGGTGTGCTGGCATGAAATACTGTCCCGCTCTGCTGAGCACGCCAAGCTTTTGAGAAGCCAATTTGGCCTTCTCTTCCAAGTGACTACAAAACTGCACGTCACTCGATATGTCGACGCCGAGGATGAAACTGAAAAGATACGACAAAGGGGTTCTTTTTAGCGATAAACGCGCAAAATTGTGTAGTCTGAGGATTAAACTGGACTAGATTTAGTCGTCCCCAATCCGAGACTTTGTTCAGCAAAGACTGTACTTCAGACACAAGTTTTTTCCAGTACTCGGCGACGTTTTCTAGAGAAATATTCGCACGGTTTGTGTATAAAGCATCACCAGTGCTGTCGTCCGCATAGCAATGAATGTTACCGGTTTGCAACATATCATTGATATGCAGAAGAAACAGCGTTGGTGATAGCAAGCAGCCTTGTGGAACACCAGCGATAATAGGCTTGTAATCGGAGCATGTACCGTCTACTACGACTTTGATGCTCCGATCAGCCAGAAAGCTGGTGGTCCAATTGCATAATTTCTCGGGAAGCCCATAGGAAGGAAGCTTCAAAAGAAGCGCTTTGTGCCAGACCCGATCGAAGGCCTTCGCTATGTCCAAACTAACGGCCAATGCTTCCTCCTTGGACTCGATCGCCTGCGCTTATCTATGTGTTAGGTAATCAAGAAGATCACCAGCTAAGTGACCCCGACGGAAACTGTACTGGCGGTTACTAATCAGCTGGTGCTGGTCAAGGTACCGCATGAGCTGGCGGTTTATAATGACTCCATTATTTTGGAAAACAATGAGGTGATGACCTGTAATGCCATACACGGCGGCAGCCTGCAGAACGCAACCGCGAGGGGAGCGTGAGTGGCACCACACTCCGGATAAGACAATGGTCCGAATAGCCGAGAGGGGCATTGACGGAAACCTGATATCCGGCCGGATGAGAAGTCAGCAGAAGATCCAACCGGGAAGGTGTATAATCCTCCACATCTGGAATCTGCGTAGGCGAAGTAACCAGTTGTGTCAGACCATATGTCAAGGCAAAATCATAAACAGATCTCCCCGTATGATAGTTTAAACGTGAACCGAGCCATTTGGCGTGCTGGGCGTTAAAATCGCTAAGTATCACGATCTCTACGGATGGGATCTATTCTATATAGCTTTTCACATGATAGATGAAGAGATTAAAAAATTGATTGAGTTGAACAATTGATATTTTCAAAAGTTATCGTGTTTACCCCTCGATTGAACCTCTCGACTAAAACCACTTTTTTATGTAAAAATAGCAATTAATCGATTTAAAAAAATATAAGTAATACAACCATTTATCTTTCTGACAATGTGCTTTTTATATCATTTATATGTTCAGTATGATTGTTAGATACGATTTCATGCAACAAAACGTTGGAATCTCGATTTTTAGGCGCTCGTAGAACATACCTAAGCGCAAAGCGCATGCTATATAGGAAACGGCCGACGATGAATAAGAATGATTTGTAAAAATTCATATTAGAAAAATAAGTTCCTTGCGAACCGTGCCTTAATAAGATGTCGACCATTATTTCTTGGGATAAAATAATTATTAATAAATCACCTATCTTTATTGTTAAACATTCTAATAATAGATGAAACATGCCAAGATAAAGAGAGTGAGAAACTTGGCATTTCCAAACGGTGAGGGATATTCTTTGAAATCTCATAATTGATAATTTTCAAGGTAATGATGGCTGTCTTATACTGAGATTGTCAGTGAACAGATAAATCCTTCCAACAACAAGAGATGCCTATGTGCTATAACTCGCCGCACTCGAATCAGTGGAACGCAGAGTGAAGAGGCTTATCGGCGACAAAAATCTATTGGAAACTACCCTCACAGCCTAGCTCACCGCCGCCAAGTTGCTTGTTTGTCGGTCTTCTACAGATTGTACTTCGAAAAGTGTGCCTATGAGCTACATAAGCTCATACCACCATCTCCGTTCTCCTATCGGAGTAACAGACGTGCTGCAGGTTACCATTCACACTTGTTTGACATTCCCAATATTCGCACTAAGCGCTTTAAGTCATATTTTATAATGCGCACAGTCAAGGAGTGGAATGCACTGCCAGCGTCTGTTTTTCCGAATGCGTACAACCTGAACCTCTTCATGGTGCGTGTTAACAGGCTTCTCCTGGGCAAACTTGCTCCATCGTAGACCTCATCTTTGCCCTTTGGCCAGATGGGGTCAAGAGTGAGCCCATTTTTATAAAAAAATATCTGATGAATTTTATGTCTTTTATATTTGTTACATTCTAGTTTTAAATGAGGACTTCGGGTTTTTTCTTTCTTAAAGCACTTAAATCCGTTTTATATTTTTACTAATACGTCACCAGGCAAACGACAGTAGCCTTATGGTTAAAGAAAGTAGCACCGGCGTTCCCCAACCACATCCATCTCTACAATAACGAAATCACGATGCAATTCAAGAAAACAAGCTGGACAATCCAAGAGAAGGTATTATGCAGCGCTTTTCCCTCGTTGCTACCACAGTTATGGCACTCGGTTGTCGGTTCTCTATGGGCTATACGGCACAGGTACTTACCAAACACCCACGCCCAGAAAACGCGTTTTGATTCTTAATTGAGGATCGATATAGGTGTGTTTTTGCTACAACATTAATTTACCATCAGGTGGACTGTGTGTTTATTTACCATCTTTACTTTTATATAAAATATACCGATTTTTTCTGCCTCGGTGACTTTATGATTTCCCGAAGTAGAAATATAAATAGTTTATTCTTGCTTTCATGATTTCACCAAGTAGATATATGATACAGTATACAGTAAACTGAGCAAGGCTTCAAAATAGATTCAATAATGTGAACATACATTTTAATAGATAGAGAATATTTTGTGTTGAATGAGAATTCAACTTGTCAGTGATATTATTAACATGAAATATATTACCAGCAATTAATTTCTTTTTCAATTAACTAATTTCAGGGGTCAATTACCACCTGATGGTAAGTGACCCCTGAGGACTAAGATGAAATACCTCGTATCTAGTAAAAGGTTCTCCGGTTCTACACTTACCGTACAAAACACAGCCGAATTAAGGCGCTATTTTGCTCTGGTTTCCTGTGAGAGCATGATCCTTATTAGGTCGAGCTGACTCGTTCGTGCTAAAACCTAATATGGCTGCAGCATGGCTCTGTCACGTATAAAATGTAATGCGTCTTCTATCGTCTTATATCACGTGGGACGAAGTAGGATGGTGAATTAATCTTACACCAGGCGGCGAATATAAATTATTTTTTTCTAAAAATGAAATATAATTAGTATCGTAAGTATTCAGCTCTACAACATCCGAAATGTATATGGGACAAATACAGAAAAAAAATTAAGAGTAGAAATCAGATTTTTGTAGGTATTTGAGGTTAACACTGCGGTCATACATACAGCACCATCGAGGTTAGCCAAGTTGACATTCTATAATCATTAACGCTAATAGAAAACTTAAAAGTGAATGAAATTAACGATAAGCCACGTAACTCCACGTTGAGAAACGTCATAACGTATTGGGTACAACATTTCTCAACGTTACAGCCTATTAAAGTCCACTGCTGAACAAAGACTTCCCCCATAGTACCTCATACCCATTAGATTTTTTAATAAAGAAGAATTCATTTATACTTAAGTAGCGACTAATATCGACAATGATTATAGTTGATTTTTAGTTGACTTTGAGTATTAGTGACGTAGCCCCACGGCGCGATGCAAGTTCACAAATTCTTTAAAATTTTAAAATAGATAAGATGATATCATTTTAAAATTTTAAAATTTTAAAATGACATCATCTTTTGGTCCAAATATGAAAGTGCCGGCCAATAAAAAATATGCTGTATTCCGTTAGAACTTGTCCCCTGAGTATTTATTATTATGACACCAAAGCTGTAGGGTCATTGTCCTTAGTTTTATTGAGTTCAAAATTCAACATCTTCATACATTTTTAGTGAATTTAATAAACAAAAACAAATGATTTGTTCTACCATATTTTTATTTTGAACATCGTTTAGTAAAATATATTGGTTCTTGACCTATTTCTGACAAGATAACATTTAAACCACTAATATTACTGCATAATCGGCTGGGATGCCGGGACTTTTTCCTAGAAAATGGCAATAACAATGGCCGCGCAGGTAAACACTCACGCGAACAATGGAATACGGTGCAGCGAGCAGATGCCCCTCTCTTTCCCGCGAACTACCGCCATCGCGCCAGGCTCATTCGTTTGCTAGCATTCGCGTTTATTGTTTAGTACCGAAAGCAACGCTGCCGTGTATGTCTGTGTGATGCCCACTAGTTCTTGTGCTTTGATTTGTTTTGTTTTATCTCCGTTGTTAAGTTTGAACATTGCTGCGAGTCATGGCAGAGTTGTGTATCGCGTGCCGTGCATCGACAGAGAATCGGCGAAGATATGATTGGTTTCAGAGAAATGCAATATCTTGATATCGCCCAAATAGTGATAGAAGATATAGTAGCTCGACAGTTGGAGCCTACTGCGTTCATTTGTCGACCCTGTTGGCAAAGAACGGAACGAACGCACCAGCGACTTATTCGGGAGGCTGAACAGCAAGCTGATCAAGACCGTGATCCATCGGAAGTTCCAAATTCAAGACCAATTTCGCTGATTTTGCCAGGTCTTCTTCGTGCTCCAAACACCGCAAATAGTTGCATTTTCCTACATTGTACGAATGAATCTCGCCATCGTGTTCCAGAGAACATAATTTTCGCATGGTATGCCGCTACAGCTATTTCGTGCCAGAAAGCGCGCGTGTCTGTAATGAACACGTGGAGCAAAATCTGTGGCATTTACTTCCTGTACAAGACAACTCTTCTGAGGAATCACTGCAGCTCAAATAATGACTATCGTGTCGATGTTACAAAGACATATTACGGAGGAAATACTTGATTTTGAGCAGTATGAAAATATAGCACCAGCCGAGTTTCATACTTGGACAGGACTGACTCAAGATCAGTTTACTGAATTATTAGACAGTTTACCAAGTCTGAGAACTAAAAGAATAAAAGAACCGTACTGGCGGCAGTATTAGTCAAGTTAAGAACAGGTGACTCGAACGCGCGGCTTGCTAATATTTTTAAATGTAGCGAAACAGCGTTTCATACGTGGCTAAAAATCGGACGCAACGCTCTGTTAGAAGATTTTGTGCCCTTAAATGTTGGGTTTGACCATATTTCCCGTGAGGATGTAGCACACAGGAATCTTTTTCACCCAACAATCTGTTTGGGAACCCATCGAGCCCAGAAAATGAAAGGAAAGCTATCACGATTTGTGCTTTGGTTTTGTTGAGGCAACAATGTCAAATTATTCAACAAATTTTAGAATAAAATTTTACATTGGATAATATGTAATCTATGTTGAATTATTTAATATAAGTATATTAAAAGTCATCCGTGAAATAAGTGTTAGTAAAATTTATTTTTGTTGAAGCTTCTTTCACCACATCATACTTAAATAAAATTTTAGATTACATAAACATTTTTAGCGGAGTTAAATATTGCCTAGTTCTCTTACCATAATAGTTTCATGTGTGATATCACATATTACCCTTCTCAACTTGCCTTTTGCGATATTTATGTGTTATAGGTTGTTTATATTTATTTATTTTATATTGTTCTATAGCAATTAGGTAATCTACTTTCTCATGCACTGGAAGTATTTTACATATATTAAATAATTTGTCATAATTTGGTTTACACTGTAATTTTACTTTTTTACTTACTAAATACTTAAGTGGTCTAATCTGTAAACGTTTTATACGATCTGTGTTTCGAATATAAGTCCATAACTGCTCAATCCATAATTGATTACCTAGTCAGCCAGTGCATAATACAGTACATACAAGACTTTTTGATTCATGAAATTGCTTAGGTGAAAGAATCTACCCAGTATTGATTGCAATTTATTACATTCACCATTGACGTGCAGTTTCCAGTTCATATTACTATCTACTGTCAGGCCTAATTATCGATATTTATCTACTACATCTATGTTTGTGCACTGGCAAAATAGTAATGTATATTTTGTAAATACTAGGAACAAGCACTATCTAGACATACCAGTAACTCGACTCCAAAGAGTCAGTAATTCGCTTTTGCAACAAAGTCCCAGAAAATATTCAGGATTTATCTATCAAAATGTTTAATTTTTTTCTAAGCAAAAATTGTTTAACAAGGGTTATTATACCACTAAAGAGTACATGATTTATAATAAGCCTATGGATCGATTTTTAATAAAGAAGAATTCATTTATAATTAAGTAGCGACTAATATCGACAATGATTATAGTTGATTTTAGTTGACTTTGAGTATTAGTTGACGTTAGCTCCGGCGCGATGCAAGGTCATAAATTCTTTAAAATTTGCTTTAGTTTTATTGAGGCAACAAATTTTAGAATAAAATATAACATTCAATAATATGTAATCTATGTTAAATTATTTAATATAAGTATATTAAAAGTCATCCGTGGAAATAAGTGTTAGTAAAATTTATTATTGTTGAAGCTTTTTTCACCACGTCATACTTAAATAAAATTTTAGATTACATAAACATTTTTATTAATACTACCAATGGCAAACCATTACGTTTTCATATTATGTTCGTCATTGTAACAGCCAACGCCATACGAGTCGTACCTTTACCTTTCGACCTTCAAGCTATTAGCACATCCTTTAATATAATATTAATTATAAATTATAACAACTTTATTAAACCAAGTTTTGTGATATTCTGAATTCTATCATTCTTTATCACAATATCGAACCCGAATCAAAATTTTCTATTTTCATTCTCCACAAATATTTATGTAGCTCAAATCTTTGTTCTCTCACCCGCGTTTTAGTATTGTTCGCTGAGTACCGTGACTTTATTTTTATTATCACATTTCGAATACAAAAATCTCATACCGTTTATAAAATGTCCCAAGGGATGAAACAAATCATACATCATCTTCCCCACTTAACTTTCGCAGTACTTTTGTAGTTCCCATATTCATTAATTCACATTTCTGACACAATAAAAAGGCCCTTTTCACTAATATTTGGAGCAAGGCGAGGTTTTTGCCTTTAATTTCAATAAAATAACTAAAATTATAATATTTCTAGTTCGTCTCTTTCGAATTTCAGAAATATCCATATTTATTGTTTATTTGTAAATAAATATATTTATTGTTTTATGATTAAAATTTAAGATGAACAGAGACAAGCTTTTTTAACAGGTGACTGTATTTATTTTGGAATAGTACGTGAAGGAATATAATAATATAGACAGCTTCAGGAAAGTCGGTTAAGGTATCGCATCGGACAAGTCCAAGGTAAGCCGGTAGAGTATATTGAATGGAAGTGCCTTAAGATCGTTATGACAGAAAAAATACAATAAAATGGTGGAACCAAAAGCGCTGGCTCGAAGTTTTGGAACATGGAATTTAGTTAGGCTCACTACCGAGGAAGCCACAAACCAATGTTGAGATGGATGAACAGGAAACCTTGTCAGTAGCTAGGTTGATTCTTGAAGAAGAAGAAGAAGAAATTAAGGGACTATAACCATACTATGT
This sequence comes from Parnassius orleans, assembly GCA_029286625.1. Lineage (NCBI taxonomy): Eukaryota > Metazoa > Arthropoda > Insecta > Lepidoptera > Papilionidae > Parnassius > Parnassius orleans. Next base: position 6,359,649 of record JAGSMP010000037.1, read on the forward strand.
ACTTATGTCTACCTATTTTATTTTAGTTTTTAGTATTTACGTACATATCTATGATATCTTTTACATTTGCTACTCGTCAAATATAATCAATATTTTAACCCACTAGTTGTTGTGGGCTTCATTTCTGCGAAGGAGTCAATTTGTATAACAACTCCCTATTTCTGCTGCAAGGCATAAGTGTATTCAACTGTGATGTTCTTCCCATCGCTCAACCCAAACGTGGCCAGCTTTTACTGTAAAAGAACCCTGTCATTTTGTGACAAACATGTCAAAATCTTGTGTGGCCAATAACTTTTCCGTGATCACGCATATAGAAAGTACCTGATCGGTGCACCCAAACCCTTTCTAAATCCCGCTTGCACAATTTAAATTGTTTTCAAATCTACATTCCTCTTATACAGTGGGACTATAACGACTTTGTACCAGTGTCCCACTACTCGCTTAAGTTCCCAGCGCACCTTAAAGAAAGTATAATACCGCCTTGCCACCCATTTACAGTGGCTACTTATTAATATTATTAACTATCAGATACTGTTAATATGCTTGTGACTCTAATGTTATTCAACGTTAAAATAATTACATCATGCATTATTCTTCCTTTTATTAAAAGCGTGAGTCCATAAAATATTACTGAAACTCCAGTCGACATGAAACTGATTATTAATAATGCAAGTTTTAATTTCGTGCCGGATTCATTTTGTTAAATGTGTTTTAGCGAGACTAAAGGAGCTATAGATTAAAAATTAAATTTTTTAACACCCCCGCACTACGATTTGTGGGTGGAATTTCATAAAATCCGTTCTTGGTAAATTTTTATAACTATAAGAGCTATAGTTTGAAAATGTGATTTTTTTTAATTAATGCCTCTGTAATTTAAAAGTGAGTAATGTAATCGCAACATTAAACAGGGACACGCTAGAACTATAAAACATATGATCAGGCTTAGCTCCAAATAACTTTAATTAAAATAAGTTTGGAAAATCCAAAAGTACATGCCTCATGAGCGTTTCATTTAATTTTGATGAAAAAAATAAAAATAGTGACTGAATTTTTACAAGAAAAAAAAAATAGAAATTCTGATCGACTTTCATTAATAACTTTTAAACGGTGTTGAGTTCAATAACAAAAATCAATAAGGATCCTCCTTAAAATATATGAAATCTTATTTAATACTGTATATCTCAATCTATTTCTTACATTTCTATTAAGACCAACGGACGGCAGTCCATATATTTTTTCAATTACATTTTCTGTTATGTAATCTAAAGTAAATCAATTAGTCGTATTAGCTGCTGATCTGGTTAAAATATTTCTATTCTAGGATTAAAAACGTAATGTTGTCTTAATTGTAGGTTACCAAGGCGTGCATTGTGGGCGAGCTAATTTTCTTATGAATAAACAATTTATAACCAAATATGATGATAAAATAATTTCATTTTAATAAGATAAATTATTAATCATGTAATGTATAATACTCATTTTGTGTTATCAAAGAAATAGTGGAAACTTTAATTTTTAGATGAAAAGAGTTAAGTATTGACTTCTTAAAATTAAAAATACTATCGCTGAATATATCTACGATTATTTATTGGGACAGAGAGCTATATCGACGACGAATTTATACCACTACGTGTTAGAAGCCATGAAATCTTTCTCGGGCATTTACTTTACGCTACGTTACGACATCAACATGACGAAATGAGATTAAAGTTTCTTTCACACCACACGGAGAGTTCGTAAACAGTAAACATACCAAACGCAGCAGCATTTTGCTACTATTTTAAGTTGGTATTCTGTGCAAGCATAAACAGCTGCGCGTTGCTCTACTAGTTGGATTTATTTCATAATATGTAATATTTTGTGAATAAAGTAAAAATAGACCCTGGACAAGTGCAAGTTATTCTTAAACAATCAATTTTTCTTACACTTGAAAAGGTGCATAATTAATTGGACATATCTTTGTCTTTGATAATTTTCCTGGAATCTATACGTTATTATCTATCTCCTCCTTCTTTATCAGGCCGCAACAGTCCACTGCTGATCATGGACCTCTACTTTTGTAAGGAAGATTTATCATACTCTACCTCTCGACGCGCTGGCTTGTTTATACCGCCTCCGGGCTAGTCTGGGTATTATGAATTTTAATATGACTTGCACTAAATTGTGATACCGTTTTCTATCGGAGTCAGATTTCTAGCATTTCACGCGGCACAAAAAATTAAATTTAAAAAATAAGAATTTTAAACGTTTTCTCTTTTTTTTGGGTAATAGCATGACATAAGCAGATAAAATACATATTATATGCATAATCTTCTAATATATAAAAAATAAGTTTTGCTTGTACGTATTTTATGCATTGCGATACCGTTCATCAGATTGCGCTAAAACTATTTCAACTTATTGCTTGCACTTGTGAGAAGGTTATAGGCATATTAAAACTAACTTACAATTAGGTGGCGCGTGTCGTACCGACAAATTTATTTGAAAGTTATACATAACTTCAATGAATGTGTTATCATTCCTAATTAAACAATATAACTCTTTCAAATATAAAACGATATTTCTATAATTATTTTTCTATGGCAACAATGCGCCGGGTACCAGCTACTTTATAAATCTAATATATAAAACATAACGTTTGTTTGTATTTTATGCGCTACCTACCGTTCATCGGATTGCAGTAAAACTTTGTCAACATATTGCTTCAACTTCCGGGAAGGCGCGCGTATCGTACCGACAAATTTATTTGAAATTTATATATATCATTCAACTTCAATGAATTTATTATCATTCAAAATAAAGCAATATAAGTCTTCCAAATTTAATATCATATTGCCGCAATTATATCCTGCGGCTGCAACGCGCAGGGTACCAACTAGTTATATAATAAAATATCGAAATATCAGGTGCGTTACTGTATAAAAGCTACTCATTGATATTAAAATCTTTATGTGTCATTATGCAGAATTTACGTGAAGCGGTTCAACTGTGTTTTTATCTTGTCAATTATTTATTGAGAAGTTAAAATCCATTGTCATAATCAGCGCCATTTTTGATTGTTGACCGTTCCTAAAGGTAAATATTAGCATTCATCCATCCATTCCAACCTATCGAAACTCCACCGATAATAAATGGGGGATATTTTTCATAGTAGCCACGCTTGGCAAGCGGGTCGACCACAATTTTTAATATTTTAATTGATTATAACAAAAGGTGTTATAATATTCCTTGTGTATTGAATAAAAATGGTTCTATTTTTTCATCTTATAGTTCTCACTAGGATCAACAGAGCTCTGCGCTGGATGCGGTCAAGTGGAAGGAGCTGGCACTGGGGCTGGCAGAGATGGGAACAGTATTCCATGTGAGGCCGAACCTGCGCCTTGTAAAGTTGCAGGCGTTGTGCCGGCTTGAAATACTGTCCCGCTCTGTTGAGCACGCCAACCAAGATCACCAGCTGATCGACCCCGACGAAAACCGTATTGGCGGTCACTAATCAGCTGGTGATCCTCAAGGAACCCATGAGCTGGCAGTTTATAACGAACTCCATTATTTTGGAGAACAAGGGGTGATGGCGATAGGCCTGTAGTTGGATGGGTCTGAGCGGTCGCCTTTTTAGGGATCAGTTGGACAAAAGCTGTCTTCCATGATTTCGGGACTACGCCTAGGGAGTAGGAGTACCGGAAGAACGCGTTAGAACCGGTACCAATTCCGGAGCACACGTCCTCAGCACACAATTGAAGGATTCCGTCAGGCCCATTCGACTTGTGGATGTCCAGGGAGAAGAGCGCTTTGCGAACCCGACTGTGAGAACCGCACATCCGGCATGGTACTCACCGCCGGGATGGTCGGCGGTGTGTTCCCCGTCATAAAGAGTCGAGTTGGACGCAAAAGGGCCCTAAAGGTCGGCTTTCTCTTTTGCGGCGTGGGCCAGTGGTCGTCCTCCTGTGCAGAGATGGTAGTGATGGCAATGAAATTCCTTGACAGCCTTGGCGAGACCAGAATGCACGGTTCCCGAGGAAGGCGAACTAGTTTCTCCAATTCTGCCTATCCTCTAACTTTGCCTTGGCAATAACTCTTTGAAGGACCTGGAGGCGAAGTTATACTTCTTTTAAGCATGCTGGTGTTACATCCCGAGCCATGACCTCAGCCCAGGCCTGATAGCACTCTGCTTACTGCGTAATGCAGTCTTGCAGAAGCGACCAAACCAAGGCTGAGATCTGCCTCCGATGGGTACCACAGATGATGGAATAAATAGTTCCATTCCCTGTGCACCACATTAGTGACAGAGTCAGCAACAGCGCTGGGATCATCCGGCGAGAAGCAACCCGCCCCATGGGTGGGATGCAAAGAAAGACCGCATTCCGTCCCAATCCGCCGACCTGTAATGCCAAACACGGTGGCAACCTGCAGAACGCAACCGCGAGGCGTGGTGGCACCACACTCCGGATCAGATAATGGTCCGAAGAGCCGAGAGGGCATCGACGGAAACCTGATATCCGTCCGAATGAGAGGTCAGCAGAAGGTCCAACAGGGAAGGTGTATGATCCTCCACATCTCGAATCCGCGTAGGCGAAGTAACCAGTTGTGTCAGACTATATGCCAAGGCAAAGTCATGAACAGATCTTCCCGCTGATCGGTTAAACGTGATAGAGGCACCCGTAGACGCGCGGATGGTCGTCGCTATCTACGCGTAGCCAAAGGATGGATAGGTCCGAACCTTCAAGACTGCCGAGGCGTCGAGAACAGATGTCCTCTCTGACGTATACGCAAACTCCAGGCCGAGGAACAAAGGAGTGTTCCAATTTGTACCCTGGGTAGGAGAGATACGAAGTATCAGCCGGAGAGGACACCTGCGTCTCGGTCAGAAAGAGCAAGGACGGCTTCGCCGTCTCGATATGGTAGTGGACGGCGTTTAGGTTCGAGTGAAGTCCCCTGATGTTGCAGAAATTCACGGATAGCGTGGCAGGGGTCGCCTTGGTCTCGTTGCTCAGTTTGCCTCGAGCAGTTATTGTTTTGAGCGGAATTTTGCCCCCCCCCCCCCAAAATACGCGGGGCAGCTTGAGCACTCACGCTCAGGAGTGGAGTAGCATGGTCGTGGATGCTCAGCGAGGGATTCTCCAGGGGTGCTGGTACCCTCCTGGGGTAGTCTATTATTTAATTCCGCTACCATGTTGATGGGGGAGAATTGCCTCCAGTCACCTGCACTCACCAGACGAAACGCAAAAGCAGAGCTCCACTTCACGCCGGTATTCTGTGAGGTCGTGGTACTAACCCGGCTCGAGCTGGCCCATACGTGCAACAGCAAGAGCTGCTGCGTGGCTCCACCACCGTTATATATATATATATATATATATATATATATATATATATATATATATATATATATATATATATATACATTTACAATTGAATTACAAAATAATGAAAACCTTTGTAAATACTTGCTTTACAACATTTAACCGTTATAAAATAGAACAAGATAGTCTTTGGCATGAAAGTAAAAATAAATATTTTCGATTATTTTTGCAATACCATAATAGCCGGGTTAGCGCGCGACTCAGATAAGTTTCGCCGTCCGAGACGCTAAATTTCAGCGAGTACTGTCAAATTCAATAGGAGTGACAGAAAAAACGCTACTTGGTATAGAAGGGCAAAATAAATTATTTAAATTAAAGAAAAATCACATTATTAAAAATCAAAATAACCCAATAGCTTTATTAACATGTGACACATAATTGTACTTATTATACTCAACATTATTTTATTTGAATCTGAGAAAGTTGAAAATGTAAGTATTTTCAGAAGCTACTTTGCAATTATTCTATTGAGTGAATTTTGTGGAATCGTGTTTTGAAAACCGTCACTTGGAATACGCTCAATTGTAAGTACAATTTTTTTCGAAAACGATGTGAAATCACAAAACGATCCCCATGCAGATCAATTCTTATTATTATTCTTAATATGGACATACCTCGGGATTCAGATTTTAAAAGTTTTTATGCTTAGATACTGAAAAATATAATATTAAATTATTACTGTCCCGTGTGAGACAACCTTTATTCTTATATACATATTCCCATCACACGATTTTTATGGCTTGTTAGAAAAATAATATCTATGTGAAAACTTTCACAGGGTAAATTTCTTTTTTTTTTCTCTTCTTAGCCAGCGCTAACTACAATTAAACCTGATGGTAAGTGGTTATGTTACCTAAGATGGTGAAGCGCACTGACTTAACAAAAGCGTATCTCTTGCCTAATAGTAGTAGGTAAGTATTATTTGCGACTTATTTGTGTGTGTGTGTGTGTGTGTGTGTGTGTGTGTGTGTGTGTGCGTGCGCGCGCATGTGTGTGAGTGAGAAAAGCGTATGAGAATACGTGTAGTAGTGTAGTATAGTGAGAGGCTGCCCTGCACTTCGCTTACCGGTACGAGGTGAGGTTGCCACTCGAGAACCTATCTTCCTATTATTTATCGGTTTTCCAAGCAATATGGCCAGCCCATTGCCATTTCACTTTAACAATCCGTTGGGCTATGTCAGTTACTCTGGTTCTATTGCGGATATCCTCATTTCTAACTGTATCACGCAGAGAAACTTCTCTCCAATTTAAAAGTTTTATATTTTTCAGATGATGGTTTGTCTAACATTTAAAGAAAACATAAACACAAGAATTTCTTTATTTTTCTTTATGCACTAAGGGAAGCACCACTTTTATTTAATTTAAATTGTTTGATATAATTTTATAATAGTGTACCTAAATATAAGTATCTGGATCTAGATTTCCCTCCCCAATAATGTTCTATTAAAGTCATACTCATAAAAACAGCGTTTTATTGTAATACATAATTATAAAATTCAGTATCACCTAATTAATAAAAATATGCAACAATAAACTATCGAAATCTAAGTAACGAGAGCATGTTGATCGTTCCACATCTAAATTATATAAAAATGCATTTTTCAATTTCACTAATCAACGTCGCCGCGAAAATTTCTTCTTTGGACACTTTAAAAATTAATTTATTTAGAAAACAATATTTACAGTTACCAATGTACAGATATTAACTAAATTAAGTTAATTAAGTATTTCTATTCATAAAAATATTTATAATTTAGTATAAACTCTTAAAAAACTAAAATATATTTGAACGAAGTCGCTCCACCACCGACGCGCGGTCCACCCTCGACAATGTCCGAAAATGGACTGCGACAGAGCTCGCGGGTGATTACAGGACGACGGAGCAGGCACGCTCGCGCTAATATATTTAATTTCGGGGGAAAATGATATTTTCTCGAGTAAAACGGGGAATAAGAATAAAACTCTCAATTAAAAATATTAATATTTTTAAGACCTTTTTTTTTAGTGTAAAAACTATTTAAAGAGCTTGTGCCGTTTTGGAGAAATTTTGCAAAATATGACAAAGATAGGTACTCTTTGGGGATTTTTTTTCTAATAAAGGGTTGACAAAAATACAATTTTGTTCAATTAAAAACATTTATTATATCCTCTTCTGTCATTCTCCCCGTATTTTTTTTTGCGGATTAAATGAACAGTTATTGTGATTTTTTTACTTAAATATCCAAGAATTAGGCATTTCAACCGCACTTAAGGCCTTAAGCGAGAAAACTCACCGACGCACATACCAACGAACGGCAGTCCATATATTTTTTCAATTACATTTTTTGTTATGTAATCTAAAGTGAATCAATTAGAAAATAAACTAATTTTATAACTCAATGTCTGTAGTTATTGTAACGTTAATAATAATATGGAATTCATGTGTAGCTAAAAGTATAAGAACGATTTTATGTAGCGAAATTGAGGTATGGCCACATATCGAGAGTAGAGCACTCCCTCACGTTGTGAGGCGTGCAATTATAAAAAACCCCGAAATAAAAAAGCTGACAATCTTCAAACGGCAACAGATTTTCTTGAAACATAGCTAAGAACATTCTGGATTAAGACACCCTTCAAACAAAAACAAATTTAATCAGAATCGGTCTATCCGTTCAGTAGCTATGATGCCACAGACAGACACACAGATACACAGGATACACAGATACACAATAAACTTATAACACTCCTCTGTTTTCGTCGGGTTTAAAAAGAAATGTGAAATGAAAAGACTCAAAGAGAAAGATACTATTCAACAAAAAACGCAAATTGCAAATCATTATTATAGTTTATGGTTAGTGTTGCCAACAGTTGTTATCGTTTATTTGACAAAAGTATTATCTACTTATAAACACATGACAGAAAATTAGATTAGAAATAACTATAACGTTTTCGAAAAATGGATCGTGGGTTTTAATTACATTACAGCTAAACAGCTATTTATTATTTTTCATACTTACTAACTGCCCGATATCAGAAAATAAGATCAAAGCTGCTCGCAAAACATGAACACTCGTTTTGGAATAAAGTCTTGGATGTTTAGATATTCCTATTTAACATGTTTTAAATAAATTAGTAAGGCTTTTTGTTACATAGGTAATTTATTTGAATGTTTTATTTGTGGATTAGGGGCTATTATACATGTAACTCAACGAGCGATGGAGTGGGCTATGGTATATTCTCTGCATGATACAACCAATAATAATAATATTCGCAGAAATATAAAAGTAACTGACATAGCCCAACAGGTCAGAAAACTGACGGTGAAGGGTTAATGGGACATCCATATAGCACAATAACCCGATAGGTAATAAAGGTTCTCGAGCGCAAGTCTCGTATTGGCAAGCACAGTATTGGTCGATCTTCTACTAGATTTGATTAGTAGTAGAAAGTAGTCGATTATTATCGGTTTAATGATACACTACTTTCTCTGAAATCTGATAGGATTGAAGCAACGAAAAGGCCACCGACTCCGCATTTATGGAAAAATGTTTTGCAGCGCTGTTATTCTTTGCGCCACTAAAAAAACTTACCATCCATCTAATTTCACAACTAACAAAATCTAGTTCAAATAGGTGACTTTATTTTATAGAATAAGGATGAAAAATGAGCACACAACCCACCTGATAATAATGAATGCTGTGGCCCATAGACATTCACATTTATCATCGATTAAGAATCAAAATGCAGATGCGTTGTCACCTCTGACTAAGATGGAATACCTCGTTTCAATAAAAACGGTCTTCGGTTCTCTACACTCACCATGCAAAACACAGCAGCATTAAGCTACTATGTTACGCTGACATTCTGTGAGAGCCTGGTCCTAACCCGGTCGAGCCGACCCATTCGTGCTTATAACTCTACTCTACCATGTAAAAGTTAGTGTAGAACCACGCTTACTAAAACGGACATGATTATTACTAGCCAAACGGATCAGCAAACTGAAGTAGCAATGTGCCGGCCATAAATCGTGAAGAACCGAAAACCGATTGGGGAAGAAAGGATCTCGAATGGAAGTCTAGTATCGGTAATTAAAGTGAAGGGCGGCCCTCCACTAGATGAATTAATAAAATTTTCATAATACTTAGATTGTATATGCATGAAAACTGTAGAAAATCGTATGAGTATGATTGAAATACTACATCTGGCAACCGTTGACGGTACGGACGACAAACTATGCACCCAAACTACAATAAATTTCTATACGTACACATGGCACTTCACTCTCACTCTCAAGAATGTCGCGATGATTTCGTGGTGAGCTTGGCACGTTAGATCGTTGTAGTTCACGGTGTGCTGTTACCGCTGACGATAAATTAAAAGCATTTAAATACAGTTTAAAATTTTATAACTTCAGTTTATTCAGTATTAAATAGTCAGTATTAATTACTATAAACAGCCTTAAATATAAAATAAAGTTTGGTGTTAGTGGCTTTGCACAATAAATTTTCACCATAAAATCTAAGGCTAGTTTACCTAGGAGTTTTGAATAAATCTACTGAAACCGGTCGCTGTCTATTTGTGACTAGCAAACCTATTTATGCCTCTGGACGAGGGCTTTCCAGAACAAAAGCCGTCAAAGAGAACACACTGTGAATTCGTTTGTGGCATTTGCCTCTTCACAGTTGTATATGGTTAACCCCTTATGACTTGAGTTCCATTGCCACTACGACTGTTCTTTTACTCGATTTAATTTTATTTTATTGTAAACAGCGTAATAATTTTATTATACAAAAATAAGAAGTCCCAAAGTTTAAAAATAGTCATCATCATCATCATCATTGCCATTATTATCATTATAAACTCTCACAAGTGTTTTGCTGAACATAGGCCTCCTCCGAGGTATGCGATACTACATCTCTTATCATTGAAGATAATAAATATGATTTATTTTTATACAATTCAGATAATCATTTATAAAGCGAGTGGCTTGCAATTGCCTTATAGGGGGGATATTTG